>CM059189.1:70191948-70791948 GCA_030323885.1 Branchipolynoe longqiensis
CGAGGGAGGGTATTAGCAGGACACTTACAGAGATTATTACACGCGATAACAGTCTTATCACTATCCGTATATGTTTGTACATATGTATGTATACATACACTACATATACATGTAGTGTATGTATACATGTGCGTATACAGTAAAACCTCTCTAAATCGACCGACCTTGGGACCGATTTTAAGTGCACCACTTAGGGAGGTGTTCGGTTTAGGAAGTTAGAATATGGTTACAATGGTACTGTTGGGACCCAAATAAAGCGAACGATATATGGGAGTGGTCGATCTGTGGAGGTTTTACTGTATATTGATAATTACTGAGCTGCTCACTTGTACTAAATTGCTCAAAGAGGAAGCTGAGCTGCTCTCTTAGTATTGTGATTGTATTGAGCATGAACTAACTAACGACTTGCTAATACCAGCATCATACCAAACTACTTCTCACTACGTTCTTGAAAATGTTGCATAACGGACTCAAACTGTGTGCAAACGGAATGGACGTAGTATCAACTTTTTGTGGTCTTTTTACGAACGGAATGGATGGGCTAGAACAGAATGGTTCTCCAGAACTTTGAGCATGCCCAACATTTTCTTGCAGCCATGTTCTACCCCGACCACAGCCCATTTTAGAACGTGGTCAGAAGTTTTGATAACTAGTTTGGTGTGATGGGGGTGTTTCGCAAAGCAGTGAATTCTTAATATATAATTACGCTATTATGTGAGCAATTCAGCTGACAAAGTGTAAACAGTTAGTGACTTCCTCATATTAGATATTCTATCAATTATAATCGCATAATTCAATGATTTATACTCGGCTAAATATGCCACTTGCAGGCAGGACTGAGTCGTTCGCACATAAAGTATTCAAGTGCCCATGCACAATATGTGTGTTCCGAGTTCCTCTGGTCCCTCATGAAGGACCGAAGCTGGGACAGAGTTTGCCGGGTCACAGCTACATCTTACATGCATGACTATGCCGCTCACACACAGTGGACTGTGCTGCTCACACACAGCTCACTGTGCTGCCCACACAGTGGATTGTGCTGCTCAGGCACAGTGGATCGTGATGCTCACACACAGCGTACTGTGCTGCTCAGACACATCGCACTGTGCTGCTCACACACAGTGAACTATGCTGCTCACACATAGCCGATTGTGCTGCTCACACATTTCGGACTGTGCTGCTCATATACAGCGTCCTTTTCTGCTCACACACAGCGCACTATGCTGTTGACACACAGCAGATTGTGTTGCTCAATGTGCTGCTCACACACAGCGCACTGTGCTGGTCACACACAGCAGACTAAGCTGGTCACACACAGCGTACTGTGCTGTTCACACATAGTGATCTGTGCCGTTTTCATGCAGCGTACTCTGCTGCTCAGACCTAGCAGACTGTGCTGCTCTCACATATCAGGTTGTGCTCCTCTCACATATCAGGTTGCGCTGCTCTCACATAGCAGATTGTGCTGCTCTCGCATAGCAGATTGTGCTGCTCTCACATAGCAGATTGTGCTGGTCTCACATAGCATATTGTGCTGCTCACACATAGCAGACTGTGCTGCTCTCACATATCAGATTGTACTCCTCTCACATAGCAGATTGCGCTGCTCTCACATATCAGATTGTGCTGCTCTCACATAGCAGATTGTGCTGCTCTCACATAGCAGATTGTGCTGATCTCACATAGCAGACTGTGCTGCTCTCACATAGCAGACTGTGCTGCTCTCACATACCAGATTGTGCTGCTCACACAGCGGACTGAAATGCTCACACACGGCAGACTATGCTGCTCACACACAGTGGACTGAGCTGCTCACACACAGCAGACTATACTGCTCACAATGACCTGAGCTCACAGTAGCCTGAGCAGCTCACACACAAAGCACTCGGAAGCCACTCGCCGCGCTCACTGACAGATCACCCACCGAGTCGGTATTTTCCTGGATGTTTTATTCACGCGGGAATTAACCCAACACCGCCGCAATCTGCTGGTCCAGCTTTCAAGCCGGCTCGGATCGGCGGCTTTGGTTTCATTTTGTACTTCATCCTGGGGAGGGTGGAGGAGGGAGGGAGAGTGGGGAGGAAGGAGGGGGGAGACCGGGGGCTGGGGCTGGGGCTGGGGCGGGGGCCGGGGCGGTGACTGGGGCGGTGACTGGGGTGGGGGCCGCGGCGGGCTCCCGCCGTCACCGGCCGCTACTGCACCGGGAGTTGCTCGAGTGGGTGTCACTTCACGGGAGCCCTCATCACTCACGTAAACGAGCTGCTCCCTGCGAGCTGCTCCCCCCTCCCCAAACTCCACCACCCACCCACCTATTAACCCACACACCCTCACCAACCCCCCACTCACCCTCTAGCCCTCACTCACCCACCCACCCACGAAACCCCCCACCCCACGAACTCCCGCCCCCCTACCCACCCACCCACCGGCGGATGATGGGCAGCAATCGGTGGTCAGTCCGGCCTGTTGCGTGTATTACTACGCTTTAATCTTATTTAAATGTGTGAGCGGGGTGAGGGAGAATGTCTGGGTGTGGGTGGGTGGGTGGGTGTGAGGGGAGGGGTGGTATCTCACGAGATCTTCCCGTGAAATTCGATACTTTTAAACAGGTATTTGATCATGTAGAATACCAACATAATAAATATCAAATTTTCCTGGTCGGAAAAACATTTACCTACAGTAAACCCTCTCTATCATCTATGCCGATCCATCCACAGCCCTACCACTCCCCTATATCGATCGGTTGATTTGGGTCCCAACAATACCATTGTAGGGATATTCTAACTGTCTAAACCGACCACCTCCCTAAATCGACCACTTAAAGTCGGTCACATGGTTGGTCGATTTAGAGACGTTTTACTGTACTTCCGGTCAGATATAATTGGTTTCTTCCTTCTCCCGGTCCCAGTGAAGAGCTCCACATGGGTAATGTGTGTGTATTTGTGTGTATATTTGTGTGCATTTCTGTGTGTATTTCACTGTTTGTGTGTGTATTTGTTCGTGTATTTGTGTGTGTATTTGTGTGTATTTGTGTGTACAATTGGGTGTACATTTGGGTGTGTGTTCTGTGTGTGTTTGCTAGTGGAATGGTGTGCGTTTTTATGTGTGTTTGCGGACTTGTTTATGTTTCCTTGTGTATAGGCGTGTTAAATGTAAAGTCACTATTTGTGGCGGTGCGGTTTGCTGATACAGTGATAAGCCTGGCGATAATTAAGGGTGGAATACTCTCTTTAGTAACAACACGGACCCCTGGGGTGTGACGTGCGTGGGTCTGGGCTCCTCATCAAACTGTCCCCAGTCACAGAAGGCCACGGGACCAGTTGGCCGTGACCAATCAGGGACTGTAACCCAAGACGGCCGGGGACCAGTTCAGATGGCGCCGGTGTCGCAGTTTCAAAGCCCGGTCAGTTTCAACGGCCCGTATGGACTCAAACTCAAGGCATTGTCAATGGTCGTGAGCAATCTTCATACAGAAAATACAGCAAAAGTGAAATATCTCTAAAACTACACCACTTATTAACAAATCGCTTGGTACACATATAGAAAACATCTTTACCAAAAAGACTGTATTAAATTTATAAGGTTAGGGTTCTTGATTAGTATTAATTTTGAATAAAACTAAGGTTTTGCACTGTGCGTACCATCAAACTCAACGCATTGTCAATGGTCGCTAGCAATCTTCATACAGAAAATACAGGAAAAGTGATATATCTCTAAAAGCACACCACCTAGAAACAAATCGCTTTGTACACATGTAGAAAACATCTTTACCAAAAACATTATATTAAATTTATAAGGTTAGTGACGATGATGTTAGATTTTGATGCATGCGCATGAAACTGACGGGCCGTTGAAACTGACCGGGCTTTGAAACTGCGACACCGGGACCGGGCGTGTGGGCAGGTTATTGTGGAGGCTGGGTGTGGAGGCTGGGTGAGGAAGATGGTTGTGGAGGCCGGATGTGGAGGCGGGAGTTGTTTGGTTGGTTTGTTGTTGGAGTGTTACGTCCTGGCAACATCTAAGGTCGTATTAGGACGCGTACCGACTTGCGACAGTATGCACGTATTGTGACTTCATATAATTATAGTGCTGTCCTACTGGGATACCATGCTACCGGAATTAT
Source organism: Branchipolynoe longqiensis (assembly GCA_030323885.1). Lineage (NCBI taxonomy): Eukaryota > Metazoa > Annelida > Polychaeta > Phyllodocida > Polynoidae > Branchipolynoe > Branchipolynoe longqiensis. The sequence continues at coordinate 70,196,069 of CM059189.1, forward strand.
GACCCAACACTCAGTCAGATTATCCTGATACTGAGCTAGAGCAGTCCTTGCCTTATCCTAGTAATGCCGAGCACCAGGCTAGGAAGAGACAAATATCAATTTTGTAAGTCATTGGTTTGACTCAACCGGGAATCAAAATAGTGGTAGAGGCAGGAGAACTCCGCGGGTTAGTATTGCCCCAGTCACACCTACCCGGATCAGAGGCCGGACGAGCCCCGGACCGTCATCCGGGGTGGACCGTGGCGATCCGGGGTGATCCGTGGCTCGTCCGTGGTGATCCGGCATGATCTGTGGCTGGTCTGGGGTCCGGCCCGGATGCTTTCAAATGTTTAAAACATCCGGGGCAGTCCATGGTATCCAGGCTCGATCCGGCATGGTAGTAGTAGTAGCAAAACAGCTCCGGACCACCCCCGGACATCCCGGACAGGCCCCGGTTCCCCCCCCCCCGGACTACCCGGACCACCCCAGGATCCGACCAGCCGGGTACGTGTGTCCGCGAGGCAAAAAACAACGAAAATAGTGATTTTATCAGGGGCTGTCCAGGCAGTCCGGGTGACTGGTCCGGGGGTGGTCCGGCTCAAAATCCAGGGGACGTCGGGGTAGGTGTGATTGGGGCTTAAGGGATGAGAAGTGGGGCAGGAGGGGGGGGGGGCATAGGGGGGGGGGGGCGTATAGGGAGTTTAGAGTATACACGTTGGAATACACAGATCGGCTACGTATTTTTACTAGGTCTGTGAGTTACTGAATCATTACCCAACGAATTAGTGTTTTAGAATTAGATTTAGATCATGTCCATTTCCTTTCAAGTTAGTTATGCCTGTATTTCTCATATAATTCGTTATACATCACACAATATGAGTATAAATCCTGCGTGAAACAATGTCCTATTCTGATGGCTCCTTACTGCGCATTGGTGGAGTGCTTACCCCCCCTCCCCCCTTGCCAATTCGGGGCGTGAATTTATGCGGGTGCCCCCCCCTCTCCCCACTGCGCCTCTCAATCATACAGGACGCGAGTGATGTATTTAGGGTAGGCAGGTACCGGGAAGCGCCAGGGGCGGCGCTACCAGTCAGGAACATGGAGGAGGCAGTAGAGTATATAGTGTAATATTAATAATAATTAGCACATGATAATAATAACAAGGAGTTAATTCCCTTCCGCGCGCTTATACTCGCATAATGCGTTATACATCACATATCTTAATATATATAATAAGAAGTATAATTAATAAGTATACAAGTATAGATACGCGCAATTCTACTTGGGTTATTTATTATTCAGGTTCGATCTGTCTACAACTATTTATGGCAGGGTGAGATCCACTCACCCCGCACCGCGCTACCTAAAATGAGGGAAACTTAAAAAAGTCAAAACCATCGGACTGTGCAAATATAAGAATGTTCACTCCCAGACCAACCGCCATCTTCTCCGAGCACCGAATAATTGTACAGCGCCACCTACAATTTGCCAACAGTTCTCCAACCTCCCTCTACTCACCCACCCACCCAATCCCCACCCACCTCTATACAGCTGCTGTCAAAAGCTGCAAGATCGCCCTCTAGCTCAAACTTACTAAAGGTTAGCCGACCAGTTGTTTTAAAGATACATAGTTCAATAAAGATATCAAATTTTCAAAAGAAAAATACGTTTCCTTTCTCTGTAGCACCAAATACTTATTAAGTCAATTTAATAATAGAACATGTTACTGCTGATGCCAAAATTAATTTGGCATGATTACACTTCAAATATCTCATAAACTAGTCGTTTTAAAGCAAAGTGACTTGAAACTAAAGTAATATAACGATTAACAAATGACAGAAACTCAAAACAATCGGACAATGCAACTTTAAATGACTGACAGCGATATGACCTGACAGCGATATGACTGACACTAACTACTGACAGCGATATGACACTGACACCTTGCAATATCCTAGTGACGTCACGTGAGGAAGGCTGTGTAGCACTAGCAGTTTCTAAGAACCAGCGCCACGCGCTGTTGACAACGGCTGTCACATTGCCCTACCTACAGCTGTCATATCTCCAGGCAGTCACATCTCCCCGCGGACAGCTGCCACCTCTCCCCACTGACAACTTTATCATCACCCCATTGCAGCTGTCACATCATCCCACTTATACTATAGCTGTGGGATCGCCCGCTGACAGCCGCGAAAACGCCCTGGTAACAGCTGTCATAGCGCCCCGGTAACAGCTGTCACATCGACCCGCTGACAGCTGTCACACCGCGGCGCCGAGTTGTCGGTAAAACCCGTCGGGCGGGTGGTGTGACGGTGCGCAGACGGTGCTGGAGGCGCCTGGCTGTCTCCTCCAGACGCTGACACAGTGACAGTTCATTACAGGGCGCGCCTCCGGGCTCCTCCCGGCTCCTCCCGGCGACCTGTGACAGGGCAGCGACCGGAGGTGTCACGGCACTGACAGCGGGGGCGCAGGGCGGGGCGGGGCGAGGCGCGGGGTGGGTGGGTGTTGGGGGGGGGGGGGGGGGCGGGGCGGAGCCGGGCGGAGTGAGGTGCGGGTGAGAGAGAGGGCATTAGGTGATGAGGGAGGGGGTGAGGAAGGGAGGAGGAAGAGAGGAGTGAGGGAGGGAGGGAGGGAAGGGAAGGAAGGAGGGGGGCGTGGGTGTTGGGATATAAATGTATCAGTATCACTATCACTAGTATCAGACTGTGGGTATGTGTGGATGTGGGAATAGAGTGTGAGCGTAGGATGGGTGGGTGATTAGGTGTATATATATGGGTGTAGTGTTATTCACCCGGATGTGTAATGTGGGTGTGTGCATGTTCTTGTTGTTCACGTGTATGTTGTGTGGCTGTGGATTGGGAGGGGGGGGGGGAGGTTTCTACATATGTCAGAAACGAATGGGGTGGAGCTGGCCAGTCAGTGTGTGTGTGTCAATGAATGTGTGTCAGTATATGTGTGTAAATATGTGTGTGTGGCAGTATGTGTGTGCCAGTATGTGTGTGCCCGTATGTGTGTGTGCCAGTATGTGTGTTTGCCAGTATATGTGTGTGTCCATATGTGTGTGTCTGTATGTGTGTGTCAATATGTGTGTGTCCGTATGTGTTTGTCAGTATATGTGTCTGTCAGTATGTGTGTGTCCGTATGTGTGTGTCAGTATGTGTGTGTCAGTATATGTGTGTCAGTGTATATGTGTGTCAGTATGTGTGTGTTTCAGTATGTGGGTGTGTCAGTATGTGGGTGTCAGTATGTGTGTGTCAGTATAAGTGTGTGTCACTGTCAGTGAATGTGTATGTCACTGTCAGTGAATGTGTGTGTCAGTATGTGTGTGTCGCTGTCAGTGAATGTGTGTATCACTGTCAGTGAATGTGTGTGTCAGTATATGTGTGTGACCTCTAATTTCAAGCGCCACAAACAGTTTGAGCGAGTTATGTAAAGACCAGCTACATCACCAACACAACTTCACTTAGTCATATCCAAACATGATATTTGATGTAGTCCCCCCTTCCCTGCATGACGTCACAGGATGGACTATTTAAACTACAACCCAGTAGGTAGGGACTGATCTGTCCCGGACCAGAACATCCATGGCTATTTATTCTCAGTACAATCTAGTTAGTACTTCTAGAAAAAAAATTTCTAAAAGTATTTATTCATCGAATAATATCTCTTGTCAGTGCCAGAGCACTGGTCTTCCGGACGTACAGTACAACTCCTTAAAGGGCGCATTCCATATACGCGTAATGCGTAATGCAAATGCAAATGCGACAAAAAATCGAAATGCCTTGAAACCTATGAGCTACATTCCATCCACGCGTAATGCGTAATGCGAATGCGAATGCGAATGCGTCAGAAATCCATTATCCCGATCGCTCCATGTAGCGATCGGTGCGTAATGCGTAAAGGCGGTGCAAATAGAAAAGCATCAGTCGCATTTGTCCATTGATATAAGGTTGGAGGAGGCGACTGATAATTACGGACAGCCGGGACAAGGTGGTGCGAACAGAAAAGCATCAGTCGCATTTGTCCATTGATATAAGGCTGGAGGAGGCGACTGATAATTACGGACAGCCGGTGCAAACATGTAGGTTTATGCGGCGGACCTGTTAGGAAGCAGTCTTCATATTTGGGACGGTCCTAACATCCCTCAAAGCAAGCTAAACTGAGCCATGTTTGGATTTCCCATTCTGTGTGTTTGTGTGTCTCTGTGAGTGTCTCTGTGTGTGTATCTGTGTCACTTGCTATCCGGACCGCACTTCGTCCACACCTCTCTCTATCACCTCTCTGCCGGCCCAGCACCTCCTTGATATGTCTGAAAAGAGTTCCAGGAGGGGGTGCCCGCCGGCATTTTCACTTTCTATTCTTACTCTGTCCGTGTCTATGGCTCGCTGGATGGTCACCGTAGGGCAAATAGACATGGTCCTTTGACTCAATTCTCCTCATTTCTCTTTCCTAGATCTGCCCATTCGATTTCTCCCAGGCACACTTCTTCCCCTGACCAGGGTTGTTGTGTTCTTGGGTGGGGCCCTTGACCTATTACGATTTCTCTGTCTGGTTCTTGTTGCTGGAACGACCGCTGCTCCCACCTTTGCCCGCCTTCCTCAAACCCCTGCTGACCGGATTCAAGTGCTACACTACACTACACACCTACAGTTCTACTACATACTGGCACGGAGAGATCCCTGCCACCCGGCGCCCCGTCGTCACTACGTCGTGAAGGATGTCCCCAGCCTTCACAACACTCCCTCTACGAAGACAAGTCTTCAACCAAAGATTGGGCCGATTTATCGGAGCCTCTCTACCCAATGTTGCAGTTCTGCAACCTGTAACCGTCGTAAGGTTACGAACACCCCCATTTGATTGATTATCTGTGTCTGTGTGTGTGTGTCTCTGTGTCTGTGTGTGTGTCTGTGTGTGTGTGTCTGTGTGTGTGTCTGTGTGTGTGTCCCTGTGTTGTGTCTCTGTGTGTGTCTATGTGTGTGTATCTGTGTCTGTGTGTGTCTGTGTGTGTCTGTGTGTGTCTGTGTGTGTGTGTCTCTGTGTGTGTCTGTGTCTCTGTGTCTTTGTGTCTCTGTTGCTGTCTGTGTGTGTCTGTGTGTCTGTGTGTGTATCTGTGTGTCTCTGTGTTTCTGTGTGTGTCTGTGTGTGTGTCTCTGTGTCTGTGTGTGTGTCTCTGTGTCTGTGTGTGTGTCTCTGTGTCTGTGTGTATGTCTGTGTGTGTGTCTCTGTGTGTGTATCTGTGTGTGTGTCTCTGTGTGTGTCTCTGTGTTGTGTCTCTGTGTCTCTGTGTGTGTCTGTGTGTGTGTCTCTGTGTGTGTATCTATGTCTGTGTGCGTGTCTCTGTGTCTGTGTGTGTGTCTGTGTGTGTGTGTCTGTGTGTGTGTCTGTGTGTGTCTGTGTGTGTGTGTCTCTGTGTTGTGTCTATGTGTCTCTGTGTGTGTCTATGTGTGTGTATCTGTGTCTGTGTGTGTCTCTGTGTGTGTCTCTGTGTGTGTATGCGTGTGTATATGTGTCTGTGTGTGTCTGTGTGTGTCTGTGTGTGTGTCCCTGTGTTGTGTCTGTGTGTGTGTCTATGTGTGTGTATCTGTGTCTGTGTGTGTCTATGTGTGTGTCTATGTGTGTGTCTGTGTGTGTCTCTGTGTGTCTCTGTGTTGTGTGTCTGTGTGTGTCTGTGTCTCTGTGTCTTTGTGTCTCTGTTGCTGTGTGTGTGTCTGTGTGTCTGTGTGTGTATCTGTGTGTCTCTGTGTTGCTGTGTGTGTATGTGTGTGTATCTGTGTCTGTGTGGTGTCTGTGTGTGTGTGTCTCTGTGTCTGTGTGTATGTCTGTGTGTGTGTCTCTGTGTGTGTCTGTGTGTGTGTCTGTGTGTGTGTCTCTGTGTGTGTGTCTCTGTGTTGTGTCTATGTGTCTCTGTGTGTGTCTCTGGGTGTGTCTGTGTGTGTATCTGTGTATGTGTGTGTGTCTCTGTGTGTGTGTGTGTCTGTGTGTGTGTGTCTCTGTGTGTGTATGTGTGTGTGTCTGTGTGTGTCTGTGTGTTGTGTCTCTGTGTCTCTGTGTGTGTCTCTGTGTGTGTATCTGTGTCTGTGTGTGTCTCTGTGTGTGACTCTGTGTGTGTATATGTGTCTGTGTGTGTCTCTTTGTCAGAGACACAGAGACACAGATACACACATAGAGACACACACAGAGACACAGAGTCACACACACAGACACACACAGAGACACACACAGAGACACGGAGACACAGACACACACATAGAGACACACACAGAGACACAGAGTCACACACACTTTTTATATACTTTTTATATACTTCACTGCATAGCGCATAACGCATAACGCAATATGCATTACCCATATATGGAATGATGGCATTCGCATAACGCATAACGCATTACGCATTATGCATTACGCATTACGCGTATATGGAATGCGCCCTTTACACATAAATGATACTACCATCAGTTGTAATAGTGACTGCATGCAAATCCTGTTTGTTACTAAAAGTATTATACATTTTATAAATGAAGTATCAGCTGTAGTAGTAACTGTGTACAAATCCAGTCCAATAGAAGTACCATGCATAAATGAAACTACTATCAGTTGTAATAGTGACTGCATGCAAATCCTGTTTGTTACCAAAAGTACCATACATTTTTATAAATGAAATATCAGTTGTAGTAGTAACTGTGTACAAATCCAGTCCAATAAAAGTATCATGCATTCAGTGAATATGTATTACATGGGTTTAGAATTGTCTTTAAACACTTTTTCCTTTTTTCTATGAATATTTTCTATGGCGAAAATCCATGTAAAGAATAGGTGCTTAAATCACGTGACCAGGTCATTAACATCCTGGTACATTGGTAATTAGGGTTTGTTTGTTTGTTGTTGTTTTACGTCCTAGCAACATCTAAGGTCATATCAGGACGGGGAATTAGGGCGTGTTGCACTAAAAAAAAAAGGAACAGTAAGAACGAGATGCTGGCACTAAAATTTGACAGTTTGCCAATGCTACACATTTTTATACACTGAGTTGGTGCACACCGAAAACTGCTAGATTCTTGTCTGCTCTTTCCTTAATTAAAAATATAATTAAAGGACCTCAGTGGTGGATGTCATTGAGTTTGTTTATTGGGATTTTACATCCTAGCAACATGTATGGTCAAGACAGGATGGGTACTGACTTGTGACAGTGGGCGCTCATGATGACTTCATAGTGCTGCCCACTGGAAGATCAGGCCACCAGCACCATGACCCGATATCCCACTCAATCACATTATCCTGACGCTGAGATAACCAGTTCTTGCCCTATCCTATTAATGCCGAGCACCAGGCTAGGAAGCAAAAAGTATAAATTTGGTAAGTAATTGGTTTGACTCGACCAGGAATCGAACTCCCGGCCTTTCGCACGGCCATATAGCCTAGTGATACTTCTTCTTTTCGTTCGCCTTCAATTACACTTGGAGCCTGTCTCCAAGTGTCATATGGCTGTGTATGCATGGTACCATGGTTTGTTAGGGTGTGCCTTGCGGCCTGCTACCTCCGACTTCAGCACTCGAGGTTTTCTGTTAGGGTTACCTCACCCTTAGCTCCTGATCAAAGGACCTACCTTGGGAGCACAAGGGGCTTGAGCTTATAACGCGGCTCTTGCTCGCATGATGTACCTGTCATGGGACACATGAGGTATTTCAATGAGGACACCAGTGCCAACCAGTTGCCCACTCCTCGTCCTGTTAGGATCATTGCCAGTTGGTCCGGGGCTGTTTATTCGACTGGGCAAACCCACCTTATTTCACAGCTAACCATATTTAAAGGCCATGTCGCTATCCGCCACCTGCGACCCGCTGGGTTGGGGATCAGTCACCCCGGGGATGATCGCCCCGTAGCCCAGCCTAGTGATACTGATATATGCATTTCTGTTGATGAGACAGGGCACAGATTTACCAACCCTTCTAGTAGTAGTCTGAGTTTGTCGTTCGTGGTCTTGTTGGTCAAAGCCCGACATTTCTTCTATTTCCCTGGTCCCTTATTTCCGTGGTTCCCTATTTCGCTGGTTTACTATTTCGCTGGTTCTCTATTTCGCTGGTTCTCTATTTCCCTGGTTCTCTATTTCGTTGATTCTCTCTATTTTGCTGGTTCTCGCTGATCACTAGTACCGGAGTGAGGAGGTTGGGGAGGGGTGTGGATGGGGAGGAGGTGGGGGTGGGCGTGGGCGTGGACGTGGACGTGGGGGTGTTTCCAGCGTAGGAAGGGGTGTAGAAGGAGGGACGAGAAAACTATGTTTTTATTTAGTTTTAGACCACTCCGCATACTTTGCAACCCACCAGACAGATGATGGTGTTAGAGACCCAAGTGTGACACCCCTTGCCCGCCCCTCCTCATCCTCCCCATCCCCGTTCTCCTACCCACCCCACCCGCACCCCCACACCCCGGCTCCGCCTGGCACACAGTCGGTAGGGCACCAGGCTGTCCCGGTGAACCGACCAGGGGTGGGTGGTGTGGAGAGAGGACAGGAGAGAGGGGGAGGAAGGAAGGAAGGAAGGAAGGAAGGGAGGAAGGAGGGAAGGAGGGAAGGGGGGCAAAAATAATCATAATTAGTATTTTCCTCCTAGAAATTCTTTTGTCGTCAAATTGGCTTCGTTTACGGGCGCTAACGAGCGGCAGGCGGGCGGCGGGGTAGCCCAGTGGCGGCGGGCGGGCGGCAACAGGTCGAGGGGCGGCGGGCGCCGGGGCCCGGGAGACGGGCGGTCGCCGCGTGGCCACCTACCCCAATTACCGACCACTTGTTAAGGGTGCATCCGGAAAGCGCGTGAACCCCTGCCGCCCGCCGCTCCCCGCCGTCCCCCGCCGCCCCTCGCTCCTCCGCCCGCCGTTCCTACCCCAGCCCCCGCTCGCCTGTCCTCCCATGCCGCCCGTCGCCGGCCCCCCTCCCGCCCGTCCGCCCCCAGCCCACCGCCGCCCGGCGGCCGGCCCCGCCCCCCGCGCCCTAATGACCGGCCGGCGGCGCGCGTCGCAGGCTCTGGGGATCAAGGCCTGCTGTCTGTCTGTGTGTCCGCCCTGTCCTGTGAGCGCTCCCCGGGCGTTGTAACGCCGCGTAACGACGCCGCCGACACCCCGTCCGAGGCCCGGAGGTGCGCCCGTCAAAACGCGGCCACCAGACGGCAGTCTTAACCGCCCCTCCGCCCCTCCACCACCCCCTCCCTCTCCTCGCTCCCCGCAATGACCCCGTCACCTCACCCCGCCCCCTCCACACACACACACACACACCCTCACACACACACGCCGCACCCGGCACCCACGTAACCCGTCACCATGCCAACCTCGGCAGGTAGAAACGCACCTCTTCACTCCATCGCCTTCGTTTCCGCCCCACGTCGCCCCGGCCCATGCCCCACTCTCTCACCTCCAACAAGATCCATATATTCCTTACCCCCGCCTCACCTTACCCCACCCTGCCCCAGCCTACCCCAGCCTACCCCAGCCAGCCCCACCCTCTCACCTCCAACAAGATCCATATATTCCTTACCCCCGCCCCACCCTACCCCACCCTGCCCCACCCTACCCCACCCTACCCCACCCTCTCACCTCCAACAAGATCCATATATTCCTTACCCCCGCCTCACCTTACCCCACCCTACCCCACCCTACTCCACCCTACCCCACCCTACCCGACCCTACCCCACACTCGCACCACACACAAGATCCATATATTCCTTACCCCCGCCCCACCCTACCCCCACCCTTCCCCACCCTACCCCACCCTTCCCCACCCTACCCCACCCTTCCCCAAACTGCCCCACCCTCTCACCTCCAACAAGATCCATATATTCCTTACCCCAGCCCCACCCTACCCCACCCTACCCCACCCTGCCCCACCCTCTCACCTCCAAAAAGATCCATATATTCCTTATCCCCGCTTCACCCTACCCCACCCTACCCCACCCTACCCCACCCTACCCCACCCTCTCACCTCAAACAAGATCCATATATTCCTCACCCCCCTGCCCCACCCTATCCCACCCTGCCCCACCGTATCCCACCCTACCCCACCTCCAACCAGATCCATATATTCCTCACCCCCCGCCTTACCCTACCCCACCCTGCCCCACCCTCTCACCTCCAACAAGACCCATATATTCCTTACCCCCGCCTCACCCTACCCCACACTGCCCCAGCCTACCCCACCCAGCCCCACCCTCTCACCTCCATCAAGATCCATATTCCTTGGCCCTGCCTCACCCTACCCCACCCTACTCCACCCTCTCACCTCCAACAAGATCCATATATTCCTTACCCCTGCCTCACCCTACCCCACCCTGCACCAGCCTACCCCAGCCTACACCACCCTACACCACCCTACCCCACCCTCTCACCTCCAACAAGATCCATATATTCCTCACCCCCGCCTCACCCTACCCCACCCTGCACCACCCTACCCCACCCTACCCCACCCTACCCCACCCTACACCACCCTGCTCCACCCTACCCCACCCTCTCACCTCCAACAAGATATATATATATATAAAGGAAATGATCAAAATAACAACATCATTTATAAAAGAAAGTTTACAATGATGCAAACACCCACAACAAAACTCGCCACCCACATGGCATGTTCAGCACAACATTCCACCCCCCCCTCCCACCCACGCCCACCCACCCACGCCCACCCACGCCCACCCACACACGCCCACCCACACACGCCCACCCACACACGCGCGCGCACAAACACACACACCTAGCACCCTGAAGTATTTTGTGTATATATCTCTCAAAGAGATACACTGACACATTGTTAAATAAACTACATATAAAACCTCCGGGGATATTTACTGTCAGGGTAGACACATACTCCTAGAACATTTCATTTGATGTGACAGTTACAACAACTCTCAACTGGAGAGGAAACTATATAATAAAAAAAAACAAGGGAAAAAACCCCATTATTGATTAACAGTGTTATTTGTTATTTATTCTACAGTATCTTATCGTAAATTGGACACACTTTTAACAACAAAATGTACCTGGAAATAAACCTTTCCCAGCAGAGCCTATGCAGAGGGTTGCTGCCCATCAGAGGGTGGTTTGGTGGTGGAAATCCTCTATTATTATTCCTTTCCCCACATAACATACTGCACAGTGTGCTGCGATCCGTAGCATTATCTTTTTCTTTTTAGAAATGATACAGGGCAGGTAGGTGGTGGAACTCCTGTATTGGACCTTTCCTATAGAACACGCGGCACAGTGTGCTGCGATCCATAGATTTTTTTTTTTGGTACATTAGTTGTTTAAGCAGGGGAAATTTCAGTCGCAGGCGATTGGTCTTCCTCATTCCACTGCTCCTTGCCCTATCCTAATAATGCCGAACGCCTGGCTAGGAAGCGACAAGTATCAATTTTTAAGTCATTGGTTTGACTCGACCAGGATTCGAACCCACGATCCCACGATCTACCACACGGGAGACGGACGCTCTAACTCATTTGGCCATCCCGTCTGGTTTAGTTTTTTAGAAATGATGCGGGTCAGGTCGGTGGTGGAAATCCTCTATTAGACCTTTTCCCACAGAACACGTTGTACAGTTATTTCTTCCACTGATGGTATATATTGGTAGAGTGTGGTTTGGTGGTGGAAATCGTCTATCTGATTGATACCAAGATATAAGTGAGAGTCTCATCGGTTTGAACTGCTCTTTCATAGACAAATACCAGTCAATTGACAGTCATTTCTAACACTAACAGTCGCCATGCTATTGTAGTGATAAAAACCCCTCCCCTCCTCCTCCCCTCTACCCTCCTCTCCCTCTCCCCTACCCTCCTCTCCCTCCCCTGTACCCTCCTCTCCCCCCCCTCTACCCTCCTCTCCATCCCCTCTCTCTACCCTCCTCTCCAATCCCATCCTCTCCATCCCCTGCTCTCCATCCCCTCCCTATCTCTCCCCTCTCTCCTCCCCCTCCCACTCCTGTCCCTCTCCCTCCCTCGCTCCCCCGACTCCCCTCACATTCCCCCCTCCCCTCCCTTCCTCTTCCCCCTATCCCTCCCTTGCTCTCATTCCCATTCCCATCCTTCCCTCCTCCTCCTCCCTCCCTCCTCTCCCCACCTCCTCTCTCCACCCTCCTCCCCTCTCCCCCCCACCCCTCCCCTCCTCTCCCCCTCCCTCGCTCCCTTATCCCCCTCCCATCTCCCCCTTCTGTCCCCCATCCCAGCCGTCCTTCCCTCTGGTGCCAAAACCCAAACTCCCCACACGACCTCCTCCCCGCCTCCTCGTCCTCCTCCTCATCCTTCTCTCCTCCTCCCCATACTCTCCTCCATCACACAACTACCAGCACGCAGCCGGCGCAACCCGACGGCATCCTGGTTTTTGTGTGGGTTTTTTTTGTGGTTTTTTTTTGCGGCAAGACGCCTACCGGCCTTTTGATCATGATCGTGAAGTAGATGGGTGGGTGAGTGCATGGTGGGTGGATGGGTGGGTAGATAATATTGGGAATGGGGGGAGGGGGGGGGGGGTGAGTGGAGGAAGGGGAGGGACGGAGGGGCGGGAAAGTGGGTGTGGTTGACGGTTTTTTTTAAAACAAAAACAAAATCAAACAGAAATTAAACCAAACAAAAATAAACCAAAAAAAACCTACTTGAATAGGGAGGGGTGAGGTTGGTGTGGGGTGGGGGAAGTTAAAAAGTGAGATCATTGTAGAGTGTGTGTGAAGGGGGGTGTAGAGGGGGTGTAGAGGGAGGGGGTGCAGTGTGGGGGGGAGGGGTGCAGCTTCACATAGACCTGTGAGAGAAGTGGCCTGGTGATGGGCTCGTGCATGGAATTGGCATGATGGGTAGATGGAGGGGCAGTAGGAGAGGGAGGGGGAGGGGGGAGGGGGAGGGGGCATGGGGGGGGATTAGAGAGGGAACGAATGGAATCTGTGGCAGTGGGACACGGGTTTCTTCATCTCATTTATTGACGGTGTTTTTTTTGTCTGTTTTTTCTCTCTCCCTTCTTCCTCAAGTGACATGGCCTAGATAAGGTGTCTGCATTCTTTAAGCATTAGCTTTTTGTGCGCGATGGTTTCTTTGTATTTTTTGGCTTACTTTGTGTTTTTTTGTTAATCGTTAAGTGCGATATCCGTTATACATCTCAATTCTGACTACACAGAAGGAAAAACGACAGGACGCGCTGTCATAATATACCAAATGGCAACTTGATTGACATAGAATAGACATAATACTAGGCCTATACTTATACATAGCCATACAAACATTGCTTTATATAAACCAAAGCTACTAAGCTATATATAATCTGATACTAGGGATAGTAGTATGTAATTTCTGATAGAATAATCATTAAGAGACATACATATATAATTGCCTGATAATCAGAATAGGGCAAGAACTAACATATATTTAAAGCTGTGTAGTCTGATGAAAACATCAATTATTCAAAATCAAAACAATTACCTAGATTTGATTGTACATTATCTAACTTAGATACTGCTGCACTTATCATTAATCAAACATGTGTTGCCACATAGATGGGAATACAGAGGCAATTTAATAGATCCAGTTACTGAAGCAGCCAAACATCTGAAAAGTTAGCCATTTCAAATAAGTTACTTCAAATTAACAGGTCATATCAGGACGGGTACCGACTTGTGACAGTGTGCACTCATGGTGACTTCATAGTGCTGCCCCTTTGGGAAATCAGGCCGCCAGGGCCATGACCCAATGTCTCACTCAGTCACATTATCCTGACACTGAGGTAACCAGTGATATGACCTTAGATGTTGCTAGGACATAAAACAACAAACAACATTTCGGGTCCAATATCAGTAGCAGCGGCGCGGCCTGGCGTTTTGTCGGTGTCATGCGCTGCGAGTCCCCGACCCCGCCCCCGGCCTCGGCCACGGATGCCCCTGCCCCGGCTGCACCGAGCCCGGCGAAGTTGCGGTTGCCCGGGCTCACCGGTAGGGGGCGCGGGCGGGGGCCATCTGGTGGTGCGGTGAGCACTGGCGCGATAGCGATCGCCGTATGGCCCGCGACACCGATAGCGGACAGCGAGCTGATAACGCAACGGGGCTACGAGCCCGCGTCACCAACGGGTCGCCGAGCAACGAGCCCGCGTCACCAATGGCTCCCTGGGTCATGAACCCCCGTCACCAATGGCTCGCCGAGCCACGATCCTGCATCACCAATGTCTCAGCGGGCCACGAGCCCGCGTCACCAACAGCTCACTGAGCAACGAGCCCTCCTCACCAACGCGTCACCAACAGCTCCCTGGGTCACAAACCCCCATCACCAATGGCTCGCCGAGCCACGAGCCCACCTCACCAGCGGCTCAGCGGGCCACGAGCCCGCATCACCAATGGCTCACCGAGCCACATATAGGGGTTCTCTGTGGCGGAGTGGTTAGAGTGTCTGACTTTTTTCTAGGTCAGACTCCTAATCTGAGGGTCGGCGGTTCGATTCCCTGTGCCCCCAGCTCTGCCAATTTGGATTTCCACCTCTGTGTATAACTTACAGCGTCATCAAAGGCCAGTTGCTCTCATACCATGTCTATGTGGCGTGGGAGGTTAAAAATCCCTTGGGTCGGTAAAAGTGTAGGTTCGGGCTTTCTATCGACCAGCAGTGGAATGAGGAAGACCAGTCATCTATGACTGAAATTTCCCCTGCTTAAACAACTAATGGACCAAAAAAAAAAAAAAGAAATAGCATAGGAAGCATAAAGTCCCAGTCAGACCTTATCGGACTGAGTACCGGACACCAACCCACAAAGAATTGTCTAGTCCGTTTGTGTCTGGTGTCTAAATATACCGGAATGTATTGAAATGTACCGGATGAAACGAACGCTAAATGGACAAGGAACGTACATTAACGAATAGCAACCAGATGATAACCGGACACCAATCGAATGTCTAACGGACAGACTGGACACCAACCGGACACCAACCGGACACCAACCGGACACCAACCGGACACTAACCGGACACCAACTGGACACCAACCGGACACCAACCGGACACCAACCGGACACCAACCGGACACCAACCGGACACCAACCGGACACCAACCGGACACCAACCGGACACCAACCGGACACCAACCGGAATGTTCACGGACGGGCCAAAAACCGATAGACCGAATTCCCGCAGCACCATCAATGGAATCTTCAGGATACAAACCGGACACCTAACGGATGAGTAACAGACATGAAACAGACAAAACGGACTAAACAGACTTAAAACGAACACCAACCGTACACTTCAGTCTGGCGGTGTCCGGTACAAGTTTTGTGCATGTTCAAAACTTGTACCGGACACAGCCAGACACCACCGGAGATAGAACGGATACGCCAGATGGGTACCATATATAAACCATACAATGTCCGGTTTCTGCCTGTTTCCTCAATCCGGTGAGGTCTGACTGGGGCCTAATACATGAGTCATTACAATTCAAGACCAGTTCTTATCACTTCCTCCATACACACATATACACGAACACATGCACACCGGCATTGCATAACGTAATACATGTATATTTTATAATCTATATTGCATACACATGAGCAGCTCGCCTAGGTCCATTCCATCGATGTAAAACCAGGTCATTTCTCAATTCCTTCTCTTCAGATGCACACTCCTGTCACCGCCCCCAACCCCATCTCCTCCCCTCTCCTTCCTTCCGCCCCTTCCAATTCATTTACCCCCGCACGCCCTCCGCTTCCCGCTCCCATCACTCCCGACTATTGCTACCGGGCGCGGTGGTGGAATGGGTAGAGCGCAGGCCTCCCGTGCGGGAGGTCAGGAGTTCAATTCCCGGTCGAGTAAAACCAACTACTCACAAAATTAATACTTGTCATTATCACCACCACCATCACCACCACCACCACTACCCTCACCACTACCGAATCAGTATCACCCTATCACAACCCTATTACCACCACCACCGTACCTCCTATCACCACCACCACCCTATCACCACCACTCTATCACCACCACTCTATCACCACCACTCTATCACCACCACCCCATCACCACCACCCCATCACCACCACCCCATCACCACCACCCCATCACCACCCCATCACCACCACCCCATCACCACCACCCCATCACCACCACCCCATCACCACCACCCTACCACCACCACCACCACACCACACCACCACCACACCACACCACCACCACACCACACCACTTCCACCCCTGCCTCACCTCTCCCGCCCACCCCCGCCCGCCTCCCGCCGCGAGCAGCTCACGACCCGGTAAGCGCTCACTGGAGCGGCGCGGGCGATCACGTGACGTGACGTGGCGTAATAGCCTAGCAACGAACGTGAGGTGCTCGGACGGGTCGGCGGGCAGAGAGGCTGGGTAGCTTCAGTTGTCACGTCGTGGGAAAGCAGCGTTAAAGTAGAATCCTCCACGAGCAACTCTAGGCTATCGTTACACCATCGAAAAACGCCGTCCTTCGGGGAGAGTCTTAAAGTTGCATAGTCCGATGGTTTTGAGTTTCTGTAATTTTCTTCGATAAATAAATATATTAGGTTGATCATTATAATCTACATTTCTTTAGTTTGAGGTAACCTTTATTTTAAATGGCTAAGTTTTGAAATATTTGAAGTGCAACCATGCAAAATTAATTTGGGCAAGCACGCTAAAGCACTGATACCCATAGGCTTCTGCAATAACAGCTTCTATTTGATTGCACCAGTATTCCCTTATGTGTGGCGACAAATGTTTAATAACTGTACCAGTATCTAAGTTAGATATTTAAAATCAAATCTAGATAATTGCTTTGGTTTTGAAAATTTGATGTTTTCACCGGACCATGCAGCTTTAAAGAAATGCTGCAGCGAATTTCAACGATCACTTCTTTATGCATTTATAGCTGGTGTCTTATAGGAGTTATGCAGATACTTAGAAATATTAATTATATGTAGATCAAAATTGTCATGGATCCTCAAATAGAGGTTTGATTTAATTATTGATTTGTGTTTTCTTTAGGCCGAGAAGTGTTTTAAAGTTGTATTCTGTCATACTTTTTGTTCAAACATCGTTTTTACACAGAATCAAAACATAGGTCTATCTTGAATGGATAGTCTTATGTACACTGAATAGACTCATACATCATCATCATCATCATCATGCTGTCGGTCGCGATGGGACAAAGACTGCTTTCATTACTTGACTGCCGCTCTCCATTTAGCTCTCTGCTGTGAGAGTTGCGTCCATGAGTCGGTCTTAATGTCTCTCAGCTTCAGGTTTCTCTTGATGGTATCTTTGAACCGAGACGGGGGCGCCCTCTCTTTCTGTAGCCAGAAGACAGTTGAGAATAGAGGATCTGCTTTGGTAGCCTGTCTGATGACATCCTCATGAGGTGTCCAGTCCACCAGAGATTCTTTTTGATCAGAAGATCTTCCATAGAGGGCAGCCCCATCCGTTCGATATATGTATACTTAATGACCCATATGGTTCCCCATATCCATGCCATGTCTGACGTCAGAGAACAAGAATATTTTAGCTCCAACACATTGTGTAAAGGCTATCCTGGTGGTAGCAATTGATACTGATAAAGATACTGATGCACTTATTAAGCATTTGTTTCTGCATAAAAGGCAATACAGAGTCAATTTAACAGAACCTGTAACTGCAGAAGTCTATGGTGTCAGAGTTTTGGCAAGCTTGCCAAAACTAATTTTTCATGTTTGCAC
This sequence comes from Branchipolynoe longqiensis, assembly GCA_030323885.1. Classification (NCBI taxonomy): domain Eukaryota; kingdom Metazoa; phylum Annelida; class Polychaeta; order Phyllodocida; family Polynoidae; genus Branchipolynoe; species Branchipolynoe longqiensis. The sequence continues at coordinate 70,213,730 of CM059189.1, forward strand.
TCAAAATATCTCAAAAGTTTACCATTTAAAATAAAAGTAACTTTGAAATAATGTAAAGTAGATACTAGTGATCGATCTAATATATTTATCTCAGAAAAGATACCGAAATTCAAAACCATCAGACTATGCAACTTTAATAGCAGATCTCTCAGCACTGTGTGGGAAATGTTTGCCAGTAATCACAGCTGCGCTTGTGAGGTTCTGAACCCCCACATGTTACTTGTTAATCCAAACTAAAGTGATGTAGATAGTAGGAATAACCTAAGTTTTGTTCTTTGAAAATGGCTGCGATTCAAATAGATGCAACTTGACGGTTTAAATGAATACTTGGAATAGAACAGGGCGCACAGTGGTCAAAGGAAACATTCGAATCTATGATCACAAGTGGGTGCTGGTTGAACCATGAGACGCCAGATTCAAAAGTGCAGAGACGAGCAGAGACGAGCAGAGAATGGCAGAGAATGGCAGAGGAGGGCAGAGAAGGGCAGAGAAGAGCAGAAAATGGCAGAGAAGGGCAGAGAATGGCAGAGAAGGGTAGACAATGAGAGACAAGGGCAGAGATGGGTATACAAAGGCAGAGAAGGGCAGAGAAGGGCAGAGAAGGGCAGAGAAGGGCAGAGAAGGGCAGACATGGGTATACAAAGGCAAGCAAGGGCAGAGAAGGGCATACAAGACAAGCGAGAGTAAGCGAGAGTAAGCGAGAGTAAGCGAGAGTAAGCGAGAGTAAGCGAGAGTAAGCTAGAGTAAGCTAGAGTAAGCTAGAGTAAGCTAGAGTAAGCTAGAGTAAGCTAGAGTAAGCTAGAGTAAGCTAGAGTAAGCGAGAGTAAGCGAGAGTACAAGAGTGGGTGTGGGAGAGAGTAGGAGAATGTGGAAGAATGAATGACTGTGAAGGAAATAGAGTATAAGAGACAGATAGAGTAAGGGACAGAGAGAGAGAGTTGTGGACGAAGAGAATAACTTCAATAATGGACGGAGAGTGAGAAGAGAAAGGGAGAGTAAGGGACAAAGAACGGGAGAGCAACAGAGCGAGCGAGAACAAGGTAGGGGTGTCGGCAGTGGGTCGGCGTGGCACGGGTCCTGGTGGGGGGTCGGCGGTAGATCTGGGTGGCGCGGGTCTGGTGGGGTGTCGGTGGTAGATCGGGGTGGCGCGGGTCCTGGTGGGGTGTCGGCGGTTGATCGGGGTGGCATGGGTTCTGGTGGGTTGTCGGTGGTAGATCGGGGTGGCGCGGGTCCTGGTGGGGTGTCGGTGGTAGATCAGGGTGGCGCGGGTCCTGGTGGAGTGTCGGTGGTAGATCGGGGTGGCTCGGGTCCTGGTGCGGTGTCAGTGGTAGATCGGTCTGGTGCGGGTCCTGGTGGGGTGTCGGTGGTAGATTGGGGTGGCGCGGGTCCCTGTTGGGGTGTCGGTTGTAGATCGGGGTGGCGCAGGTCCTGGTGGAGTGTCGGTGGTAGATCGGGGTGGCTCGGTCCTGGTGGAGTGTCGCTGGTAGATCGGGGTGGCGCAGGTCCCGGTGGGGTGTCGGTTGTAGATCGGGGTGGCGCAGGTCCTGGTGGAGTGTCGGTGGTAGATCGGGGTGGCCCGGTCCTGGTGGAGTGTCGGTGGTAGATCGGGGTGGCGCAGATCCCGGTGGGGTGTCGGTTGTAGATCGGGGTGGCGCAGGTCCTGGTGGAGTGTCGGTGATAGATCGGGGTGGCTCGGTCCTGGTGGGGTGTCGGTTGTAGATCGGGGTGGCGCAGGTCCTGGTGGAGTGTCGGTGGTAGATCGGGGTGGCTCGGTCCTGGTGGAGTGTCGGTGGTAGATCGGGGTGGCGCAGGTCCCGGTGGAGTGTCGGTGGTAGATCGGGGTGGCGCGGGTGCGGCGTGGGAGGCGCGGAGGTGATTCGTCTGAGTTTGTGTGCGACGAGGCGCGGTGACACCATTGACTCCTCACCCGACCGCCAACAAAGACGCTCACAAATCACGGCCGCAGCATTCCCGCTGTCGGCGCGAGCTGCTCGCCGGACGAGGGCCGGGTGAGGGCCGGGCAGCCTAAGTGGGTGTCAGCCGGAACCTGTTGGGATGTGAGTTATGGGTGGGTGCGTGCGGTTAGCGGCAAGGTGTGTGGGTGGTGTGGGTGTGGGTGTATGTGGGTGTGGGTGGGGTGGGGGTGGGGGGTTAAGTGCGAATTCCTGCCTGCTTATTCACTCACTTTCCTGTAGCGGCGCTTGGTGGTTTGGTTGTTTGTTTGGCTGTTTGTTTTGTTTGTATGTGTGTATTGGGGGGGGGGAGGTGTGAAGGGGGAGGGGGCACCTCTGTAAATACATGGGACCGCTTTCAGCGGTGCCCATACAGTGCTGCAGATTTGCAATCTTCAGCGCACCAATGCGACTGGAAACTCCCCAAAAACTAACAAGACTGGCGTTAGCTTCTGGGATGAGTGATTTCAGTCGAAACAGATTTGATTCGCTCTCCATATATTGTGGTGTTCTCTGTGGCGGAGTGGTTAGAGTGTCTGACTTTTTTCTAGGTCAGACTCCTAATCTGAGGTATGAAGGTCGGTGGTTCGATTCCCTGTGACCCCACCTCTGCCAATTTGGATTTCCACCGCTGTGTATAACATACAGCATCATCAAAGGCCAGTTGCTCTCATACCATGTCTATGTGGTGTGGGAGGTTAAAAATCCCTTGGGTCGGTAAAAGTGTAGGCTCAGGCTTTCTATCGACAAACTGTCTAATGGTGAAAACAAGTCTATTCAGACTTATCCATGATAGGCAGTATAAATCTTCAAGAAAGAAAAAAAGAAGAAAAGATATATGAGAATATTTTAAATGTGTTTGTTTGTCTAACGAGCGCTAGTGGTTCGTGAGGTGAGAGGGTGGTTGAGATGCCCCCAGTCATATTTGGAAAATAGATAGTTCATGGGGTACAGGCAGCTTTCGCCATAATATAGTATACCTGTGTTGTTCTTACACAGCGCATTTATGGTCTTCCCTACCTTGCCGTTACAGGACACATCTGCTGCGGGTTGATATGATTGGTTGTTGGAGTTATTTAAAAATCGAATAATGGCGGAAGTGACAAGGTATAGCAAATTAACAGCGACGCAACCATATCATCATCATCATCATCATGCTGTCGTTCGCGATGCGACAAAGACTGCTTTTATTACTTGACTGCCGAATTATGCGAGTATAAAGATATGTAAGGGTTAATTATTATTATTTGTTATACTCCGTAAGACCTACCCTCTTCGCCTCCACCGGATGTAGACCAGTGTCAGTCGCACCGGAGGATATATATATATATATGAGACTCTCAAAAGGTGCTAAGCAATATGGGACAAAACTTTGTCCATTGTAACAATCAACATATTATCTGCTTATGCATTTGCTCAGGATAAACTGATTTGTTTTTTTACATGGTGTTTCATAGTCCCAATAGAATACATATTGATTTGAAGCAAATGTCCTTGTGTTTTCAGTGTAACCGTTTCTGTGCTGTTTTGTGTCAATCGTTAAAATGGACAAAAAATAATGAGTGATCACCTTTTGAGACAGGCTCATATATATATATATATAACTAGTCCGAGAGAAATGGTGGTACTATGTTGTGTTTATTCTCAAGCCAGTAAATTTGTAAAAAATCCACTACAGTAACCCACCTCAACTTTTTTCTCCTCCCCCCCCCCCCATCCCGTCTCTCCAGCATCCACCGCTGCCAGCGCCTCTAACGGATAAAAATTACAAATCGCTGCGCACACCTTACACAACGTCAGCACTCTCCCCTACACACACCCTCCGCCACCCACCCAGGCACCCTGAGCCCGCCACATAATTTCCCTAAGCCCTCAGTCTCTCCCACCGCCCTCCCTCTCCCACACACTCCCCCCTCCCCCTGCACACCTCCTACAATGCCTCAGGCATCCCCCCTGACCCCACGCCCATTATTCCCACATCAAATTAATCGCTAGCATTCCGAAGCTGTAGTCTGTGGGATTTGCAGATAAACCCTATAGGGTTTCCGACAGACCCCCCCCCCCTCCCCCTCCTTCCCCCCTCCCCCTACCCCTACCCCATTCCCTCCTTCCCCCATCCCCCTTCTTCCCCCATTTCCTCTACGCTCCCCTCCCCACACCCCCACCCCACCTCCACCAACCCGTCACCCATGGCACAACCATCAAAGTGGAGCCGCATCGCGCGCCAACCCTAACCGCGGCGTCGCGCGCTAACCCCAACGTCCACTGCTGGTGTTCGGCAGGTTACAATTGTTGTGGTCATTGAGCAGTCCACTCATGGACGGACGCGCGCCCGGCGGCCGCTTTTGTGACGTCATCACCAAGTACCGTGGTTCCTTGATTAGTATTCTCTACCTCCTTCAAATATAAAGGAAAGTGGTGGTGGTCGTGGCGGTGGGGCGTCGTACTTTAATCACTGATCCTCGCGTGTTCATTTTAACAGTACAAAAAAAAAGAGAAGATTATGTGGTGCACAAGCGTCGTGGCAATATGCTGCATAAAGTGAAACAAGAAGGTGTGGTTGGTGGCTATCTTGGCGATGTTAATTGTTATATCCAAGTTTATTTAAATTTTAAAAGTTTTTTGTTTTTAAACGATGCCTCTAGAGCACATTGATTTTTATCATCAGCTATTGGTCTTCAAACATATGGTCATTCGGACATATTTATTTGGAAGAAACCCGCTGTTGCCACATAGGCTACTCTTTCCAATAAGCAGCAAGGGGTCTTTTATATGCACTTTCCAACAGACAGCACAGCACATACCACAGCCTTTGATGCACCAGTTGTGGACCTCTGGTTGGAACGGAAAATAGCCCAAACTGCAAATGGGTCCACTGAGCAGGATTGATCGGTTGACCCACAACTTCACAGGCGGACACTCTACTGCCTGAGCTACGTCCCGCTCCCTTTATTTAAATCATGATTTTTTTGGGGGTGGGGGTTAAAGTTTTATGTTCTAACAACATTTGAGTTGTGATATGGTATCCTATCAGCAGCACTACAGTTTCAATATCTCACCCAGTCAGATAATTGTGTCACTGAGTCAATAAGTCCTCACTGCCCTATTCAAGTCGTTCGTGTTAAGCACCAGGCAATGCAGCGATAAGTACACATGCATAGAGGAATTCGTATCATGACCTCCCGAAAACTTAGCAGACGCTGTAGCCACTAGCTGAGTCCGTCCGGTAATTAATTAAAGCTTGTGAATATGCAACACCAAATACTCATTCATTTGGTAACAGTGGATATTAGGTTACTTTAAAAAAAAGGGGTGGGGTTGAGTGGGATAAATGCCTATTCGCCACTCCCCCCCCCCCACACACACACACCTACCACCACGTAAGCTGAGGCTGCGACCCTGTATGCTGGGTCGCAGCTTCAGTCTTTACTGAGACATCATCGGAATGTCATGGGTGCCAGTGTAGCTGGTGTGGTGCTCTTGCACTACGCTGCTCCACCCCGACATCAAGTACGAAAAGGTTATGGCATCCAACACATCATGCAGTGAACCTGCCAATGTTATATGTTGCTTATACCCCTGTCACACTACGATGTAAGAGCCAACATAGGTCACTTTTGGTCATTATGTTGAGGTACGTTGGGTTACGTTATGATGATGTCAGAATGACGTTAGACCGACGTCGAGATACGTCACATTACATCGTGTTACGTCGGCGGGCGTCAAGGTTTTGAACATGTTCAAAACTTTTGACGTAGCTCGACGTGATGCTCTGACGTTCGTGTGACATCACACTCACATTACGCCGACATTAGACGTGTGGGAGGGATGCGTCGGCCACGTTAGATCAACGGTGTGTTGTTTGGTTGTTTGGTTGTTGGTTGATTGTTGGTTGGTTGTTGGTTGGTTGTTGGTTGGTTGTGGATTGGTTGTTGGTTGGTTGGTTGTTGGTTGGTTGTTGGTTGGTTGTTGGTTGGTTGGTTGTTGGTTGGTTGTTGGTTGATTGGTTGTTGGATGGTTGTGGATTGGTTGTTGGTTTGTTGGTTGTTGTTTGGTTGTTGTTTGGTTGTTTGGTTGTTTGGTTGATTGGTTGATTGTTGGTTGGCACAATCCTATACCGACGTTACGCTCACGTCAACTACGCTGCATCGACGTCCAACTTGTGCCACAATTTTCATACTACGCCGAGAACTTCGACGTAATATAATTATTTTCACGTTGTGCCTACGCTGACGTCGTTACATCGTAGTGTGACAGGGCCTTTACACATGGACAATTGGTTTCCCCCCATTCCACGGCTCCATAGCCCGTGACCAGCAATGCTGAGTGCTAAACTAGGTAGTGACAAGTATCCATATTGTAAGTCATCGGTTAGTTAGTCAGATTTGAAACACATGGGATGTGGGCGCTCAACGCATTTGGAACGAAAGACAGGGTGGTCTATTAAAAAGTAACAATTTCCAAGACTAGACAGGTGGCCGAATGAGTTGAGCGGCCATCTCCCGTTTTGGTAGATCGTCGGATTCGAAGCCACGGGTTCGAACCCTGGTCTACTCAAGCTTAGAAATTTATATTTGTAGCTTCCTAGCCTGGCGCTCGGCATTATTAGGATAGGTCAGGACTGGTTGACTCAGTGTCAGGATAATGTGACTGAGTAGGGATATCAGGTCATCGTGCTGGTGGCCTGATCTCCCAGTGGGGAATCACTATAAAGTCGCCATGAGTGTGCACTGTCACAAGTCGGTATCCGTCCTGATATGATCTTAGGACATAAAAATCCAACAATCAACTAACCAATTTCTAAACTTCGTCAACTTATAATTTTTTAAAAGCTACTCAAATCCAAAATCATAGTAGGTTACAATGGTCAGCAAGACAATATTTACCTTTGAAAAAAAAACGTGGTTAAAATCAGTGGCGGATTATGCCACCTTGTCTACGCGCCAGTGACGGGCGGGTAACCAGCAGCCAGCTGAGCACACTGCACCGCACTCGACGTTGGCCCAGCGGTGTCTCCAAGTCATGCAAGCTCCGGAACACCAGCTTTCACAGTCGTGACTGCAGGGGTTAGCCGACGTCGGACCTCACCCACACTCACAGTGGGTGGCGGTAAGCGCATGCATACACAAATCAACTTTCACGATTTGTGGTTAAACAATTATATTGTTTATTGGGATGCTAGGTCCTAGTAACATCAGTTTTTTTCCTCGTCGTGTCCCCAAAAAGAAAAGCTTGTTTTATTTAACATTGCCTCTAGAGCACATTGATTTTCGTATCATCGGCTATTGGACGTCAAACATATGGACATTCTGACATATTTCTTTGGAGGAAATCCGCTGCCACCACATAGGCTACTCCTTCTGATAAGTATTAAGGAGAAAGTGGGGCTTTTATATGCACTTTCCCAGAGACGGGACAGCACATACCACAGCCTTTGATGAACCAGTTGTGGACCATTGGTTGGAACGGAAAATAGCTCAAACTGCAAATGGGTCCATTGAGCAGGATTGATAGGATGATCGACACCTTCACAGGTGGACACCCTATTCTGTTCCTTTTGTTTCAGTTGGGTTCACTATCCAGGCTTACTGCTCTATATAACTCCATATATATACATATATATATATATATAATTATAAGTGGCCATATATCTAGTTGTATATGATATATATAGCTAGATATATCGCTATATATATAGCTGCCTACTTAGATATATGAGCCTGTCTCAAAAGGTGATATATCTTTTTTTGTTTGTCCATTGTAACAATTGATATAAAACAGCACACTGAAAACACAAGGACATTTGCTTCAAATCAATATTATTCTATTGGGATTATGAAACAACATGTAAGAAACAAATCAGTTTATCCAGAGAAAATGCATAAGCAGATAGTATGTTGATCATTACAATGGACAACTTTTGGCCCATATTGCTTAGCACCTTTTGAGACAGTCTCAGATGTAAGTGGTTAGATGTACAGTTACTTAAGCTACTTAAATATACCTATATATATGCCCATATATGTTGATATTTATAGCCGTAGATATATGTAGGTAATTAAATAGATAGCTACCTTTATATATTTAGTTATATGTCTAGCCACCTATATACATATATGTAGGCAGCTATATATCTAGTTATATATACATATATATGTGGGTAGCTGTCTCTCTCTCATCTTACTAGATTCTTTGTCACAACACTTCAGTCAGTCTGCAAAAAATGACACCTACCACATACCGTCAACGTCGTATTAATCAGAAATACTTAGACGACACTTGAACAAGTTGAAGAGGAGAAAAAACCAACTGTCTACGGGGAAAGTAATTATAGCATTACATCATCAACCCCAGAGCTGTCTACTGCACTACGGTTGGTTGTTGGAGTTTTACGTCCTGGCAACATCTAAGGTCAAATCAGGAAGGGTACCAACTTGTGACAATGCACACTCATGGCGACTTTAAAATTAAAGTGCCACCCCACAAGGAGACCAGGCTGCCAGCGCCATGACCTTATAATATCCCACTCAGTCACATTATACTGAACTTGTCACTCGGTGTCCAGCATTGGACGGTGCATACCCAGAGCAATGTAATATGTTTTCACCTTAAATATGTCCAAAGTAAGATTGATTATAATGACAATCCTAATACATTTTGCTACAAAAATAACTATGGCTCATATTCAAAACATCGGACTATTTAATTTTTATTTTGAAGCAAAATATGCAATCTATATACTAAAAAAAAGACATACACCAAAACACCTCATTACACCTTGTGTATTAAATTTAAAGTTGCATAGTTCGATGGTTTTGAGTTCCTGTCATTTTCACAATTTCAGAGATAAGTACATTAGGTTGAACCTTATGATCTACTTTAGTTTAGTTTGAAGCAACCTTTATTTTAAAGGGCTAACTTTGGAAGTAATTCTGAGAGCATAGTCTTCAGCAGCAGATTCTATTAGTATTACATCGGGTATTTTGCACACTCATTTGTTGTTGCAATACTAAACTAAGTTCAATATGTAGGATGCAATGTAGCTAAGTACTTTGTTTTTGAAAAGTTGATGTTCTCATCGGACTATGCAGCTTAAGCTGGATTTACAGCACCATAAAAAAAGGTGTTGGTGTTGAGGTGTTAATGTGTTGAGGTGTTGAGGTGTTAAGGTGTTGATGTGTTGAGTAGGTGAGGTGCATGTAGTAAGTATAGCTATCTGAAGAGGGATTGGGAGAGCAATGAGGGTGTGGGGGAGGCGGGGTGGGGGTGGTGGAGGTGGGAGAGGTGGGGGATGTGGAGGGGGCTCAAACAACGGTAATTGCTTGTCAACTCAGCTCTGGGCTCCTCAGTCCTGTACAGGAGAAGAGACTTATATATAAACTTAGGCTTGCCCCTTTAAGATGTCAGAAAGCGCCACCTAGCTGTTTGTTTTTTAGCCCCCCCCCCCACACCTCCACCCCCCACCAGCTCCACCACCCACCACACCACCATCTCCACACTAACACCACCACCACCTCCACCACCCACTCCTCTACCATCTCCACACTAACACCACCACCACCTTCACCACCCACTCCTCTACCATCTCCACACTAACACCACCACCTCCTCCACCACCCACTCCTCCACCACCTCCACACTAACACCACCACCTCCTCCACCACCCACTCCTCCACCACCTCCACACTAACACCACCACCGCCACCTCCACCACCCACCCATCACCCACCACACCACCACACCCCTCCCACCACCACCCCTAAACCTCCACCACCACCACCACCGCCCCACTAGACGGTTGTGTGAAGTTATACAAGAAGGGGGCGCTCTGGCAAGCACAGGCGAGTGAGGACTGTTTGGTTTGGTTTATTGGGGGGAGGGCTTTACATCCTAGCAACATTTAAGGCCATACCAGGAGAGGTCTGTACTAATTCGTGGCAGAATGCTTGACGACTTCATAAGAAGCTGGCTGTATATGTATGTAGGTGTGCATGTGTATATGTGTATGTGTATATGTGCATGTGTGTATGTGTGCATGTGTGTAGGTGTGTATGTGTGTATGTGCATGTGTGTATGTGTGTATATGTGTATGTGTGCACATGTGCATGTGTGTATATATGTATGTGTATATATGTGCATGTGCCTGTGTGTATAAGTGTATGTGTGCATATGTGTATGTGCATGTGTGTATGTATGTGTATATATGTGCATGTGTGTATGCATGCATGTATGTGTGTATGTGTGTGTATATGTGTGTGCATGTGTATATGTGCATGTGTATGTGTATGTGCGTATTTATGTATGCGTGCACGTGTGCATGTGCGTCTGTATGCGTGTGCATGTCAAGTCATTCATAAAGGTAACAAAATTAGTGTTAAAAACTGCTTAAAATGCGCTTTAAAAAGTGTCATTTGTTTTTAGACAAGGGGCATTCCAAGAGATTCAAATAGCGAAAATGCGTTTTCAAGATCACACACTGCATCTACATATATATTTATTATATATACAATATATTATATAGTACACACCAACGGATAACACAAACTAATTCCAGTTAAACTCGTCCCACCTCGTCCTTCCTAACTCAAATAATCAGCCACAACCACAATCAGTCCAGTCTTGAACATAAATCCCACCAGCCCAATCAATGTCTGCCACAATCCTGCAACGCTCTGCTGATTGTATTTCCATCGCGGTACCGACTCCACCCACCCACCCCGCCTCCACCAACCCCGACCATCCACTTTTCCGTCGCTTGTGGTGTGGTTGTTTATGGGGTGGGGTGGGTTGGGGGTGGGGACGAGGTCCCTCCATTGCACCAACTCCAGGGTGAGCAATGGAGGAACTGGAGAGGGTGACTCTACCAGCTCTCCAGAAGGGGAGAAGAGGGGAGCGAAGGGGGAGAGGGGAAAGAAGGGGAGGGAGGGGAGGGAAGGGTGGAGCGGAAAGAAGGCGAGATGGGAGAGAAGGGGAGAGGGGATGGAGGGGGAGAGAGCGGAATGAAGGGGAGAGAGGGGACGGAATGGGGAGAGGGGAGAGAATAGGAGAGAATGGAGGGAAGGGGGAGCGGAAGGGAGGGGGAGAGAGGAGAGTAGGGGAGAGGGGAGGGAGGTGGTGAGAGTAGAAGGAGGGGGAGAGAGGGGCAGTAGGGGAGAGACCGGAAGGACGGGAGATAGGGGAAGGAAAGGGAGAGAGGAAGAGAGGGGAGGGATGTTGGAGGGGAGAGAGGTGGGAATAGGGGTGGAGGAATGAGAGGGAGGAAAGGGCCAAATTGAGCGTGCAGAGCGCGAGTCTTTGTGGTGGTTACGGTGCAGAAAGTTTGCGGGCTGTTTGCGTTCTGGAGCAGCTCGGGGAGGGGTGCGCTTTGATCACCGGGCCCCGGCCGCCTGGGGCCCCGGGCCCCGGGGAGACGAGACGGCGGGCGGGGCTTGGGCCGGGCGGGGGCGGGAGGGTCCGGCGGGGCGGGCTTCCAGTCCCCGGGCGCCGAGGCCCCACCAGCCCCCCAGCCTACAAACAAGCCCCAAGCCCTCCCCTTTCATTTCGCCTTTATTTTACCCCGCCTTTCTGTCTGCCCGCCGCCCGCCGCGCAGGGTCGGCCGAGGTGCCGGCAGTCGGTGTAATGTGATTAGGCTTATCTGCTAATTGTTACCGCCCTCCCCCCTCCCCCCTCCCCCCCTCCCCCACATACACGCAGGCGCTTTGTGTTGCTTTCCTCGCTGTTTTTTTTTCACTTCTTTTCTTCTTTTGTGTAATCTTTTTTTATTAAACGGTTTAAAAGATGAGTTCCATAGGAGTTCAATATTATGTAGGGCAACGATGAGCAGGTTACGTTTTTTCCCATGTGCATTTTGATTATTTCATATTTATATGTTGTAGCACTATAATTATGTCAAAGTTCTTATAATTGTACATATATAAAGCTTCTGTTAACATCCGCAGACACAATGTAATATTACCAATCATAGATGCACAACTCAATATATTCAACATCCCGGTCACAGCATCGATAAATAATTCAATACATTCGGCATCCTGGTCCTGGCACCGCTGGATATGTCAATATGTTCAGCATCCTGGTCATGGCGCCGACATCACATGTCGCATGGCAAATATATAGGTGTTAGACTCGAACCCCCATTCCTCCCATTCTGGGAGAGGAGTCCTGTGATTGAACCACTTAGCCCCCCCCCCCCCCCCCCGACAATGATGTGAGGGGAGGTGAGACAGTGTGAAGAGGTGTAGGGGTGGGGGGTGGGGGTGGGGGGTGTTAAAGTTGCATAGTCCGATGGTTTTGTATTTCTGTATTTTTTCTGAGATAAATATATTAGATCGATCAATAGTATCTACTTTACATTAGTTCAAAGTTACTTTTATTTTAAATGGTAAACTTTTGAGATATTTTGAGTGCAAACATGGAAAATTAGTTTTGGCAAGCTTGCCAAAACTCTGAGACCATAGACTTCTGCAGTAACAGGTTCTGTTAAATTGACTCAGTATTGCCTTCTATGCAGAAACAAATGCTTAATAAGTGCAACAGTATTTAAGTTAGATATGTCAAATTAAATCTAGATAATTGGTTTGGTTTAACAAATTTGATATTTCATCGAACTATTCAGCTTTAACATGTAACAGGAGTGAGCTGGGTATATGTGTAATTGTAATAGGGCTAAATTACTTCAATAGTCACAGTTTGTACCGAAAAGGACCTCAGCCTTGATTAAAAGGTACACAGTCCGATAAAAGCACAAGTTTTCAAAACCAAATCACTTATCTAGATTTTAGAGTTAGATAGTGGTGCACCTATGAAGCATTTGTTGCTGCAGAGAACAGAATATTAGGGTTAGCTTAATAACAGAGCATGTTACTGCGGAAGCAAATAAACTGAGAACTGTGACATGCATGCCAAACTTAATAGCTAACTTTGAACATACGAAGCGATAACAATTAACATGTACTATCTATAATAAGAGTTGATTTAAAGGGCCGACAGTTTGGTATAAAAAGCTGGAACGTGGAAATGATAACTAGAATATTGCGTTATTTACATTCGTATAATAAATTTTGCACCAAACATAAAAATACATTAACACCTCTCTAAATCGACCGACTTTGGGACCAACTTTAACTGGTCGATTTAGGGAGGTGGTCGGTTTACGGAGTTAGAATATCCTTACAATGGTATTGTTGGGACCCACATAAAGCGATCCATATATGGGAGTGGTCGGTCTGTGGAGGTGGTTGGTTAGAGAGGTTTTACTGTATATTCGTATAGTGCAAAGGCAAAAAGTGCTTAAAATTCACAGTTATTAAAATAAGCTATTACCCATGTCTTAAATTGGAATTAGTTCAAAGACAAATTAAAAGGTTGTTTTCGCATTTTCTGTTTCCCTAGATCGTGGGAATAAAGTGCAGTTTTACAGAGCAATGTCCTACTTATATTGCTACAATGTTTGAAACAGATGTTACGCTTAAAAAATAAACAAGCGAATAAACAAAAGAGGTTTTCACGCAACTGATAGGATTATGAAGTGTTATTCATGGGTTTTTCCATTCTATGTCAATACAAGAGTTGGTCAATATTGCACTCGCCTTAGGTTTTTGCTATTCCAGTTGTGACTTTTTCTTAGTTATCACATTTCAGCTGTGGTTATATAGGTCCTACATACAACTGACAAATACATAACTGATAGGATTATGAAGTGTTATTCATGGATTTTTTCCATTCAATGTCATTACAAGAGTCGGTCAATATTGCTCTCACCTTAGGTTATTGCTATTCGAGTTGTGCCTTTTTCTTAGTTATCACATTTCAGCTGTGGTTATATAGGTCCTACATACAACTGACAAATACATAACTGATAGGATTATGAAGTGTTATTCATGGATTTTTTCCATTCGATGTCATTACAAGAGTCGGTCAATATTGCTCTCACCTTAGGTTATTGCTATTCGAGTTGTGCCTTTTTCTTAGTTATCACATTTCAGCTGTGGTTATATAGGTCCTACATACAACTGACAAATACATAACTGATAGGATTATGAAGTGTTATTCATGGATTTTTTCCATTCGATGTCATTACAAGAGTCAGTCAATATTGCACTCGCCTTAGGTTTTTGCTATTCCAGTTGTGACTTTTTCTTAGTTATCACATTTCAGCTCTGGTTATATAGGTACTACATACAACTGACAAATACATAACTGATAGGATTATGAAGTGTTAATCATGGGGTTTTTCTATTCTATGTCAATTCAATAGTTGGTCAACCTTAGGTTTTTGCTATTCGAGTTGTGCCTTTTTCTTAGTTATCACATTTCAGCTGTGGTTATATAGGTCCTACATACAACTGACAAATACAATGAGTTAGAGCGTCCGTCTCCCATGCTGGTAGATCGTGGGTTCGAACCCTGGTCGAGTCAAACCAATGACTTAGAAATTGATACTTGTCACTTCCTAGCCAGGCGCTCGGCATTATTAGGACAGGGCAAGGACTGGTGTGCTCAGTGTCAGGATAATGTGACTGGGTGGGATATCAGGTCATGGTGCTGGTGGCCTGGTTTCCCAGTGGGGCATCACTATAAAGTCGCCATGAGTGCACACTGTCACAAGTCAGTACCCGTCCTCATATGACCTTAGATGTTGCTAGGACGTAAAACAACAACAAATACAGAGGGAATACTAAGTGAATTCAATAAAACCTGTCACTGCTAGTCTTTCACTGGTATGTGAATTAAAATGCCGTAGTTCAGAGGCATGCACAAATTGTAGAAAATGTATTATGCGTGTAGGTACTTCAGATATCTCCAAAGGTAGCTAGCCACTTATAATGAAACTTACTTCAAACTAAATCTAAGTAGATTATGCCATGAATCTAGTATTTTTGTAATTTAAAAAGAAAAGAAAAAAAGTGGCAAAATCTTTGTTAATTGGGATTATGCAACTTTAAATAGACAACAGCCTCCCCCTTATCCCCCGGTTATCCAGTCGCGTTCTTTTCGCGCCGTGTATTATACGGCGGCCTTTAGAGAGTGAGGCGAGACTCAGAGATGACATAACAATGCACCGCATGAGAATGAGAACGGGCCTGTCGGTTATTATACCCAACTAAAATAATAAACAAAAGTTTAAAAAAACAAAAAAATGTAAAAAAATTTTAAGGTAAAAATTGCCAGCCGCCTGTTTTAATTAATGCAACCCGAACTCAATAGCTCGGGCGCCGGCTGGTCGCCACCTGACCTGCCTGGTTTGTCGGCGGTTTAGCCGCGGTCGGCGCTTTACAGACGGTCGTGGGGCGCCTTTCTTTGCCGTCGCTTCCTTCCCCGCTTCCCTCCCCAAAATCCCCCCTCCCGCCCCCCTCATCTCCCCCCCCCCCCAACGCCTCCTCCCACAAGCGATGATCGCCGGCCGGGCGCCGTCTCGGCCACGGGCGGCCTCGCGTTTTCTTATCGGGCGCGGGATATTTTTGTTGTTTTGCGGGTTTTGTGGGTTTTGTGGTGTTTTTTTTGCAAGTGCAGTGTTTCATTCTAATGGATCATTATCTGTGCGCTCCGCTCTCTCGCGGCCTTCACCGCCTCCGCTCACCTCACCTCCACTCCGCCGCGGCAGCATCAACCCCCCCCCTCCCCCGCCCCATCCCTCCTCTCTTCCCCTCTCCTTTCTCCCTCTGTGTAACTTTTGCGCCATGTCTCTTGATAGGTTCAGGAAGGAAGAATAAGAGAGAGACAGTGGGAATGAGGGATGGCGGAGAGGGAGAGGGGAGAGGGGAGAGGGAGAGAGGGAGAGAGGGAGAGAGGGAGAGAGGGAGAGAGGGAGAGAGGGAGAGAGGGAGAGAGGGAGAGCGGGAGATAGTGGGAAAGAGGGAGATATGGGGAAAGAGGGAGAGAGGAGGAAAGAGGAAGAGAGGGGAGAGAGGGAGAGCAGGAGAGAGGGAGATAGGGGGAAAGAGGGAGATAGGGGGAAAGAGGGAGAGAGGGGAAAGCGGAAGAGAGGGGGAGAGGGAGAGAGAGGGAGAGAGGGAGGAAAGAGGTGGGAACGAGGAGGAAAAGAGGAAAAGAGAGAGTTGGAAAGGGAGAGAATGACAGTGGAACAGAGAGGGATAGACAGGGACAGAGAGAAACAGATAAGGACACAGAAGGACAGATGGCAATTGACAGTGAAAGAGAGTGAGGGAGAGGGGAACAAGAAAGGGACGGGGAGAGGGAGAGAAAGGGCGTGAAAGAAAGGGAAAGAAAAAAGTGATAGACAGAAAGGGAGAGAAAGAAAAGGAGAGAGAGAGAATATTGCTCACCCTGCTCTATCTCCCTCCATGTGAGTGCTTGGCAGTGAGTGGGTTAAGGAGTGAGTGGATAAGTGAGTGGATGAGTGAATGAGTGAGACAGAGAAAAGTCAAAAATTGTCGCGCCGAGGCCCACGGGTAATGAAGGTGACCGCGGCTCTCGGCTCCATGAGAGGTCAGACGAGAGCTTTGATCGGACGCGAGCCGGCCAACATGGCCGCTTTACCGCGCCACAACGTCTCTTTTGAAGCCGATGAAAGGCGGCGCGGACACTTGACTGAATTAATGACGATTCCGCCCGCCACAAAAGCGCCCTCGCTAATTGCCGCTGTCCATTGTGGCCGCGAGCACTAATGAGTCCGCGAGGGGGCGCACCAGTCGCCAGTCGTCGGCCGAGCCTGGCCTGGACTGCCGGCCTGCCTGCCTGTCTGACGGGGCGCGCGCCACCAACAATTCGCCGGCTAGAAGCAGCCAAACAAATCCATAGCCACAAGCACTCGAAAATACCATTACTCCCTTCCACCACTGTCCGATCTAGAATCAGTATCACACACGCTTACTAGGCCGACAAACCCCATGCACAGACCACTATTATTAGCAGTAGCGTCCTCCTGCCCATCCCTGCAAATTATCGCAAGTTTTCTTAATATGATATGTACATTTAGTATGTGGATATAAAAATAATAATATATAAACACAAACACTTATAATATATCTATATACCTATTTATATTTATATCTATATATAGATCAATATCTACATATATCTAGATATATTTATATATATATATACAGTGAAACCTCTCTAACCGACCACCTCCACAGATCGACCACTCCCTTATATCGATCGCTTTATTTGGGTCCCAACAACACCATTGTAAGGATATTCTAACTCCCTAAGCCGACCACCTCTCAAAATGGACCACTTCAAGTCGGTCCCATGGTCGGTCGATTTAGAGAGGTTTTACTGTATATCTATATCTATTATCTATATTTATATCTATATATAAAGGGCGCGTAGCAATAGACTAGATTTGAATCCTGACTAGTTGGATCCTGGCAACACGATGCGCAGTGCAGACACAACACAGAAGACATGGAGCACTTCCGGTTAATTTACTGCGCACCATGCACAACAAGAGGAATTGTCGAGGGGGCGTCTCTTCTTTTTTTTGGGGTGGGGGGGGGGGGCACATTTATTATTGGTATTAATTATTCCAACTTCCCGGGCGGTGATTCGCTAGTACGCCGGGACCCGTGCGTCGCCGCCTACGCGCCATTGAGTCCGGGCACGCCCGGCCGGCGCAGGGACCGGCCGCCAAACAGGTGGCGGTGCAGCCCCACTGTCCCGCCGCCATTGGCCGCAGCACTCGCCACCCGCCGCCCGCTGACCCCCCCCCCCCCCCCCCCCCCCCCCTCTCCTCTGCACCCAGTCGCTGGACACACACAGACACACACACACACAGACACACACACAGACACACACAGATACACACACAGAGACACACACAGAGACACACACAGAGACACAGAGACACAACACAGAGACACACACACAGAGACACACACACAGACTGAGGCTTTTCTGTCCGCACCACCTTGTCCCGGCTGTCCGTAATTATCAGTCGCCTCCTCCAGCCTTATATCAATGGAGAAATGCGACTGATGCTTTTCTATTCGCAGCACCTTTATGCATTACGCATTGCGCACCGATCGCTACATGGAGCGATCGGGATAATGGATTTTATTCGCATTCGCATTACGCATTACGCGTATATGGAATGTAGCTCATAGGTTTCAAGGCGTTTCGATTTTTTGTCGCATTCGCATTCGCATTCGCATTACGCAATACGCGTATATGGAATGCAGCCTTTACCCACCCAAATACCCCCCCCTCCCATCCACCCACCACCCACCCACACACACACTCTCCGCCTTCCGCCTCCCCGGAGCGCTCCGTCCGGAAGCCAGCTACGACGGCCATGTGGCGTCGTCACTGTTCGTTTGTTTGTTGGGGGTTTTAATTTCTTAGTAGGGCATGTTGTAGAAGCTGGGGACATCTTTACAATGTTGTAATGGTGAAGTGTTGAGGCAGCCCCGAATCTCTTCGGTCCGGCGGTAGTTGAGCGGTAGTTGAGCACTTGTATCCAGTCGACTGCAGCAAGGATTTCGAGGAAGGCGGGTAAAGATGGGTGCAGCGGTGGTTCCAGCAATGAGAACAAAGTGAGAGAAAATGTAAAGGTACAGGGCCCCACCCAAGCACACAACTCCCCTGGTCAGGGGGAGGAGTATGCCTGGGAGACAAAAAAAGAGGGTATGGTCAAGGAAAAAGAAATGAGGAGAGTTGAGTCAAAGGACCATGTCTATTTGCTCTATGGTGACCAACCAGCGAGTCATAGACACAGACAGAGTAAAAGTAGAAAGTGAAATGCCGGCGGGCTCCCCCTCCTGGAACTCTTTTCAGACATATCAAGGAGAAGCAAGGCCAGCGGAGAGGAGATAGAGAGAGGTGTGGACGAAGTGCAGTCCAGATGACTTATATGTGTGTGTGATGTATATCATATTATCCGAGCATAAAGGCGCTTAAGGGAACTACTTCATCATTATTATTATTATATTATTGTATACCGTTGCTACTATGTCCACCTACCTGTACCTCCCCGGTGCGCCACCACCGGCTGTTTCTGAGCCTAACATGCGCTGGAACCTCTCACACATATATGACACATACATATATACAATCTGAGTTATTTATGCTGGAATCCATGAGCCGAATCACCATAAAGGCATCCTTTACTTCACGGCCCCGGGGACCTTTTTGACATTTCGCCAATCTAACCCCCTGCCCGGTAAAGCCGGTCGTAAATCGGCTACGTGTTACAGCCCTCCGCCCCCCCCCTCCCACCATTCCCCCTCCCACCCCTTCCCCTTCCCATCCCCCTCCCCACCCCTCACCTCCCACCCACCCCTCACCGTCCCACCTTCCACCCCTCACTTCCCCTTCCCAACCACCCCCTCCAATCCCCCCTTCCCCTCCCCCCCTCCCACCCGTCCCACCCTCCCCCTCTACCCACCCCCACCCTCTCCCACCCAACCCTCACCCTATCACATTCACTCCTCCCCCCCCCCCCCGCCAGCCCTCCCAACTACAGTCCATCCGTCACTGCCCTTGGCTTCCGCTTATCGTTGTCCACCACCGGTAGGGGGCGCCACAACCGCCGCCCCCTCCAGGTCGCTCCAGCCTCGCTTTCACATTCCGAACACAGACGCTGCCTTCCTAATGCGGCGTTTTAAGGCGAAGCTCGGAGCGGCCAATTTGTGCGGTCCTCTCGTCCTCCGCCTCCTCTCTCCTCTCCCCTCCCCTCTACCCTTCCCTCTTCTCTCCCCCCTTCTCTCCCCTCTTCTCTCCCTATCCCCTCCCCTCTCCTCCCACCTCCTCTCCCATAACCTTTCCCACCCTCTCCCTCTCCTCCCACTGCCCCTCCCCTCCAACTCCATTCCCCCCCTGTCCTCCCCTCCCTATGCCCTCCCCGTCTCTGCCATTCCCTCTCTCTGCCCTCCCCTCTCTCTGCCCTCCCTCTACCCTCCCCCTCTCCTCTCTCCATCAACACCCTCCCCTTCTCTTACCCTTTCGTATCCAACTTCTTCCCACCCATCCCTATGACCATCCTTTCCCACCATTCCACCCTCCGTCTGCCCACATCTACTCTTTCTCCAGCTCTCTTCACCCCCCCCCCCTCCCCCACCCCCCTCCCAATCCCCCTTCACCCACCCCCTCCTGACTCTCCCTTCTTTGTTGGACGCTATTCTAAGAAGACGGCTTCCTAATAATTCCCCGTTCATTTTGTGCATAAATAACCACCCCTTCCTCATGCTGATTTGTTGATACATGTGTCCCCCCCCCCCCCCTTCCCCTCCTCCCTCACAGAGGAATCGGCGATTGTCGTCTGCTTCTTCTTTCCCTTAACATTTTAGCAATTTTAATCTTACTTTGTGTGTGTGTTAATTCCCCCCCCCCCTCATCCCTCCCCGCCCCCGGTTGGTGCCCGGCGGCGCGGATGGGTTCAGGTGGGTCGGTAAGTGCGCAGATCGTGCGCGCGCACCGCTGGAACGCGCCGATAAGCGACGCGCCAAAGTACGTCATTAATTTTCCCGCCAAAATTGCTAGGCGTCGCGGCCCGCGTCATGCGCCCCTGGTTTCGGCGGGCATTAAAGGTGACAAGTTTCACAAACCGGGAGCGGTGAGCCCCGCGCATGCGCGCCACATGTCGATGCTGTTCGATGGTATTATTTGGTTTCTCTCAAATCTCATACATACACACACTTATATATATATATATATATGAGTCAGCCTCACGAAAATGGGCCAATCCGTGGTCAATTGAAGATGTCAGCGTCGCAATTCTTAAAAGTGTAGTGCAATACTGACACTTATCAACATCTGGTGGGGAGGGTTGCAGGTGGCGCCATTGGTAAAGTGTTGGGACTTATGGAGTATAATAATATGATAATAATTCCCTTATGTATCTTTATGCTTGCATAATGCGTTATACATTATGCATATACACATATATACACATATATACATATATCTACACCCATTAAAATCCTCTGGTGCGCCTGACACTTGTCGACCCCCATTGGAGGTGAGGTGGGCTGCAGGTGGCGCCACCTGTCAAGTACGGAGCCTTGCGGGGTATAATAATGGTAATAACGATAATATATAATAATTAATATATAATGGAAACAATTCCCTTCGTATTTTTATGCTCGCATAATGCGTTATACATCACATATTTCAACCTATTAGTATTGAAGCCTATGTTGTCCGAATGCTGACATACTTGACAAAATTAATTCGCCATGTTTTCACTTCAAATATGTCCAAAGATAGCCATTTAATATAAAGGTTGCTTCAAGTTAATGCAAAGTAACAAAAGAACTGTCATCAACTACTGATTATGATAGAAATTAATACCATTGGTAGATGATAGTTGTGTGTAAGTCTATTCACACAGGACAATAAAAATGTCGTCAACTACTGATTATGATAGAAATTAATACCATTGGTAGATGATAGTTGTGTGTAAGTCTATTCACACAGGACAATAAAAATGTCGACACAGATCACTTAATTGTTAGTAAGATACTTAATTGTTAGTAAGATGCTCCCGAGCTGCTATGCCAAGGCGGGCTGCACACCGATCAACCCGTGATGGGGTTAAGCCAACCACCAGAGCACCCTGTAAGTGAAAATGCAGACCCCACAGGCGAGAACTATATAGGGCGTCTGTATGGGTAGATGGGTAGATGGGTGGGTGGGTGGGTGAGTGGGTGGGTGGAGATTGTGGCAGTGGGTGTGGTTTGTTTGTTCATTGTTGTTTTACGTCCTGGCAACATCTAAGGTCATATCAGGACGGATACCGACTTGTGACAGTGTGCACTCATGGCGACTTTATAGTGCTGCCCCACTGGAAGACCAGGCTGCCAGCACCATGACCCGATATCCCACACTGTGCTGACCAGTCCTTGTCCTATCCTATTAATACCGAGCGCCAGGCTAGGTAGTGACAAATATCAATTTGATAAGTCATTGGTTCAACTCGTCTGGGATTCGAACTCCCGACCTTCCGCATGATTCAAAGTTTGTTTTATTTAACGACGCCTTTAGAGCACATTGATTTTTATCATTGGCTATTGGACGTCAAACATGTGGTCATTCTGACATATTTCTTTGGAGGAAACCCATTGCCGTCACATAGGCTACTCCTTCCGATAAGCAACAAGGGGTCTTTTATATGCACTTTCCCAGGACAGGACATCACATACCACAGCCTTTGATGAACCAGTTGTGGACCACTGGTTGCAACGGAAAATAGCCCAAACTGCAAATATGTCCAGTGAGCAGGATCGATCGGATGACCCACACCTTCACAGGTGGACACTCTACCGCCTGGGCTATGCCCCGCTCATCCGCGCCATTCAGCCTCCGCGTCCAGTATGAGTGAGTGAGTGAGTGAGTATGTGTGGGAGGTGGGGGGGGGGCAGAAGGGAGTGGAGGAGGGGAGGGGGGAGCTGTTGGTGTCAATAGTTACATTAAATATGCGTGGACAGACCAAACAACTAGAAATCAGACACATCTCAACAACTCAACAGTTGAGATATGCCTCATCTTCACGAGTGACCTCGGCGGGTCAACCCATTAGGCATTCCTTCTCCTGACTAATATAACCCAGTTGGCCAACTCAGTCAGGCGTAGCGCCACCCTGTGGGAGTTTGTTACACTGTGATCAATTTGTAGTTGTCCATATTTGAGCTACTTAAATTTGCATAATCCGAAAATAGCATCAAAGTTTCAAAACCAAAATATTTATCTAGATTTGATTCTACATATCTAACTTAGATAGTGGTGCATTTATTAATCATTCATTGCAACATAGACGGGAATACTGAGTCAATTTAATAGAACCTGTTAGTGTTACTGCAGAAGCCTGTGGTGTCAGATTTTGGTGTGCTTGCCAAAACTAATTTGACATGTTCACACTCAAAATATCACACTTCAAAGTAAGGTACATTACAACAATCAATTCGATATATGTATCTCAGAAAAATGACAGAAACTCAAAACCATCGGACTATGCAACTTTAAACTTCTGAACAACACTGAACTTATGCAGTTTGTTTGTTAGTGTTGTTGGAGGGTAGGGGTTGTAATCTCAAAAACAGACATTCTGCGTACTGACCTTGATACCGAATGTATGTGTGTGTTGTTTTATGTCCTATCAACGGCTAATGTAATATCAGGACAGGTACAGACTTGTGACAGTGCACACTCATGTCAACTTTACAGTGCTGCCCCACTTGGAAATCAGATCGGCGACACCATGATCCGATATCCCACACAGTCACATTATCCTGCCACTGTGCTAATGAGTCCTGGTCCTATCCTATTAATGCTGAGTGTCAGGCTAAGTAGCAACAAGTATCAATTTGATAAGTCATTGGTTTGACTCGGCTGGGATTCGAACTCCCAAACTTCCGCACAGGAAGTCTGTGTCTGGTAATACCGATTGTAAGTTAAGAGTTAAAGTTGCATAGTCTGGTGGTTTTGATTTTTGGTCATTTTCTGAGATAAATATATTAAGTTGATTGTTATAATCTATCTTACTTTAGTTTGAAGTAACTTTTATTTTAAATGGCTAACGTTTGAGGTATTTGAAGTGAAAACATATCAAATTAATTTTAGCAAGCATGCGAAAACTCTGACACCATCTGCAGGAACAGGTTCTAAAAAATTACCTTCTATGTTTAATAAGTGTGCCAGTATCTAAATTAGGTATATATCATCAAATCTAGTTCAAGTGCTTTTGTTTTTGAAAATTCGATGCTTTTATCGGACTATGCAACTTAAAAGTTCTAGCAACTGAGTGACTAAAATACAAAGTGCACACTTAACTTAGGATTAGCTCACTGTGTGTCAACACTGGCCACCCCCCCCCCCCCTCTCCCCACACTCAATCCCCACGCCCAACTTCCCCACTCCGCTCTATCTAATATCTCTGGTAGCTTGCCCAAGACCGCCCCACACTACATGACAATTTGACTTGACCTCTGCATCCCCCCTCTCCAAACACACACTGATCAGTGATAGAAATTCTCAATTCTCGATTTCAGCAATTCCTGATACCGGTCACATCAGAATGGGTACCGACTCCTGATAGTGTTGCTAAAGTTGCATGTTTAACAAAAAAGAAGGTTTCTGTCACCTTTTAAGTTAAATATATTACGGTTGATGGTTATAATCTACCTTACTTTAGTTTGAAGTAACCTCCATTTTAAATGGCTAACTTTTTAGATATTTGAACCTGTTCGAAGTGCAAATATGCAACATTCATATTGGCAAGCACGCTAACACTCTGACTCTGACACCATAGGCTTCAGCAGTAACAGGTTCTATTCAATTGACTCGGTATTTATTACCTTCCATGCAATAACACATGCTTAATATAATAAGTGTGTCAGTATTTAAGTGAGATACGTAGATTCAAATCTAGATGATAGCTTTGGTTTAAAAAATGGTATGCTTTCATCGGACTGTGCAGGTTTAAGGGTGCCTACCACATTGAGATAGGCATTACCAATGGCATTACCAATGGCATTACCAATGGCATTACCAATGCCATTACCAATGGCATTACCAATGGCATTACCAATGGCATTACCAATGGCATTACCAATGGCATTACCAATGGCATTACCAATGCCATTACCAATGGCATTGCCAATGCCATTACCAATGGCATTACCAATGCCATTACCAATGCCATTACCAATGGCATTACCAATGGCATTACCAATGGCATTACCATGCTGCCACAACCATTATCCAACATCACACCCAGTCTCACTCTCAGTCTTGTTATATTTGTCAACCAGCCGTTGATCAGCCATTTCCCAGTAAAGCCACGCACCAGGGAGCGACATGTTCAAATTGGTTTGACTCTGTTGGGTATCGAACCCCTGGGTTTCCAGTGGATTCGGGAGGCGGACATTTCTCATCGAGTGTCGGGGTTCACTCACTGTATACTATGTGCATGTATTGTCCAATCCTAGTCTAAAGCTAAGCATACACTATGCAACAGTAGCGATAAATGCACCGTTTCCAACCAATGACTGCTCATCGCCGATGTTCTTTCTTGACCCACTTTGAACAATTAAAACAAAATAATGCACATTTTCGATTAAAAGAAATCGCGTAAAATTGCGTAATATAATCGCTGAAATAAACACTTTAACAAAAATCAATAACACTGTGGAAGCACGCACCCCAGCTATATATAGCTTACACAATGTTTATATATGACATATGTACGCGTGGTAAAGATCACCGATATTTGCAAAACGATTACCGATATTTATCTCCCATGTCGGAGAGTGTATTCATACAGTAGCGAGTCTAGAGTACACACACACACACATACCGGATGCGGTGGCCGAATCGGTATAGCACAGGCTTACCGTGCGGCAGGTTGGGAGTTTGATTCTCTGTAGTCAAACCAATGACTTGCAAACAATTGATACGTGTCGCCCGCCTTCCTAGCTTGGCACTCAGCATTAATAGGATAGGGCAAGGACTGGTTAGCTCGGTGTCAGGATAATATGACTGAGTGGGATATCAGGTCATGCGGCCAGTGGCCTGGTCTCCCAGTGGGGCAGCACTATAAAGTTGCCATGAGTGCGCATTGTCACAAGTAAGTACCCATCTTGAAATGACCTTAGATGTTGCCAGGACATTCCAACAAACAACTATATGTATTATATTTGTATATATTATAAATATAAATATATATATATATATATATGTATATATATATATTATATGCACTTTTGGATAACCACACATGACACATTGACAGCGAAGAAACCCAGTCCTGACATGACCTTAGACGTTGCATGGACGTAAAACTCCAACAGCCAACCAACCAACATGGCAGCAGATGCTGTGAGGCGGAATGCAAGGCGTTAATCTAATCTCACTGACATACACCGTGACGTCACAGAACTCCGCCAATATCCGCCAGGTGCACAGAATAGAAGAAAAAACTGTTACCAACTTTTCTTCTCCTATTTCGCACCCATTCTACCCCCCGCAAATATATCACGATTTACACAAATTGAAAGCTATCCACACACACACGTACATACTTCTTTCCAAAGCCAACATTTTTAAATGCTGTGTGAATTGCAACTGTTCAACTGCTGCAAAGATAAATTTGTAGATCACCTTCTTGTTGTTTAGTCCGATTTTTCTTTGTATGCATATGTTGAATTACTCTCAGTGGACCCATTTGCAGTTTGGGCTATTTTCCTTTCCAAGTCGTGGTCCACAAATGATTCACCAAAGGCTATGTTATGTTCTGTCCTGTCTGTGGGAAAGTGCATATAAAGACCTCTTGCTGCTTATCGCAAAGAGTAGCCTATGTGGCACCAGCAGGTTTCCTCCAAAGAAATATGTCAGAATGACCGTATATCGGACGTCTAATAGCCGATGATCAAATCAACGAGGCATTGTTAAACAAAACAAGAACACAAAAGTGTTGAATTGTTGGTTTATTTAGACGGTGATTTATTTGTAAGTGCGCCCTGGCACTGTTTATGTGGTAAGCTTCCCGAGTGCGTCTGTGCACAATTATAGTCCGCGGTATTAGGGGCATCACTCTTAAACCATTCGCTCTCATATAGGCGTATTACGGTCGCAATTCGAGAGTATTGACACATGTGCATCTTCTTCAAATCCCCCTGTTCAAATAATGCACCTTTTAAATCCCCCTCTTCGTAAAAAAAAATGGAGAGTCCATGCAGCTGCGGAATGCCGTCTAAAGCTAAGATTCCTTACATGCGGAATGTGGCATGCGAATGCGAATGCAAATGTGAATCAAAAAGCATGTAAATGAATAGTGGTGCTTCCATACGTCCGAATGTGCGAATGTGCGAATGCGAATGTGGCAACTGAATCGGTCCCTTTAGCCATCGGTGCAGCATGCGAATGCGAATGCTGCTGCGTTTGCCATAGAAAGCAATACTATTCCTTCACAAATTAGGACGAAAAACCCCAACAAATGTTGCAGGTTGGCATATGTCTATGCCGCATATATGACATTTGTATGCCGCATGCCGCATACCGCGTGCAAGGGATCTTAGCTTATTTCAGTAGGTGTAACATTATATATATATATATATGCAGAAAGAGGCACAATGGGGGGGGGGGGGGTGGAATGGGGGAGGGGACGACCGCATACATTCACTCCCTTCCAGATGGCGGGGGGTGGAGGGGTGGAGCACCCAATCAATGCGCAGTAAGGAAAATAGTAATAAATTTGCCCCTATAATTTATACTCTTATAATCCGCTATGCACCATACATATATGATATATATATATTATATTATATATCCGTACATACCTACAAACATCATTATAAACTAATTCACACCTACACACACAACTACACACACCATTACTTACCTACAAACATCATTACATTCTAATCCACACCAACAGACACCTACACACCATTACACACATACAAACATCGTTATAAACTAATTCACACCTACAGACACAACTACGCACACCATTACATACCTACAAACATCATTACATTCTAATTCATACCTACAGATACCTATGCACCATTACACACCTAGAAACATCATTATAAACTAATTCACACCTACACACACAACTACGCGCACCATTACATACCTACAAACATCATTACATTCTAATTCATACCTACAGACACCTACGCACCATTATCCACATACAAACATCGTTATAAACTAATTCACACCAATACACACACCATTACACACACCTACAAACATCACTATAATATATATGTGATATATAAATAATTATATGAGTATAAAATGGGCGGAGTAGGCTTGTGCTATTTATTATATTTTATTATATTATTTATTCGTCATGCTTTTATTTCGGCAATTCTGGACCGTTCTGCCATTTACGGCGGTCCTGTGCGGGTCCAGGATAGTTTGTCGTCTCCCCACGCCGGGTCATATGCCATTCGGCCGGCGCGGGCATCACATGAGCTTGATTTGAAAACTTTTACGGGTAGGGCTAGCTATTGCTCGGCCAAGGGCCTCAGTTAAATAAACTAGGCTTCCCACCACTCCTCGTTCTGTTGTTCCTTACTAGAGCGTAGCCCACCTTTTATATAAACTAATTCACACCTACACACACCACTACACACATCATTATACACCTACAAACATCACTACAAACTAATTCGCACCTACACACACACCACTACACACACCTACATTCATACATACAAACACCTACAAACACAAACACCTGCAGACACCTACACACACAGCAACCAGAAAGCCCCGACTACACATTAGAGTTTGGCTCGCGGAACAATGTGGCGGGTGAGTAAACAGTACCTGTGTCTGGGCGGGTTGGTTGTCCCCCGTGACTGTTTGTGGACGAGGCCGGCTGCCCCGCCCCGCCGGCTCCGCCCGCCCTTCCCCCGGCACAGCCCTGGCCCCCGCCCGGCCCCGTCCCCGTCCCCCGGCCCCCGGCCACCGGCCACCGGCCCCCGGCCCCGCCCGCCCCGCCCCGCCCCGCCCCGGTGGCGGTGTGAGGTGTTGCGTTACTCCACCAAAGCCCGCCCGCGCCGCGATCCTCCTGTACACATTTTACAGCGGGATAGTGCGGCTTGTACCCGGTGAACCCAGGCAGAAACTAGGACACAGCCGCTGGATATTCCCACAGACCTCACACCTCCCCCCCCCCCCTATCACCCCCCCCCCCACCCCACAACACACACACAACCACCCCCA
This sequence comes from Branchipolynoe longqiensis, assembly GCA_030323885.1. Taxonomy (NCBI): domain Eukaryota; kingdom Metazoa; phylum Annelida; class Polychaeta; order Phyllodocida; family Polynoidae; genus Branchipolynoe; species Branchipolynoe longqiensis. The sequence goes on from CM059189.1 coordinate 70,242,323, forward strand.
CCACCCCCACTCACACCTCTCCTCTCCCCCCTCCCTCGCCCACTGCCCTCCTCCCCCCTCCCCACCCACACCTCTTCTCCCCCCCTCTCTCTACCCATCACTGCCCTCCCTCTCCCTCTCTTTCCTCTCCCCCAAACATCCCCCCCCCTCACTGTCTCTCAGATATATTTGTATAGCTGTCCTAAACGCCTGATTGGTTGATTGATTAATTGACTTGGGTTTTGGGGTTTTACATCTACAGTAATTTCAGGTTGCCATGTCATATACCAATACTGAATTGCTTGCTTGCTTGTTTGGAGTTTTATGTCCTGGCAACATCTAAGGTCATGTCAGGATGGGTACCAACTTGTGACAGACCGCAGTCATGGCGACTTTGTAGTGTTGCCCCACCGGGACACCAGGCTGCTGGCACCATGACCCAATTTCTAACGTAGTCATATTATCCTGATACTAAGCTATCCAGTCCCTTTCCTATCCTAGTAATCCCGAACGCCATGCTAGGTAGCGACAACTACCAATTTGTCTAAGTCATTGCTTTCACTCGACCGAGATTCGAACTCCGGACCTTCCGTACTGAAACTTGAAAGCCAATGGGCTCTTAGTCTTACTGATTCGGCCACCGCGTCCGGTGGCCTACTCGATGATGATCATGAATCCTGATATGACCTTAGATGTTGGCAGGACGTAAAACACCAACAACCAACCATGAACATGACGACCCCAATGACAACAATAACACCAACCACATATCACAACAATCAAATAACACAACATGAAACACATGCTTCCAGTGTCGGGTGACACCTGGCGGCGGGTGGCGAAACCAGAACAGCATGCTGGGACATTGGCCGCCCGCCTGTAGCTGCAGACGGCGGGTTAGGAAAGCCAGAGTGCCGGAACATTCCGGCCGGGGTGTACAGGGACAGAGGCGGTGTCATATTGTGAGGCCTGCCCGGGGGCTGACAGGTGTGCACATGTTACCACTCAGCACTCACCAAGGCGCTCCTCAACATTGTAATGAATGTCTACTGTGTGTGTGGTCCAGGAGCATGCGCGCGCACCTATACATACACACTCACATACTCATACTCATACACTCACATACCCACACCCTCACATACCCACACACTCACATACCCACACACTCACCCACTCGCACACTCATATACTCACACTCACACACACACTCACACATTCACACACTCACCCAATCGCACACTCACCCAATCGCACACTCACACAGTCGCACACTCACATACTCACACTCACAACAAAAATCATGGTTGAATTCCGGTCTTGTGTTGTTAGCGTCTGTGTTTATATCTATATATGAAATTGGTTGGTTGTTGTAGTTTTACATCCTGGCAACATCTAATGCCATATCACTATCAAGATGGACACCAGATGGGATGGCCGTCTCCCATGCTGGTAGATCGTGGGGTGGTGGGTTCGAGCCCCGGTCGCGTCAAACCAATGACTTAAATTTGTTTATACTTGCTGCTTCCTAGCCAGGCACTCGGCATTATTAGGACAGGGCAAGGACTGGTGTGCTCAGTGTCAGGATAATGTGACTGAGTGGGATACCAGGTCATGGTGCCAGTGGCCTGGTTTCCCAGTGGGACAGCACTATAAAGTCACCATGAGTGCGCACTGTCACAAGTCGGTACCCATCCTGATATGACCTTAGATGTTGCTAGGATGTAAAACAACAACAAACAAACTATCAGGATGGGTACTGAGTTGTGACAGTGCGCACTCATGGTGACCTTATAGTGTTGCCCCGCTGGGGAACCAGGCCCTGATAATGCCGTTCAGTGACATTATCCTGACACTGAGCCAACCAGTCTCGGTGGCTTAGAGTTTATGCCATTGCATTTTTAAATTGATAAATATTATTAGATTGATCATACGAATCGACTTTTGCTTGATGTAACTTTTATTTTAAAGAGTTACTTTTGGAGATGTATATACATCCCTTCCCCTCACCAGCACCAAAGAGACGAGGGGGGGAAACCCCAAGACATTCTTGCGCGAACGTGACACTGAATGCGCATGCGCCCAATTACCAGCCATTGCAACATGGGTTTCAGTGCGCAGTCGTGTGACCCTGACCCCTGACCCCTGACCCCAGGATCCCGAAATCACGTGACCGGGTCACGGATGGCACCGAGATGCGCGCGCATGCACGGAGCGGAGTAAGTGGACAATGCGCCGAACTGCTTTGGATTTCTCTGAGATTTTTTTTTTTTTTAACAGATTTTTTCAATTTTATTTTCGCGGGGTGACGTCACCTGATGACGACCGTTACGACGTCGGCTGGTCACAGTCACGTGTCCAGTTGTGTAACGCGCACGGGGGTCACGCATGACTCTCCACAAGGTCAGGAAATGCAACCATAGTCTAGCTCAACACAGGGCGGAAGTGAGAGCGGTGATGGGGATTACAGGTGTTAATTTTGTTATGCCGTTTTCAGAAACTGTGTAGGCCCCCCCCCCCCTACCACATATTTGGTTTCCACGTTACATTGTTAATTACTCCATTTTTTCCTCTTTTTTTGTGCGGTGGGGGAAGTAAGTAAAATAGTTACTGTTGACGGTGTATTTTATCTGTACTTTATCTGTCCCACACAATGTATTTCCAATGTGCTTATATGATTTTGTGCTTAAAGTTGCATAGTCCGATGGTTTTGAATTTCTGTATTTTTTCTGAGATAAATATATTAGATCGATCACTAGTATCTACTTTACATTAGTTTAAAGTTACTGTTATTTTAGTTACTGTTATTTTAAATGGTCAAATCTTGAGTTATTTTGCATGCAAACATTGAAAATTAGTTTTGGCAAGCTTGCCAAAACTACTATAGACTTCTGCAGTAACAGGTTCTGTTAAATTGACTCAGCATAGACCTATTTCAATGTTTGTAAACAGCGTGTATGCGCGTGCAGCTTGGCTGCAGAATGAATGCACACTGCCACTGAGTTTGCCAGTACGCGCAGTGCAAAACGTTAATTTGATTCAAAATTGATAGAAATGCAGAACCCTAACCGTATGAATTTAATATATTCTATTCGTTGAATATGTTTTCTATATGTGTACCAATCAGTTTGTTTCTAAGTGGTGTGGTTTTAGAGGTATTTCACCTTTTCTCTATGAAGATTGATCATAGCCATTGACTTTGCAGTGTGCCAGTGTGTCATCCTGCAGCCAAAAGCCACGGGCACTGACCTAGATACCCGGTTCTGACGTCACATGAAATAGGTCTATTGCCTTCTACCCAGAAACAAATGCTTAGTACGTGCATCAGTATCTAAGTTAGATATGTAAAATCAAAATTAGATAATTGGTTTGGTTTAAAAAATTTGATATTTCATCAGACTATGCAACTTTAAGTGAAAATATGAAAATTTGCATATCGACACCATGGATCTCCCCAAATGGATTCTTTTTTATGGGTGTTTTTGTGTGATTCCATACACCACGTTCTTTGCAATTACATAAGTTGCATGGTCCGATGGCTTTGATGTTCGGCCATATTTCGCTTAGATAAATAGATGGTTGGTTGGTTGTTGGAGTTTGACATCCTGGCAACATCTAAGGTCATATCAGGACGGAGGATAAATAGATTGATTAGAGCATATTACACCATTGCAATATCTGAAGTCATCCCATGACGGGTACCGACGTCGGAGACACTATAAAACCCTCAGAAAGGTGCACTGTCACAACTGTGTTACTATAGCATTGGCACCATGACGTGATGTTGCCTTCGTCACACATTACCCTGACCCGTGTTGGTAGACAATGGGATCGTGGGTTCGAACCCTGGTCGAGTCAAACCAATGACTTAAAAATTGATACTTGTCTCTTCCTAGCCAGGCGCTCGGCATTATTAGGATAGTGCAGGGACTGATTGGCTCAGTGTCAGCATAATGTGACTGAGTGGGATATCAGGTCATGGTGCTGGTGGCCTGGCCTCCCAGTGGGGTAGCACTATAAAGTCTCCAGGAGTGTGCACTGTCACAAGTCGGTACCCGTCCTGATATGACCTTAGATGTTCCTAGGATGTAAAACAACAACAAACAAACACATCGACAAATGTTCAACATTGCTAGCATACAACAAGCACTGGTTAAGTCTCAACATTGCGACAAGTAAAACTTTTGGAAGAATTTGGTTCGACTCAGTCAGAGATCAATCCTACGCCTTGGAGATGGGTACCATGAGCTGCCACACCGGAAGTAGACACCAACCATTCGGCTACATGATTCAGTCTAATCAGAAAAAAAGAGTTTATTTTTAGTATTTCAACAAAAAGAAACATATTACATTATATTTATTATTATGACCACTTCTGCACAGAGGCGAAAACAAGAGCATGCACTTAACCGCTATGAGCAGAATAAACAATCACTAAACAAATATTATTTTAATAATTAGAAAGTAACTGGAAACCAGCATAATTGTTATTTACCACTTGTTTGTTGGTGATTTACAAAGAAACATTATCTAACATGTAATCGGAAACAAACATGACCTCTTCGGCCTGTAATCACAAACAAACATTAGTCTCTCATAATTTATCGTTTAATTCCCGAGGCATCTAACCAAACACACACACATATATAATAAGATGAATACGTACAGTAGATCTATATATACGTTTTCAGGCCTATGCAACCGGAAGCAGAGATTTAAACATGTTTCGTCCTCAACATAAAACTAGCAACAAACATGCTTTGTCCCAGGAAGTAACTAGAAACAGACAGATTCCAGTCTTTTGTTTTTATTGGTGTTTTCTGTGGGTTTTGGTGGGGGGGGGGGGGGGGGGGGAGAGAGGGAGGAATTGTGGCCATGGACGTAGAAAATGACAGCCTGGTTGTGTCTACTTGCCTGTTTTGAGTGACGAGGGGGAAGGAGGAGGGAGGAGGGAGGGAGGGAGGGGGAGGAGGGAGGGGGAGGAGGGAGGAGGGGGGAGGGGGACGGGGGGGGGGAGGGAGGGGGAGGGGAAGGAGGGGGGGGAGGAGGGACGAGGAGAGGGAGGGAGGGGGGGACGGAGGGGAGGGGAGGGGAGAGGAGGGGGAGGGAGGGAGGGGAGGAGGGGGGAGGGAGGGGAGGGGAGGGAGGGGGAGGGGGGAGGAGGGAGGGGGAGGAGGGAGGGAGGGAGGGGGAGAGGGAGGGGAGGGAGAGGGAGGAGGGGGGAGGGAGGAGGGGGTAGGGGGAAGGTGAAAAGAGGAGGACGGGGGAGGGAGGAGGCCCAGGAGGAAGGGGGAGGAGGGAGGGAGAGGGGAGGAAGAGAGGAGAGAGAGGAGAGGGAGGAGGAGAGAGGAGCGAGGAGAGGGAGAGGAGAGGAGAGCGGGGGGAGGAGGGGAGGAGGGGCGGAGGGTGAGGATGAGGAGGGAGGAGAAGAGAGGAAGTAGGAGAGGAGAGAGGACGAGAGGAGGGGAGGTTGAGGAGGAGAGAGGAGGGAGCGAGAGAAGGGGAGGCGGGAAGGCGGGGGGTGGAGGAACGGCAGGAGAGCGGCGAAGGAGATAATGATGAGAGGCGAGAGGAGTGGAGGAGAGACGAGAGAGCGGGGGGAGGAGCGAGGAGAGAGAGGAGAGGGGGAGGAGGAGAGAGCGATAGATGAGAGAGGGAGGGAGGAGGGGAGAGGAGAGAGGAGGAGAAGAGAGAGGACGGAGGCAGGAGGTAGAGGGGCAGGAGAGGAGGAGAGAAGAGAGAGTAGCGAGGAGAGAGGAGGGCGGAGTGGCGGAGCGCTGGCGGAAGGCTGCGGGCGCGCCGCGAGTGCGGCTGAGCGGCGGGAGGCGGACAGTCGGTCGCGCTGCGCTCGGCGCAATGCCGCGCGGCGCGAGGACTAGGCTCGCGCTTCGCTCGCTGGGGATGCGGCTCGGTCGGTCGCCGCGTCGCGTCGGTGTAGGGCGGCTCGCGTCACGCAGCGCCGCGTCTTTCTTCGGGGTTTTCGGCGCTCGTCGCTCCTCTTCTCGGCCTCTCGCTCCTCTTCTTCTCTTTCTCTGCACTGCTTGCTTTCCTGGCGTCTGTGCTCGGCCGTCTGCCTTCGATCGTCTCCTGTCTCCGTCCTTTCCTCGCCCGCCGGCCTCGCGCGTCAGGCCGCGTGCCCGCGGTGGTCCTTTCTTCCTGCCGTACTCGTCTGGTGCGGGGCCCTCTGCCCTCAGTCGCTCTCCGTCTTCTGACTGGAGGAGGCCACCCCTTCCAGTAGCCTCCACGTCACGTCCCCTTGGACAGGTTGCCCATCCCACCGCATCCAACCGTGTACGACCGTCTGGGCCACAAGGTGCTGCTCGCCTCCACGGAACGATTTAGGTGCGTAGTAACTGACTACTTCAGGTACTTGGCGCCACCAAGCGGCATTACGCTGAAACCAACGCTCTAGCTTCCCGGTGGGAGAGGCGGGGGGGGGGGGGCAATTGCCACAAAACCTTTCGCCACCTAGTCATTGACTGTCACTCCGTACGCAACGAAGCTTGAAGCCATGTCGGGAGCCACCTGCGAAGCCACTTTGGAGTTAATGGACCAGTGGAGATTTGGATGAAGCATTTCCATGCCTCCCTCGATCATTTAGTTTGAGAACTGGCTTTCATACTTGTACAGTTAATAGTGTACAGTCATTTAAACAAAATGAAACTCTTATCTAGATTTGATACTACATATCCAACTTAGTTGCTGGTGCACTGATTAATAGAAGTTTAGAACCCTCTCGTATCCAGTATTTCAATGTCCATGCCAAAGTTAGCGTTGCATGTTTTAACTTCAAACAGCTGAAAAGTTAAAGCTGCGAAGTCCGATGAAAACATCAAATTTTCACAACCATAACAAGGATCCAGATTTGATTCTAGATATCTACCTTAGATACTGGTGCACTTATTAAGCATTTGTCACCACACAGAAGGGGATACCGAGGCAATTGAATAGAACATGTTACTGCAGAAGCCTATGGGGTCAGAGTTTTGACGTGCTTGCCAAAATTAATTTTGCATGGTTCCACTTCAAATATCTCAAAAGTTAGCCACTTAAAATAAAAGTTACTTCTAGCTAGAGTAACGGCAATCATGCCAAATAGCTAAACGTGCAAGTTTTTAAGGCATTGGTTTGATTTGATCAAAGTTCGAACCCAAGACCTGCCTCATGGGAAGTGGGTGGTTAACTCATTCAACCATCGTGTCTTATATAACTTACTGTGTATGCCATCCGAGTTCTTTAATATATTGTTTGTGTGTCCCTGTGAAGAATCCCCCCCCCCCCCCACACACACACTCCCCATTACCAGGCAGAGCGCTGTGTGTACAAAGTTATTACCCGTCATGCACTTCGTCGTCCATTACCTACTTCGAGTAGTAACTTAGACACACATGTGATTTGTACACAAGTGGCTACACTTGTAATGAAAGGCATGCTGATTGGCATAGTGACATATTAGTATCGGTTTTGGTGTAGTTTACAATCTACATTCAAGAAAGCGTTTTTGCAATGTCCCTAAGAACAACACGTTGGGAGACACTTTCAGGAAATGGATGGGCCTGCAGTTTTGAAAGTCCCAGAGGGCAGTGGAGGACTGAGAAAAAAAGCAAAAAAAATCATTGCAAAGTTATTGATGGTTCCCCAACAACCCTCGTGGTTAAGGGATTGATAATGATGCTGCTGCTGATGAGGATGATGATGATGATGATGACTATCAATGCAGAGTCATGTCTTCTTTTTTAAAATCCGGGTTAGTTAGTTGAAACAAGAACATTTGACACATTTCAAATAAACACATACATTAGGGGAGGGAGGTGATATCTTTATTTCTCGGAATCCCCTTCAATGCAGTAGCAAATGGTTAATCAGTGCACCAGTACCCAACTTGAATACGTAGGATCAAATCTAGGTAAGTGTCTCGGCTTTGACAAGATTAAGGAGTCAACTTGCATGAATAACAGGCAGTAGTGTCCACCTGTGAAGATATGGGTCATCCTATCGATCCTGCCGTTTGCAGTTTGGGCTATTTTCCATTCCAATCAATGGTCCACAACTGGCTCATCATGTGCTGTCCTGTCTGTGGGAAAGTGCATATAAAAGACCCCTTGCTGCTTATCAGAAAGAGTAGCCTATGTGATGGCAGCAGGTTCCCCCCAAAGAAATATATCAGAATGACGATATGTTTGACTTCCAACAGCCGATGATAAAAATCAATGTGTTCGAGAGGCATCTTTAAATAAAACAAACTTTTTGCATGAAAATAGATTTCCGTTACAGACTTTTTATGCGTATTAACTTGTACCCCTTCCCCCCAAAACCTCCTCTCCCCCCCCCCCCCCCCCCCCCCCCCGCTCTCTTAGTCTTACACACACTCATACGGACAGAGGACAGGACAGATGCACCCCACACACACATACATCTCCCTTTCCTCTCCCCTCCCCCACACACGACCCTGGCCGGCGGCGCCGCCGACAGACTGCCGGTAAAGCCGTTCAAGATGCGCCCCGGTCCGCCGGCTCCATGAGGAGCCCGGGTGTTTACACGGCGCGCGATGGGGCCTGACGGGGTCTGAAGCGTTCTGACGGGGCCTGACCGCGCCGGGCCCGCCTGGAGGTGTGCTCGGCGCCCGGGGACCCAACCGCTCCGGCCGCCCGGCCGGTTAGGCCCGGTTAGGAGGGCGGGCGGCAGGCCGCCCTCCGCACCGCCGCCGTCCATGCCGTGACGCACTGGAGGAGGGAGAGGGGGACGGGGGAGGGGATGGAGGGAGGGGAGGGAGGGGAGTGGAGGGTCAGATTGCTACCAGCTGTGTTTGTTGGGGAAAGGGGTGGAGCAGTGAGGGAGTGAGGGATTGAGGGGGCGAGGGGGCGAGGTGGTGAGGGTGTGAGGTTGAAGGGTTAGGGGAATGGGGAAAGGAAGGGAAAAGAAAGGTGAGTGTGAGTAGAGAGGGAGGAGGGGAGGAGGGGAGGAGGGGAGGAGGAGGAGGAGGGGAGGAGGGGAGGAGGGGAGGAGGGAGGAGGAGGGGAGGAGGGGAGGAGGGGAGGAGGAGAGGACGAGAGGAGGGGAGGAGGGGAGGAGGAGAGGAGGGGAGGAGGGGAGGAGGGGGAGGGGAGGAGGAGAGGGGGGAGAATGGAAAAGGGGAGTGGGAGGGTAGAGGTGGTGAGGAGTAGTCCTGTTACATTGCGCATGCGTGACGAGTAATTCCTGCCGTGTCCCCTGACTAGGTTAGAACTATTAAATAACCCCCCCCCCCCCACATACACACACCCTGAAATGGAAACCATATTAAACTTCATTGCTTTGTTTGTTTTTAATGTCGCCTCTGTAAGTGGAAGTCATACATTGTTGTATGTGCAACGGGGTAATTATGTGAGCCGGCATTGCCTTAATCGGGATTGGAAATTTAATTTGAGGCAGGGCAATATACACACACATACACATATACTCACACATACATGAACCATTAAATTATTACCTGTGATAACGTAGTTACCGCTATCTAAATTATATATATTATATATTAAAGTTGCATAGTCCGATGGTTTTGAATTTCTGTAATTTTTCTGAGATAAATATATTAGATCGATCACTAGTATCCACTTTACATTAGTTCAAAGTTACTTTTATTTAAAATGGTAAACTTTTGAGATGTTTTGAGTGCAAACATGGAAAATTAGTTTTGGCAAGCTTGCCAAAACTCTGACACCATAGACCTCTTTCAATGTTTGTAAACATCGGGTATGCGCGCGCAGCTCGGCTGCAGAACGAAGGCACACTGCCACTGAGTTTGCCCGTACGCGCAGTGTAAAACGTTTATTCTATTCAAAATTAATAGAAATGCAGAAGCCTAACCATATAAATCTAATATAATCTATTCGTTAAATATGTTTTCTATATGTGTACCAAGCGGTTTATCTCTAGGTGGTGTCTTTTTAGAGATATTTCACTTTTTCTGTATAGACAATGCACTGGCACTGACACTCAGAATATCCCAACTTTCACTATTATCTCTGTTTTTAATATTTTCAGTGTAAATTGCTCTTAGGTTACATTAAATAGTTCAGATCTTCCCCTTCAATCGCGCATTAAGATATCTTTAATCGATCCAATGAAAGCTTTTAAATTTATTTTACAAAAATAAATGCTTCACATAGACATAGCATTGCCGTATTTTACCCTTCGCGGGCAGTTTGCCGGTACGCGCAGTGCAAAACGTCGATTTTATTCAAAATTTATAGAAATCCAGAACCCTAACCATATCAATTTAATATAATCTTTTTGGTAAAGATGTTTTCTATCTGTATTCCAATCAGTTTGTTTCTAGGTGTTGTGGTTTTAGAGATATTGAACTTTTTCTGTATGAAGATTGCTCACTGCCATTGACAATGCATTCAGTTTGCCGGTACGCGTAGTGCAAAACGTCGATTTTATTCAAAATTTATAGAAATCCAGAACCCTAACCATATCAATTTAATATAATCATTTTGGTAAACATGTTTTCTATCTGGATTCCACTCAGTTTGTTTCTAGGTGTTGTGATTTTAAAGATATTTAACTTTTTCTGTATGAAGATTTCCCATAGCCATTGAGTTTGTAGTATGACAGGATGTTGTCCTGCAGCCAAGCAGCACGCGCACTGACCTAAATAGCCATGCTGACGTCATATGAAATTGGTCAATAGACTTCTGCAGTAACAGGTTCTGTTAAATTGACTCAGTATTGCCTTCTTATGCAGAAACAAAGACTTAATAAGTGCATCAGTGTCTAAGTTAGATATGTCAAATCAGATCTAGATAATTGGTTTGGTTTTGAAAATTTGATATTTCATCGGACTATGCAGCTTTAATGTTTGATATTCACAGATTGAATATTAACTGAAAGCGCAATAAAAGTTACATGTTCTATTTATATTTAGTCATGTCATATCGACTCAACACCTCTCTCTCTCTATATATATATGGGGATCAAACAGGATTCACACGCACCAACACACAAATCCAAATATATATATATATATATATATATATATATACACGTACACAGATATACAAGTAGATGTATTTTATACACACATAAATATATACACCTATGCATACACATATATAGATAAATCCTTCGGTGCGACTAACACTGGTCAACATCAAGTTGAGGAGAGGTGGGTCGAGATGACACCACCGGTACAGTGTTGCATCTTACAGAGTATAACAATAATCATAATAACAAGTAATATTCCCTTCCGTATCTTTACACTCGCATAATACATTATATGGATAATACTTATACATCACATATATATCTAGAATATTTCAACATATGCGAGTATTGATATACCTGCTTGGAGTAGTAGTTACCTGAATCCCCACTACCCACCAACTGGCGCCTTTGGGCGTCAGTCAATCAGTCAGTCAGTCCGGACAACGTGGCCCATCAACCATCCTGGTACCGAGCTTGACCTTAGCTGAAGCACATTGGAGGCCAGATCCCCTGGAGGAGGAGGAGGAGGAGGAGGAGGAGAGGCAGAGACTGGACACAAGAGACAAAGCCTCCCACTTGTGCCTGCACGTGTAGGACAGACAGTCGCCGCGCCTCTCAATTCAGCTGTTATTGTCATCATTACCATCATCCCATACCCTTACAATTTCACACACGCGCACTTCCGCTTTCAGGATTAAGCAGGATCCGGAAATGAGATTGATTTGAAGCGGGCGCGGTGGGAAAGCCCTTAACCAAACCTGGAGTTATTGCATCCAGAAGTTTTGGGGAAAATAAGGCTGAGCCAAAACCCAAACGTTAGCTTGCTGGTGGTGGTGGGTGGTGTGGTGGTCGTCGTGGTAGTGGGGATTGGGGTGGGAGTGGAGATGGGAGTGGAGATGGGGTGGAGATGGGGGTGGAGGTGGGTGTGTGGTAGAAGTGGTGTGGTGGAGGTGGTTTGGTGGAGGGTGGTGGTGGAGGGTGGTGGTGGAAAGTGGTGGTGGAGAGTGGTGGTGGAGAGTGGTGGTGGAGTGTGGTGGTGGAGAGTGTTGGTGGTGGTGATGATTGAGGAGGTGGTGGGGGTGGTGGTGGTGGAGGGTGGTGGCGGAGGTGGAGGTGGTGGTGGTGGTGGTAGGATGTGGTGGCGGAGGTGGATGTAGATGTGGATGTGGAGGTGTAGGTGTGTTGGAAGAGGAGGGGTGAGAAATCTATTTTGGGGTTTCATTGTGGGGTTGGTCTGTGTGGGTGGTGGTGGTCGTGCGTAGGGTGTGTGAGTGGGGGGAGGGGGGAGGATGCTTCGCAGGGAGCCCAGGGAGGGCGGACAGTTTTACTATATTTTACCCGATCAATTTCACAAAATAAACTAAATGGGAAGGTTATATTATCACATGTCACACATTATCGGATATAAAATAAACTCCCACGAACACAGCGGAGAGTTTGGGGTGTGTATCTATACACATATGTGTAACATATATACTGTATATGTGTGTATATGTATATATATATATGACTTATATATTCACGTATTATATATACATTCTCTCTCTATATATATGTATATATAAAATGTGTAAATATATCTGCATACATACATACATATGTGACTATGAGAGAGAGGGAGAGGGAGAGGGAGAGGGAGAGGGGGATGGAGAGGGAGAGGAGGACGGAGAGGGAGAGGAAGAGGGATAGGGAGAGGCAGAGGCAGAGGCAGAGGCAGAGGCAGAGGGAGAGGGAGAGGGAGAGAGCGGTGTATAATCAATTATGCAACTATAAATATGTGGAAGAAATGTGATATTGTAATCATTATACCACGGTCTATTGTCATATTGTATTATTTTGTGCTGCTGGCCATCGATTTACTGCGGAGTGCTACCGACACTGGCGCCACCTCTGGTGGTTATTGAACTAAACTGCAAGCATCGTTACTCCACTCGGCCTGGATATATTTTTTAAAGCATTATTTCGGGATAGGCATTTTTACCTGTGACAAGATGGGGAAAACCCGTATCAAGTTTATACAATCCTTTATTTCTCAGGCTAACTACATTACATATAGCTCCACGACCGCCAGTTCCGGGCGGTGGTTGGGGGGGGGGGGGGGATTGTAGGTAAAATTGCAATGAAACATGGCGTCCATGACGGCGGGGGTGCGGACGGGTGCCCGCGGCTTTGTTTGAGGCACGAGCCGGCCCCGGCCCTCTCTAACCACCTCTAGAGCGTGGCGCTAATTCCCAAGGTCAACATGTCCGCGCCGCCCCAATATTGTACACCTTTATTTCACCCACCCACCCACCCTCCCACTGCTACAACCCCCTGCTGCCTGCCACCTCCCTCCCACTCACCCTCACCCTCACCCTCACAGCTCCTTCACCGCCCCCTCTCACCTCAATACGCTCAGGCGTTCTCTCTTTCTCTTTATAACACTATTTTGAATCGTAGCTATCCGCACATTTCCCATTGAGGTTATATAGACATTCTCTCTCCTGAAGATATATATAGTTGGTTGGTTGTTGGAGTTTTACGTCCTGGCAACATCTAAGGTCATATCAGGATGTGTACTGACTTATGACAGTGCATACTCGTGTCGAATTTATAGTGCTGCCACACTGGGAAACCAGGCCACTGGCACTATGACCCGATATCCCATTCAGTGACATTATCCTGACACTGAGCTAACCAGTCTTTGTCCTATCCTATTAATGCCGAGCGCTAAGGCTAAGAAGCGACAAGTATCAATTTTGTAAGTCATTGGTTTGACTCGAACGGGAACTCTCGACCTTTTTCACGCGAGGCCCGCGCTCTACTGATTAGGCCACCAGGTTTCATATAAGGTGAGACAATGCAGAATCTGTTTCATCAGAGTTCTACACTGCACACGCCTGGTCACAAAAGACCTAGCGTTAATTTTAGCTACAGAATGAAAATGGGGTCGGAATCGCAGGTACTAGAGGAGGGGGTGCGGTTAGGTAGTTGATAGCACGGAGAACTGGTCTGCATGTTGCTCCAACGCCACTCAATTCAGCTAGTCATATAGGTATAACGAGTACAACTTCTTGAAGTGCTTATGCTTTACATAAGAATCGACACCGAATTGTACACCCATGCGCAACAAACAGTGACGCCATAATACGATAACTGTCACTCAGTCACACCATCATGACCAGTCCTTTCCTTATCCTAATAATTTGATTCGACTAGAAATGGACCGAGTGTGGAAGGTGAGTGTGGGGATGGGGGGTGGTGGGGAGGTGAGCAGACCATACGCTGGAGGAGGATCATGTGGTTAACTGATTGATAGAACAGACACCTCCAGCGGCTGTCCAGGCCGCTATAACCCCACGACAAAGGACTGAGTAGTAGAACAAATAGAGAACATGCAGCAAATACAAAAACAGGCTCATTACATGTTTAATATGCACATAAATTGTTTGTTTGCTGTTTTACGTCGAAGCAACATCTAAGGTCATATCAGGACGGAATATGCACATAAAGGGCTTCTAGCAAATATATATATGATGTAGCATACATATATATATATATATATATATATATATATATATATATGGAGTTGACTATATATGGAGTATATCTACTTGTATATCTGTGTACGTGTATATATATATACAGTTTAAAATCTGACCATCCGAGCAGGTCTGGAGGCGGTAGTGACCAGACACAGCTGGTATCAGGATGGTCAGGAGCCAAGCACAGGTGGCACCATAGTGGCAGAAGCAGGAACTAACTCCTTTGACAGTAGGATAGTAGGTAATAACTAATAGTAATATATAGAAGAGAACTGATAAGTGGTAGTGTCCTTGTTTATATTCCCATAATAGATTATAGAGCACATATATGTGATTATAACGCATTATACGATTATAAATGTAAGGTGAACATATACTGTATATATCTATTCCTCCTCAAGTTGTGTTTTTGGGGAGTTTTCAGCCGCATTGGTGCGCTGAAGGCTGCAAATCTGCAGCACTGTATAGACACTGCTGAAAGCGGTCCTATGTGGTCGGGAGTTGGATTCCGATAGGTAGTGAGTGGTCAGAGAAATTGGGGGGGTGGGGGGGGAGGGGGGAGGGGAGGAAGGAAAAAGGCAGCCTAAGAGTAAGATCCCAACCACAGTCCTCTGAGAGGGCCGGAGGAGGCTGGGTGGTTGGTGTAGTTTTACGCCCCAGTAAGACCCTAGACAATACCAGGACGTGCACTGACTTGTGACAGCACACACTCATGGTGACTTTATAGTGCTGCCCATCCCTGTCCTGACCTCATAACGCCAAGCGCCGAGCATCAACAGGTACCTATTTTATAAGTCATTGGTTTGACTCAACCAGGATCCAAACTTCAGTCCCTCCAGATTCACCGGTATGCACTAGTAAGTCCGGCCAAGGCCAAAGGAAGAAGTGAAGTGAGGATGGAATTAGTTAGGCAGTGGGTGAGATTACCTGTTAGTTGTTAGTGAAAATTAGTGGTTAGTTGGTAGTGGTGTCAAGTCAGGTATGGGGACGAGGTGGGGGCCTGCTAGTCCTCAGTATCAGGGTCTGGGCGACCGACTCTTCCTCAAATGGCAAATTGGTGGTGCTGTCGGGGTAATTGGTGGGCGGGCCCCCCTTGCGCCACACACACTGGAGGAATATATACATTATGTATATGTTGTATATCTAGCACACTTTTCCCTACTCATGTGTATCCATCTCTTTCTTTTTCTCGCATTTTTCTCTCGCCATTTATCATGCACTATGGTTCTCTCGCTCTCTATCGCGCTCTCTACCGTCCCCCTCTTCCCCCTCCTCCTGTGTGCTTGTGAAAAGTTGGCACTAGGTTTGAATGTAATGCAAAGCCAGGTCCAAAGTGTTTCACTTGGTAAAGGTGCAACATCTCCATAGTGATGTGGGCAGGACTATATAAACCAGACGGGATGGCTGAATGAGTTAGGGCGTCCGTCTCCCGTGTTGGTAGATGATGGGATGGTGGGTTCGAACCCTGGTCGAGTCAAACCAATGACTTAAAAATTGACACATGCCGCTTCCTAGCCAGGCGCTTGACATTATTAGGATAGGGCAAGGACTGGTTGGCTCAATGTCAGGATAATGTGACTGAGTGGGATATTAGGTCAATGTGCTGGTGGCCTGGTCTCCCATTGGGGCAGCACTATAAAGTCACCATGAATGCGCACTGTCACAAGTCAGTACCTGTCCTGATATGACCTTAGATGTTGCTAGGACATAAAACAAAAACAAACAAACAAACTATATAAACTCAGAATTAGGGAGTGCTACACACAGGGTCTATAGTTGACAATCAAAGTTACATGTTTTTTTATTGAACCCATTTTCACATTTTCCCTTTTTATTCACATTGTCAATAACAAACATTTAGACTTTAATGTGTATACAGTAAAACCTCTCTAAACGACCACCTCGACTACTTCCACACATCGACCACTCCCTTACATCAATCGCTTTATTTGAGTCCCAAATGATCACCCATATTCTATTGTAACAATAATAAAAACTCCCGAAACCGACCACCTCCCTAAATGGACCATTTAAAGTCGGTCCCATGGTCCGTCGATTTAGAGACGTTTTACTGTAGAGTAAAACCTCTCTAACCGACCACCTCCACAGATCGACCACTCCCCTATATCGATCGCTTTTTTTTTTGTCCCAACAATAATATTGTAACCATGTTCTAACTCCGTAAACTGAACACCTCCCTAAATGCACCATTTAAAATCAAAGTCGGTCCCATGGTCGGTCGATTTAAAGAGGTTTTACTGTATATAAATAAGCATCTGCCAGGTCACCTGTCTAATGTCTATCTAGCCTATCTAACCTACCCAGCCTGTTCCGCCCCCACACCAATAGCAAAGTGAGGGCGGCATAGTAGGTTAGCTCGAACCTGACATTGCCAACCAACTCCCGCTCCTTTGGTCACGTGCCGCAAACTCTCGCGAGACGTGACGGGGCGTGCGCGCGCATGCGCGGCGTGCGGGGGTTCTATTACGCGCCGACGCCGTGCATAGAGGCACGTCACGCGCGACCCGGATGTGGGGTTGGAGCTGGTTCTGGGCCGAACCCAGGCGGGCTGCGCCAAGGACACCAGCAACAGGCTTCAGTCCGCGCCACCAGAACGAGGCTGCAGTCCGCGCCACCAGAACGAGGCTGGCCGTGGTTAATTTAACAGGCCGGCTCTATTTTACACAGTTTCTCTGCTAATATATATTATATAGCATATATAGTACATATAATATATATTATATAGCATATATAGTACATATAATATATATTATATAGGATATATATATAATGCATATTATAATGCATAGTATATCTAGTAATAATGAATGGTATATATAGTATATATAATGCATAGTTTATTTAGTATATATAATGTGCAGTATATATAGGATATATAATGTAAGTATACATAGTATATATAATATATACTATATATAATAATGTAATATATAGTACACGTACTGTATATAATAGATTAGATTATATATAATAAATAGTATTATAATTATATATAATATATATTTGGTATAATATATACTATATATAGCTATACTATAGATATAAATATATATATAGCATATAGTATACAGATAATAACAGATTATATATAATATAAATTATGCATAACTATATAATACATATACTATTTATAATTAAATAATCAAATATGTATATAGTTTCTGGAGAATAATGAAGACAGTCACAGAGAAATCTACTCAGTTGATTAGACTACTAAGTTGATTAGAATATTATCTCGGAAGATTGTTAGGCTGACCAAGACATAACCCTTTACTGTGACTGACTTATAGGGTGGTGCTGGGTCGGCACTGGGTCAGCGCCGGGGCAGCGCCGGGTTGGGGAAAGGGCAACTCAGCGGCAACTCGCCAGCCAAGAGGTCGGTGCAATGTCAGTGCCAGGGTGCCAACCATTTTGAATGGCGCCGCCGGAACAGGACACAAGGAGGTTGCAAGTGCAGCAGCTGCAACCTCCTTGCATCCAAAATTTCCGAAATGGATGCTGGGAGGTTGGCGTCCTCGCGGCAGCAGCACTTAATGAGGGCATAATGAGGGCGTAATGAGGACGTTTTGACCTCGCGAATTGATCGTAAGTGAACGCAGGCCTCATGTGACTGGGGTATTAGTTATATAACTTACAAGCCCATCTGACCAGAGGTGACTGCTTCCACATTATACCTATGGCTGTAAAACATATTGTTTGAACATAGAAATGATGAGACACAATACCTTACATGATTTATAGTCATGTAATAAATGATATATCGCACATATTCCAAACATGTGTTTTACAACAACAAGAGGGCTGCATGCTACATCTTGTAATGAATCTATCCAGATGCGATGGCCCGAATAAGGTGAGCGAACGCCTCCCGTTGTGCTGGTCGCGGGATTGGACGTCATGTGTTGGAACCCTGCCGAGTCAAACCAATGACTTAAGAATGTATACTTGTCGCTACCTAGCCTGGCACTCGGCATTACTAGGACAGGACATGCAGCAGTGGAATGGGGAAGACTAATTATCCGTGATTGAAATTTCCCCTGCTTAATCAACTAACGTACCCCACACAAAAAAACTAGTGGTCGGTAGAGAGTGGCCTCTAGATTGTAAATAGCAGGCATACTTGATTTGATGCTGGTGACCTAGATGTGTCAAACTGCTGACCTAATTCACCAGCGAAGATGACACCAGCGGTGGTCACCGGCACACACTTGACCCTTATTTGTTTATGGAAATTTACACCGGAAGTCATCGATGGATAATTCAAGGTTTCTTTTTCGCAGTTGACTGCTAGATTTTTTTTTAAAGCCGTGCTCAATCAGGAGAAGGATGTGACACTTGTGGCTTGCGCGCAAATGCATTCGCTTAATGTTTTATGCAGGTGCCCTTTATGAGATCTGCCTATGCCATTTCCGACCCAAAAATAGAAAAATGTAGTGCATGCCATTATTTTATGAAGTGTACATGCTTATTTAATGTTATAAAACGTAGAACTACGCATTCCATGTAACTATTTACGAAGTGTATACATTTAGTAAATGTTAATAAATAATTGCATGGAGTGCATTGTTCTATTTTTGATAAGTACACACGCTTATTAAATTAAATTAAATAAATTGAATAATGCATTCCATGCTACTATTTATGAAGTGTATGTGTTTATTAATTGTTATCAACAATAGAACAATGAATTACATGCAATTATTTATCAAGTATCCACGCTTATTAAATGTTACCAAAAATAGAATAATGCACTCCATGCAATTATTTACTAAGCATACACGTTTGTGGGAAAGTGCATATAAAAGACCCCTTGCAGCTTATCAGAAAGAGTAGCCCATCTGGTGGCAGCAGGTTTCCTCCAAAGAAATATGTCAGAATGACCATATGTTTGACGTACAATAGCCCATGATAAAAATCAATGTGTCCTAGAGGCATTGTTAAATAAAACAAACTTTAAAAAAAATTGAACATAGAAATTCAACCATGGTAAAAACATAGCCAAATCTTGTTTTAAAGAAGGGAAAATGGGGGGGGGGCGGGACCAACAAAACAAGAAAAAAAAACGCCAAGAAAGACCTGGTAGATATGAAGATCATTTACGTAGCCAGATTTGATGTAATCTTTGAACATGAAATCATAAAGAACTAAATAACTATTATGTATTCTAGCATTTCCTTTGTCAGTATTAAACTCATGAGACCTTATAACAAGCCATTAGACATTATAACAATGGATACAGGTTCAGTATAATGAGAAATATATCAATGCTGAATTGTACACATTTGACCCAGATATTTGAACTTTGACCTTGGGCTATGACTTTGACCTTTGACCCACCAATAGGTATGGTCAAGATACACCCATATGCAGAAATTCAAGACCCTAGCTTGAATGCTTGTGAAGATATAAGGGTATTTCTATTTTCCCCACCCCCCTAAAACTAGTGTTTTGCATCCTGATAGCCGCAATTGTATAAAACATGTTATAAGAAAATGCTCAATGATGGGAGAATGCCATCACACAGTTTCACAGAGTACAATACCTATTTAACATTAAAACACTGAGAAAAAAACTTTAGAACCACTTTCCAGGTTCAGCTCCTGGCCCCCTGACTAAGAAAGGCTAAACCATCGGATCATGACACTTCAAAAGTAATTCAGCTAAGATTTGTACTCCAGCACCCAGTGGGTTGTCATATCAGCGGAGCATCCCATCCCATTCCATCCCATCCCATCCCATTCCATTTCATTTCATGCCACGCCATCTTCAGCTTCTGAGAATTTAATACAATTCTGCTGCTGGAAAAATGCCAATTAAAAAGGCACGAGGGTGAAGGGAGGATGGGGAGGGGGACCGTGGGGGTGGGGGGTAGGAGGGTAGAGAGAAGAGGGTAGGGGGAGTCACTTTGCAACAGAATAACACTACCTCAGATTCAGGCTTAAGTTGCTCAGTAGCGACACCACACGCTTCTTTTTATTTTGGT
Source organism: Branchipolynoe longqiensis (assembly GCA_030323885.1). NCBI lineage: Eukaryota > Metazoa > Annelida > Polychaeta > Phyllodocida > Polynoidae > Branchipolynoe > Branchipolynoe longqiensis. The sequence goes on from CM059189.1 coordinate 70,262,795, forward strand.
TATTTAAAATTTGTAATTCTTTATTTGAAGAGCATCAGTGATGTTACACGGTAAAAGGTTTGGGTCGGATTTTTCTACTTCTTTGTTGTCGTTTATTTTTGTTAGCTTAAATGTTTGGAAGGTGTCAGTTCTGTGTTTTGCGTATCAAACTGCGGTGATTAGTAATTATCAATCAAACAGAGGGAGGAGGGATGGGGGAGGGTGGGCGGGTAGGAGACTGGGACGGGGCACTTGCAACTTTCCCTGCATGGTCAGAAGCTTTTTCTTCCATACGTCTCGACATTCTTTCAATGCATGGAGAAGAGCCCTAATATGGCTGAGTGATGAATCTACAGATCCAATTTAACCGTCGGTTTCTGTTTGTGAGAGCGGAATATGCAAAGTGAGCTTATCAAACCCCAACACAGAAAAAATATATATCTGTGCAAAATAAAAACTGGGAACCCCAACTGAACTGCACCACAAGGGGGCAGGTGATATGTCACGGCCCACCAACTGGACAGCCCAGAATTGGATAACCGGAAATATAAAAGCCAGATAAGATATCCAACAACAATATAAATCAAATCAAATTCAAACAAACATAACTCAACCACCTTATTACGTACAGGCCTATGGACATGTAAATAAAATAGGCTAGTATAGAATTAAGTAGATAAAAGCGGAAAACTTTTCCCAAGAAAACCCCAAAACACTAATATAGAACCTTAAGAAAACAACTAACATAGTAATAAGAATAGAACAAAAATACAATGCCAAGAGGGCCCCAAAAAACTAACATAGGCTACTAAACGTACCAACAGACTATCTATCTGCTACTGAAATGCAGACAATCAAATAACTTATCAGCAGCTACTGCTTGGTAAGACAACACCAATACTACAGCTGGCCAGCATTGAAAATAAGCCTGGGTACCCGGGCTTACATGCTATGGACAGTATAAATACATCCTCAATTAAAACAACAACAAAACAACAAAAAACAGTCACACAACGGCTTGCGACCGCTTGCAACCATTTTGAGACCACTTTGGACCTAAGATCTCCAAGTGATGAGCTACCTCCTTGCGACCAAAGCAATGCTGGTCGGATGGTCACAGGGATGTTTTAATGCAGTAGCTGCAACCTCCTTACGACCCTAATGGTCGCCAGGAGATCGGCGACCAGGGAGGACCATTTTGCGACCACTTGCTGCTGCTTTACGACCAACCTTTTTTTGTGGTCGCAAACAGCTGCAAACAGTAATGCAATTGCTTGTTTGTTGTTGTTTCACGTCCTAGCAACTTCTTAGGTCACATCAGGACGGGTACAGACTTGTGACAGTGCACACTCATGGCGACTTTATAGTGCTGCCCCATTAGGAGACCAGGCCACCAGCACCATGACCCACTATCCCACACAGTCACATTATCCTGCTATTTTGCTAACCAGACCATGTCTTATCCTATTAATGCTGAATGGCAGGCTAGGTAGCAACACTTATCAACTTTATAAGTCATTGGTTTGACACGGCTGGGATTCGAACTCCTGACCTTAGCCGAATCGGTAGAATATCGGACAGGGCAAATACACGGGACAGGGTGAATACACCAGGTGGGATGAATACATTACTGTATGGGATATGATGAATACAGTACCGTATGGGATTGGATGAATACATCACTAGGGGTAATGAGATGAATACTCCTGCAAATGAAATGATCTGTGAATGAGATGAATACTCCTGCAAATGAAATGAACACCAATAAATGAGATGAATACAGTTGAGAATGGGATGAATAAATCTGTGTACAAAATGAATACATTTGTGGATGGAATGAATACTCAAAATTAAACAATCTTTAAAAAAAAAAATTTAAAGGCGAATGAACTTATTCATTTGTTTTTGCTCACCGTTGGTAAAAAAAAAAAATACTGATAAACTCATGGCTAACCCACAAACCTCCAACATAACCCACAAACAACATCTGTGATTTAATATTAGTACTAGTTATTGAATAATCGTAAAACTGTAATAGTCTGCTGTATTTCTCGCCAAGTGCCTACCCAAGATAAGAAAATAATATATTTAAAAAGTTAAAATATAACAAAAGAGGTATTTCTTAATTGAAATATTATCAGCAATTTTAGCTGGAGAAGTGAATTACTCCGTAAAATATGTACATACTCCCCCAATCCTCTACCTCCTTCTCACATCCGGTTTATCTCCCCCCCCCCCTCCCACCACGACACACACATCCACACATAAACACACAGACATTGCCGCGCACGCGCATTCTGTGTACATACAGGCACGTGCGACCGTTTGTACAGTTGCCACCCCCTCCCCGCCTCCCCCTCCTCCCATACCCCCTCCACCCTCCCCCTCCTACCATACCCCCTCCCCTTCCCCCTATTGTTTGTACCCGCCAAATCTGCCCTGGCAGGACAACTCACCGCTTTCCCTCCTCTCCCCCTCTCCCCTCCCATGTTTCTCTCCCCCTGTCCCCCTCCCCCCTCCCCTTCTCCCCCTCCCATTCTCCCACTCATCTTCCTCTCTCCCCTCCCCCTTTGGCCCCCCTCTGCCCTATTCTGCCCCCCCCCCCTATGCTCCCCCCTATGCTCCTCCCTCTCCTCGGCCTCTCTTCCATCCCCATCTGGCCCCCTTTGCATTCCCCCTCCCATGCCCCCCCCCTCCCCTTCCAGCCTCCCCTTCTCCCCCTCCCCATTCCTTGCCCCTTCCCTTTCCCCTTCTCCCCTCCTTACCCATGTTACCACCAACCAACGTGAGGCTGGAATATAAATTAATATATCTAGCAGTTGCTATCCGGACCGCACTTCGTCCACACCCCTCTCTATCTCCTCTCCGCTGGCCATGCTCCTCCTTGATATTGTCTGAAAAGTGTTCCAGGAGGGTTAGCCTGTCAGCATTACAGTTTCTACTCTTACTCTGTCCGTGTCTTTGGCTCAACGGCTGGTCACAATAGAGCAAGTAGACACGGTCCTTTGACTTAACTCTCCTCATTTCTCTTTCCTATACTCTACCCTTTCTTTTCTTCTCCCAGGCTTACTTCTCCGCCTGATCAAGGGAGTTGTTTGCTTGGGTGGGGCCCTTTACCTTATCATTCTCTCGCTTTGTTCTTGTTGCTGGAACTGCTGTACCCACCTTTGCCCGTCCCTTCCTCCTAAACCCTTGCTGCTGTCGACTGGATACGAGTGCTCTGCTACCGCCGGACTGGAGAGATTCGGGGCCTCCCCAATGCTTCGCCATTTTGAATGTTGTAAAGACATCGCCAGCTTCTACAACCGTCCCTACTGAAGTTTAATCTTCAACCAAAGATTGAACCGATTTATCGGGGCCTTTCTATATTGCTGAGTTCTGCAGCCGGTAACCATCGTAAGGTTAGGAACAACCCCAAAAGCAAGTAGCAGGCACCCAAAACTCACTAACCCGATAGCGGCCTGGGTTCGAGCCTCCACCACCACCACCACCACCGGCGTTCATGAGCAAATACGCCGCCGGCGCGCCGAACTGATACGCCGGCGCGCCGGGTACCAGCGATAGTCCCACCGGGCACCGCCCGGGATGGTCTATAGAGGGCTTCGGGCAAATCCACCACTCCAGGCGCCCTCCAGCCATGTCCGAGTGGCAATCATATTATAATAATCCACTTGGGGGTGAGCGGTGTGCGTGTGTGTGCAGGAGTATGGATGTGTGTGGGTGGTGAGAGAGGGTGTGGGCGGGGGGGGGGGGGGGAGGTCACTGGGCAGTGCTGTATGTGAATAGCTCTGGCGGGTTGATGATTGAGACGCCTGTTATATCCCCATGTGTGCGGAACGGCAGGTGTCGTCTGCCCGTGTTTAGTTTCCGTCAATCCCCCCCCCCCCACACACACACCTATAGCTACATACACACCCACACCCACAACCCTCACCCACCCACCAGCGTACAGGGAGCAGATGGGCATTCTCAGGCAGTGCTGGTATATTATATAGTATATATGTGGGTGAATATTTCTATGTGTATACATATATATATATATATATATATATATATATATATATATATATATGCACACATATATACACACATATATATACAGCTAAACCTCTCTAAATCGAGCGACCATGGCACCGACTTTAAATGGTCCATTTAGGGAGGTGGTCGGCTTAGAGAGGTTTAAAAAAAAAATCATTACAATGGTATTTATTGTATGGGCAATCGTTTGGGACCCAAATACAGCCATCGATATAGGGGAGTGTCGATCTGTGGAGGTGGTGGGTGAGAGAGGTTTTACTGTATATACATCGGTATACATGTGTATATACATATACAAGTTTGAAGTGACCACAATGACTATTGGCTCATGGTGCGGAGGAGGCGGGAAGGAGAGAATGTCCGCTCCGCAGCAAATATCATGGAGGTTAAGATGGACAGGGTGCAACATTAAGGGGCAGCCGTTATTTATGTGTATTATAATGTATTATAATAATATAAAGGAACGGAGCAATTCCGGTATTGATATCATATTTCATTGTATGATTATTTGCGTGTATTCGGATTCGCGCACCCACCCCTCTATGGGCGCGCGATTGGGGCGGCAACTGTTTGGTGCGGAAATGATTCAAACCACTGTCACTTCGCTCGCATTTTTCTCAGCCCAACTCTGCTTTCATTGAGCATATGACAAGGGGTAGGGTGCCAGTCAAGTATGAAGCAGCCGGCCCCGAGCATGGAATCTTTACTCCACATTGAAGAGTAGCAGCCAGCCTAGTTAGAGGTGAGCATGAAGCGGTTACTCCGGGTTGAAAGAAAGTTTGTTTTATTTAATGACACCTCTAGAGCACATTGATTTTTATCGTTGGCTATTGGATGTCAAACGTACGGTCATTCTGACATATTTCTTTGGAGGACACCTGCTGCCGCAACATAGCCTACTCTTAGTCTTACCGATAAGCAGCAAGGGGTCTTTTATATGCACTTTCCCACAGACAGGACAGCACATACCACAGCTTTGATGAACCAGTTGTGGACCACTGTTGGAACGGAAAATAGCCCAAACTGTAAATGGGTCCACTGAGCAGGATCGATCGGATGACACACACCTTCACAGGTGGACACTCTACTGCCTGAGCTATGTCCCACTCCCACTCCAGATTGAAGAGAAGCAGGCGGTCTAGTTAGAGGTGAGCATGAAGTGGTTACTTCGCATTGAAGAGAAGCAGCCGGCCTAGTTAGAGCTGAGCATGAAACAGTTACTCCACATTGAAGAGAATCATCCGGCCTAGTTAGAGCTGAGCATCAAGCGGTTACTCCATGTTGAAAAGAAGCATCCGGACTAGTTAGAGCTGAGCATGAAACAGTTACTCCACGTTGAAGAGAAGCATCCGGCCTAGTTAGAGCTGAGCATGAAACAGTTACTCTGCATTGAAGAGAAGCATCCGGCCTAGTTAGAGCTGAGCATGAAGTGGTTACTCCATGTTGAAAAGAAGCATCCGGCCTAGTTAGAGCTGAGCATGAAACAATTACTCCGCATTGAAGAGAAGCATCCGGCCTAGTTAGAGCTGAGAATGAAACAGTTACTCCGCATTGAAGAGAAGCATCCGGCCTAGTTAGAGCTGAGCATGAAACAGTTACTCCACATTGAAGAGAAGCATCCGGCCTAGTTAGAGCTGAGCATGAAACAGTTACTCCGCATTGAAGAGAAGCATCCGGCCTAGTTAGAGCTGAGCATGAAACAGTTACTCCGCATTGAAGAGAAGCATCCGGACTAGTTAGAGCTGAGCATGAAACAGTTACTCCACATTGAAGAGAAGCATCCGGCCTAGTTAGAGCTGAGAATGAAACAGTTACTCTGCATTGAAGAGAAGCATCCGGCCTAGTTAGAGCTGAGCATGAAACAATTACTCCGCATTGAAGAGAAGCATCCAGCCTAGTTAGAGCTGAGCATGAAACAGTTACTCCGCATTGAAGAGAAGCATCCGGCCTAGTTAGAGCTGAGCATGAAACAGTTACTCCACATTGAAGAGAAGCATCTGGCCTAGTTAGTGCTGAGCATGAAACAGTTACTCCACATTGAAGAGAAGCATCCGGCCTAGTTAGAGCTGTGCATGAAACAGTTACTCCGCATTGAAGAGAAGCATCCGGCCTAGTTAGAGCTGAGCACGAAACAGTTACTCCACATTGAAGAGAAGCATCCGGCCTAGTTAGAGCTGAGCATGAAACAGTTACTCCGCATTGAAGAGAAGCATCCGGACTAGTTAGAGCTGAGCATGAAACAGTTACTCCACATTGAAGAGAAGCATCCGGCCTAGTTAGAGCTGAGAATGAAACAGTTACTCTGCATTGAAGAGAAGCATCCGGCCTAGTTAGAGCTGAGCATGAAACAATTACTCCGCATTGAAGAGAAGCATCCAGCCTAGTTAGAGCTGAGCATGAAACAGTTACTCTGCATTGAAGAGAAGCATCCGGCCTAGTTAGAGCTGAGCATGAAGCAGTTACTCCACATTGAAGAGAAGCATCCGGCCTAGTTAGAGCTGAGCATGAAACAGTTACTCCGCATTGAAGAGAAGCATCCGGCCTAGTTAGAGCTGAGCATGAAGCAGTTACTCCACATTGAAGAGAAGCATCTGGCCTAGTTAGTGCTGAGCATGAAACAGTTACTCCACATTGAAGAGAAGCATCCGGCCTAGTTAGAGCTGAGAATGAAACAGTTACTCTGCATTGAAGAGAAGCATCCGGCCTAGTTAGAGCTGAGCATGAAACAGTTACTCTGCATTGAAGAGAAGCATCTGGCCTAGTTAGTGCTGAGCATGAAACAGTTACTCCACATTGAAGAGAAGCATCCGGCCTAGTTAGAGCTGAGCATGAAACAGTTACTCCGCATTGAAGAGAAGCATCTGGCCTAGTTAGAGCTGAGCATGAAACAGTTACTCCGCATTGAAGAGAAGCATCCGGACTAGTTAGAGCTGAGCATGAAACAGTTACTCCGCATTGAAGAGAAGCATCCGGCCTAGTTAGAGCTGAGCATGAAACAGTTACTCCACATTGAAGAGAAGCATCCGGCCTAGTTAGAGCTGAGCATGAAACAGTTACTCTGCATTGAAGAGAAGCATCCGGCCTAGTTAGAGCTGAGCATGAAACAGTTACTCCACGTTGAAGAGAAGCAGCCGGTATGCGCCCGACAACCAACTCAGCGCATTGTGTATTCGTGTACAAAAGTCGGCTACTTCCGGTCACGTGTTGGAAATAAGAAGGCTCAGTTCACTGGAATGAAATGGCCTGTTTCCATTTCTTCCTTTTCACTGGAGTTCACGATATTATAGCTATTTATTCCATTTGTCTGTAAACTTACAATTAGTATGAAACCAATTGCATTTGACCTTTTTTTCACTAAAATAAATCGTACTAACACATATCGATAATCTTACTTAAATGGGTTTTATCATGGGGGATCTGTGTCAATATTTTAATTAAGTTTATATTCACAGTCAAATAGGAGTAGGGGTGTGGGTTGGTAAGTTTGATTGATTGATTGGTGGTTGCTTTACGCCGTGTCGGCAGCGTAGGCCATATTCACGGCGAGAAATGTAGGGTTTGGTAAGTTGCCAATACACACTGCTATACAAGAATTTGAGTCAAAATCGTTCCCGTTCTCCGACAAACTGATTTGCGTTGCAAGTCGCGAGTTGGACTTTTATCTGGTTATTGTTTTCAGTTGGATCTAATTCCGATTCTAAGATATGACCCGTCCTGATATTACCTTAGATGTTGCCATGACGCAAAACTTCAATAACCAACCAACCAACCCATTCTAAGATTTAATACAGACGCTGGTCCCATCGTAAGGACTGTAGCGGTGACCCCTCATGCAGGGTCACAGCTTCAGCTTACATGGTGGAAGCTAGTACCCCTACTAGCCTTATCCTTCGCTATAGACCATATTCTTTCAAACACACTTTAAGCCTATACGCACATTACTCCCGATGAGCAGAGTTGCTATGGTTATTGGCATATGTACATTCTTGGGTACTGCAGGTATTGTAATGCCTCAGGGAGTTTGATGCCCCTGTCCTGCAGAGTTGTAAACCACTGCCTTGTGGTACAGCTTCTTGACAGAACCGAAGGCTAAGGGAGCAAACCCTAAACAGAAAACTATGTCACCGTGGCAGCATTAAGGGCGGTTGATGTATGGAACTCCCAACATCTCCCGACAAATAATTTTGCGCCTGTCTGGACATGTTCTTGCCAGTGTGAGACCTCTATTTGCTCCCCGAGAGAGTGCCGCTGGTAACTTGCAAAAGCCAGCAGCACTTCAACACTTTTGCAGGCAGCTTTCATGAAATGTACAACCGCACAAAAGGAGAGTGACAGTCAAGTAATGAAAGCAGTCTTTGTCGCATCGCGACCGACAGCATGATGATGATGATGATGATGATGATGATGATGATGACATTCTTGATGTACATTGTGATAAAATTGTCCTCGCAAATATTTTAGATTCGATAAAATACCACTTCCTGTATCATGGTGTATGTGTATTAACACCCCCCCCCCCACCCCCACTACCACCACCAGCACCTTCTGCTGTGCAAGCTGTACATAGCTGCGACCTCACGTGCTGGGTCACAGCTGCATTCGCTTCCGAGGGACTAGCGGAACTAAGAACTCGGAATGGTTTGTATGGCTTCAGACCAACCTTTTCCAAAGTTAACCATTTTTAATCAAAGTTACTCTAAACTAAAGTAGATTATAACGATCGCCTTAATATATTTATTTTTTAAATATGGCAGAAACTCAAAATCATCAGATTATGTAAATTTAATACAATGCCCTTGTCTGTTCTTCCTCTCCCTCTCTTTCCCTTCGGCTCTTCTCTTCACTGTCTTTCTTACTCAGACTGTGACCGGACGCGGTGGCCGAATCTGTAAAAGCGCAGGCTTCCCATGCAGAAGGTCGGGAGATCAAATCCTGGCCGCATCAAACCAACGACTTACAAAATTGATACTTGTCGCTACCTACCCTAGCTCTCAACATTACTAGGATAGTGCACAAGGACTGGTTAGCTCAGTATCAGGATAATGTGACCTTAGATGTTGCCAGAGCGTTAAAAGAGCTATAAAAAAAACCTTCGAACAAACAAGTCTCAGTGTGTGTCATGTGCTCTAGAGGCGTCATTAAATGAAACAAGATTTTTTTTTCTATCATCGGCTATTGGACATATGGTCATTTTAATCTATTTCTTTTGGAGGAAACCCACTACCGCCACATAGGCTACTCTTTCAGACAAGCAGCAAGGGGTCTTTTATATGCACTTTGCCACCGACAGGACAGCACATACCATAGCCTTTGATGAACCAGTTGTGGACCACTGGTTGATGTGGAGCAGACAGAGGTGGACTCTGGCAATAATACGGCCGCATCAACACGACTCTCCGCAACATGTGCGCATGCTCGCCGTGGCGCTGACAGCAGACGCGCCCTCTGGTGGCGAATTGCAGTCACAGTGTCAGCGGGGCTGCGCGCGCCTGTCGGCGTAAGCCGGATGTTTCCGGCGGCTGGGGTTGTACAAATAAACCAGCGGCGACCTGGCGGGCGGCGCGGCCGGGCGGGCGGCGGGCGGCGGGCGGAGGGCCGGCATCTCAAAACGAGGCTGGACGGCCGGTCGCCCGCGCTTCAAAGCCCCGGGCGTCGGCCAGAGGAAAGGCGGTGTGGGAAAGTGTAATCGGCACCTCGGTGGAGGCTGTCCGATTTTATATATATATATATATATATATATATAGAGAGAGAGAGAGAGAGAGGTATCCAAGGAAGGTTTGTGGTGGCAGCACCGGTACGATTCAATGAATAGCCGGCAGTAATTGGTGGACTTCAGAAGCTATAAATTATTTAAATGAGTGTAACATCCCATTCGCAGATTGGGGTGGAGGGTGGGCCTTTTGACACTACTAATTATGGTTAATAATGGATATTATTTATATTATACATACACAGTCTACTCTGTCAATAACGGCCTCTGTCAATTACGAATCTCTGTCAATAATGGCAAAAAGTGCTGGTCAAATCACAGCACCCCTTTAATTTAATAGCATTGCCTCTGGGTCTAACAGACAACTGTCTTAAGCGGACAACGAGCCATTTTTTCAGCTATTTGATCAATATTCTCTGACAATAACCTCATGCAAGGACTGTCCTAGTCAGTCAAGTATAAAAGAAAGACATTTGTTTCAACCCATTCCGTCAGTCAGTCTCTGCCTATAAGTTTTAAGGGATCTCTCTCTATAATGGCATCTTGCTCCAGTTCCATGGGTGTCCATTATAGACAGTGTAGACTGTATATATATTTATATATATACCGATTTTTGTATAAGTGATCATGATTTATACATTGGCCGGGAGACCAGTACTTCAGCGCAAAGAAAGAAAAAGAACCTTCTCATGTAAAATAAATACAGTCCTTAACCGACCACCTCCACAGATTGACCACTCCCCTATATCGATCGCTTTATTTGGGTCCCAACAATACCATTGCAACCATATTCTAATTCCCTAAGCCTCCCACCTCCCTAAATGGGCCACTTAAAGTCGGTCCTACGGTCGGTCGATTTAGGAAGGTTTTACTGTATATCTAAAGGTGGTTCCCAAATTCCCATATCGGGTAAGAAGTGCTTAAGTACTGAAGATCTAATTGAAGCCACTTCCGGTTGAAATACAGCAGCAGGATGATCTAGATCGAACAGATCTGTCACAATACAGCGCGCCTGATATTGGCATTGTTCATATTTGTTTATTTACTTTGGCGATGAGAAGCGACTGGTGGAGAAGGTCGCGGTGGGGGTGGGGGCGGGAGGAGGTTTGTGTGTGTGGGTGGGTGGGGAGGGGGGAACCCCCCATTGCAGCAGCAACAAAGCGTTAATGTGGTTAGATCTATGTGTCAACATTTAAGATACCTGTGGCAGTCTTCAGAGGTCGATGACGCAGATAAAATTACACACATTCGATACCAAACCCCCGTCAATATGAAACTTGTAATTGAGCATGTATATATTGGCATTAATTTTGTACTAAGCGCATTGTTAGATGAAATTTGGTATCTTATGAAGTCGTTAGTGAGGCTATCAAACGCTTAACCCTAAGTGTTTTCTGCTTATTTGCTAGGGTGGGTGGGATGGCAAAAAGTCTGACGAATCCTCGTGTGTTTGGACGCTCAGGAAAAGTGATTTGAATCCATGGTTGTACAACATTTGGCACTAGCTGGCGTTTGAGTAGTTTAATGTCTTAATCACTAGTTAGGCGGTAGTATAGCAGAGCATCCTTAGTTACTTGCACCAGCGAGTCTGGTATTAGGTTCATAGAAAGCCGCTAGGTGGTGTAAAGGATTATACTGTTAAATAACGAATTCTGAGCATATAGATGATTCTCAGGTTAGGCGTCCTTAGTTACGAAGAAGGATGTGCCAATTTTGCGTGCCATATTACCCATGTTGCAGACAAGATGAACAATTAAATCTGGTAATTGGTATGCACAAAAAGACGAGACCAGGCGGGATGGCCGAATGAGTTGTGGCTGGAATACTGGGATGATGTGTGATTGTGGCTGACAGATCATATGATTGTGGCTGAAGTGAAGAGCGATGTGTGGTTGTGGTTGGGATTCAGTGACAGTGCGTGATTGTGGCTAGTTACAAGGATGGTGTGTGAGTATGGATGGTAGCAAGGATATTGTGTGATTGCGGCTGTGGCAAGGACAGTGTGTGATTGTGGCTGGTAGCAAGAACAGTGTGATTGTGGCTGGTAGCAATGACAATGTGTGATTGTGGCTAGTAACAAGGACAGTGTGTGATTGTGGCTGATAGCAAGGACAGTGTTATTGTGGCTGGTAGCGATGATAGTGTGTGATTGTGGCTGGTGGCAAGGACAGTGTGATTGTGGATCATAGCAATGCCATTGTTATTGTGGCTGGTAGCAATGATAGTGTGACTGTGGCTGGTAGCAATGGTAGTGTGTGAATGTGGCTGGTAGTGAAGAAAGAATGCGATTGTGGCTAGTAGTAGTAGCAAGGGCATTATGATTGTGGCTAGTAGCAGTAGCAAGGACAGTGTGACTGTGGCTGGTAGAAATGAAAGTGTGTGATTATGGCTGGTACTAGTGGTAGCAATGACAGTTTGTGATTGTGGCTTGTAGAAAGGACAGTCTGTGATTGTGGCTGGTAGCAATGAGAGTCCGTGATTGTGGCTTGTAGCAATGACAGTGTGATTGTCGCTGGTATCAAGGACAGTGTGATTGTCGCTGGTAGTGGTAGCAATGATAGTGTGTGATTGTGGCTGGTAGCAATGATAGCTTGTGATTGTGGCTTGTAACAATTACAATGTGTGATTATGTCTGGTAGCAAGGTAGCTAAGTGTGTGGTTGTGGCTGAGGGACTGGCGGGGAGACACGGCAGGCTACGCGTCAAAATACTCGCGTCTTCCCTCCGAGTAGAGCCAGATGTCACCGGCCGGCCCCAGTCCCACCAATCCACCGATCAATTCGGCACACATTCGCCCCGCAGCGAAGCGGGAGGGTGGGTGTAAAACTTTAATGGACACTTAATAGGTCTGTCCAATATGTCAAGACCGTATCACTAGCAGTGCAGCCCGGGACGCACTCTCAAAACGAGGCCAGCAGCATGTTGCACCTCAGCAGTGCGACACTAATCATTCACTGACTGTTTCTGTACAATCTAGTTGGGAATGGGGTGGTCTGGTAAACTTAAAGATGCGCAGTTCCTTGCGTTTTGAATGGTTGGGTTAAATATGCCAGGTTGACAAATTATAAGCTACTTTAGTTTAGTTCGGAGACAATTTTTTTTCCTGAGAATTGGCTAACTTTGGAGATGTTTGAAGAGCGAGCAAAGAATAGCGTTGTGTTTGTGTGTGGGTGCTTACCAGTTGAACGCAAGTGCAACACACCCTTGGGACGGTGCAGGGAGGGCGGGGATCGGGAGGGGAGGGGAGGGGAAGGGAGGGGATGGCAGGGGAGGGGAGGGGGAGGGGAGGGGAGGGGAGGGGAGGGGAGGGGAGGGGAGGGGAGGGGAGGGGAGGGGAGGGGAGGGGGAGGGCTATTACGGGTACGGGTACGGGGACGGGGTGGAGACAGGGACAGGGTCGGGGACTGGGCATGGCGGGTCATTGTGGAGGGTGGCCGGTCGGGGACGGAGGCGGGGACGGGGGGGGGGGGGGGAGGCCGGGCGGGGACCGGGCGTGGCGTTGGGGCGGGGCGGGGTTTAGTCATCGTTATGCGGCTGTGGACACAACTCTCACGCAGCACAGGTCCCCGGGGATGGCTCACACGGGGGGATAATACTGGCCAGCCTTTCAGGGCTCCCGCCTAATGGATCTGGGCAGGGGTTGGCGGGGGTTGGCGGGGGCTGGGCGGGAGGAGAGAGAGGACGGGCGGTAGGCTGTGTGCGGTGGGCGAGAGGCGGGGATGCGGCGAGCAGGCCGGGCGGCATTCAGTTCCAGCTTCCCCGGGCACGGCGCGTCATTCACCGGCCGGGCCACTGGAACATGGCTGGCCACAATGGTCCCAGCGCGCCTCCAAGACACACACACCACACTACACACCACAGACACACACACCACACCACGCACACATCTACCCGACACTCCTGCCTCGCCAATTGTTTTGTAGTTGGGGGGGTTACGTCCTCTTTTGCAAAGTGAATGTGCATAAAATCCCATGCATATGATTAATTCCACCCATCTGCAGAGTGCATCCATTGAATGAGTTTCTATATTTGTATGTATTTCGGATTGGGTATGAAATGGAAATGTCTAGACGTGTAGCTATAAATCTATCTTTCGTGGAAATGATAGACTAATTATTAGTGAAGCGGGTGGGGTGAAAGCGTATAGAAAGCAATGCAGGCAAAAGGCTTCTTCCTCCCCCCCCCCCCCCCACGCCCCCCTCTCACATAACCCGCCCCCCCCCCCCTCAACACCAACGTCCACCCACATCCGTGGATATGGCAAGAATATTTATTCAATGTACCCAGCTTTTTTTTTAAAGGGTTCTATCCAGATTCCTGCTGATAGAAAAATGTCTACATGGCCAGGTAGGATTTCTTTTTTTTAAAGAGAATATTATTGTATTTAAAGCTGCATAGTCCGATGAAAACATAAAATTGTCAAAACCAAAACAATTATCTAGATTTGATTCTACATACCTAACTTAGATGCTGGTGCACTTATTAAATATCTGTCGTCACATATAAGGGGATAATGAGTCAATTATTAGAACCTGTTAATGCAGAAGCCTATGGTGATAGAGTTTTGGCAAGCTTGCCAAAATTAATTTAGCATGTTTCCATTTCAAATATCTCAAAAGTTAGCGATTTAAAATAAAAGTTACTTCAAACTAAAGTAAGGTAGATTATAATGATCAACATAATGTGTGTATCTCAGAAAATGAGATGAACTCAAAACCAGTGGACTATGCAACTTTAACTTATGCATACGTGCAGTCCCCCCCCCCCCCCCACACACACACTTGTATTGTATGCACGTGGTTGTCTTGTTGGGTGGCTTAAGTCCTAGCACCATCTGAAGTCCTATCAACACCAGTACCGACTCATGACTCTCTGTACTCATGGCGGTTTTGTGGGATACCACTGGGATACCACGCCACCTGCACCATGGTGCGATATCCCACCCAGTCTCATCAGTCACGACACTAGTCATTCTACGATTGCGCTGCATTGAATATTTATGTAAGGAATAAAAGGTCAAATCATGTGACCAGATCTTTAAAGCGCCCTTAAATGTATGCATGCATATGTCATGTAGAAAGCATATATAGTATACCCATATAGCATACCTATATAGCATACCCATGCAGCATATCCATGGAGCATATCCATGGAGCATACCCATAAAGTATACATATATAGCACACATATATAGCTCACATATATAGCACACATACATACATTTTTTTGTTGTTGTTGAAGATTTATACTGCCTATCATGGATAAGCGTGAATAGCCTTGTTTTCACCATTAGACAGTTTGTTGATAGAAAGCCCGAGCGTACACTTTTACTGGCCCAAGGGATTTTTAGCCTCCCACACCACATAGACATGGTATGAGAGCAACTGGCCTTTGATGTCACTGTAAGTTATACACAGCAGTGGAAATCCAAATTGGCAGAGATGGGGGCATGGGGAATCGAACCACCGACCTTCAGATTAGGAGTCCGACCTAGAAAAAAGTCAGACACTCTAACCACTCCGCCACAGAGAATAACACATACATCTCACACATGCATAGCATACATTTATAGCACACATATATATAGCACACACATATATATCATACATATATAGCACACATATATATCACACATATATAGCACACATATATAGCACACATACATAACACACACACATAGCACACATACATAGCACACCTACATAGCACACATATATACCCAAATATATAGCACACATATATAGTACACATATATAGCACACATCTATCGCACACATATATAGCACACACATATAGCAGTTAACAGACATGTATAGCAGGCATTATAGAGGACATGCATATCAGACATGTATAGCAGACATGTATAGCAGACATGTATAACATACATGTCTAGCAGACATGTATAATATACATGTATAACATGCATATATAACATACATATATAACATACATGTATACCATACATATATAAAATACGTATATATATAACATATGATATATAACACACATATAAAACACATATATAACGCACATATATAACACACATATATAATCATAACATACATAACACGCAGATATATATATATCAATTAACACTCCTATATAACATACATATATTATACACATATATGTATAATATATAACAGATGTACAGATATGAGTATACAAACCCTCTGACCCCGCCCATTCCACCAGTGGGACGGTGTTGACGTTTTAGAGCGTGCACGGGAAGTGACGTCATGGATTAACCTCCGGACAGGGTTCACGTCACGTCTCCCACGTCACGGGCATGACCGGCCTATTTACTGAGCGACGCACAGCTTTGCCGTGAGTTAATGTGGGTAGATGTGGGTAGCCATCAGCCGCCATGAGTATTACTGTGGGTGACCATAGTTCCCCATGGGTTGCCGAGATTTTAATGGGTCAGGATGAGCTGCTCTAGTTGTTAGTTGTTGGCTATGGATTGAGCTACGGGTGGTTTTCTTTGGGTTGCCTGCCATGCATGTGGCAACAAGTTGTCTTATCTTGGGTTGCTATTATTGACTGTTTATTTATTGGGGCTTTCCGACCTGACATCTAAAGTCATATCAGGAAAGGATAACTTACTTGTGACATCGCGCTCTCGTGGCGACTTTATAATGCTGCGCCACTGAGAGACCAGGCTGCCAGCACCATGACCTGACATCCCGGTGATGACAACTGTCTAGGTGATGACAAGCACAAATTTTCTAAGACATTAGTTTGACTCGGCACCCAGCGCTGTTACCGCTTCGGCCACCGTGCCCGGTCAGGTTTCCATGACCACCTTTGGGTTGCTATGGGCTTTGAATCCCATCGAGTGGTGTGGTTTTCTTGTGTTTCCGGGGCTGGGAATTACCGTTATTTCAGTTGTCCCTGGTTGCCATCGAGTAATTCGAACATGGTTCCCACTGGTTCCCAATGGTTCCCAATGGTTCCCAATGGTTCCCAATGGTTCCCAATGGTTCCCAATGGTTCCCAATGGTTCCCAATGGTTCCCAATGGTTCTCAATGGTTCCCAATGGTTCCCAATGGTTCCCAATGGTTCCCAATGGTTCCCAACGGTTCCCAACAACTCCCAATGGTTCCCAATGGTTTCCAATGGCTCGCAATGGTTCCCAACGGTTCCCAACGGTTCTCAATAGCTCCCAATAGCTCTCAATGGCTCCCAATGGTTGCAAATGATTGCTAACAACAATGTTGGCAACCACTGGAAGTCTTTTCCATCAGGGCCAGTTAGCAGTTGTCAGTGCTTCCCAGCTGTATAAATGGTCCCCAATTGTTGTCAACAGCTGTCGCCATTCCACAGCAGACCAAGCTACTCTCTTAAGCAGAACAGGGCAGGTTTTCACATACACATAAATATACATATATATATACATATTTGTATGTATGTATGCGTACATGTGATTCTATGTATAATATTTTGCATATTAATATATTGTTGCGAGGGTGGTACATGCGTGAGGCGAGTGTCAGCAAGGAAGACGCAGCAAGGTGGCGCCACCAGGCAAGGCATGAGGCCTGATCAGTAGATGACTGGAGGAGTGACAGTTATGGTGGAACAACCAGGAGAAGACGGGTGGAGTGTCAGACAGGATGAACTGTGGAGACAGTTAATAGATAAGCAGCTTCCATATAATTATATTTGTATAAATTACTATAATAATTAATAGCTTATACAACACATACGCATATATATATATATATATATATAAATTGTGTGTTGGAGATTTACGTCCTCGTAACATCTAAGATCATATCAGGACGGCCATATAAAGTGTCTAAATATAATTATTATGTCCACTCCCCAACAACACACCCACAATGCACATTCAGTCTGTAGTAGGCGGCTTTGCTGTTTTCGCTGTGAATGTGCCCGTTGTTGCTGACACAGCGTAAAACAACCACTGATCAATCAACAATTTCTGTTTTAGGCAATCAATAGACAGACACCTTCCTGGTCTGCAAAACCGGAACTGGATAAATAGCTCTAAAGTACGTCACTTCCGGCTTCCGCCACACACTGGCCAATAGGTTTCGCTCGACCATTTTGTTCTTCTACCGAGAGCTTTTTAAAATTTTCTATCCATCACCGAAGCACTGCTTTTCAGGCCATAATGCATTTAGTAATGAGTAGATTGGGGTAGATGGGCGGTTGTTGGAGTTGTACGTCCAGGCAGCATTCAAGGTCACATGAGGACAGATTGGGTGGAAGGGAATGATGCTGAAGGGGGGGGGGGGAGGGGTGCAGGAGGGGAGTCCTACAAGTACCGAACCTCTTATCCAGCTTCCAGAAACCCAGAAAACCGGCAATATTTTTTAACTGGCTAGTTTTAGATTATACTGTATATATGGTACAGTATTATATATTTTAGGAATTTACTTCTTTACTTTTCATTGCTTATTTTGCAGTTAATATATTAATCAATTCTTCATGCCAATAGTAGCAGGATATGATCTGCTAAATCAACTTTCACTTAAGTCGAAGGAGAGCATTTAGTGGCCACCACCTTGGTTTTTAGTGCATTCTCTCCCAATTCGCCAACTCTATGCCAATATAGATAAACACTGAATGCTGGAACAAGGACCCACACAGCTTGTTCATAGTTTATTTATACTAAAGCAGTTTTTGCTTGGCATTAGATACGGTGAGTGGGTGGGTGGGTGAATATTTTATTTAGTGAGGGTTGGTGTGGAGGTGGAGGTGGTTTGTTTGTTTGTATGTTTTTTTTTTACATCCTAGCAACATCTAAGGTCATGTCAGGATGGGTACTGACTTGTGACAGTGGGCACTCATGGCGACTTTATAGTGCTGTCCCAATGGGAAACCAGGCCGCCGGCACCATGACCTGGTATTCCACTCAGTCAAATTATTCTGACACTGAGCACACCGGTCGTTGCCCTGTCCTAATAATGCCTAGTGCCTGGCTAGGAAGCGATAAGTAGCAATATTTAAGTCATCGGTTTGACTCGACCAGGGTTCGAACCCACGACCCCACGATCTACCAGCACAGGTGGAGGTGGAGATGGGGATGGAGACGGGGTGATGTGTAGGGCAAGGCTTGGGAGGGGGAGCGGGCCTCAGCAAAAACAGTGTTAATGCATAGGGGCCGAAGGAGGGTGTGTGAAAATGAAAATGAAAATAAAAATAAAATATAAAAAAGGGTAGCATACTTGATTCGCAACACCTTTTAAACGTTACTATTCGGCAAAGTGAACGCCATTGCAACTACAGCACACTGCACGCGCACACATTGATCTGACTGATGCTCGCGATGGCCAAGTGATCATGTTTGCGATTATTACTGTGAACAAAAATAATACAAAGTTCACTAAAAGTCTAAATGTGTGCCTAGCCGAGGCTATGGATACCGAGGGTTTTATTTGTTTGTTTGTTGTTTTACGTCCAAGCAACATTTAAGGTCATATCAGGACGGGTACCGACTTGTGACAGAGCGCACTCATGGCGACTGTTTAGTGCTGCCCCACTGGGAGACCAGGCCACTAGCACCATGACCTGATATCATCACACTCAATCACATTATCTTGACACTGAGCCAACAAGTCCTTGCCCTATCCTAATAATGCAAAGCGCCTGGCTAGGAAGTGACAAATATCAATTCTTAAGTCATTGGTTTGAATCGACCAGGGTTCGAACCCACGCGCTCAGATCCCCCGATCTCCCAAAACAGGAGACGAATGCTCAACTCAATCGGCCATCCCGTCTAGTCCCGATGGTTTCATGTTGATGGTTGCTGTTGTTTTACCCATGTTCGGAGGGGTTAGGGTGGGTTGGGGGTTGGGGGTGGGGTGAGGGCGGGGGATATGGGGGATTCACCCACTATAGTTAGTTAGCACGCATGCGCAATCTGCCCGTCCGGTTTGGTACTTGCTATTCACACCAGTGACAACCATTTAAAAAGGAGGACAGGATGCCGTGCAACAAACAATGCTCCATACACGGCAATAGGGCGTACAGTGATTATTTAATATTCCATGTAATTCTGGTTGTTGGAATCCAGAATTCAAGACAGATGTTTGGCTTACTAATGCAGCTCTTCTCCCCCCCCCCCTCCCCCCGCTCCATCTTGTTTTCTTCTTCTGTCTTCTATTTAGTTTTTTGTTGTTGGAAAGTTGTCACCTGTATTGAGTTGTCTATTGGGGTTTTACGTCCTATCACCATCCACCGTCATACCACGACGGGTACCGACTTGTTAGACTGAGAGTGTGCACTTACGGCGACTTTATAATGTTGTTCCACACAATACAAATTATGACTACCGATATCACATCATATATATTAAAGTTGCATAGTCCGATGATTTTGAGTTTCTGTCAATTTTCTGAGATCAATGTATCAAATTGTTTGTTATAATCCACCATACTTTAATTTGAAGTAACTTTTATTTTAAATGGCTATCTTTTAAGATATTTGAAGTGTAAACAATTATAATTAGTTTTGGCAAGCATGCCAAAACTCTGGCACCATAGGCTTCAGCAGCAACAGGTTCCAATATATTGCTTCAGTATCCCCTTCTATGTGGTAACAAATGCTTAATACGTGCATCAATATTTAAGTTAGATGTATAGAATTAATTCTAGATAATTGTTTTGATTCTGACAAGTTGATGCTTCTTCGGACTATGCAGCTTTAATAATTGTAAATAAGTAAAGTTGTGTTCGTCATGTTACATGCCCCTTTACTTGATATTTCATGCTGTCTGTACCTGACACCACATGAATATCATACTATTACTAGCGCCAGATGTTGTACATTTTTAGAGTATTAAAGCTGCATAGTCCGATGAAAACATCACATTTTCAAACCCCACAACAATTATCTATATTCGATTCTACGTTTCCAACTTAGATACTGGTGCATTTATTAAGCATTTGGTATACATACATATTTAATACTAATAGAAGCCATTATTGCTGAAACCATATGAATTATGATGTCAATAGTTTTGGCGTGCTTGCCTAAATTAATTTAGCATGTATCCACTCTAAATATATCCAATTTTAGCCATTTAAAATAAAGGTTACTCTAAACTGAAGTAATGTAGATTATAACTATCAATCTAATGTATGTATCTCCGAAAATTACTAACATTTAAAACCATTGGAATATGCAACTTTAATGTAAGCCGAACATTGTAATACTAATACTAATAGAGAACATATAAAACTACAATTTTAAATTGTTTAAAGAACTTCATAGCAGTACCATATTATACTTCACAGCCCTGTGCATTACACTCTAGCGGAGTAACATAACGACGAGTCTATCTGAAAAGGCAATTGGTCCCTTATATGTCACCTCCATATTGAGTGTTCTTGGACATAAGCTCCTTCTATAGCTCCACTCTCCTCCCACTTCCTATCGCGCCCCCTCACCACATATGTATTCACGTGCTCCTCATCCCCTCCCACCCACACACCCACACCCACACACCCACACACACAGACATACACACACCCACATCTGCCTTACATCAATCAGGGCCCGATGAAAGGCGCCCGCAGGGTTGACGTGGGCGCCCGGCCCTCAGATGTCACATGGCCGGGGCTGGTCACTGGGTACTGCGGGCGAGCAGCTCGGGGTTGTGTTGAGGGGTTTGTGTGTATGTGTGTATATATATATGTGCGTGTGTGTTTGTGAGGGAATGGGGGTTGGGGGAGGGGGGGGGCAGCTCAGAATAAGTGGCGTAACTACTTTGGGACGAAGCAAGTTGGTGAGCTGGTCGCGCCCGTTTTGCTTTTGCCGAGCTGCTCGTTCCAGCATTGCCGAGCTGCCCGTGACAGTGGTACCGAGCTGCTCGTGACAGTTTTTTGTGGAGCTGCTCGTGACAGCTTGGTCGAACTCCTCATAAGAGTATTACCGAGCTCATCGTGACAGTTTTGCCATGCTGCTTGTGATAATATTGCCGACCTGCTCGTGACAGTATTGCCGAACTGCTCGTGACAGTATTACCGAGCTGCTCGTGACAGTTTTGCCGTGCTGCTTGTGACAATATTGCCGACCTGCTCGTGACAGTATTGCCGAACTGCTCGTGACAGCATTGCCGAACTGCTCGTGACAGTATTACCGAGCTGCTCGTGACAGTATTACAGAGCTCCTCAAGAGAGTATTACCGAGCTCCTCGTGACAGTATTACCGAGCTCCTCGTGACAGGGCTTTTTCCGAGCTGCTCGTGACAGCTTGGCCGAGCTGCTCATGCCAGTATTACCGAGCTGCTCGTGACAGTACCGAGCTGCTCGCGACAGTTTTGCCGTGCTGCGCGTGATAGTATTGCCGACCTGCTCGTGACAGTATTGCCGAACTGCTTGTGACAGTATTGCCGAACGGCTCGTGACAGCATTGCCGAACTGCTCGTGACAGCATTGCCGAACTGCTCATGACAGAATTGCCGAACTGCTCGTGGCAGTATTACCGAGCTGCTCGTGACAGCATTGTCCAGCTGCTTGTGACAGTCTTGCCGAACTGCTGCTGACAGTTGTGCCGAACTGCTCCTGACATTGCCGAACACTGTTCGAAAGTTTGCTGATACAATAGTGACAGGAAGCAAAAATGGTGAATAAGAGTAAGACATGCGACTGAGCTGCTTATAAAGTTATATGGTATATGAGAGAGTTGCTCAAACAGAATTAGCTACTCAAGCTGAGAACAGCAGGTTGTCTTGATTGAGGTTTATTTAAGTGAGTGAGTGGCCGAAAGAGTGGGGGAACGCAATGCGTGAGTGAGTGAGTGAGTGAGTGAAAGAATAAGTGAACGAATGAGTGTTAAAGAGTAAATGAAAGCTAAAGTGAGTGAGCAAAAGTGGGCGATAGTGGGTGATAATGAGTGAAAGTGGGTGAAAGTGAGCGAAAGTGAACGAAACTGAACGAAACTGAACGAAAATGAACGAAAGTGAACGAAAATGAGTGAAAATGAATGAGAGTGATTGAAACTTGAAAGTGAATGAAAGTGAATGAAAGTGAATGAAAGTGAATGACTGAGTGAGTGGGTGTGCTGCTTTATCTCCTTATCTTAGATGAGTGTAGCTGGTGCGGATGCATCAGAATAGATACTTCTGCAGGATTATATAAACAAAGCTGCCTTGTGGAAGATATCGTGGGTAAGCCGCTCAAGACAGTTGGGCGAGCTGCCAGGGGTGATGGTCGATGTGAGGTCTTGACTTTCGTCGTTCAGAGTAGCGAGGCGCCATGCTCCTACAACTCTAGTTTGTTGTGGGTTTTACATCCTGGCAACATCTAAGGTCATATCAGGACGGGCACCGACTTGTGACAGCGGACACATATGGTGACTTTATACTGTATAGGAAATCAGGCCGCCAGCACCTTGATCCAATATCCTACTCAGTCACATTATTATCCTGACACTGAGCTAACCAGTCCTAGCCATATCTCATTAATTCCGAGCGCCAAGTTAGGGCTAGGAGGCGACAAGTATCAATTTTATAACTCATTGGTTCGATTCAACCAGGAATCAAACTCCCGATCTCCCACACGGAAGGCCTGCGCTCTATCGATTCGACCGCCACGCCCGGTGGAAAGAGAAGGTGTATAGGAGGGGACCTGGGAGGAAGGGGGGGGGGGGAATGGAGCGGAAGAGAAGGGGAGAGTAAGGGAGGGGATGGGATGGGATGGGAGGGGAGAGGAGGGGGAGGGAGGGGAAGGGCGGGAAGTGGAGGGAAGGGAGGAGAGGAGAGGAGCGGGAAAAGAAGAGAGCCAAGTGGAGTGGAGTGGAGGGCGGAGCAGGGAGGGGAAGAGAGGGGAGGAAAAGGAAAGAGATGGGTGGGGGTGCGGGGGGTGGAATTGCAGGAGAGATTGTGTATGTGTGAGTGTGTGGGTGAGTGTGTTGGTGGTGCAGGGAGGATATATCGCTTTATGTTAGCTTATGCTAGGTACACACCTACCGTATAGGATTCGCGCACTAAAACTGGCGACTCGACCCGACCAGCTTAAAACTGAAAACGGGCCGATTCGTTTTTCGAATCGCGAATCGCAATCGTAAACGGCCGCTTTTAGCACTAAAAACTGAGTTTTATGCGCGAATCGCAATCGCTAGGTGTGCGTGGGGAGCGCACACCAAGCAATTTTTGTGGGCGAAACGGGCAGTTTTCGATCGTAATCGGGAGGTGTGCGCACACAAACGGTAGGTGTGTACCAGGCATAAGCCGATCGGCAGCCGGGGCTGGTGGCCGAGCACCCCCCGCCCCCTGGCGGGCGCCGCGAGCACTTTGCCGCGCCGGGCACGCTCGAGGGCTGCGACAAATGCCGGGCAGGAATCGTTAATTAGGGCGATAATGGTTCGTTAATATCGAGCGGACGTGAGCGACTCACGGCTCAGTGGATCAGATCAAACCCGGCCGGCCGCCCGAGCAGCTCCTTCCGGCCTAATTTATGAAAGGTCTGTTTGACAATAACTGCGCAAATAAGTCACCGCCGCCACGCACTCCCAACCCTCCATCCTCATCCCACCGCCATCCCCATCCTCATCCCCACTATCACCACAGCCACACACCCACATCCCTCCCTCCTCATCCTCATTAGAACCGCCACGCACTCCCACCCCTCTGTCCTCATCCCCACTACCACCACTGCCATGCACTGCCATCCCTCCCCATCCCCATTACCCCCCACGCACCCCCATCCCTCCGTCTCCCACCACCACCACTACCACCGCCACCCATCCCTCCGTCCCCACCGCCACTACCACCGCCACTACCACCGCCACTACCACCGCAATCCACTTCCATCCTTCCATTTCCATCCCAATCCCCACCACCACCATGCACTCCCCCAACAACCTCCACCTCCACTACCTTCCACCCCCCCCCCCCACCACCACGGTCAACTCTTCTCCCCCACGGCCACCCCCATGTGAAATCACCACCACCACCCTCCTCCAATACCACCACGACCACCACCACACCCATTTCGGGCACACAGTCATATCAGAAAAATGCACACTTCTACTGAGGCCCGAGGAAAAAAAGCCCACAGCTTTTAAAGTGAAGCGCAAGGGATAGGGAACGAAAGGGGGTTGGGTGGGTGGAAGGAAGGGAAGGGGAGGGTGGTGGGAGGAAGGGAGGGGAAGGGGAGGGTGGTGGGAGGAGGAAGGGAAGGGGAGGGTGGTGGGAGGAAGGGAAGGGAAGGGGAGGGTGGTGGGAGGAAGGGAAGGGAAGGGTGGTGGGAGGAAGGGAACGGGTGGGTGGTGGGAGGAAGGGAAGGGGAGGGTGGTGGGAGGAAGGGAAGGGGAGGGTGGTGGGAGGAAGGGAAGGGGAGGGTGGTGGGAGGAAGGGAAGCGGAGGATGGTGGGAGGAAGGGAAGGGGAGGGTGGTGGGAGGAAGGGAAGGGGAGGGTGGTGGGAGGAAGGGAAGGGGAGGGTGGTGGGAGGAAGGGAAGGGGAGGGTGGTGGGAGGAAGGGGTGGGTGGTGGGAGGAAGGGGTGTGGTGATAGGAATGACAGGATGGTTGTAGGATGGGGAAGGTGGTGGGAGGATGGGGAGGGTGGTGCGATGGAGGTGGTGGGAGGAAGGGGAGGATGGTGGGAGTATGGAGAGGGTGGTGGGATGAAGCGTGGTGGGAGGATGGAGAGGGTGGGGGGATTGTGGCGGGAAGCAGTTGGGGGCCGGTGGGGAGGTGGTAGGCGGGTCCGGGATCGGCGGGAAGCAGGCGAGTCGCATTTTTTGTAATTCCGGTGGTGGGGGTGTGGCGAATAGTAGGCAGCAATCATCAGGGGCTGGGGCGAGGAGCGGTAAGGATTTGGTCGAAGAGTGGGCGCGAAGCGGTAGGGATTGGGCGGGGATTGGGCGGGACACGGCGGGGAGTGGGCGGGAAACTGTGGCGGCGTGGAAGGGGAGGGGACTGGGAGGGGGAGGGTGAAGGGAAGGGGGGGGGGGAAGTTACCAGGATGTGGGTTGGAAGCTGGTGGCGGCCGGGCGGGGAGAAGGGGCGGGGGTTGGGGCGCGGGCCCCGGTAGTGGCGGAGAAGGGCGGGGAGCGCCCGGCGCAGCGTTGTTTGATTTGGGAGGCAGGCGGATAGCTCGAAGGGCGCGCGCAATTTTGAACTAATCGGGCGCCGGATAACCTCTGGCCGGGACGTGCTTGGGCGGCGCGCGACGCTCTCGGGGCTCCCCCTGGTGGTCATTAGACGATATTCACCGCGCCTCGCGCCCGCCTTCGAAAGGCGGGTGGGTGCCCAGCGTGTGTGGGGGGAGGGATGTGGGAGGAGGAGAGGGATAGGGGGGGGGGGTAGGTAGGAGAGTTTGGTTAGCTATGGGATGCGGTTTATATAGGCAGACTATGAGCTATGGGTTATGAATATGAACTTATGGGTTTTTAGTTTATAGGGTGCGGACTATCGGTTATGGACTATCAGTTATAGGATATCAGCTATGGGTTATCAGCTACGGGCTGTTTGTTCGGGGCCATCAGCTATGAGTCATCAACTATGGGCTATTAGATATGGAATATCAGCTATGGCCTGTCACGTATGGGCCAATAGCTATGGGTTATCCGCTATCGGCCATCAGTTATGGGATATCACCATCAGCTATTTGCTGTCAGCTGTAGGCCATCAGTTATGGGATATCAGCTATGGGCTGTCAGCTGTGGGCCATCAGCTATGGGTTATCAGCTATGGATTATCAGTTATGGGTTATCAGTTATGGGTTGTCAGTTATGGGCTATCAGTTATGGTATATCAATTACAGGTCATTAGCTAAAGGCCATTAGTTACAGGCCATCAGTTACAGGCCATCAGCTATGCGCTATCAGCTATGCGCTATCAGCTATGGACAATGAGTGAGAGCAATGAGTTATGGGCTGTTTATTATGTGTTATGGGTTGTGTGCTATGGACTGAGTTATGGACTGTTGTCTGTGAACAATGAGCTATGGACTTTGGACTATGGACTCTGGACTAACTCACTGCTAAGGGCGAAAGGCTAACGGCTAACGGCTCAGAGTGGCCGGGCGATTGTGGATGGAGGTGAGGGGAACTAGACCTGGTGGTTTAGTGGGTGAACGAGGGATTAGTAGTTGGCGATCACCGCCTCCAGCAGGACGCCCGGTGTGAACCCGCCCTCACGCCAGCACCAGAGCTTCCATTCTCACAGAGAAGTCGCTGGTATGTGGTGTGCGCCTGCGCGCCACTACCCTGATTGTCTAGTGGCTCACAAAACTGTCAGATCTGTATACAATTCTTTGTTTATTTGTTGTTGATTTACGTCCTAGCAACATCAAAGGTCATATCAGGACAGGTACCGACTTGTGACAGTGTGCACTCATGGTTCCTTTTTACTATAAATTATAGTGCTGCCCCACTGGGAGACTGGTCCACTGGCACCATGGTCCCACACATTCCTTATCCTGACACTGAGCTAACCAGTCCTTGTCCTATCCTATTAATGCTGAGTGCCAGGCTAGGTAGCGACATGTATACATTTTATAAGTCATCGATTTAACTCGGTTGGGATTCGAAATCCCGACCTTCTGCACGGGAAGTCTGCTCTCTACCGAGTCGGCTACCACGTCCGGTGAACAATTAGACTTAATGCAATGTCGAATTGTGATGACGGCTTTCGAGGAAGATAAACATTTAGAAAATGTGACTGAAGACAGATTTGTTAGATGCTATTATTGTAATTAGGTTCACAAATTCATCTTTGATTCGAAAATGTCCCCTAAAGTTGAGATTTACACGTGATATTAATCTCTAAAATCTATTGAGGTGACAATCTTGACCATATTTATCTCAAAACCGTCTCTTAAATATGTTTATTTTACGTGCTCAAGCAAAGCAAGCAAGTATTGGAAATCTGCCATCATAGGGGTGGGTTGGTGGTGGAAATCGACTATAGACTGTTTGCCTTTTCACTCCTGATTTAGTCAAACCTCAGTGATAGCCAATCAACCCTCCAATCAGGTAACTCTAGATTAACGCACTTTATTGTGCCTGCTGCTGGTTGCTGCCAGCCACAGAGATAGATTGATTGGTTGGTTGGTTGGTGGAATTTTACATCCTGACAAAGTCTAAGGTCATATCAGGACGGGTACCGACGTGTGACAGTGCACACTCAGTGACTGTATAGTGCTGTCCCACTGAGAAATCAGGCCGCAAGCACCATAACCCAATATCATGTCACATTATCCTGACACTGAGCTAACCACTCCTTGCCTTATCCTATAACTGCTGAGAGCCAGGCTACGAAGTGACATGTCTCAATTTTGTATGTCATTGGTTTGACTCGACGCGGAATCGAACTCCCGATCTCCCACACGGGACACATGCGCTCTACCGATTCGGCCACCGCGCCCGGTACGCCACGCACATAAATGAATTACAAAGATAGATATATGATCTCATTGATAGCTCATAGCTCTTGCTCAAGCCATGGCACTGTGCTCATTGGCTAACTCCGGCCCCTTTCAGTTTCACCTATATGCACGCATGGCGGTGGATGTGGGTGCAGACGCAACTGTACAATTCCTACACACTGAGAGAATAAGGAATACAATACGCTTGCCTACATATGCAGACAAATTCACATGCTGCACTGGAACTATAATTAAGTAGAGCTAAAGAGGGAAATTAATCAATTTAATTTATCTTTTTATATACAAAAAAAAAATAGTTTCGAATATGTCTGCTAGAGCCAATAATAATGAGATAACAGTGAAATGCGACAACAGATCCCAAATCGTTCTTCGTGGTGTACTATCCCCGCGGCCCATCACCTCCGACCCATCCTCACTCCCTCGCCCCCACTCTTCACTCCCCCCCCACCGCCCACACTCCTCACTGCCCCCACCCATCACTCCTCACTCCCCCACTCCTCACTCCCCCCACACGTCACTCCTCACTCCCCCACCCCTCACTCCTCACTCCCCACTCCTCACTCCCCCACTCTTCACTCCCCCACGCCTCACTCCTCCACCCTCACTCCTCCACATCCCCCACTCCCTCCTTCTCACTTCATCCGCTCCCTTCGTCACTTCCCCCGCCTTGTAGCTAAAGCAGTTCCCACCTATTATAATGCGGTATTCAGCGCCCTAAACAGACCGGCTGACTCGCCTAATCAATTAACCAGCGGAGTCACTTGACTTCCGGTGGGAGTTGTGGGGTTTTGTGTCCCTAATGAGACACTCTTCTGTTGTTGCGCTCGGCCGGCATGGAGCCTCGCTGTTGGTACGAGGCCGGACGAGTGGGTTTCCTACTCAACACCCCGCTAACATCTCTCAAGCACCGTGGGGAAGGGAAAAGGAGGGTGAAGGTAGAGGGGAGAGTGGGGAGAGTGGGGAGAGGGGGAGGGAGATAGGGAAGAATGGCGAGGGAGCGGGAGAGAGGGGGAGGGAGGGGGGGGGGGAGGGGGGAAGGAGGGGGAAGGGAGAGGGAGGGAGAGGAGATGGGGATGGTAAGTTAGGAGGACATGGAGAGGGGAAGGGGAAGGGGAGTAGGAGAAGGAAGAGGGGGAGGTGGACGGGGAAGGGGGAGGAGGGGAAAGATGGAGAGAGGGGGATGGAGAGAGGGGGAAAGGGGTAGAGCGGGAGAGGGGGGTGGGGGGAGTGGGGAGGGGGTAAGGGGGAGTGAGGTGGAGAGTGAGGTGGAGAGTGAGGTGGAGAGTGAAATGGAGAGGGAGAGGGGAGAGGAGAGGGGAGAGGGGAGAGGGAGAGGGGGGAGAGGGGGAGAGGGTAGAAGGGTAGAGGGGGGGGGGAAGGGGAGGAGAGGGGAAGGGGAGGGATCGGAAGGTACAGGAGAGGGAGGGGGAGCGCGAGGAGGCAACATCTAAGGTCATATCAGGAGGGGGTACCGACTTGTGACAGTGCGCACTAATGGTGACTCTATAGTGCTGCACCACTGTGAAATCAGGCCGATAGCACCATAACGGCATTATAAAGTCACCATGAGTGCGGACTGTCACAAATTGGTACCTATCCTGATAGGACCTTAGGCGATGCCAAGACGTGAAACTCCGACAACCAACCATATCTTATGCAATCTGTCATTGATAGCTTGTCTAAGGGGAGGCAATAGGGTTTATCCTGACAGCACAAAAGTGGGCTTAACCTGACTCTATTTCATAGAACACTACCAAGGCATGCATTAGTATAGCTCACCAACAGGAGGGTCTAACTAAGGAGGGTCACTACAGCAAAATGACCCTAAAAAGGTTCAGGTTGACTCCAAAGTGCCTCAGCCTACATTAGGCCCTGAATCCCTCCCAAATAGCCAGTTTCAAAGTATGTAAACTAGGAATAGCCATATTTTATTCATGATTACATCAATATACCTAGGTAATTTTGATGCATCCTTAATACAGTATAACCCCGTTAAACCAAACTTGAAGGGACCATAGAAATTTGTTTGGATTAACCGATCATTGGTTTAACCAAGCTTTGGCTTCAACTTTGACTTGGCTTTGGCAAAAATGCGGGTGCATTATGAATGTAATATGCAATGTATGTGGACACTTTGATTATTGTTCTTTTATGTATATACAGTATAGCCCCGTTAAACCAAGCTCGGTTAAACCAAACGATCGGTTAATCCAAACTTTTTTGGCGACACTACCATTCATCATATAAAAAAGTCTCAGATGACCTTATAACCACATGAAAGTTTGCTTTAACTGTACCGGAAGTGGCCTGGGGCCCGACAATGTTTTTTAGATTAACTGATAATTTGGATTAACCGACTTTGGTTTAACCAACTTTTTTATATGATAAATGGTAGTATTTTGCTGTCCCGCCAAAAAAAATGTGGATTAACTGATCGTTTGGTTTAACGAGCTTGGTTTAACGGGGTTGTACTGTACTATTATTACTATTATTAGTGTTACTGTTATTGCTGTTGCTATTATTATAATCTGCCTGACACATACTCTGCTGGTCCCACCTTACCGCAACCAATCAGAGCTCAGCACTTAACTACTCACAACTACCTTCCTCTCTGCCGCCATTAATACACCTCACAGAAGAGCTTTTCTTTCCCCGGAGTGGAACTAAGACCCACCCACTTGCCCTCCTTAAGGGAAGGCGCGGCGCGGGGGTAATTTGTGCTGTATATTTTTTGACATAAAGAAACTATTTTAAAATGATACTCGGACAAAGTTTCCTTACCATCAAAAAGTATATGTACTATATAATTCATTATGTGGATACAAATAACGGCAGCCCCTTAAATGTTTCCCCCCATTACCATCTTCTTCCATGTTATTTGCTGCGGAGCGGGTCATTCTCTACTCCCCCCGCCTCCTATACCGTGAGCCAACTGTCACTCTGCTCACTTTATATATATAGATATAATCATATATATATATATATAATCATATATATATATATATACATTAAAAAATATTTATTCTTTAAAAAAAAAAAAGGTGCGATGAGTATTTAGGTGAGTTGTGGATAGGTGGCGCTGTTAAGTGGATCGCGGATTCCTCACTTCCGGTGAACATATTTAAGCAAGCTGTGCAGAGACAGGGGGTGATTGGCATGGCACAATCATCACCTCCCCGACACCCCCCCCCCCCTATCCCCATACTCCCTCCCCACCCCATCCCCATACTCCCTCCCCTTCTCTCCATACTTTGCAGCCGCCCTCCGCCCCCCATTCCATACTCCGCAGCCCCCCCCCCCCCCCTCCCCCCGCCGCAACAATGTTCCGCCCGCCCTGATCACATAATTGGAGCACTCGGGTATTATCCAAACCCACCCCAACCTAACTGAATCATAATGGGCGAGGACACGCCTCGTTAGGCCCATTCAACGGCGTATTCCCCGGGGGCTGCCCATGGCGGGTGCAGGCGTAGAGGGGTGGAGGGTGGGGTGGGGGAGGGGTGGGGGAGGGGGGTTTGCGCAGGGAGGGGCGGCCAAGTTAGGTGGTGGTGGGAGGAGGGTGGTTGTCAGAGAGGGATGGCAGAGGGTAGCGATGGGACAGCAGGAGGGGATGGATGAGGGAAGGAAGGAGGGAAGGAAGGAGGGAAGGAAGGAGGGAAGGAAGGTGGAGAGGAGGGAAGGAAGGGAGGAGGGAGAGGGCTGAGGGATGGAGGGAGGGAGGGGGGGAAGAGAGGGTGAGAGGGGAGAGAGAGGGAGGGGAGAGGGAGAGAGATAGGGAGGAAATAGGGAGAGAGGGGAGAGAGAGAGAGAAAGAGGGCGAGAGGGAGAGAGGGGGAGGAAGGGAGAAGGAGGGAGGGGAGGGGAGGGGGAGGGAGAGAGGGAGGGACGGAGAGGGAGAGAGGGAGGGAGATGGAGGGAGAGGGAGGGAGGGAGGGAGAGGGGTGGAGGGAGGGAGAGAGTGAGGGAGAGAGGGATGGAGAGAGGGGGGAGAGAGGGAGAGGGGAGAGAGGGAGTGACAGAGGGGGAGAGCGGGAGAGATAGTGAGGCAGAGAGAGAGGGGGAGAGGGCACGAGTGGGAGAGTGAGGGTGGGAGAAAGTGGGAGAGGGAGAGAGAGGGAGAGGCAGTGGGAGAGAGAGAGGGAGGGGATGAGAGGGAGAGAGGGAGAGAGGGAGGGGGAGAGGGAGAGAGGGAGAGAGCGAGGGAGAGAGCGAGGGAGAGAGCTAGGGAGAGAGCGAGAGCAAGGGCCAGAGGTCGGAGAGGTCGGGAATGGCTGGAGAGAGGTCGGAGAGAGGTCGGAGATGTCGGAGAGATGTCGGAGAGAGGTCGGATTATCCTGAGACAGTCACATTATCCTGATGCTGTGCTAAGCAGTCAATTTCGTACGTCGTTGGTTTAACTCTACTGGGATTCCAGTACCCGACCTTCCGCACGGGAAGCCTTCGCTCTACCGATCCGGCCACCACATCGGGAAAGAGGAGGAGAGGAGGAAGATGACGTGGGGAGTGGAAGTAGGGGTAGTTAGCATGATATATGTCACCCCACCCCTCCCCATTATCGCTCCCGCAACCACTCACTGTTCCTTGCACACCTCGACACCAAAGAGCGATAATTCGACAACTTACACTCAATTTTGCCATTATTTCTCTATATATATAACTATGACTTACCCACCGACACCCACTCACCCCACTCAGTGCTTTGCATACTGTCGCTACATAAGGATTGCTGTTATATTAAAGTAGTTTCAACATGAATTTTTGCAATTTAATCTTAATTCAATAGTTTTGTTGCCGTTGTAATAAGCGCCATTTTTCGATGTTGAATTAGTTCGGAAACTTGCCGCTCACGCGCCCTACCTAGCTCACCTCACCACCACCCTTCACCCACACAACCACAAATCACACTCCCCACCTCCGCACAACATGCAAAATCACCCCCCCCCCCCCACACACACACGCACAACTTGCAGATCATTCCCTGACCCCCTCACCCCCTACCCCAACCCCAACCCCGCACAATCTCAGCTCACACCCCGTATCACACTCCCACCGTACACCTCCAGCACACAGTTCCCCACCATCCCCACCCCACAGCACAACTCCACACACACAACCTTAACCCTCCCCCCCCTCCCTCCGCACACATCACCGCCCTTAATCAGAAGTTCCTAATTGTGCCTAATTTGTGTCACATGTCGCAATACGCTCATTAGCGATCGCCCCATTGTGGCACGGCTTTGATCAGAGCGAGGCTCTGCGTATCGCACCCTACCCCCTCCCTTTCCCCCCCATCCCCCTCCCCCACCCCCACCCTTCACCCCTCCCTCTTGTCATCTCGCGCACTTCAATGGCGGCATTGTGCGCGCGCCGCTTGCCTGGATGGGCGGCGCGCATTGTCTGAACACAGGCATTGTCTGCTCACAGCCCCGGCGCCGCCCGCCTCCCGCCTCCCGCCGCCCGTCTCCCGCCGCCCACCGCCCGCCACCCGCCGCCCGCCACCCGCCGCCCGCCGCCTTTCGCACTTCACCCGGGAGCAGAAATGCCTGTCGGCGACCGCACAGATTTGCACAGCAACTAGACTATCCGGTTATTTGTTTGTTGGGGTTTTATATCCTGGTAAAAGCTAAGGTCATATCAGGACGGTACTGACTTGTGACAGTGTGCACTTATGATGACTTTACAGTGCTGCCCCACTGAGAAATCAAGTCGCTAGCACCATGACATGATATCCCACCCAGTCACATTAATCCCGACATTGAGCTAACCCGTCCTTGCCCTGCCCTATTAATGCTGAACACCAAGCTAGGAAGTGACAAGTAACAATTTAGTAAGTCATCGGTTTGACTCGACAGGGAATTAAACTCCGGATCTCCCCCCGCATGGGAAGCCTGCGCTCTACCGATTTGGCCACCGCGCCCGGTGCTTCCCAAAGACACTCCGATGATGAAAGGCAGCACTCGGGTGGAGTGAAGCCGGTCAACGCGTAGCATTAAAACCGGAAGTCAGCGTCGCATTCTGGAGCTGCACAGCCTCGTTTCCGATTATTCCGACTGCGGTTCAGTGTCGGCCGAAACAAAAGCAGTTGTGGAGAAAATAATTCACGCGAGGCGAGAAGAATATCAAGCGGCACGACCAGCAAGTCTCAGGTGTGGGTGGTGGTGGTGGTGGGGGGGGGGGGGGGGGGGGAGTTCGGGTTGGGTGGGGGGGGGGGGGGCTTAGTTTGAAATGAAAAGCATATTCGTGTTCAATTAGGCCGATAAATGTTTGCGTCTGAACAGGCTGCCGCCGACATGTTTGAGCAGACAATCTGTGCAGGAGGCTGCGACACAAGGCGTCCCAATGACCGGGGGATGGCCTGGGGAGGGGGAGGGGACGGGGGGTGAGAGGAAGAGGGGGAAAGGAGTGGGGGTGAGGGGGAGAGGTGGTGAGAAGACGAGGGGAAAGGAGTGAGGGTGAGGGAGGAGAGGGGGGAGAGGGGGGGGGAAGGGGGGAGCGGGAGAGAGAGGTATGGAGGGGAGAGGGGTGGGGGGAGAGGGGAAGAGGGGAAGAAGGTGTGAGGGAGTGAGGAGGGTGATGGGACTGAGGGGAAGAAGGGGTGAGAAGAGGGGAAATAGGGGAAGAGGGGAACGAGAAAGAGCGGAAAGAGGGGAAGATGAGGAGAAGGGGGTGAGGAAGGAAGGGGGAGGGGAGAGTGGGAGAGGGGAGAGGGCGTCATGTGTGGAGGGCGGAGGGCAAGGGGAGAGGGGAGAGGGTCACTAAGGATGTGATGGTGGGAGATAAAGGCGGGGAGGGAGACATGAGGGGGAGGGGGGAGAGATGAGGGGAGGGGGAGAGATGGGGAAAGGGGAGAGATGAGGGAAGGGGGAGATGAGGGAGTGAGGAGAGATGAGGGAGGGGGGGGAGATGAGGGAAGGGGGACAGATGAGGGAAGGGGGACAGATGGTGGAAGGGAGAAGAGATAAGGGAAGGGGGAGTGATGGGGGAAGGGGGAAGAGATGATGGAAGGGGGAGAGATGAAGGAAGGGGGAGAGATGAGGAAGGGGGAAGAGATGAGGGAAGGGGGAAGAGATGAGGGAGTGGGGAGAGATGAGGGAGTGAGGAGAGATGAGGGAAGGGGAGAGATGAGGGAAGGGGGGAGATGAGGGAAGGGGGAGAGAAAGGGGAATGGGATATAGAGACTGGGGGAGGGGGGGGGAGAATAAAGCAGACACAAAGAGAACGAGAGAGAAAAACAGACAGACCGATGGACAGGGGAATGAGAGAGAAAAGAGGACATGGATAGGACGACTGGAATCGTAGAAGGGGTAAGAGACTTGGGGAGATGAAAAGGATGAAGAAAAGAGAAGAGAAGAGGGTAGGGAGAGTGGGAGCAAAGAAACAACAAAACAGTGAAAGAGAGAGTGGAGAGAAAGTTGAGTATAAATTAATAAAATGGTTCAGAATAATTGCAGGAAATTGAACGCCTGTGATATAGCCCGGTGGCTTCACAGTGTGGTATTACTACTCTTCTAGAGTGTATGTATGTGGGTGTGTGTGTGTGCGTGGGCGCGAAAATTCCTCACTGATTTGTTAGGAAAACAACTCTCCTCCCTCCCCTGTGAGGGGGAGGGAGGGGGGCTCCTTACGTATGCAATGGACGCCCCGTGATGACTGCTTTATGGTGCGAACAGCTAATCAATTGTTTGCTCTCGACCAGCCCCTAGCTCCACATACACAGACGCGGAGTGATCAACATGAAACTCACACGCAAAAAAATAGTCCCCCGCGACCAAGCGAGCACAGCTCGATCGGGCGCCTATTTACTGCTGACTGTGTTCATACACCGGACACAATATAGTTAATATATAAATATATTAGGCCCATCGTTATAATATAGCGGTGTTCTCTGTGGTAGAGTGGTTAGAGTGTCTGACTTTTTTCTAGGTCGGACTCCTAATCTGAAGGTAGGTGGTTCGATTCCCCATGCCCCCCCCCCCCACCACCTTTGCTAATTTTGATTTCCATGCGTGTATAACTTACAGCGTCATCAAAGGCTGGTTGCTCTCATACCAAGTCGATGTGGTGTGGGAGGTTAAACTAAAAATCCCTTGGGTCGGTAAAAGTGTAGGCTCAGGCTTTCTATCGACAAACTGTCTCATGGTGAACAAGTCTATTCAGACTTATCCATGATAGGCAGTATAAATCTTCAAGGAAAAAAAAAGAAGAAAAATATTGTGCACTATAGTTTGAAGTAACTTTGCTTTAAAATGATTCACTTAGGAGGTAAATGAAGTGAAAACATGCTTATTAATTTTGGTGTGCCTGTCAAAACTGACCCCATAGGCTTCACCAGTAACAGGTTCTATTTAATTGATTCTGTAGTCCCTTTTGTGTAACAACAAATACAAGTACACCAATATTTAAAGTTGGATATGTCGGTTCAAATCTGGCTAAGCATTTGCTTTTGAAAATTTGATATATTTATCGGACTATGCAATTTAGTATAAACTCGAAGCTTAAAGTTGCATAGTCTGATGGTTTTGAGTTTTTGTCATTTTTTTTTATAAATACATGAGATTAATCATTTATAGATTACTTTACTTTAGTTTAAAGTAACTTTGGTTTTAAATGGCTAACTTTGGAGATATTTGATGCAAAAACATGCTAAATTAGTTTTGGCAAGCATGGCAAAACTCTGACACCATAGGCTTCAGTATTAACATGTTCTATTAAATTGATGTACTACGCCCTTCCATACAGCAACACATACTTAAAGTTGCATAGTCTGATGGTTTTGAATTTCTGTATTTTGTCTGAGATGAATATATTAGATCGATCAGTAGTATCTACTTTACATTAGTTCAAAGTTACTTTTATTTTAAATGGTAAACTTTTGAGATATTTTGGGTGCAAACATGGAAAATTAGTTTTGGCAAGCTTGCCAAAACTCTGACACCATAGACTTCTGCAGTAACAGGTTCTGTTAAATTGACTCAGTATTGCCTTCTACACAGAAATAAATGCTTAATAAGTGCATCAGTATCTGATTGATTGATTGATTGGTGGTTGCTTTACGCCATGTCGGAAGAATAGGCCATATTCACGGCGAGAAATGTTTGTTTTTTGTTCAAACCATCGCTTTTACATGTAAAAGCAGAGAATCAATTACCTGCCAATAAACACTCATTAAATTAGAAAGCTCGCAATCATATATTTGTGGTCAAGGGAAACAAATTCCCATAGAAAAAGAAAAGTTTGATTAAAAATTGATACAATTTATTTAGTAAACTATATGAGGTGGTACAGTCCAGCTGCCCTCAAAAAGGCTAAAAATTGTTTTCCTGTTTTACTTTAGCATCAGTATCTAAGTTAGATATGTAAACTCAAATGTAGATAATTGGTTTGGTTTTGAAAATTTGATATTTCAATGGACTATGCAGCTTTAATAAGTGCATCAGTATCCAAGTTGGATATGTAGGATCAAATCTAAATAAATGCTTTGGGTTTGAAAATTTGACGTTTTCATCGGACTATGCAGCTTTAAGTGTGATTGACGTAGGTGAGTGAAACTTTCACCAAACCTTCACACCACCCCTCTGCACCCCCGTCACCACACCTCTCAACCTCTCCACCCCTCCCTTCCACTGTCACACCGCGAGCTCTAACCAGAATAAATGAGCTGACACGACGACGACAGACAT
Organism: Branchipolynoe longqiensis; assembly: GCA_030323885.1. Taxonomy (NCBI): domain Eukaryota; kingdom Metazoa; phylum Annelida; class Polychaeta; order Phyllodocida; family Polynoidae; genus Branchipolynoe; species Branchipolynoe longqiensis. Next base: position 70,300,567 of record CM059189.1, read on the forward strand.
TTGACAGCCAGCGGAAAGCCCACACTATGTAGTTGACTGTGGAGAGCGTTTTGCTTTGAACTCATTTGGTCAGTCAGCCTTAAGGCTGCATTCCATATACGCGTAATGCGTAATGCGAATGCGACAAAAAATCGAAATGCCTTGAAACCTATGAGCTACATTCCATACACGCGTAATGCGTAATGCGAATGCGAATGCGACAGAAATCCATTATCCCGATCGCTCCATGTAGCGATCGGTGCGTAATGCATAATGCGTAAAGGTGGTGCGAATAGAAAAGCATCAGTCGCATTTGTCCATTGATATAAGGCTGGAGGAGGCGACTGATAATTACGGACAGCTGGTCTTCATGAGAAATATGAAGAATGGGACGGTGCAAACATGTAGGTTTATGCGGCGGACCTGTTAGGAAGCAGTCTTCATGAGAAATATGAATAATGGGACAGTGCAAACATGTAGGTTTATGCGGCGGACCTGTTAGGAAGCAGTCTTCATGAAAAATATGAAGAATGGGACGGTGCAAACATGTATGTTTATGCGGCGGACCTGTTAGGAAGCAGTCTTCATATTTGGGACGGTCCTAACATCCCTCAAAGCAAGCTAAACTGAGCCATGTTTGGACCGTCCCATTTTTCATATTTCTCATGAAGACTGCTTCCTAACAGGTCCGCCGCATAAACCTACAAGGCTGGAGGAGGAGACTGATAATTACGGACAGCCGGTAAATCAATCAAATGGGGGTGTTCGTAACCTTACGACGGTTACAAGTTGCAGAACTGCAACATTGGGTAGAGAGGCTCCGATAAATCGGCCCAATCTTTGGTTGAAGACTTGTCTTCATAGAGGGAGTGTTGTGAAGGCTGGGGACATCCTTCACGACATAGTGACGACGGGGCGCCGGGTGGCAGGGATCTCTCCGTGCCGGTATGTAGTAGAACTGTAGGTGTGTGTAGTGTAGTGTAGCACTTGAATCCGGTCAGCAGGGGTTTGAGGAAGGCGGGCAAAGGTGGGAGCAGCGGTCGTTCCAGCAACAAGAACCAGACAGAGAAATCGTAATAGGTCAAGGGCCCCACCCAGGAACACAACAACCCTGGTCAGGGGAAGAAGTGTGCCTGGGAGAAATCGAATGGGCAGAATCTAGGAAAGGGAAATGAGGAGAGTTGAGTCAAAGGAATGTGTCTATTTGCCCTACGGTGACCATCCAGCGAGCCATAGACACGGACAGAGTAAGAATAGAAAGTGAAAATGCCGGCGGGCACCCCTTCCTGGAACTCTTTTCAGACATATCAAGGAGGTGCTGGGCCGGCAGAGAGGTGATAGAGAGAGGTGTGGACGAAGTGCGGTCCGGATAGCAAGTGGACAGCCGGTCTTCATGAGAAATATGAAGAATGGGACGGTGCAAACATGTAAGTTTATGCGGCGGACCTGTTAGGAAGCAGTCTTCAAGGTGGTGCGAATAGAAAATCATCAGTCGCATTTGTCCATTGATATAAGGCTGGAGGAGGCGACTGATAATTACGGACAGCCGGTCTTCATGAGAAATATGAAGAATGGGACAGTGCAAACATGTAGGTTTATGCGGCGGACCTGTTAGGAAGCAGTCTTCAAGGTGGTGCGAATAAAAAATCATCAGTCGCATTTGTCCATTGATATAAGGCTGGAGGAGGCGACTGATAATCACGGACAGCCGGTCTTCATGAGAAATATGAATAATGGGACAGTGCACCAGCTCGTCTGTAGACTCTGAGCATAAAGTTTGCGGTACACTGACAACTCAACAGTTAAAGTTACATAGTCCGATGGTGTTGAGTTTCTGTAATTTTTCCGAGATAAATAGATTAACCTGACCGTTATAATCGACCTTACTTTAGCTTCAAGTCCTGTTTATTTTAAATAGTTATGTTTTGAGATATTTGAAGTGCAAACATGTCAAATTAGTTTTGGCAAGCATGCCAAAACTCTGACACCATAGGCTTTTGCAGTAACAGGTTCTATTAAATTGCCTCAGTATTCGCCGCTATGTGGCAACAAATGCTTAATACATGCATCAGTATCTAAGTTAGATATGTAGAATCAATTCCAGATAATCGTTTTGGTTTTGAAAATGTGATGATTCATCGGACTATGCAGCTTTAAGCTTTCCTTCAGTAATGACATAATAGCCAAGTGAACTGTTATAATATATATATATATATATATATATATATATATATAATGTATAAGCATTATGCGAGTATAAAGGTGCGAAGGGAATTATTATAATTGTTCTATTTCATTATCTACCAACCATTATCCTCGATATATTCACCTCCTATCCGTATCCGTACCACCTACTACTACTACTACTACATCATCATCATACATACATGCCTGCCTTCAAGGGCGGCATTTGGTCAGCTGTCGTCTGCTCAGTTAGAGCCCCGCATGGATTGAAAGTGAAAGCGAGGCCAGGCGGCCGGCAGACTTCACACTCCCGGGCGCCTGGTGGCAAATATTTGCATTTTGAGTCAATTAACATTGGGCCGGTGGCGGCTAATACAAATCATATTGAGGCGGCCGGTCCTGAGCATCGATCGGGGGTGGGCAATCTGACATCTGGAACTGCGCGCTGTGCGGGCTATGTTTAACACAATGGGGACACGCCCGGTACAAGCGCACCGGTGTAGTAAGTTCAAAACACTACCCCACAAAAACACTACGGTAGTGTTTTCAACCTAGGTTCAAAACACTATGGTAGTGTTTTCAACTTAGTTAAAGGTAGGTTCAAAACACTACTGTGGCCATGCTCAAAACACTATCCTTAAGTTCGAAACGCTAGCTTTATGTTCAAAACACTACTCTAAAAATAATGCATGTTCATTTTCATTTGTAGTATGGTGAGGCAGTATGCAGTAGTGATGGGCAGTAGGCCTATGTAGCCTAGTAAGGTGGGGCAGTTCTAGGGGTTGTTCTTGGTTGTTGTTTTGCATCCTAGCAACATCTAAGGTCATATCAGGACTTATTTGTGACAGTGCACACTCACAGCATCTTTATAATGCTGCCCCACTGGGAAATCAGGCTGCCAGCACCATGATCCCGCTCAGTCACAATATCCTGACACTGAGCTAACCAGTCCTTGCCCTATATCCTATTAATGCCGAGTGCAAGGCTAGGAAGTGACAAGTCATTGGTTTGATTCAACCGGGAACCGAACTCCCGACATTCCACATGCTAGGACCACCTCTGCAATTCTGCAACACGACCAGCATATACATTGTTCAAATGCTGCAGCACTATCAACGTATACTAGTACATTTAAACACCGCAGCACTATAAGCATATACTAATGTGTGGTACAGGCACTGCAGTGCTATCAGCATATACTACTAACAGTAACACGTTGGTAAACACCACAGCACTATCATCACTATCAGCATATACTAATACACTGTTAAAAGCTGTAGCACTATCAGTGAATACTAATACATTGTTAAACGCCGCAGGACTATCAGTGTATACTAATACATTGTTAAACATCACAGCGCTATCAGCATATACTAACACGCTGTTAAAAGCTGCAGCACTATCAGTGTATAATAATACATTGTTAAACGCTGCAGCACTATCAGTGTATACTAATACATTGTTAAACGCTGCAGCACTATCAGTGTATACTAATACATTGTTAAACATCGCAGCGCTATCAGCATATACTAATACGTTGTTAAAAGCTGCAGCACTATCAGTGTACAGTAAAATGTTGTTAAGCACGGCAGCACTGTCAGTGTGTACTACTGACACGTTGTTAAATGCCACAACACTATCAGCATATACTACTAACATGTTGTTAAACACCACAGCACTATCAGCGTATATTAATACGTTGTTAAAAGCCGAAGCACTATAGTATCAGCGTATACTAATAGGTGGTGCAGACCCGCAGCACTATCAGTGTATACTACTAATACGTTGTTAATTGCTGCAACACTATCAGCATTTACTGATACATGGTGCAGATGCCACAGCGCTGTCAGCGCATTGTTAAAAGCTGCAGCACTACCAGGGTGGGGCTGTATGAAGGAGGATGGGGCAGAATGTTGTAAGGTGGGGAAGAATGCAGTAAAGTGGTGCAGTAGGGCCTATGCAGTAGGTTACATTTTGCGGCACTACAGCCTCCATTGCTGTGTCATGATAGTGTTTCGAACTTGGGTAGCGTTTTGAACATACATAGGGGTAATGTTTTGAACTTAACAGTAGTGTTTTTTAACTTAAATTGAAAACACTACAGTAGTGTTTTGAACTTAGGTTGAAAACACTATCGTAGTCTTTTGAACGGGGTAGTGTTCTGAACGTCCTACACCGGCAGCAACCGGTGCCCTGTCTGGAGGGGTGGAGACGGTGATGGGAGCTGGAGAAGTTGTAGCGTGTGTGCAAAGGTGTGCACTGTATTGTGTAAAAAGTTTTGGAAGTGAGCAGAGTGACAGTTGGCTCACTGTGTAGAGATGGCGAGGAGAGAATGCCCGTGCTGCAGTGAATAACATGGAGATTAAGGTGATTAGAGAGAAACATAAAGGGGCTGCCATTATTGATATCCACATAATAATTTATATAGTACATATATATATATATAAAACAGTGATAGAAATAAGCAAAATTGTTCACTTGTCTATATGACAAGTCTCGTGTGATTTTCACTTGTCCATTTGAATTTTCACTTGTCCACAGTGTTGGTTGGTTGTTGGAGTTTAACATCCTGGCAACATCTAAGGTCATATTAGGACATGTACCGACTTGTGATAGTGCACACTCATGGCGATTTTATAGTGCTGCCCTACTGGGTGACTAGACCGTTGGGACCATGACCTGATATCCCAGTCAGTTACATAATACGTCCTAGCCACATCTAACGTCATATCAGGATGGGTACCAACTTGTGACAGTGTGCACTCATGGTGATTTTATAGTGCTGCCCTACTAGGAGACCAGGCTATTGTGACCATGCCCTGATATTCCACTCAGTCACATTATCCTGACATTGAGCCAGCCAGTCCTTGCCCAATCCTAATAATGACGAGCGCCTGGCTAGAAAGCAACAAGTATACATTTTTAAGTCATTGGTTTGACTCAACCAAGGTTCGCGGTTAGGGTGGTGACACCAGGGAACCAATGTGATGTAATGGTTAACACACTGGTCTGGAATGCAAGAGATGTAGGTCCGATTCCCGCTGTATGCGCAATATTTCCCATTTTCATCACCCCACGACAATATATTATTATGTATTATACGATCGCGTTATAACGGCGCTTCACTATATCAGCCAATCAGAATTGATGCTGCCACAAGACTGCAGATTGCAACCACAATATTCGCCTCCAGGTGGCGTCCTCACCATCTCAGTACCCCCCCCCCCCCCCACCTCCACGCCATCTTTCCGCTAACCATCACACGACTTCTTCGAAGATTCCATTAACAAATTAAAATGTCTATAACTATCTTCCCTTTTCTATTTCTTACTGTCCTACATCCCAACTATTTGAATCAGTGCATTTTATCTTTTGGCGTCATTTGCTAACGGGGAAACGCCCAGCTAATTTTATTACTTCATCCTTGATGTTTGTTTGTTTGGGTTTTACATCCTAGCAACATCTAAGGTCATATCAGGTCGGGGTTGCCGGGCGCGTGCCTGGTTTTGAAGACTAAAAATACTTTCCACAAAACAACAATTGGTTTATATTATTTAACTCCTACGTTACAGAGACAAGACAAGGCACGGTTTGGATGAGAAGTTCTCTGGCTGGCACCTACGAAAAGTCCCTACCCGTTTATTTAAAGTCAAAATTTGAATGAGGAGTTGTGAGCAGCAGCGCAAAAGTGGTGTGTGCTGCTGCGCTCTGCGGGGCCGAATGGCTGCAGCCAGGCAGGGGACCAGGAGAGGTTATGTAACAACTAACATGGTCACTCCACCTGACAGGGTGGTAGGGAGCAAAGGAAGACAACAGAACATAACAGATGTGAAGGAGGTACATTGAGCAGTACATTTGGATAATGTTTGTTTGTTGTTTTACGTCCTAGCAGCATCTAAGGTCATATCATGACGGGTACTGACTTGTGACAGTGTGCACTCATGGCGACTTTATAGTGCTATCCCACTGGGAGATCAATCCGCCAACATCATGACCTGATATCCCACTCAGTCACATTATCCTGACACTGAGCCAACCCATCCTTGCCCTATCCTAACAATGCAAAGTGCCTGGCTAGGAAGCGACAAGTATAAATTTGTAAGTCATTGGTTTGACTTAACCAGGGTTTGAACCCACGAGCCCATGGGTTCAGATCCCACGATCTCCCAAAACAGGAGACGGACGCTCAACTCATTTGGCTATCCCGTCTGGTCTCATTTGGATACTTGTTTGACCGACACATAACTATGATCAGTGTGCTGACAACCATAGACACATTTGCATTTCCCATTAAATGGTAGCTTATAAACAGTAGCTCTCATGATATAATAGGTATTATCCCGATCACAGATAATACCCACCTTCGTCCTAAAATAATACTCACATAATAAATTATACGACACAATAGAAAGTTACACATGGGATCGTAATATATTAAAGCTGAATATTCCGATGAAATATAAAATTTTCAAAACCAAACCGATTATCTAGATTTGATTTGACATATCTAACTTAGATACGGATGCACTTATTAAGCATTTGTTTCTGCGTAGAAGGCAATACTGAGTCAATTTAACAGATATTGTTAATGCTAAGATGCCAAAGACATCTGCTGCATAAGGTCTATTGCAAGCAGCAATTGCCGCCAAAGTAACACAGCCGGCACCAGCTGCTGTTTCTGCTGGAATTACTATGCCCGCTGCTGTTCCGCCTATATTTGTTTGTTATGTAAAGTGCCTGAGAACGGCTTGCTGGATCGGGTGGTATATAGATGTTTTATTATTATTATTATTATGGTGTCAGAGTTTTGCCAAAACTCATTTTCCATGTTTGCACTCAAAATATCTCAAATGTTTACCATTTAAAATAAAAGTAACTTTGAACTAATGTAATTTGTAAACTAGATACTAGTCATCGATCTAATATATTTATCTCAGAAATAATACAGAAATTCAATACCATCGGACTATGCAACTTTAAGTCATGTACCGGATATTTAAGGTCAAACCAAAAGGTTGGCTTATCAATCGAAACGGCAACGTACTGTTATACTGATAGCACAGCGATTGCGCATGAGTGGAACCGACCAATCACCGCGCTCCTAATCACTAACGTCGCACGCGCCTCATCTATATTTCATCTAAAAACAATTCCGCTTGTAGCCCGACACACTGTGTGCCCAGTCTGCAAAGGTCACGTGCTCGGATGACCTTGCCCGCTGGTTCCGGCAGCAGCAGCGTGGTGGTCAGTGGTCAATGGTCAGTGGGTGACCGCGTGTACTGACCGGCCCGCCGTTACCGGAGTCGGGGGCTGGGGGCTGGGGCCGGGGGCTGGGGGCCGGGGGCTGGGGGCCGGTGGCCGGGGGCCGGCGGACGGGGACGGGTGGTGGTGGAGCCGCGGGGTACGGGGATGGTGGACGGGGGAAGGGGCGGGGAGTCGGGGGAAGGGGCGGGGAGCGGGGGACGGGGGCGGGCTCCCGTCAGTCTGCCACCCACAGATGGGTGTTGTGTACTCGACTGACCATGAGCCAATATTGTACAGCCACGGCCACAGCCACCACGTCCACGGCCACCAGGCAACCCCACTCCTCCACTCCCCAACTCCCCACATCCCCATGGTGCACCCCCCCCCCCCCCCCATCCCCCACCAACCCTATCTGTACACGCTGGCCACAGCTAGACACACCAAAGTCCCTAGTGGCAACAGGAGGAACCAAAACCCCAGCGCACACACCACCACTTAACCCCTTTCAAGTGCACATGCCCCCCCCCCCCCGACCCACCCGCCCAACACCTCCTTCACACTAAAAAAGACTGTTGGTGCGCTCTTCTTGGAAACTGCACATGATCTTAATTAAATTTAACATATACAGCGCGCAGAGTTCTCATTTCGGTGCCTGAGTTGTTATATATAAATATATATATATAATATATATAATATATATAATATATATAATATTTATAATATATATAATATATATATATATAATATATATAATATATATAATATATATAATATTTATAATATATATAATATATATAATATATCTAATACATATATTATATATGCATTATGTGTCTGTGTGTAGCATAATGGAATAATTTAATATAAACAAGCAGCTATTTTATAGAATATATATATATATATATCCTATATATTAAGTGAATATAAGCAACTATCTAATACCAACTGTGTATAGGTATGTATTCTATATAATGAATTACATGTATATAAACGAGCAACTATTCTATACCATGGGCATATAGATATATGCTATATAACGCATTAACTGAATCGCAACCAACTATTCTATATGATATATCTGTGTTATATAATGCACTAAGTGTGTATATATATTAAAATTAGTATATATATTAATATTATATGCATTATATACGGTTAGTTGTTGGAGTTTTACGTCCTGGCAACATCTAATGTCATATCAGAACGGTGCATTATATATTATATAAATATATATTATATAAATATATATTATATGTGGGTACTATAGTAGGCCTACATACTGATACAATGATATATCTGGTGTGTGTATTTTTAATGCTCGTGATTCAGTGTTTTTTTGCACTAAATGGGGGGGGGGGGGAAATTGTTGTCGGTCGGTGGGTGGTAAAAAGTTTAATAGAGAAAATTAAATGGCACTCTAATTGCTGGAGAGGGAGAGTGTGGGTGCGAGGATTACGCAGTGGTCAGTTTGGTCAGCACCAGGTGGGTGTGTAGTGGTCAAACACCGACCTCTAGTGGTCAGTTTGACCAACCGCCCTTTGTGTGTTCACTACAACCTATGAGCCTTATCCCCCTCCACCACTCCCACCTCCAACCCCCCACCTGCACCACCAGTAGTTTGCACACCACCCACCCGCCCTCCCATCCACACACGGCGAACGTTTGAAATGTGCGTGAGTAGCTAATTGAGGTGTTATGGGGGAAATAACGTTTGTGAATGTATTTCTAAGGAAATACACAGATGCGCTACTAGGTAAACTACTAACCACCTTTTTGTATATATGTTCCATGCGGAAGGTCGGGAGTTTGAAACCCGCCCGAGTCGAAGCAGTGGCTTACAAAAAGCGATACTTGTCGCTACCTAGACCTCAGGACGGGTCAAGTAGAGTTGTATCTATCTAATATCAGGACGGGTCAAGTAGAGTTGTATCCATCTAATATCAAAGCCGTCCTGATATGACCATAGATGCTGATAAGACATAAAACCCCACCAAATAATATCAAAGTATGCATGGAATATACATGGTACATGTGTATTTCTTATAGAATGATATTTCTGTAAGTACATAGTATATATATATATATTAATATAATGTATAATTTATTTATGTGGATTTAAATAAAGAATGCCTACTTAACGTTCGTCGTTGTCCTCTGATACCACCATTCAAACTAAGCTAACTTAACTATGTTATGCTGATAGTCGGCCACTCTCTGATTCCCGCCGACTCCGCACTCAATGAACGGTAACCAATGGCAAGCCGCTGCTCACTTTCGAACCTTATATTGTGCCAAATGCCCATAGTTAAAACTCCAGGGTGAGGTATGGAGATTTGTCTTATTTCCTACATGTAACAATGTAGGTAATGTGCTCTGTGTAACTTGCTTTGGTGCACTTAGGTGACAATTAATGGTCAGGTGTGTTCAGTGTTATTACTATATTACTATTTATTAGTAGTTTGATAAGGTGAGGTGGGGACTTATATTATATTGCAGTGTTTCTCAGGTATATGTGCGCATGTGCATATATGCATTTGTGCATATGTGCATATGTGTATTTGTGTATTTGTGTATATGTGCATATGTGTATATGTGCATATGTGTATTTGTGTATATGTGTATAAATGTATATGTGGATATCTGTATATGTGTATCTGTGTATATGTGTATATATGGATTTGTATATATGTGTATATATGTATATATGTATTTGTGTATATACTAGATGTGCATATGTGTATTTGTGTATATGTGTATATATGTATATATGGATATCTGTATATGTGTATTTGTGTATATGTGAATATGTGCATATGTCACTGTGTATATATGTATTTGTATATATGTATATATATGTATATATGTATTTGTGTATATACTAGATGTGCATATGTGTATATGTGTATATTTGTATATATGTATTTGTGTATATGTGTATATGTGTGTATGTGCATATGTGTATATGTGTATATATGTATTTGTGTATATATGTATTTGTATATATGTATATATGTGTATATGTGCATATGTGCATAAGTGCATAAATATATATGTGTATATGTGTATATGTGCATATGTGTTATGTGCATATGTGTATATGTGTATATATTTATTTGTGTATATCATGTGTATATGTGTATATGTGTATATGTGTATATGTATTTGTGTATATATGTATGTGTGTATATATGTATATGTGTATATGTGCATATGTGCATAAGTTCATAAATATATAGGTGTAGCTCTATGCCCAGCCACTGCTACACGGCGCGGCGCCATCTGGTGGCGGACGGCCGCAGTAGTCGCCTCCTAACCCGATGGCGGCCTTTGTCGGCCTTGTTGACCGAACCGAAATTACCCACTCGATTCATAGCGTTCGGCCGCGTTTACAGCGGCAGGACCTCCTGAAGGAATTGAGGATTCTACGGCCGCGGAGTGTGTGTGAGTGTGTGAGATAGAGCGAGAGGGGGGGGGAGGAAGAAAGTGGGAGTGTGAGAGGGAGGAAGAGAAAGTGAGAGTGGGAGAGCAAAGAAAATAAAGTGGGAGTGGGAGAGCAAAAAAACAGATAGCGGGAGTGGGAGAGCGAAGAAGAGAAAGCGGGAGTGGGAAAGCAAAGAAGAGAAAGTGGGAGTGGTAGCGGAAAGAAGAGAATGTGGGAGTGGTAGCAGAAAGAAGAGAATGTGGGAGTGGGACAGGAAGGAAGAGAAAGTGTGAGTGGTGGCGGAAAGAAGAGAATGTGGGAGTGGGACAGGAAGGAAGAGAATGTGAGAGTGGGGCAGGAAGGAACAGAAAGTGGGAGTGGTGGCGGAAAGAAGAGAATGTGGGAGTGGGACAGGAAGGAAAAGAAAGTGGGAGTGGTAGTGGAAAGAAGAGAATGTGGGAGTGGGACAGGAAGGAAGAGAAAGTGGGAGTGTGAGAGCGAAGAAAATGGAGTGGGAGAGCGAAGAAAATGGAGTGGGAGAGGGAGGAAGAGAAAGCGGAAGTGGGAGAGCAAAGAAGAGAACGTGGGAGTGAGAGAGAGCGAAGAAGAGAAAGCAGGAGTGGGAGAGTAAAGGATAGAAAGCAGGAGTGGGAAATCAAAGAAGAGAAAGTGGGAGTGGGAGAGTGAAGAAAAGAAAGTGGGAGTGGGAGAGTAAAGAAAAAGTATGAGTGGGAGAGGGACGGAGAGGGAGAGAGAGGGAGGGAGAGGGAGGGGGCGGGGGAAGTAGCAGGGCTGGAATTTGTATGGGGGCTGCCGTAGTGGCGGCGGTGGCCATTGGTAACGCGGGGAGGGGGGGTGGGGGGGGGCGGGGGATGAGGCGGGGCGGGGGGGCAGTTTTTACTGGGCAACGCGTGACGGCCAATGATCTAGCCTTCATTATTCAGCAATCCCTCTAGAAGGGAGCGGTGAGTGAGGGGTTTGGGAGGGGGGGGGGCATAGAAACCGTCCATAGAAATCAACCTTTCACTCCCGTAGGTACAGTACCGTTCTTAAGCTCCCATCCACTCCATATCGAGGCGAACGGTAACGGTTTCCATAGTTACTAGGCCGCGCCAGTTACTCCCAGTGCTGGTGGGGATGGATTTTCTTCTTATTTAAACTTTTTTTTTAAACGCCATTTGTTGTTGATTTTTGCTTAATTTTTTTCTTTACTAAGATAAATAAAAGTAATTTTCTTGATAGGAGGTATTAGTCTCGGGTGGATTAACGAATAGGATTAAAGCTCTCCACAACGGACCACCTAGCCCGACTGGCTTATTCTGAGGGATTGGTGGGGGTCGGGAGGGGGTGGGGGTGGAGTTGGGTGGTTCTACAGTTGTAGTTATAAAATGGAGGCTTATAGCTGCATAGTCCACCGAAGCATCACATTTTCAAAACAAAACAATTATCTAGAATTGACTCTACACATCTTGCATAGTCCGATGGTTTTTGAGTTTCTGTCATTTTCTGAGATAAACAGATTAGGCTGATCGTTATAATCTACCCTACCTTCATTTGAAGTAACTTTTATTTTGAATAGCTAACTTTTGAGATATTTGAAGTGCAAACAAGCAAAATTAGTTTTGGCAAGCTTTCCAAAACTCTGACGCCATAGGTTTCTGCAGTAATAGGTTCTATTAAATTGCCTCAGTATTCCCTTCTATGTAGTGACAAATGATTAACAAATGCACCAGTATTTAAGTTAGATATGTAGAATCAAATTGAAATACGTGTTTAGGTTTTGAAAATTGTATGCTTCATCGGACTATGCCGCTTTAAATACTGATGCATTTCTTAAGTAATTGTTGCCACATAGAATGGAATACTGACACAGTTTAATAGAAGTTTTTATTGCTGAAGCCTATGGTGTCAGAATTCGTGCATGTTTGCCATAACTAATTATATTTTTGCACGTCAAATATAGATAATAAAAATCAATTTAATATATATATCTAAGAACAAATTTATGAAATTATTGGCTCATGGTCAGTCAGTGTGTGGCAATCGCAGCGACTACACCTCCTGGGGAAGACCTTTCCTCTCTCTCTCTCTCTCTCTCTCTCTCTGTGGGAGTGGCACTTAACTCAGACGGTAGCATGTCCACCAGAGAAGTGTCCACTGAGCAGGATCGATAGGATGACCCACACCATTTGCAGTTTGGGTTATTTTCTTTTCCAACCATTGTCCACAACTGGTTCATCAAACGCTGTGGTATGTGCTGTCCTGTCTGTGGGAAAGTGCATATAAAAGACCCATTGCTGCTTACCGGAAAGAGTAGCCTATGTGGCGGCAGTGGGTTTCCTCCAAAGAAATATGTCAGAATGACCATGAGTTTTTATCATCGGCTATTGGATGTCAATGTGCTCTAGAGGCGTTGTTAAATAAAACAAACTCCCTCGCCCTTCTCTCAATCCACGTCCTCTGGTACCGGCGGCTATGTGCACTGGACTTCCCTACAAGTGAAGCTGTAAAATGCTAAGTGCAGTGATTAATTAGCCACGGGGGGAAAAATCACTTTCTTGATGCCTAATTAACTCATAAATAAACCTCTCTGGCACTCCAGGAAGTAATAATACTTCCTGAGTATGTTTGTTATGGTAACCTTTCTAAAGGATCTCTATTGTGTCGAAGATTACGAAGCAGAAGAACAAAAAGGCAAGAGCAAGGAGAAGGATGAGTTGATGGTGGTGGTGCGAGGTGGTGGTGAGTGGTGGGAGGTGGGAGGTGGGAGGTGGGGGGGGGGAGTCTTTAAAAGAAAAAACTGGATTATGCACATGTCGGCAAAAAAGCACCTAATGGCTGCTCCGTGGCTACTTTGTTGATACGTATTTGCAGAACCTTAATGCTGAGATGTCAGCAATCTCTTTGATCTCTACAGAGGCCGCTTAATCAGCTGTTACGTGTATTTAGAAATCCCAACAATATTTACTGATGACATTGTTATTTATTTATTTATATATTTATTAATTTATTGTTGTATTCATTTCTCTCTCTCTCTCTTTGGTGATACAATTATGCATTACCAGTCTTCCGGGCCGTATATTAATTAGGTTGGTTGGGTGGTTGTTGGAGTGTTACATCCTGGCAACATCTAAGGTCATATCAGGACGGGTACCGACTTGTGACAGTGCACACTCATGGCAACTTTATAGTGCTGCCCCACTGGGAAATCAGGCCACCAGCACCATGACCCAATATCCCACTCAGTCACATTATCCTGACACTGAGCTAACCAGTCATTGCCCTATCCTATTAATGCCGAGTGCCAGGCTAGGAAGCGACAAGTATCAATTTTAAAGTCATTGGTTTTACACGACCAGGAACCAAACTCCCAACCTTCCACTCGCGAAGCTTGCGCTCTATCGATTCGGCCATCGCGCCCGGTGTATTAATTAGGTTGACAGGTTGAGTCATTCGCAGATGTGAGTAGGGATGAGGAGGGCGAGAGCGGCACGTTGTAATTGGGGATTGTCTATGGTGTATATACACATAATACAGCGATGCTTTCTGTGGCTAGCTTAGCGGGGCTTTCATAAAGTAAGCCACGCCAAGCTTAAAGCTGGATACTCCGCTGATGCCTGACCGCCTTTGGCAGAGCCCATATAGTGCTGCAGATTTTTTTCTTGAAGATTTATACTGCCTATCAAGGATAAGTCTGAATAGACTTTTTTTCACCATTAGACAGTTTGTCGATAGAAAGCCCGAGCCTACACTTTTACTGACCCAAGGGATTTTTAACCTCCCACACCAGATAGACATGGTATGAGAGCAAGTGGTCTTCGATGACGCTGTAGGTTCTACACAGCGGTGGAAATCCGAATTGGCAGAGGTGGGGGGCATGGGGGAATCAAACCACTGATCCCCCCAGCTTTAAGCGCGCAAACGCGACTGAAAACTCCCCAAAAAACAACAAATAATACTCCGATGAAAGCATAGCATTTTTGAAACCAAAAAGCTTTTCTAGATTTAATCCTACATATCCAACTTAGAAAGTTAGATACAGGTGTATTTATAAAAGCATGTGTTGCTGCATACAACGGGACATAATACTGCTGAAGTATTCATGTGCTTGCCAAAATTGCCTTATGTTTTCACTTCAAGTAGTTGCAAAAGTAACCCTTTATAATCGAAGTTACTTCAATTTCAACCTAAAGTAAGATCGATTACAACAATCAATCTGGCAGTTTTCTATTCACATAAATAAATTAGAAACTCAAAGCAATCGGACTATGTAATTATAATATTCTTTCAATACCACGACCCCATTAAATTAAATATTATATATATATATATGTACTACATAATTTATTATGCATATATAAATTAAGAATGCCTCCTAATGTTTCTAACCTGTCCTTCTGACACCGATCCTCACATACCAAACCAACTCGATCTACTGATAGTTGGTCATTCTCTGCATCCCGCCGACTCCGACCCTTAACCAACTGCTTCCAATGTTCACTCAACTCTCACTTTCAAATTCCTATCAGTGAGGCATATATCCCCTTACCAGAGGAATAAATCTCAACCCAAACCAAGTCCTAGTCTTCCTTCTTTATTCTGCTTCGACTATTTATATATGTACCTCTAACAAAGCTATGATTTAATTATCTCCCTCCCACAATAGCTCTCCTCCCCATCATCGCTGCCGTCATTTTGACACAAATCTGACCATCTCAGATTTGTGTGTAAATTTCAAGGTAGGCAATATGAGATGAGTAACAAAACTATTAATAAATATCACTAGCTTTTCACAGCAAATATGGCCCTTGGTGTCAATACGGTGATACACCATCACACATCAATCAATCAATCAATCAATCCCCTCCCCACTTGTATGTAATGCAATGCTGTATGCGATCGTCTAACCTCCTACCTTCCCCTATGTTGCATACTTTATTGATATTCCCTTATAGCTTCATATTTCTCTCCCCCCCCCCCCCCAAGAGAAAGGCATCAGTTAGTGGGTGGCGGTTGTTAGTGTGAAGACTATGCAAGGGAGAAGGTGCTATATGTTTCCCTTTTTATGTTATTGTACTTCTAAGCCGAGGTGTCTCCTTGTGTGAGACTGAGGGCACCGGCGAGAATTAGCATATCATTTCTATTCATATTATTGTCAATGGCTAGGAATTAATGATCAAATTATCTAATTGCTAATTCAGTAAAATACCAAATCATTAAACTTGTTCAATTATCAAAATAACAGTAGTCTTCCTAATTTGGTAATTTACTATTATCTAAAGGTTCAAATAATTAAATTATCAATTTTTATTATTATCAATCTATCAACTATGTGTCAGATTATATATCCAAGAATATATATGTTTTCAGTATACAGTGAAATTTGTCTAAATCGACCGACCTTGGAACCGACTTTAAGTGATCCATTTAGGGAGGTAGTCGGTTTAAGGAGCTAGAATATGGTTACAATGGTATTGTTGGGACCCAAATAAAACGATCGATATATGGGAGTGGTCGATCTGTGGAGGTGGTCGGTTAAAGAGGTTTTACTGGGTCGATTATAACAATCAATACAATGACCCCATTAAATTAAATATTATATATATTATATGTGTACTACATAATTTATTATGTGCATATACATTTCTATGTGTCTATCTTTCTTATTTATTGTGATATAAAATGTAAGAATTATCATCATCATCATCATGCTGTCGGTCAGGAAGCGACAAAGACTGCTTTCATTATTTGACTGTCGCTCTCCATTTCACTCTCTGCTGTGAGAGTGATATCCATGAGTCAGTCTTAATGTCTCTCAGCTTCAGGTTTCTCTTGATGGTATCCTTGAACCAGAGACAAGGGCACCCTCTATTTCTGTAATCAGAAGACAGTTGAGAGCTTTGGTAGCCTGTCTGATGAGATCCTCATGAGGTGTCCAGTTCACTGGAGATTCTTTTTGATCAGAAGATCTTCCATAAAGGGCAGCCCTGTCCGTTCGAGTATTTCTTTATATGTCACTTTGTCCTTCCAGGTTAGCCTCATGATTAAATGCAGATGTTGCATCATGAAGGCATGCAGCTTTTTTACCTGTCGTCTGTACACTGTCCAAGCCTCGGCTCCATATAGTAGGGTGGATAGCATGATTGCATGGTAGCTTTTGCCTTTGACCCGCATGGACACATGGTGGTTGTTCCAGAGTCTCTGGCATAGTCGTTCCGAAAGATGCGCTAGCCTTGGCCATCCTCCTCTATATTTCAGCATCAATGCGTCCATCACTTGATATAGTGCTTCTGAGGTAGGTGAATTCTGGAACAGAGTTTAGCTTGTTTCCATCAACCATGATATCCTCCTCTCGGGTTCTTGTAGAGTTGGGTTGGTACAGCACCTCCGTCTTCTTGATGTTAATCTTCAGGCTGAACTTCTTTGATGCACCGGAGAAAGCGTCCACTATTTTCTGGATCTCTTCAGCAGAGTGGGCAACCAGTGCACTGTCATCTGCGAATAGCAGCTCTCTCACCAGTATCTGAGTAGTCTTCGTCTTCGCTCTGAAGTGTGTGACATTGAATAGGTCAATGCTCTGTCTGGACTGTATATAGACGCCATCCCCATTGCCTTGGAAAGCCTCATTGAGCATTGCTGATAGGAAGATGGCAAAGAGTGTGGGGGCCAGTACACAACCTTGCTTGACCCCATTTCATGAAAGCTGCCTGCAAAAGTGTTGAAGTGCTGCTGGCTTTTGCAAGTTACCAGCGGCACTCTCTCGGGGAGCAAATAGAGGTCTCACACCGGCAAGAACATGTTCAGACAGGCGCAAAACTATTTGTCCCTGCAGTGGCTGGTCGGGAGATGTTGGGAGTTCCATACATCAACCACCCTTGATGCTGCCACAGGGACATGGTTTCCTGTTTTGGGTTTGCTCCCTTAGCCTTCGGTTCTGTCAAGAACCTGTACCACAAGGCAGTGGTTTACTACTTTGCAGGGCAGGGACGTCAAACTCCCTGAGCTATTGCAAAACCTGCAGTACCCAGAATTATATTATCTGAGAAAGAAAAAAAAGAGGAGTCTGGTTGAAGAATTTAGAATATTTATAACCAAATGTAGTCTGCCGAAAATAAAAGTTAAAACCCGGCCAAAACCCCAAATTGGCGATAATAGGAAATAATTGACAGCTCGCTGGTGAGGCAAAGTGGGAGAAACCTGTACTATTCACCCATATAATGTACATAGCGCTGATTGGTTGATTGTTGGCGTTTTATGCTCTAACCGAAGGTAAAATCAGAATGCGTACCAACTTTGGGCAGTGCACACTCACGGCGATTTTATAGTGCTGTCCCACTAAAAGCCCAGGCCACCAGCCCATGATCCGATATCCCACTCAGTCACATTATCCTGACACTGAGACAACCAGTCTTTTCCCTATCCTAATAATGCTGAGCCCCTGGCTAGGAAGCAAGCGCCACATATCAATTTTTTTAAATCATTGGTTTGATTCAACCAGGGTTCGAACCCGTGGGTTCGAATCCCACGATCTACCAAGACGGGAAACGGACGCTGAATTTTCGGCCATTCCCTCTGTTGCATTGTAATGTTGGTCTCCTAATGGGGCAGCATTACAAAGTTGCCATGAGTGCATGCTGCCAAAATGTACTTGTCCTTGACCTTGACCTTATATGGCACGGCATTTTCAGGAATGTATTTAGCGCGGTAAATGGGGTGTTACTGTATAGTGGGGTGCTACTGTACATAGTAGATATAATATATACGATGTTACATACAGTATTATATTAGCGTCCCTCCCAGCGTCCTCCCAGCGTCCCTCCCAGCGTCCCTCCCAGCGTCCCTCCGAGCATCCCTCCCAGCGTCCCCCACCGGAGGGAGATGACAGGCCACCTATGCTCGACATACTATAGAGGAACAAACGGCCGGCAGGGGCGCGCACAGACGCGGCGACACCTGGCGGGCGCCTTTAATCCCAGGCGCCGCCTATACACGTGACTATTCCGGGACGCGGCCCGCACTGACATTTCTATTCCCAGACAATAGGCTTGGTCAGCGATCTATTCTCGAGAAGTTCATTGACGATGCCTAAAAGTAAAAGCCAGTCAGTAGTCGCTACTGCCAGAGGGCACCACTTTCACTTTGAAAGTTATATTAGCGGGATTGGATACAGGTATTAAATTATTACATTTAAAAGATATTTTTGTTAAAGCTGCATAGTCCGATGGTTTTGCGTTTTGGTAATATTTCTGAGATACATATATTAAATTGATCGTTATAATCTACCTTATTTCCGGTTAAAGTAACTTTGATTTTAAATGGATAAGTTTTGAGATATTTGAAATTCAAACATGCAAACTTAGTTTTGGCAAGCACGCCAAAACTCTGACACCATAGGCTTCAACAGTAACAGGTTCTATCAAATTGTCTCAGTGTTCCCTTCTATGTGGCAATAAATGCTTAATATGTGCATCAATATCTAAATTAGATATGTAGAGTCAAATCTCTTATCATTATTTTGGTTTTGAAAATGTGATGCTTCATCGGACTATGCAGCTTGTGTGAGTGCGGGTAGACTATCTCAGTATCTGCTGAAAAGGAAGTATACTCACCATATGCACACACCATATACACACAACACACACTATATATATTTCCTCTGGTGCGACTGACACTGGTCAACAAATGGTGGAGGCGAGGTGGGCCGAGATGACACGACCAGTACAGTGTTGCGTTTTACAGAGTATAACAATAATCATAATAATAAGCGATATTCTCTTCTGTATCGTTATACTTGCATAATATGTTATATATCACACACACATCAATATATATATACTGATATACATATATTAATACTATAATAGTATAGTTATGCTCATGCTTTACACAGGTCACCGCTCAATTCCATGAACATTAAATAACACACGCGTCATTGGCTCCTGACATCACCTTCCACCACCCCCCTTCCACAAGAATGGACTAACCCCAATGAATGACCATTATGTATTAAATAGGTCACTGATCAATTCCGCGAATATCAAATAAGGGAATTGTTCTTCATATGCACTGTGCACCCTCCTGCCTACCTGCCTAATTAATACTTAGGCCCTGCCTAATTAATACTTACCTGTGATCCACGCGTTAATATAGTGCATCTTCATTCTGGAAGTGGAGTTGTGAATAGCATGTTGGGATTTCTTCTTTTTCTTGGTACCTCCCCCTTTGTTTTCTATTTTGACAAGTTGGGGTGTTTGTTATTAACCCCCCCCCCCCCCCACCTATCCCCCCCCCACTCCCAAACTGAGGTGCAATTAGGGGGGCGGTGGCTACAGTGTACCTTAGAGATCAATACGGATCCATGTTGACATGTTGACACTCTCGAATCGATGGAAACAACACCACATCTTCTTTCAGCCGCCTCCCCCACCCCCACATTCACCTCTCCCCCCCCCCCCCCACCTTCACCCCCTCCACTCCCCTCCCAAGCACGACAGACCATTCTCAGCTGGTTTGTTGTCTTTCGCGTGAACTCACCCCCACCCCCACCCCCTCACCCTCCCGCAACATCCCTCCCCCAACATCCCCAACCCCACATATCAGGATGGGTACCGACTGGCACCCTGACCCGATATCTCACCCAGTCACATTATCCTGCCACTGAGCTAACCAGTCTTTGCTCTATCCTATTAATGTTGAGTGCCAGTCTAGGAAGCAACAAGTATCAATTTTGTAAGTCATTGATTTGACTCGACCGGGAACCGAACTCCCGACCTGCCGCATGGAAAGTCTGTGCTACCGCCAGTGGTAACTATGACGACACGCTGTTAATGTTATCACCCCACATGGCATGATGGAATATCTACTTGGTACCAGCGTTATGTAATATATACATCTTTTTTTAATATTGCTAGTTTCAGCCCCTCTCCGAACACCCCCATTTACCACCTTCTCATTGTTCAAGAAGCCATCGGGGGGAATAAGTGGAACGCGCCTGAGTCAAGCACCAGCAACGTACTGGAGGAAGGGATGGGAGCGAGGCGCTAAGGAGTCGGTAGGCTGCGTGTTAGTGGGTGGGGGTAGGGTGTGGGGGTGGGTTGCAACGCGGGAGGGGAGCGGGTGGAGGGGAATGAGCGGGGAGTGGGGGGAGGAGGAGGGGGGAAGGGGGATGGAAGGGGAGGGTGGAAGAGGAGGGTGAAAGTGGAAGGGTGGAAGGGGAGGATGGGAGGAAGGGGAGGAGGGGAGGAGGGGAGGAGGGGGGAGGGAGGGCAGGAGGGGAGGAGGGGAGGAGCGAAGGGAGGAGGGGAGGAGGGGAGGAGCGAGGGGGAGGAGGGGGGAGGGGAGGAGCGAGGGGAGGAGGGGATGAGCGAGGGGAGGAGGGGAGGGAGGGGAGGAGAGGGGAGGAGGGGAGGAGGGGAGGAGGGGAGGAGGGGAGGAGGGGAGGAGCGAGGGGAGGAGGGGAGGAGGGGAGGAGCGAGGGGAGGAGGGGAGGAGGGGAGGAGCGAGGGGAGGAGGGGAGGAGGGGAGGAGGGGAGGAGCGAGGGGAGGAGGGGAAGAGGGGAGGGAAGAAGGGTTGATTTGAGGGGAAGGACGGGAAGGAAGGGAGGGAGGGGAGAAGTGTGTGTGTGTGAGGGAATGGGGTAGGGATGGGAGGGGATTGGAGGGGAGGGGAGGGGGAGGGAACGGAGGGGGTAACAGCTCCCAGCAGCACATCCCACCAGGTTATTTGTTTCGGCCTCTGGGCCCACTCGTGTCCGATGGAAAAGGCATATTTGTACAGCGCAGATGAAAATAATGGAATCGGAGTAGAGCTGTGGTTTGGTAGTCTGAGATTCCACGCTGCTGCGTTTGTTTAGACAGCTAGTCCCTGCGCGTCGCCATCACACGGACACCACACGCGCACGCGCACTCACACGTACACCCGCACTCACACGTACACGCGCACTCACACTCACACACACGCCCTCACACTCACACACATGCACACTCACACATACACACGCTCAGACACACGCACTCACATGCCCTCACATGCGCTCACACACATGCACTCACGCATGCGCGCACATGCACTCACCCACGCGCACACACATACACATGCACTCACACACCCGCACTCACATATAATAGATGGGCCCACACACATGCAGTCACGCACACTCATACATGCACATTCATACCCATGATCATTCACACCCACACTCACTGACACTCACTCACACACTTACTCACTAGTACACTCACACAAGTGCACTCACACATGTGGTCATACACACTCACACGCACGCGCTCACACATGTGGCCATACACTCTTATGTCTTAAGTTATGTTCACTCACACACACATCCATACCCCATACAACGCTAATCCCAGCACATTGACATGAACGCACTCACACACATTCACACATATTCACACACATTCTCGCACATTCACCACCTGCCTCTAACATAACCATGTCCCTTCACACACGCGCAAACGCATGCACACACATACACACATGTACAGACACACACCTGTCACAAGCCGGTTCCATCATTTATGGACACACAGACACACGCCCACATTATAACACAGCCCTGACGCATCATACAGAGATGTACACACTCACACACACAGACCAGACGGGATGGCCGAATGAGTTAGAGCGTCCGTCTCCCGTGCTGGTAGATCGTGGGTTCGAGTCCCGGTCGAGTCAAACCAATGACTTTAAAATTGATACTTGTCGCTTCCTAGCCAGGCGCTCGGCATTAGTAGGATAGGGCAAGGACTGGTGTGCTCAGTGTCAGGATAATGTGACTGAGTGGGATACCAGGTCATGGTGCTTGTGGCCTGGTTTCCCAGTGGGACAGCACTATGGGGTCACCATGTCACAAGTCGGTACCCGTCCTGATATGACCTTAGATGTTGCTAGGACGTAAAGCAACAACAAACAAAACAAACGCACTCACACATACTCACTCACGCACGCACCCCATTCCCTAACACAACTATTCCATCAAGCAAACACACACACGCACCAACACACACACACGCATCCCCTATCACAACCCTGGCCTACCACACACCCATGAACACACATGCACACATTCAGGCACCACCCGCCCTTATCATAGCCCTGTTTCAACACCCACCCTCACATTCACACCCACACTCACACACCCCTCCCCGTCCCAGCACACGTTGAGCGGTCGATGGTATAGTCAGCGAGAACAGGGACCAGTCGGTTGGTTGATGGAGCTTTATGTCCTGGCGACATATAAGGTCACATCAGGACAGGTACCAAATTGTGATAATGCACACTCATGGAAACTTTATAGTGCTGCCCAACTGGGAAATCATGCTGCCAGCACCATGACCCGATATCCCACCCAGCCATGTTATCCTGACACTGAGTTAACCAGTCCTTGCCCTATCCTATTAATGCTGAGCACCAAGCTAGGAGGTGACAAGTATACATTTTATAAGTCATTGGTTTGACTCGACTCGACCCGGAACTGAACTCCCGATCCCCCGCACGGGAAGTCTGCGCTCTGCCGATTCGGCCACCGCGCCCGGTGCAGGGACCAATAACACCACGCACTCCAAAACTGCATCAGAGCTTCGGGTGAATCAATGCGTTTGGTTTCCTTCCCTTCTTTTTGTGAAATTCTTATATATAATGTCATGTCTCTAGCATGGTGTAACATGGCATGGGGATGGTTAGATAAAATGTTCATCTCCAGTTAGAAAAAGTGGTAAGAGGCTGGGTAAATTAAATCAGCACATAAATTCTTAATTTAAGAAGCAAAATATATTCTTCACACACCTTTTCATATCTATTTGCTTCGTTTGATTTGATAAACATAATAAAAACATGCAGTTTAATGGAATTGAGAGGTCAAATCGACGACATTCTTTGGTCGCCATCTTGTCCTTTTGCATTCTCTCCCATTTCACGAACTCTGTGCCGATATATCTAGCCATTAGATACTTGAACCAGGAATTCCACTTCCTGTTCCATACTAAAGCAGTTTTCGCTCGTATTTACACTACGTTGTCATTCACCCCTACACTCTAGAAATTTCATTGTTTATAAGCAGGAGTTTCAACGTTATAAAGTCGCTATGACTGTATCATGTGAGTGATCCTTCCTCCTTCCCCTTTCCCTCCCCATACAGTGTGTATGTGTGAGTGCGTCTGTGTGAGGGTGTGTCTGTGTCACAAGTCAGTACCTGTCTTGATATGACCATAGATGTTGCGAGGACGCAAAACCCCCAACAAACAGTAAGTAGTAATATTGGTAGTTGTAGTAGTGTTGGTGGTGGTAGTAGTAGTTGTAGTAGTAGTGATGGTGGTGGTAGTATAGTAATAGAGTATCACCACTACTACTAGTAGTAGTACTACTGGTAGTAGTAGTAGTAGTAGTAGTAGGGATGGTGGTGGTGGTAGTAGTAGTATAGTAATATAGTATCACCACTACTACTAGTACCACATTACTGGTAGTAGTAGCAGTACGTAGTAGTAGTGGAGAAATGGTGCTCTGCTTCAGGTTCCAGAAAACTAAAACAAAGTTTGCATTCAGAGAGGATGGTGTGGGGGGGGGGGGTGAGTGTGGATGAGTGTGTGTATGTGTGGATGAGTGAGTGGGTGTGTGGGTGAGTGATTGTGTAGGTAAATATGGGTGTATAAGCGGGGGTTGGGGATGAGTGAGTATGTGGGTGAGGCTGTGTTGTGAGGGTGTGGGTGAGTGTGTTACTGTGTATGTGGGTGAGTGTGTGGGTAGTGTTTCTGTGTGTGGGTGAGCGTGTACGTACGTGAGTGAGTGTGCATGTGGGTGAGTGTGTGGGCGGGTGTGTGTGGGTGGGTGAATGGGTGCATGTGTGTTGGGTGATTGTGTTTATGTGTGTGTTGGGTGTGCGGGTCAGTGGGTGAGTGTGTGTGTGAGTGTGGATGTGTGTGGGTGAGTGTGTAGGTGAGTGAGTATGTGTGAGTGTGGATGTGCGTGGGATAGTGTGGGCGAGTGTGGGCGAATGTGTGTGTGTGGGTGAGTGTGGGTGGGTGTGTGAGTGAGTATATGTGTAGGTGAATGTGTGTGGATGATTGTGGGTGAGTGTGGGTGTGTGAGGGTGACTGTGTGGGTGTGTGGGTGAGTGAGTGAGTAGGTGGGTGTGAGTGAGTAGATGTGGGTGGGTGTGTATGTGTGGGTGAGTGAGGGTGAGTGTATGTGGGTGTGTGTGTGGGTGAGGGTGAGTATATGTGTGTGTGGGTGAGGGTGAGTGTGTGTGGGTGTGGGTTGGTGTGTGAGGGTGAGTGTATCTGTGTGGGGGGGGGGGGTGAGTGTCTGTGGGTGTGTGTCAGGGTGAGTGTCTGTGGGTGTGTCAGGGTGAGTGTCGGTGTGTGTGGGATGGGTGGGTGAGGGTGAGTGTCTGTGGGTATGTGTGTGGGTGGGTGAGGGTGAGTGTGAGTGTATGTGGGTGTGTGTGGGATGGGTTAGGGTGAGTGTATGTGTCTGTGGGTGAGTGTATGTGGATGTGTGTGGGGGTGGGTGAGGCTCTGTGGGTGTGAGTGGGTGGGTAAGGGTCTGTGGGTGTGTGGGTGGCTGTTAGGGTGAGTGTATGTGTGTGAGGGTGAGTGTATGTGTGGGTGTGGGTGAGGGTGAGTGTCTGTGGTTTGCTGAGGGTGAGTATATGTGTGGATGGGTGTGTGAGGGTGAGTGTATGTGTGTGTGTGTGGGTGGGTGAGTGTATGTGGGTGTGGGGTGGGTGGGTGGGTGTAGGGGGTGAGAGTATGTGGGTGTGTGGGGGTGGGGTGGGTGAGGGTGGGTGAGGGTGAGTGTATGTGTGGATGTGGGTGAGGGTGAGTGTATGTGTGTGTGGGTGTGTGAGGGTGAATGTATGTGGGTGTGTGAGGGTGAGTGTCTGTGTATGTGTGTGAGGGTGAGTGTCTGTGGGTGTGGGTGTGTGGGTGGGTGAGGAGATTGAGTGTATGTGTGTGTGTGGGTGAGGGTGAGTGTATGTGGGTGTGTGTTAAGGTGAGTGTCAGTGGGTGTGTCTGTGTGGGTGAGGGTGATTGTGTGGGTGGGTGAGGGTGAGTGTCTGTGGGTGTGTGAGGGTGAGTGTCTGTGGGTGTGTGGGTGGATGAGTGTATGTGGGTGTGAGGGTGAGTGTATATGTGTGGGTGAGGGTGAGTGTGTGTGTGTGTGGGTGGGTGAGGGTGAGTGTATGTGGATGTGGGTGGGTGTGAAATGGCAGCAGGGGGCTGCGTCCACCGACAACACCAGCCCCTTCCCGAGCTGCAGCAATCAATACAAGACGCGCGCAGTCTATCGAATGACACATCTAAGTTTGGTATTTGCCTTCTTTTTCTCTCTATTTTAAAAATTAGTTTAAATTTGTTAATATACATTTTGTTAATGGCGTGTTGCTTGTAAATGCCTTGATCCAATATTTGGATATTTGCTTTTTACACCCAAGTGTACAACACTCTCCTGAATACACACATACGCTGCTTCCTCCGGTCTCCCCCCCCCCCGCCCCACCAACCCCCTCTTCTAGGGAGATAATGAATTTAATAGACGCAGTTACCGATTTACAACAAATTAAATACTGGTTGTATATACTACTGGGCATGTATTGGAAGCAGTTGGTAATGCACATGCCAATGAGAGTTATAACCATTGACGCAGCCAATACATGTACAAACTCAATCGGCATTGTGTAGTTTTGTTCAGTCAGAGCTCCACACCTTCACGCTCCTTCCTTCCTCCTTCCTTCCTCCTTCCTTCCCCCCTCTTTCCCTCACACTGCTCTCCCCTCAGCGTCCCTTCCTGCCCTATACACCAATAGTTCTCTTGCCACTGTCCGATAGTCTCTCTCCCTCTGATTTCCCTTCCCCACCCTCAGTTACCCCCCCCCCCCCTCCATTTCCCACAGGTGATAGCTCCCTCCCCATCTTGCCCCATATTATCCCCTCACACTTCCCTCTCTCCTCCCAGTTCCCCACATTGTTCTTCCCTACTCCTTCCCCTTTCCCTTCCCACTCTCCTCCTTCCTGATCCTTCCTCCTTCCCCTTTCCCTTCCCACTCTCCTCATTCCTGATCCTTCCTCCTTCCCCTTTCCCTTCCCAGTCTCATCCTTCCTGATCCTTCCTCCTTCCCCTTTCCCTCCCCACTCTCCTCCTTCCTGATCCTTCCTCCTTCCCCTTTCCGTCCCCACTCTCCTCCTTCCTGATCCTTCCTCCTTTCCCTTTCCCTTCCCAGTCTCATCCTTCCTGATCCTTCCTCCTTCCCCTTTCCCTCCCCACTCTCCTCCCTCCTGATCCTTCCTCCTTCCCCTTTCCCTCCCCACTCTCCTCCTTCCTGATCCTTCCTCCTTCCCATTTCCCTCCCCACTCTCCTCCCTCCTGATCCTTCCTCCTTCCCTTTCCCTCTCCACTCTCCTCCCTTCTAATCCTTCTTCCTTCCCCTTCCCTTCCCTACTGCTCTTCCTTCTTTCAGCCTCTTCCCCTCTCCACCTCACAACCTTCCCTGCCTTTCCATTCTCCTCCCAACTCCTCATTGGTTGGTCGTTGGAAGTTTATGTCCTGGCAACATCTAAGGTCATATCAGGATGGGTACCGACTTATGACAGTGCACATTCATGGCAACTTTATAGTGCTACCCCACTGGGAAATCAGGCAGCCAGCACCACAAACCAATATCCCACTCAGTCACATTATCCTGACACTGAGCTAACAAGTCCTTGCCCTATCCTATTAATGCCAAGCACCAAGCTAGGAAGTGATAAGTATCAATTGTGTAAGTCATTGGTTTGACTCGACCGGGAATTGAACTCCCGATTTCCCACATGGGAGGACTGCGCTCTACCGAATCGGCCACTGCGCCCGATCCCTACCCCTCATATTGCTCATCTCCCCCCGCCCTCCCTCTCTTCTCCCCCTTGCCCCCTTCCCCCCTCCGGGAGGCCTAGGCCAAACATGGGCTTGTCCCCCTAGCGGCGTATCGGGGCGGCGCGCCGATCAATCGGCCCGGCGCCACGGCGGCACATGGCAAACAGAACCTTCCCGCTACCCTCCACCCCCCCCCCCCCATGCCACACGCCAACATCCCATTTCTATCCGCCTTCCCCGCCCTACATTTGTCTAAAGTCCTATTTTCTATTCCTTCCTTCTCTCTCTCTCTCCTCACTCCTGATATCATTTAGCCAACGTCCCATATCTACCCTATCCCCCTACCCTCCACTCACACCTTCACATCCCTCCACCCTCCACTCACACTTGCACTATCCCTCCCACCATCCACGCACACCCTCCCCTCCACTCCCACCTTCACTATCCCTCTCACCCTCCACTCCCACCTTCACTATCCCTCCCACCCTTCACTCACACCCTCCCCTGCGCTCCCACTCTACCATACTTTCCACTTATCCCCTCCCTCCTCTTCCAGCTCCCCCCCCCCCCCCAATGCTTCCCCTCTTCCCGCCCCATTTTTCAGTATTGCCGACAGGTGGCGCCACCTGGTTCGGCTACGGGGCGGGGCAGAACGGAGCGGGGCGGGGCGGGGCTGGGCGGAGCGGGGCGTTGCATGGTGGGGTGGGGGGGGGGCGGTGGGCGGGGGGGGGGGGGGGGGGAGGCGGAGGTGGCGGGGGGGGGGGGGGGAGGCGAGGCGAGGGGAGTCCGGTCGGTGCGCCCTCTTCACGCCAGACCCTCAAATGACCTCATAATTAAGGCGCATGCGCAATTACGCTGCGCAGTGGCTGGCCGGCCGGCGTGGAGGAGACCAGTGGCCAGGTGTGGTGCTGGAGGACCGGGCGACGCGTCTACCTGCCGGGTAACGAGGGGGACGGGCGTGACGCCTGCGCGTGCAGGTACAATGGGGCGGACCCTCCCGGGGCCTCCCGAGGCCGCCTGGTCACGGGTCACCAACAATTCACAGCTCAGAATTACCCGCCCCCCCCAATGATTTCCCCATGAACCCACCTCTTACTTACCCGCCCAGGAAACAATGTTTAATTATTTGCTATCCTTATTACCATCACCATACAAAAATATATATATATAATTAATAATCATTTTCTTAAAATTATTTAAATTTTTTTTATTTGTAATACGTTTTTGTTGTTGGGGGTTTGTTGTTATTTTTGTTGTTTCGTTTTGTTGTTTATTTGTTGTTTATTTGTTTGTTTGTTTATTCTGTTGCTTATTTTTGTGTGGTTTTTGTTGTTTATTTTGTTGTTTTGTTTTTGTTTTCTTAAAATTAGAATTTCACGGAGTTCTTTGGTGGTTTTTGACAAATAAGGGATTATAAAATTAAATAGTCGGTGAGCTGGGTCACCGTGAATGAGGATCCGCCAATTGGGTGTGGACGCCCTGGAGGCACTCAATTAATGCCGGCATCTCCGGAGTGCCCCCCCCCCCCCCCGCCAACCTCCAATATCCCGCCCCCCCCCCCGCCCCCGCTCCACGTCCACTACTGGCTCCCCGGTTACAGTTAGAGAGGCCGGGTGGTGAGTGTGTGTGAGTGTCTGTCTGTGAGTGTGTCTGTCAGTCTCACTGTGTGTGAGGGTGTGTCAGTGTGTGTGTGAGTGAGTGTGTGAGTGAGTGTGAGAGTGTGTGTGTCAAGTGTGTGTGAGTGCGAGTATGTGAGTGTAAGTGTGTAAGGGTGTGAGTGTGTGTGAGTGTGTGTGTGGGTGTGTGAGCGTGTGTGAGTGAGTGTGTATGAGTGTGAGTGAGTTTGTGTGAGTGTGCGTGAGTGTATGAGTGAGTTTGTGTGAGTGGGCGTGAGTGTGTGTGTGTTAGTGTGTGTGTGAGTGCGAGTGCGTGTGTGAGTGTGAGTGTGTATGAGTGTGAGTGAGTGTGAGTGTGTGTGAGTGAGTGTGAGTATGTGTGTAAGTGTGTGCATGGGTAGTAGTGGTCGGCAGTACAGACGTGAGCAAATCGAAATTCACAAAATGTTCAACATATAATTTTGTTAAACGATAATAAATAAATAAAACAGGCCCACAGATATCAATTCACAAAATGTTCAATATACATTATAAAAACCCCACCAAAAAACAAGTCCACAGATGTCAATTCACAAAATGTTCAATATATAACACTAATAATCCAAGTGTACAGGCAATGGAGACCAGCAAGCATTCACACACAACAGAACAATTAAACAATAAAGTGTTTGCTTCCTGTTCGGCCAAGGCTGGTCTGAAGCGGTTCAAGTCTGGAGCTGGTGGGGTTTTTACTCCCACTTTGAAGCAAATATTTGTTATAGTTTTTCCCATTCTGCTAAAGCCGTCTCAGTAACAACATTGGCCAGAATCCTATTGGTTAAAGTGTTGAGTTGTGTATAAGCTTTCTCCGTGCTCATATTTAATAGACATTGAAAACACCATACATCAACATATACCAATACTGATAATACCCATATTAAAGTTGCATAGTCCGATGGGTTTTGAGTTTCTGTCATTTTCTGAGATAAACATATTAGGCTGATCGTTATAATCTACCCTACTTTCATTTGAAGTAACTTTGATTTTAAATAGCCAACTTTTGAGATATTTGAAATGCAAACAAGCAAAATTAGTTTTGGCAAGCTTGCCAAAACTCTGACAGCATAGGTTTCTGCGGTAATAGGTTCTATTAAATTGCCGCAGTATTCCCTTCTATGTGGTGACAAATGTTTAACAAGTGCACCAGTATTTAAGTTGGATATGTAGAATCAAATTGAGATACTTGTTTTGGTTTTGAAAATTTGATGCTTCATCGGACTATGCAGCTTTAATAAGTAAAGAGCTTACTTACTGCTACAATCTAATAATGTAGCAATGTTAACAATAGTAATGTTAATGGGTTAATTTATTTTCATATAAATGCAACAATAAAAGAAAGCTGTTATTGTGTCCCTGAAAATACATTTAAAGTGAACCCCCATTACCTCGAGTTGCAGCTCCTTGTCATTCTGGTTCAATTTACTGTAACTGTCCTATGAAAATTGAACATGAACCTTTTGATACAAGATATTACTATATTATGCTTGGTTGGTTGTTGGAGTTTTACGTCCTGGCAACATCTAAGGTCATATCAGGATGGGTACCGACTTGTAACAGTACACACTCATGGTGACTTCTTTAGCGCTTCCCCACTGGGAAATCACGCCGTCAGCACCATGACCCGATATCTGATTTAGTCACATTATCCTGACACTGAGTAAACCAGTCCTTGCCCTCTCCTAATAATGCCGAGCGCCAAGCTAGGATGCGACAAGTATCAATTTTGTAAGTCATTGGTTTGACCAGACCGGGAATCGACCTCTTGATCTGCCACCCGGAAGACCTGCACTCTAGCGATTCGGCCACCACGTCCGATTCTATGACAGTTGAACATGTACCTATTGATACAAAATCATTATTCTATTATGTTATCTAAGTTAGGACCATACATCTATAGCCAGAAGACTAGTTCCTTGGCACTGAACAAATGGAATTATTTAGTTGAGTCAAACATTTAGCACACAAACAAAAGTTCTCTATGCTTTTTTAGAATATTACACACCACCCTATATGGACACTTTGAAGCGGGAATTATGTGACAATTGTAAATATTGAACTAGTCTGATATTAAATAATGGAATTAATTGATAGATCTGATGACGATGAGGAGTGATGGTGGGGCAGCACACGCTGCTGAGCATCATCGGATGTTGCTATGGTTACCAGGATGCACAGCATCCAAATAGTCGCATAGTGTATGTTGTGAAAACGGATGTGGCCAAATCGATCTATCTGAAAACACCTTCGTGCAAATCTGAACACATACTTTATGGAGATCTGAGTCGATATATCTAAACACATGTTTGTGCAAAGCTTAGTAGATGTACTTGAATTGATGTTTGACTAGATCTAAATGGTACCCACGTGTAGATTTAATGTTGGTATATAGTGCTGAACACATCCATATACGGACCTGAACTGCTTTGTTTGAACACATGTTTGCTGCACCCTTAAACAGTTTGGATTGTGCATATTTCGCACAGATCTGGGTATATATTTTTTTACACATGTAAGTCTGTGAGCAGTTCTAAATGTATATGTGAGTAGATCTATTCCAACTGCTCTGAACCAGTCAAAATGAGAGGGTCAGCATGTGCTGGTCAACATGAGCGGGTCAGCATGAGCGGGTCAACATGAGCGGGTCAACATGTGTGGGTCAACATGTGCGGGTCAACATGAGCGGGTCAACATGTGTGGGGCAACATGTGTGGGGCAACATGTGTGGGGCAACATGAGCGGGTCAACATGTGCAGGTCAACATGTGTGGGTCAACATGATCAGGTCAACATGTGCAGGTCAACATGAGCGGGTCAATATGAGCGGGTCAACATGCGCAGGTCTACATGAGTGAGTCAACATGTGCAGGTCAACATGAGCAGGTCAACATGAGTGGGGCAACATGTGTGGGGCAACATGAGTGGGTCAACATGTGCAGGTCAACATGAGCGGGTCAATATGAGCGGGTCAACATGTGCAGGTCGACATGAGCGAGTCAACATGTGCAGGTCAACATGAGCGGGTCAACATGAGTGGGTCACCATGTGTGGGTCAACATGAGTGGGTCAACATGTGCATGTCAACATGAGCAGGTCAACATGTGTGACTGTGAGTCGACATGTGTGGGTCAACATGTGCAGGTCAACATGAGAGGGTCAACATGAGGGGGTCAACCCGTGCGGGGTCAACATGAGGGGGTCAAAATGTGCAGGTCATCATGGGGGGGTCATCATGAGAAACTCTACATGATCTGAGCAGATCTCTGAGGAGGTGCTATAAGAACTGCTCTATCAAAAATGCTCAATGAAAGCTGCTCTAGAAGAACTGCCATTGAAGAACTACTCTATGACATATGCTCTATATGAACTGTTCTATAAGAACTGTTCTATAAGAATGCTCTCTAATAACTGCTCTATAAGAATTACTCTATAAGAAATTAAAGAACTACTCTATAACTTATAAGAACTGCTCAATGACACATGATCTATGACAACTGCTCTGTAAGAACTGACCTCTAAGAACTGCTCTACAAGAACTGCTCTATAGCATAAGAACTGCTCTATAAGAATTGCTCTGTAAGAACCGATCTCTAAGAACTGCTCTATGGTATAAGCACTGCTGTATAAAAACTGCTCTATAAGAGCTGCTCTATAAGAGCTGCTCTATAAGAGCTGCTCTATTAGAACTGTTCTATGATAACTGCTCTATAACAACTCCTCTATAACAACGCCTCTATAACAACTGCTCTATAGCACCTCCCCTATAACAACTCTTCTATAACAACTCCTATATACAAACTCCTCTATAAGAACTGCGGGTTCATATTAGCTACTCCATAAAAGCGGGCCTTCCTTTTCGACATCAGCTTCTCTGGGTGAACTGCTCTACTTCAGCTTCTCTATGTGAACTGCTGTACCTCAGCTTCTCTACGTGAACTGCTCTTCTTCAGCTGCTCTATGTGAATGGCTCTACCTCAGCTTCTCTATGCGAACTGCTCTCCCTCAGCTTCTCGCCGTGAACTGCTCTACCTCAGATTCTCTACGTGAACTGCTCTACCTCAGATTCTCTACGTGACTTGCTCTACCTCAGCAGGTCTAAGTGAACTGCTTTACCTGAGCTTGCATTACCCAGGAAGTCCTGCACACAAACACGTAAACACGCACAAGCACACGGATATGCGCACGCGCACGCACATGCGCGCATGCGTCCTTCATGTTTTACCGGTGGCCAATTGCATCGATTTTCACAGGTGTGTAAGAGCCAGTGCAAACATGACAGCGGGGCCGTAGAGTAGACGCTGGGCCCGGGTACCCGGATGAAGCCGACGACGAGCCGCCGACCTGGGAGGCGGGTCCGACCTGGGCTGCATCGGTCGGACCCGGCAGGCGCCCCAGGGACTGTCGGGATGGGGCACGGGAGGAGGACGGGAGGGGAAGGGGGGGTGGTAAAAATTGGTGGGGCTATGGGTGAATTGGTGGGGGTAGTGGTGGTGGTGGAGGTAGTGGTGGTGGTGGTGATTGGTGGTTGTGTTTGTGTAAGATGGGGATGGGGATAGTGGTGGCGATTGGTGGTTGGTGGTGGTGATTGGTGGTGGTGATTGGTGGTTGGTGGTGGTGATTAGTGATTGGTGGTGGTGATTGGTGGTTGGTGGTAGTGTTTGGGTAAGCAGTGGGGATGGGTGGAGAAAATGGGGGGGGGGGGTGATGAAAATGGGGTGATGGTCGTGACAGTGGTGGTGATGGTGGTGGTGGTTGAGGTGCAGCAGGAGGAGGAGGAAGTGGTGGTGGAGGTGGTGGGGGAGGTGGTGGTCGTGGTGGTCGTGAAAGAGATGGTGATGGTGGTGATGATGGCGATGGTGATGATGAAGGTGAACGTGACTGGTGATTGGTGGTGGTGATTGGTGATTGGTGGTTGGTGGTGGTGATTGGTGGTAGTGTTTGTTTAAGTAGTGGAGATGGGTGGAGAAGATTGTGTGGGGGGGTGATGAAAATGGGGTGATGGTCGTGATAGTGGTGGCGGTGATGGTGGTGGTGGTTGAGGTGCAGGAGGAGGAGAAGGAAGTAGTGGTGGAGGTGGTAGAGGAGGTGGTGGTCGTGAAAGTGATGGTGATGGTGATGGTGGTGGTGATGGTGGTTATGATGGTGATGGTGATGATGGTGGTGATGGTGGTGTTGATGATAGTGGCGGAGGTGGTGATAGTGGTGACGGCAGATGTGGTGCCGGTAGTGATGGCTTCAAGCAGTCGAAAGATGGAACTGTTTGAAAAAAATACACCAGCACATTTTTAATAACTTTTATATCATTTTTATAGTTTCACCAAAACACGAAGGTGCTGACATTTTCCCCCACCAGAAAAAAACACTTATTTTGTGGGCTTCGGGTTTTAGAAAGGCATACATGTAGTGGTGATAGTGGGGAGACGTTGGGATGGGTGCTGACAACGGTTAAAAGATGGCATATTTCCCAAGCATGCCAAGGCACGCACGCCTTACACGTGTTTTTGTAACCAAAGATTTCTCTTGATTTTTATGATTACATGAAACCAGTGCATTTCTTCACTAAGTGCAAGTTAATTTTAGCATTGTGAGTTTTGCCAATATTTCTAGGTTAGAAAAGAATGGGGGCAGGAGGAGGGTTCTTGGTTGGTTTTTGGAGTTTTACATCCTCGCAACATCTAAGGTCATATCAGGAAAGGTACCGACTTGTGACAGTGTGCACTCATGGGGACTATATAGTGCTGCCCCACTGGGAAATCATGCCACCTGGAAACATGCCCCAATATCCCACTCAAGTCATAGTATCCTGACACTGAGCTAACGAGTCCTTTCCCTATCCTATTAATGCCAAGTGCCAGGCTAGGTAGTGACAAGTACCAATTTTGAAAGTCATTAGTTTGACTCAACTGGGAACTGAACTCCTGATCTCTCGCATGCGAGGCCTGTGCCCTACCGATTCGGCCACCATGGCATATGAGCCGCAATGGAACACAACCACACTTACACACACCTACACACCCTACACATAGACACACCTACACACACCTGCACACACCTACACATACCAAGACGTACCGCACCAGTGTCCGCTTGACCTGACTAATCACGCTCAGGTTCTGCTTCACCCCCTCCTGCTCACGGTACTACACTCGTCCACTCCACCTACCCGCCGCAATATGCAACAACAATTACCCTCCCACCCTCCTTTGAAAAATTATATATCATAATTAAAGCCCACTTACCACAAAATCCATGTCTGTGATGTCATATTGCTATTCATATAAATAAATATCTCAAATGTCAGATTGATGTCACAAATGTCACTTCGATAGTAAACCCTTTGTTTTTATCGCCTGCGACCTTTTTTGGCATAATAAGACGATATGTGGATGGTCGAGTGGATGAGGGGGGGGGCTACGGGTATTGCGGGATGAACTTTGCAACCGCTCAAATAATTGTCAATATTTAATTGATAGTGCCACTTGAATACGACAGCCAGCAGTGTTCTAGAAGCCTCTGTGTGTGTGTGTGTGCATGTGCGTGTGCGCGTGCATGCGTGTGTGTACGTGCATGTGCGCGTGTGTGTGTGCGCGTGTGTGTGCCCGTGTGTGCCTCTGTGCGCTTGTGATTGTGTGGATGTATGTATGTGCGTGCGTGTATCCGTGTGTGCGTGCGTGTGTGTGGGTGTGCGTGCATGTGTGTGGGTGTGGGTGTGCATGCATGTGCGTGTGTGCGCGTGCATGTGGTTACGTGTGTGCGTGCATGTATGTATGCGTGCATGTGCGTGTGTGTGGGTGTGTGTGCGCGCATGTGTGTGCCCATGTGCCTCTTTGTCCGCTTGTGAATTGTGTGGATGTATGTATGTGCATGCGTGTATCAATGTGTGCGTGCGTGTGTGTGGGTGTGCGTGCATGTGTGTGGGTGTGGGTGTGCATGCATGTGCGTGTGTGTGCGTGCATGTGGTTACGTGTGTGCGTGCATGTGTGTGTGCGTGCATGTGCGTGCGTGTGTGTGTGTGCACGTGTGTGTGCCTGTGTGCCTCTTTGTGCGCTTGTGAATGTGTGTGGATGTTTGTATGTGCGTGTGCGCGTGCGTGTATCCGTGTGTGCGTGCATGTGCGTGTGCATGTATGTGCGTGTGTGCGTAGGCCAAGAGTTGGCTGCCTAGTGGGAACCCCAACTTACTCACCTCCACCCACCTCCCCACCACAATAAAATATCAAAAATAAAATAATTCGTTTAAAACATGAGGAAACAAAACCAATGTGGACAAGGGACAAATATTTTTGTCTAACTGACGTGCTGAATTAGAGAAGTGCATGCTTTCGCGAGAAGGCATTGCTGTAACCTCCGTGGATCAATTGTAGTCTGGTCATGAATAATCGCATTGTCCACACACAACAGACCAGCTCATCATCACTAGCTGTCCCACATATTAGCACCAATTCTACAAATGTAGGGGCTTCGCTACACATGTACCTTTTGTCCTTGTTATCCTTGGGGTAATGGGGGAGAATTTAATCAGCTCCGAGGCACTGGTCTTCCAGCTGGAAGTATATATATAAATATACACATATAGTTTATATACGTGATGGTATGATATTCTTGTATCTATAGATGCAGGTTCTATTATCACCTGGCAATTCGGCAGTTGGTCGTTGGTTGGTTGTACTGTAATGTTATAGAGTTGGTTGGTTGTTGGAATTTTACCTCCTGGCAACATCTAAGTCATATCAAGACGGGTACTGACTTGTGACAGTGCGCACTCATGGCGAATTTATAGTGCTGCCCCACTGGGAGACCAGGCTGCCAGTACCATGACCTGATATCCCACTCAGTCACATTATCCTGGCACTGAGCCACCCGGTCAGTAATTCAGCAGTACATCGTAGTAACAGCATTTATATAAGGGCTTACTTACGGCAGTATGGATCAGTTACAGTGCTATCCTATCAATAATCAATAGTTTAGGGATTGATTATTGGATACTCTTTGTTTGTTTGTTGTTTTATGTCCTAGCAACATCTAAGGTCATATCAGGACGGGTACTGACTTGTAGCAGTGCACACTCATGGCGACTTTATAGTGTTGCCCCCACTGGGATACCAGGCCACCAACACCATGATCTGATATCCCACTCAGTCACATTATCCTGGCACTGAGCCAACCAGTCCTTGCCCTATCCTAATAATGCCGAGCACCTGGCTAGGAAGCGACAAGTATAATCTTTATGTCATTGGTTTGACTCGACCAGGGTTCGGAACTACGATCCCATGGCCTACCAACACGGGATACGGACGCTCTAACTCATTCGGCTATCCCGTCTGGTTTATTGGATACTCAGTTTGGCAAATGATTATGGGGTTATGGTAGATAAAGTGGTTTGGTTAGTAGTGCAGGTGGCAGTGTGGGTCTTGTGGGAGTGTGTCGCGGTCATGGTTCATGGTTACGTGAAGTTGGCTGTGGGTCGGATAGTGACGATACTGGTGGTGTAAAACGGCCATCTAAATCGTCTAAATAAAAATTTTTTTAAAGGGAACGAATTCTGCTAAATCCACCTTACCCTCCCGCCTACTCCAGATACGAGTGGACTCTCTAAACAAGGCACACTGTGACATCACAACTGGTCCTATGACCAAATCAGAGATTTCTGAGGGGAGAATATTCCCCCACGCTGCGACTGAATGAACACGAGGCAATTGCTCGAAGTTATGAAGATTAAATGTTTATGATCATATTATTTAATTCTGTTCTGTTTTATTTTATTTTTGCAATTCTTTTATGTGTTTTTCATATAATTTATTTACTTTTTTAATTGTGATTAAAAAAACGAACAAATTATTTTACTTTTATTATTATTGTTATTATTATTGTAATATTATTATTATCATTATTAGTAGTCGTGAATACTATTCAACATGAAGATGAATGCCAGGAAGACCAAAACAATGGCTATAAGTAAAAAGACAGATAAACCAAATATCAATATAACCATAGATGGCACAAACATAGAACAAGTATCCGAATTCATATATCTCGGACAAAAGATTACAAATGATGGGAGATGTGAGGAAGAAATTAAAAGAAGGATAACAATAGCCCGAACAACATTCTCAAAAATGCATAGAGTGTCAACATCAAGTAAGATATTAATACAAACAAGGAGGCGTATTCTATTTATGTGTGATCTACTCTAAATGTATCGGGCTGAGACAAGGACAATCTCTAAGAAAATGTACAAACATTTAGCAGCATTTGAGATGTGGACTTATCGAAG
Source organism: Branchipolynoe longqiensis (assembly GCA_030323885.1). Classification (NCBI taxonomy): domain Eukaryota; kingdom Metazoa; phylum Annelida; class Polychaeta; order Phyllodocida; family Polynoidae; genus Branchipolynoe; species Branchipolynoe longqiensis. The sequence goes on from CM059189.1 coordinate 70,339,186, forward strand.
GATGATGAAAATATCATGGACAAAGAAGATCACCAACAAAGAAGTTCTCAGAAAAATTAAAAATAAGAAAAGCTTGTTTGCCACTATACAGACAATGAAACTTATTTATTTTGGCCACATCATTCGTCAGAGTTCAATATACCGTACATTGTTGGAAGGGAAGGTGAATGGCAGCAGAGGGAGAGGGAGACCAAGAACATCATGGTTAACAAATATTTCACAGTGGACAGGCTTGAATTATTCACAGTCTATCAGAACAGCACACCATCGGGACAAGTGGAGAACCATTGCATCCAACCCTCGACTAGAGGACGGAACTATTAATTGATTGAGTAGTCGTAATATTATTAACAGTATCATTATTACTAGTGTCGTGGGGGTGACTCCAGGCCAGTGTGCTAACCATTACACCACCTAGGCTCCCTGATATCAACACACTCTCCACGCCTACCTGTCTATGTGGTTACTTGCCTGAGAGGTCAGTGCAGACCACTACACTCGTCCCCCTGGAATTGTAAGCCTTGTAATGCTTACAATTACATACATACAGGCAATGCACTAACACATACATACACAGGGTAGGTTCAACAACCATACAGCGCAAAGCTTGTACAGGATCCTGATTACGGCAACCAGTGTCGTGGGGGTGATTCCAGGCCAGTGTGCTAACCATTACACCACCTAGGCTCCCTGATATCAACACACTCTCCACGCCTACCTGTCTATGTGGTTACTTGCCTGAGAGGTCAGTGCAGACCACTACACTAGCATCATTATCATTATCATCATTATTATTATTATTACGAATCCAGGGTAGGAGATCGATCGATTTAAATCAATTTCGATCCCTCGCTGATGACGGCGACCCGGGCTTGGAATGATCAGATATCGCCTTAAATAGGCGCAAATTAAACACCACTTCCGCTAGTGGGAGATATATCAGTTTTCATCGCGGAGATTGCATTTCCGTCCCTTCAGCGTTGAGACTCTGAGTGTTGGAGTGTGTGTGTGTGTGGGGGGGGGGGGTTGTAGGGGAGAGAATGCCCATGCCATAACACGTTCATCATCAAGGCTCCCAGCTTCACACTGGAGGTGTTCGGAAAACACCAGCCGATATCGCAAGAAGACGTGAGGTTTTCATTGCTGGGTTCTGCGATTCTGAAATGAGTGAGTGAGGGAGTGGTGGTCTTCTCTGTGGCGGAGTGGTTAGAGTGTCTGACTTTTTTTGGTCGGACTCCTAATCTGAAGGTTAGTGGTTCTATTCCCTGTGGCCCCACCTCTGCCAATTTGAATTTCCACCGCTGTGTATAACTTACAGCGTCATCAAAGGCCAGTTGCTCTCATACCATGTCTATGTGGTGTGGGAGGTTAAAAATCCCTTGGGTCGGTAAAAGTGTAGGCTCGGGCTTTCTATCGACAAACTGTCTAATGGTGATAGGCAGTATAAATCTTCAAGAGAGAGGAGTGACTCACTAGGTTGCATTTCCGACGGACACATCGACATGGGTTTCCTAGTGACTCAGTGACTCAGTGACTCACTAATCAGCCTGACATCGTGACACATCCATCATACTTTGCCATACCTATCTTAGTAACGCCAGGCCAGGTAGTTAATCCCAAGAATCTACACTGGTTGCGTTACCTTACTGGGTGCTCCTGCGTTACTCCCCACTGTGTTACCTTACTGGTTGCTGCTGTTTTACTGTACACATATATAATAGTAGTTTCTGTGTTATTTATTACACACTGGTATTATTAATTTACTGGGTACACTGGCTATGTCACCTTACTGGGTCCTCCTGTGTTGCTACACTGGTTATGTTATTATTACGTGACTGGGTCCTCCTGCGTTACTACACACTGGTTGTGTTAGCTTATTGGGCACCGCAGTATAACTACACTGGTTGTTACTTTACTGGGGTCATCCTGCATTACTACACACGAGTTGTGCTAGCTTAATAGGCACCCTAGAATGAATACACTAGTTTTGTTAATTGACTGGTTCCTCTAGTGTCGTTGCATACTAGTCGTGTGGTGAAAACAAGTATTAAAACACTTATCCGTTATGAGTAGTGCAAATAAATTCATCACACAAAATTATTTTGTTTTAATTTTAAAAATATTACTGTGTGCTACTGGTGTTCTCTGTGGCGGAGTGGTTAGAGTGCTTGACTTTTTTCTAGGTCGGACTCCTAATCTGAAGGTCGGTGGTTCGATTCCCTGTGCCCCCCACCTCTGCCAATTTGGATTTCCACCGCTGTGTATAACTTATAGCGTCATCAAAGGCCAGTTGCTCTCATACCATGTCTATGTGGTGTGGGAGGTTAAAAATCCCTTGGGTCGGTAAAAGTGTAGGCTCGGGCTTTCTATCGACAAACTGTCTAATGGTGAAAAGAACTCTATTCAGACTTATCCATAATAGGGAGTATAAATCTTCAAGATACCCCACCATCCTGCCGCACGTGATTGTTAGAGCCACCAGAAACGCCCCTTTCCATGCGAGCTACCACAACGTGGGTGATCCCTACTCAGTGTTTACAAGCGCACAACGCTCACGCAAAATCTGTTGTAATTCCAGATTTTCGGGGAATCGAGGAGAGGGAGGGACGAGGGAGGGGGGGGGGGAGGGGGAATAGGGGGAAGTGAGAAGGTGAAACGGTGGAAGGGGGATGGGGATGGGGAGGTGGAATATGGTGAGAGGGGCAAGAGGGAGGCAGGGCAGGAGGGGATGAAGGGGGATGAATGGCAGGAGGGGGCAGGAGGGGGAGGAAGGAAGGAGGGAGAGGAAGGGAGGGGGGGAAGGGGAGGAAGGGGAGTGGAGGGGAGGAGGATGAGGGGAGGGGGGGGGGGGGAGGATGAAGGAAGGAGGGGTAGGGGGAAAGGGGAGGAAAGGGGTAGGGGGAAGGGGAGGAAAGGGGTAGAGGGGCTATAGAGGGGGAGAAGGAGTGAGGAGGAGAGAGGGAGAAGGGGGAGGGGGAGAAGGGGGAAAGGGGGGGGAAGGAGGGGGGAAGGAGGGGGAAAGGAGGGGGAAGGAGGGGGAAGGAGGGGGAGAAGTGAGGGGGAAGGAGGGGGAGAGGAGGGGGGAAGGAGGGGGAGGGGGGGGAGGAGGGGGGGAGGGAGGGGGGGGGGGGAGGAGGGGGAAGGAGGGGGGAGGAAGGGAGGGGTAGGAGGGGGGGAGGAGGGGGGAGGAGGGGGGGAGGAGGGGGGAGGAGGGGGGGAGGATGGGGGGAGGGGGGGGAGGAGGGGGGAGGAGGGGGGAGGAGGGGGGGAGGAGGGGGGAGGAGGGGGGAGGAGGGGGGAGGAAGGGGGGAGGAGGGGGAGGAGGCGGGGGGAGGGGGGCGGAGGGGGGAGGAGGGGGGAAGGAGGGGGGAGGAGGGGGGAGGAGGGGGGGAGGAGGGGGGAGGAGGGGGGAGGACGGGGGGAGGAGGGGGGCGGAGGGGGGGGAGGCGGGGGGAGGAGGGAGGGAGGAGGGGGGGAGGGAGAGGGAGGAGGGAGGGGGGGGAGGAGGGGGGAGGAGGGGGGAGGAGGGGGGAGGAGGGGGGGGAGGAGGGGGAGGAGGGGGAAGGAGGGGGAAGGAGGGGGAAGGAGGGGGAGGGGGGGGGAGGAGGGGAGGGGGGGGGAGAAGAGGTTGGAGGAGGGTGGAACCATGTGATGAATGTATGTGTGCGTTGTGGGTTGCGGGGTGGGTGAGGCAGGATGGAGAGGACGAGATGTTCCTGGGGTCGACCAAGCCCCTCTGCCCGCCCCTGCCTTCCCCGCCTCTCACCACCTCCCCCCACCCCCAAGTGTTGACCATCTTAGTTTACCGCTACCGTATGCACAGAGTCGAGTAACGCCGGTCAATTTTCTGTGGGCAGCCCTTTTAATAAATCGACGGAAATGAATTTGGTGTGAATTGCGATGTGTATTCTGTCGTCATTGGCACATTTTCCCAGCCACGGGGCGCCTGAACGTGGTCCGACGGCCGGGTGATTCACACGTGCGTTGGGGAAGGGGGGGGGGGGGGGGGGGGGGGGGCGAAAAGGGTTCTAAGGAGGAGGAGGAGGAGGAGATGAGTGAGGTTTAATGCCCGTCAGACACCTAGCGACTGAGGCGGCTATCGGCAGTGTGTCAGGTACACACATGGCGTGTGGTGTTCCCAGTGGTTTATAGAGAGGGTATGGTAAATTACTTGTTAAAGAGGCTATTGAAGTGTTTTAAGTCAATGGGCTATCTAGTATATATATATATATATACATTTTTGAGCGAGTGGTACAGGCAAGAGACTGGATCATGGCAGCTGAATAGGCCAGGTGGCAGCACCAGGCAAGACAGAGAGCCTGCCCATCCGCTTGAGTTGTTAAGTGTCAATAGTTGTGAAGTGTCAGGTAAGGTGCCAAGCAGAGGCACAGTTCAAGGATAATCAGTTTACAGACAATGATACTCATATAATGCTTATACAGCACATAATATATCTAATATATTCTTTATATATCAGATATATATCTTATGTATCTTATGTATCTGATATACAGTAAAACCTCTCTAAATCGACCGACCTTGGGACCCACTTTAAGTGGTCCATTTAGGGAGGTGGTCGGTTTAGGGAGTTAGAATATGGTTACAATGGTATTGTTGGGACCCAAATAAAGCGATCACTATAGGGGAGTGGTCGATCTGTGGAGGGGGTCTGTTAGAGAGGTTTTTCTGTATATCTGATATATATCCTATATATCTGATGCTTTGGTAGATCGTGGGTTTCGAACTCACGGGTTCGAACCCTGGTCGAGTCAAACCAATTACTTAAAAATTTATACTTGTTGCTTCCTGGCCAGGCGCTCGGCATTATTAGGTTAGGACAAGGACTGCTTAGCTCAGGATCAGGATAATGTGACTGAATGGGACATTGGGTTATGGTGCTGGCAGCCTGATTTCCCAGTAGGACAGCACTACAAAGTCACCATGAATGTGCACTGTGACAAGTCGTTACCCGTCCTGATATGACCTTAGATTTTGCCAGAACATAAAATTCCAACAACCAACCAACCAACTATGCAACCCTACAACCTCTGCCCCATTACCCCTCTGAACCCCAATCCATCCCCACTCACCCCCATCCCCACCCCCACATTCCAACTCACCCCCACCCTCACCCCCACATCCCAGCTCACCCTCACACACACCCCACACCCCTACCAAATCCCCCCATATCAACACCAACCCCCATGTAATATTTCAGGTCTAATTGAACACCGACTGACTGAGCTGGACACTTCCGGTCAACTTGAGCCTTACAAAACATGCCCTGGTGAGGTGAAGCCTACTGCGTTTATCCTTTCTTCACACTCATAAAATTCACAGACAAGGGGAAAAAAGGAAGAAAAGGGAAAAAAAAGAGTGACGCCTTTAATTCATTTCTCCTTTTTGTTTGTTGGTTGGTTGTTGGAATTTTACGTCCTGGCAACATCTAAGGTCATATCATGATGGGTATTGACTTGTGACAGTGCACACTCATGGTGACTTTATAGTGCTGCCCCTCTGTGAGACCAGGCCACCAGCACCTTTACCTGATATCCCACTCAGTCACATTATTCTGACACTGAGCCAACCAATCCTTACCCTATGCTAACAATGCAGAGCGCCTGGCTAGGAAGTGACAAGTATAATTTTCAAGTCATTGGTTTGACTCGACTAGGGTTCTAACCCGTGGATTTGAATCCCACGAACTACCAAAAGGGGAGATAGATGCTCAACTCATTCGGCCATCCCGTTTGGTCTCTCCTTTTTGTTGGTGAGAACTAATCCCTCTATGAGCGTTAGAGCGCCTTTGAGTCGGCTGTAAATAAGTATTTCACGCTCACGTCGCGCAGTGCGCACACTATAAATAACATGGGGGGGCGGGGTTGGGGGGGGGGGGGATTCCCGCTAATTTTATTCATCACCCCCATTGTGATGCATTCTGTGAATTGTTGAGATGTACTATAGGCCTACATACAAGCAGCGCCATCTCCTGCCAACCACCACTGCTGTGTTTCCAAACCGATGCAACGCTCTTTATGCCATGAGTGGGTCGACTACCCGGACTTGGAATATATTGAACAACACCGACTGTCGGGATATAGCAGAGTTTAAATGCACACACTGCGCCGACTTTATTCTGTCGGCTCAGCACTAACTTTTGCAACAACTCACCCCATGCCAGTCCCAAACTGAAACCATCAAGACATTCGGTGATGTGACTCCCCCCCCCCCCCCCACACACACACATACACACATAGCCAGCTCATGACCTCTTTGAACCATCGAGCACGACGGCTAGAGTAATACTTCCAAAGTGTCGTTGACAGTCTAGACGTGTTAAACATAAAACCCTGTACACTACTATCTGTATTCAGCGACCCAAGTTATCGGCGAACACCCCTGCCGTGTGCGGACAAGTGTGTCAATGTACAAACTGTCTTCGTCTAATAAGTGTTCTCTGATGTTCGCTGGTATCTCAGGAAGGTTGAAGGCAACTACTAGTACTACCCAACACGCCGGGTTGCAGCTACAGTTTACTCAGGAGAAGGGGGTCTGGAGGGGGGGGGGGGTCGGGTGAATATACATACATAAATAGTTAGCGGCTCCAGACATCACTATAATGCCTGTCACACTATGCCGGATTGAGCAACGGAGAGAATTGTCTAGTCTGGTGGTGATAAGTATCAAGATGTATTAAAATGTGTCAAAGTGTTGCGACATCGGGTCTAAGAATGGACATGAAACAGACATGAAACGGACATGAACGGATAACCAATGGACGAAATTAAATCAAATTGGACAAGAACCATAGACGTCAGTCCGGCGGCATCCATTCCTAGTTTTGTCCATGTTCAAAACTTGTACGGTCACAAACCGGACATTGTTCGTTTTCTGTCCGTTTCCCCCAATCCGGTGAGGTGTGACAGGGCCTTAAGGCCTAACCAAATACTCCTTTGTTTTGGTTTCCCTCCAGTCATACCAGAAGCAAAGTCATAAAAAAATAAGTTTTTAATGTCCTCACGTGGTATTTGAAGTGTGTATTATTTTTGTTTGTGAAGTGGGCGAGACTACTCGTTCTGTGACAATTGCGGGCTTGGGCCGATTAGCTCGCATTCTGAAATGCTGGGCTATTACCACAAGACAGACCCATATTTGCCACCATTTGCGGGGTGGTGGGTTCCCTGCTGTAATGCGTTGTTAGGAGACGTCAATTGTGACTTTCCTAGCAACGGTGGAAGGTCAAGCGCTCGGGCTCCGACCCATTGGACGTGTTTATGCACGCTCTGATGTTTTAGACGAGATTTAGGCTTTAATTGTCAGAATTCCAAACTTATTTAACTTAATTTTTATGGGAGGGATTTAACTTCTTCATATCCATCATATTGCTGAACTTATATTGTACTAGCTAGGGTAAGAATAAAGCTGTGAGCTCTTAAATGGTAAATTGGAACGTTCCTTGCATTCTTTACTATTCTCCAGTCTTCTTGTATATTAACCGTGTAAGGAATCCTAGCTTTATGCAGCCGATTAACCCATCTGCGGGGATATACTAGACATATTAATGGAATTAACATAGTGATATTTGGCTGAAACTAAGACATTAACGTAGGCTGATTATCAGTGACAGTAGCAGAAACACAGGGAGTGTCTGCTTAGTTCTGGATTAAATCAAGTATATTAACTCACACGGATGGTGGGGAGGAAAGCCAGTTAGTAGGGGATAATTAGTAGCTTCTTGGTTATATAAATGCGGGGAGGGGCAAAACCATATTTCTATGATACTCTGGCTGTCCGCCTTTAGCCTGGGAATTACACCGACGGAGGAGGTCTACCTGCAGGCGGGATGAGAGGCAGCGGTGGCCCGCGGCAGGCCCAGGAAATTCACATGGAAATAATTACATAACTTAACACGTAGGCTCGCCTTAGGCGGGGGCGAAATAGCCGAACGGTTAAACTGGTGCCGTGACCAGTAAATAAAATATCCAAAGGGTGTAGGAATTTCAATCTTCAATAATGGTAAATGTATTTTAATTATGAACCCTTATCCCCCCCCCATGCTAAATGTTTTTAATGCGAAAGGGAAGTACTGAGGCACTGATCTCCTTATTTTACTGATGTTACTTATGAACAAAGATAATATTTGTATTTCAATCAACAAAGGTTTTCATGCTGATTAACTATATGTGCCACGTTTTGGCAAGTTAAGGGTTCGCGCCCTGCGCCTGGCTGATATCCAGTTGTTGTAAAGGGTTATTCATTATTCTGCACTGGCAGCCTCTGCTGGTCCCTCGTCTGCCAGTATGAACCAACCAAAGTCGTGACTGTGGACAAACTGGCCCGGTGTAGGACGTTCAAAACACTACGCCGTTCAAAACACTACGGTAGTGTTTTGAACTTAGGTTGAAAACACTACTGTTAAGTTCAAAACACTACCCTTACATACGTTCAAAACACTACCCAAGTTCAAAACACTATCACAACAAGCTGACCCTGCTGCGGCATTTGAAGCACATATTAGTATACACTGATAGAGCTGCGGCATGTGCACCACATATTACGCTGATGGTGCTGCGGTGTGTGCACCACATGTTACGCTGATAGTGCTGCAGCGTGTGCACCACGTTTTAGTATACGCTGATGATGCTGCGGTGTATGCACCACAAATTGATACTTTTCGCTTTCCTAGCATGGCGTTTGGCATTAATAGGATAGTGAGTACCCATCCCGATATGACCTTCCATGTTGCTAGAATGTAAAACAATAACCACTAAAAACAACCCCTACTGCCCCACCTTAGTACATACTGCCCTGTAGTGTTTTGAACTTAAAGGTACTGTTTTGAACTTGAGGATAGTGTTTTGAGCGTGGCCACAGTAGTGTTTTGAACCTACCGTCAGCTAGGTTGAAAACACTACCATAGTGTTTTGAACCTAGGTTGAAAACACTACTGTAGTGTTTTTGTGGGGTAGTGTTTTGAACTTACTACACCGGCGACGTGAGCCCCGCTGATCGATGGTGTCAATATCGGTCATTGTGATGCATGTTCTGGGGCTCATTTACTAATCTTTCACTTCGGTTATATACATGTGTGTGAACATGCACATATACACACACATATACACACATATATGTACACATACCGTATATGTCCTAATAGACGCACACTTCGTTAGTGCAGACAAAAGGATGAGTGTCTATTCAAAGTTAAAGAATTTCAAGGATTTGTTTTTGTTGTACCTCTGAAATAAAGTGGGATTGTCTTATTTTATGTGCATTCAGTCTGAATATGATCGTAAATTTGTGTGTATTTTCACTCTTGAAAAAGTTTAAATGGGGTGTGTGCTTTCTATTGGGTAGTGTGGGACATATACGGTATATACAGAGAGAAATATATGTATGGATAGTGATAAACCCGTTATCGCATGTAATAAGTCTGGAGTGGGTTGCACACCCCCACCCCCCTACCCGGGGGTGGGTACCAGCATGCACCTCTCCGCCTTCTGCGCGGGGCCTCTCCTCCACTAGCTCGGAGGAATTACACGTACATATCTATACATGTCTATGTGGAAATATTCCAGCAACATGTAGTATACAATATTAGCACTGAATGTTCGAGATCTGAATCAGCAGTGTCACAATTAGTATTTACATAGCCCTTGATTGATCCCCACCCCCACCCACACCCACACACACACATCCATAACCATGTGATGTTGACCAAGTATCACTCTATATTAGCTGGTTAAGCAAATCGTTTGTCTACTCTTCCATTATCAATTATTTGAGTGACTTGAATTACCTTCTGAAGTGGAAGGGATCAGATCCAATTGGTTACAGTAGTTGCAAGGTTTGGAATTGGAGTGTACCAGGGGGTGCGATGGGGGTGGGGGTTAGGGTTAGGGTTAGGGTTGGGGTTAGGTGGGTGTAAAGATTCCTTCTACGCGGTATGCGGTATGTGGCATGCAGCATGTGGTATGCGGTATGCGAATGGGAGGATTCCTTCTACGTGGTATGCGGCATGCGGCACAGGACTGGCTATATTTAAAAAATATAAATAAACAAGTATACTCCATACTGCACTGTAGATGACCTAATATGGCATTTATATCTATGTACCTCTTGGTACGTCACATGGGGGTTCCTACCTTTATAATTACCAAATTATTTATAGATAAGTATTCATATTTCTGTGGCTATGGTAGCATTTTTACCAACCGTAAACCCCACCACCACCACTACCATATGTTTCCCCTCCGCACCCCTGTGTGTGACCGTTCCGTAATGATCAGTCGCCTCTCATTGTCTAAAACTAATGGACACATGCGACTGAGGTTTCTAATCGCATACCACATGCCGCATGCCGCACCGATCGCTACAGGGACCGATCGAGTTGCCGCATTCGCATTCGCATTCGCATTCGCATCCGCATACCGTATGTAAGGAATGTAGCCCATTGACTTCAAGGCGTTTCGATTTTTTGCCGCATTCACATTCGCATACTGCATACCGCATACCGCGTGTAAGGAATCTCAGCTTTAGGCTTAGTAATGGAGCAGACGGGCCTATATTACCTGCCTAATTGTTGCTTGTGATTGGTGAATCGTCTGACTCGCATGGGCATGTATGTTTGCATATATATGGGTCGTTCTCTGAAACTGTGTCGGAGCCTACCACTTTTGCGACATGGAAACCAAATGTGAAAAACATTCCAAATAATAGCAGAAAACACTCCAAATAATAGCGGAATCCATATTAATATAAAGGTTTATAATGTTGTGCACATGTCAGAGTTCACTTTTTTTCTCTCACTTTTTGAGTTGATCTCATACAAATTGAGAAAGCCACTAAAATTAACTAGGTAGCATCCACCCATAACATCATTTCAACACATACAACAAATTCAAACAAGGTTTTAAAAAAATCACAAGAACAAAAACTTTGAAATAATGCTTGCTTGGGCAGATGTATGACATCGACAACCACATTTTCATATTTTCACTTTAGCACACAATCATACGAGCATTTTTGTCCAAAACATGTTGTGGGATAGAATAAATACAGGGGGGCGAGAGGGGAGGGGAGGGGGGGGGGGAGGGGAGGCGATGGGGAGGAGAACTGGGTCGGGGTAGAGAGTGGAGGGGGGTGGGGGAAGATATCAATGTCGACGGTAGCGTTAGAGCGGGTGGCCGGGTGGTGGCGCTTGACGGCCCGCCGGGCTGCACACCCCGGCATTTCCCCCCCGCCGCTCAACCCCGGCCCGCCGGTCTCCCGACCATCCACTCGGCCACGGGCCGGGTGCGGGTTGCGGGGCTGCCTGATTATATAAACAGTAGCCCCCGCCCACGCACGCACCTCGCCCGGCGCACACTCGGATCGCCTTACACGGCACCAAGAAGCACTTGACAGTGGCACTCGACAATACGGATAGGGCCCTCGGCGAGCCGCCGTAATCGGACAGACTGACGAAGAGCCTCCGTCACCGCCCCCCGCCCACCGGCCCCCGCCCCCCGCCCCCGCCCCCCCGCCCCCCGCCCGGTACAGCCCCGTCACCGCCCCCGCCCCGCCATCACCAGGTACAGCGCCTCGCCCAGCCCTGCCTACACCCCCCCCCCCCAGCCCCCGCCCACGGCACCTCCCGCAGAATAGCTCCGCCCCACCTCGCCCCCTCCCCACCTCACACGAACCTGCCTGTGTTTGACCAAGAAATAATACAACACATGAATTGTGGTGATGGTGGGGCTAGTGGTGTGTGGTGTTGTGTGTTTGGTGGTGTGTATTTGGTAGTGTGTGGTGATTGTGTGTGGTGATGGTGTGTGGTGATGGTGTGTGGTGATGGTGTGTGTGGGGGTGATGGTGATGGTGTTTGTGGGGGGAGCGGTAATGATGGTGTGTGGTGATGGTGTGTGGTGATGGTGTGTGTGGTATGTGGTGATGGTGTGTGTGGTGGTGTATGGTGGTGTGGTGATGTGTGGTGGTGTATGGTGGTGTGTGGTGGTGTGTGGTGGTGTGTGGTGGTGGTGTATGGTGGTAGTATAAACAACTGATACTTGCGGTGGAACGACTTAGTTATAATTTTACCAGAAGGGTTCAATAAACTGCCTTATAATATACAACAACAATTATATATTATATATAATATATAGTATATACTTGCGACGGTTTTTCTCCTCCGTCACTGCCCCCGCCCCTCCCGACGCCCCCGCCCCCACGTGGTACAGCCCCGTCACCGCCCCCGCCCGCCATTGCCCGGTACAGCGCCGCCACCACCTCCCCCAGCCCCACCTAGGCCCCGCCCCCCGCCCCCGCCCACGGCACCTCCCGCAGAATAGCTCTGCCCCCCCCCCCCCCCTCGCCCCCCCCCCCTCCCCACCTCACATGAACCTGCCTGTGTTTGACCAAGAAATAATACAACACATGAATTGTGGTGGTGGTAGTGTGTGGTGGTGGTGGTGGTAGTGGTGTGTGGTGTTGTGTGTTTGGTGGTGTGTATTTGGTAGTGTGTGGTGATTGTGTGTGGTGATGGTGTGTGGTGATGGTGTGTGGTGATGGGGTGTGATGATGGTGTGTGTGTGCGGTGATGATGGTGTGTGGTGATGGTGTGTGGTGATGGTGTGTGTGGGGCAGGTGGTGATGGTGTGTCTTGGGGAGTGATGGTGTGTGTGGTGGTGTGTGGTGGTGTGGTGGTGTGTGGTGGTGTGTGGTGGTGTTTGGTGGTGTGTGGTGGTGTTTGGTGGTGTGTGGTGGTGGTGGTGTGTGGTGGTAGTATAAACAACTGATACTTGTGGTGGAATGACTTGTGGTGGTGGTGATGGTGTGTGTGGGGGTGGTGGTGATGGTGTGTGTGGTGGTGTGTGGTGGTGTGGTGGTGTGGTGGTGTGTGGTGGTGTATGGTGGTGTGTGGTGGTGTGTGGTGGTGTGTGGTGATGGTGTATGGTGGTGGTGTATGGTGCTAGTATAAACAACTGATACTTGCGGTGGAACGACTTGGTTATAATGTTTACCGGAAGGGTTCAACAAACTGCCTTATAATATACAACAACAATTATATATAATATATAATTGTTGTTGTATATTATAAGGTGGTTTATATACTTGCGATGGTTTTTCTCTCGGGTTTTTAAGGTTTAATAAAGCAACAGAACGAACTGGTCGACTGTCAATTAAAACCATGAGCCCCCCCCCCCCTCCCCCTCCAACACCCTCATTTGGGGCAGGTGTCCTACTTCTGGGGGTCACGTGGTGCTGGCTCCACCGTTAATGTCTATAGCCCTCTCCTGTGTCCACCAATCCGGACACTGAGTGGCACCACGTGGTTTCTGGCCATGCATAAGCTATTTATAAACACTGAGTGGACAGTTGCTATGGTGACTGATCTATCAATCATTAGATTTACTCGTTCTGGCTATAGACACAATTTCAATTAACAGCGCAATTAGATAGCTTACTATTCCTAACCATATCAGTATTTATATGTACTGAATGTTTGTAAAAACATGGACATAATATAAGGACTTGTTTGTTGTGGTTTTACATCCTGGCAACATCTACGGTCATATCAGGATGCTCATACATGTATAAGGATGACTAACCAATTAGTTCTGGGGTAATTCTTTATATACATATACAGCAAGAGACCAGTTGGGCTTGAAGTTGAAGGCCAAGAGGAGAACGAGGAGAAAGAGGAGAAGGAGGAGAAGAGGGAGAGGGAGGAGAGGGAGGAGAGGGAGGAGAGGGAGGAGAGGGAGGAGAGGGGGCGAGGGAGGAGACGGAGGAGAAGGAGGAGAAGGAGGAGGGGAAGGAGAAGAAGAAGGAGAAGGAGGAGAAGGAGAAGTAGGAGAGGGAGGAGAGGGAGGAGAGGGAGGAGAGGGAGGAGAGGGAGGAGAGGGAGGAGAGGGAGGAGAGGGAGGAGAGGGGGGAGAGGGAGGACACGGAGGAGAAGGAGGAGGAGGAGGAGAAGGGGGAGAAGGAGGAGGAGGAGGAGAAGAATGAGAAGGAGGAGAAGGAGGAGAAGTAGGAGACGGATAAGAGGGAGGAGAGGGAGGAGAGGGAGGACACGGAGGAGAAGGAGGAGGAGAAGGAGGAGAAGGAGAAGTAGGAGAGGGGGGGAGGGAGGAGAGGGAGGAGAGGGAGGAGAGGGAGGAGAGGGAGGAGAGGGGGGAGAGGCAGGAGAGGCAGGAGACCGAGGAGAAGGATGAGAAGGAGAAGGAGGAGGAGAAGGAGGAGGAGGAGAAGGAGAAGGAGGAGGAGAGGGAGGAGAGGGAGGAGAGGGGGAGACGGAGGAGAGGGAGGAGAGGGAGGAAAGGGAGGAGACGGAGAAGGAGGAGAAGGAGGAGAAGGAGGAGAAGGAGGAGCAGGGGGAGAAGAAGGAGGAGAGTCAGACTCCTGTCATTGGTTTTTTTTATAGTCTCAGTTCGGCCTTTAAAGCTGCATAGTTCGATGAAAGCATTAAAATTCGAAACCAAAAGAATTAGCTAGATTTAACCTAGATAAAAGATTCACACCCATACTTTTAGTAGAGGGCTGAACCCTCACGTAGTATAATTACGGGCGAAAATAGCTTTAGTATGGAACAGGAAGTAGAAACTATGGGTCCAGGATCAAATGGCTACCCATATTGGCACAGAGTTGGTGAAATGGGCGAGAATGCAAAATGACAAGATGGTGGCGATAAAACGCTGTCAGTTTTATTTTTAAAATTCCTTAAACTACATGTTTTATACATTTAAAATCAAAAGTAACGGGTAAATATGAAGAATTATGTGAAGAATATATTTTGCTTCTTAAATTAAGAATTTACCAGCTCAAAAATATTTCCTGTTTTTCTAATATGTTGGTTTTCACCCCTCTACTGGATGTACAGGGTGAATCCTATATCTAGATTTAACCCTATATATCCATTTATCAAGTATTAAGTTTGATACTGGTATTAAGCATGTGTTGCTGCACAGAAGGGGATGCTAAGTCAATTCAATAGAACAATATTACTGCTGAAGTAAATGGCGCCTGAATTTTGACATACAAATCAAAATTATTTTAGGAATGTTTTCACTTCAGTTCAAATATCTCCAAAGATGAGTATTTATAAATAAAAAAAGTTACTGAGAATTAAAGTAAGCCCGATTATAATGATCAAACTAATGGCAGAAATACAATACCATCTGACTGAAAATTGGAAGTTTAATAGCCACCAGAATAGGTCAGGTATGGGAAGAACTTAAAGTTGCATAGTCCGATGGTTTTTGAGTTTTTGAGATTTTCTGAGATAAATACATCAGGTTGATCTTTATAATGTACCCTACTATAGCTTGAAGTAATTTTTATTTTAAGTGGGTAATTTTTTAGATATTTGAAGCGCAACCATGCTAAATTAATTTTGGCAAGCTTGCCAAAACTCTGACACCATAGCCTTCTGCAGTAACAGGTTCTATTCAATTGTCTCACTATTCCCAGCTGTGTGGCAACAATTGTTTAATATGTGCACCAGTATCGAAGGTAGATATCTCAAATCCAAATCCAATTAGATAATTATTTTGGTTTTGAAAATTTAATGTTGTCATCGGACTATGCAGCTTTAAAGTTGGGCTGCCGAGGGTGGGGTGGTCGGGATATCAGGGTCGGTGGCTGGTTCATGGCTTCTGTCAGCAGCATAATTGGGTTAACAAGGTAGTAGTAGTAGTAGTACTAGTAGTAGTACTACTACATTCAGTACTAGTAGTAGTAGTAGTACACTCAGTACTAGTAGTAGTACACTCAGTACTAGTAGTAACACTACACTCTGTACTAGTAGCAGTAGTAGTAGTACACTCAGTACTAGTAGTAATAGTAGTACTACACTCAGTACTAGTAGTAGTAGTAGTACACTCAGTACTAGTAGTAGTACTACACTCAGTACTAGTAGTAGTACACTCAGTACTAGCAGTAGTAGTAGTACACTCAGTACTAGTAGTAATAGTAGTACTACACTCAGTACTAGTAGTAGTAGTACCACACCAAATACTAGTTAGTACTACACTCAGTATTAGCAGTAGTACTACACTCAGTACTAGTAGTAGTAGCAGTAGTACACTCAGTACTAGTAGTAGTAGTACACTCAGTACTAGCAGTAGTAGTAGTACACTCAGTACTAGTAGTAGTATTACACCAAGTATTAGTTAGTACTACATTCAGTACTGGTAGTAGTACTACACCAAGTACTAGTAGTACTAGTAGTAGTACTAGTAGACTCAGTACTAGTAGTAGTACTACTACATTCAGTACTAGTAGTAGTACTAAACTCTGTACTAGTACTAGTAGTAGTACTACTACACCCAGTACTAGTAGTAGTACTATTACATTCAGTACTAGTAGTAGTACTACACTCTGTACTAGTACTAGTAGTACTACTACACTCAGTACTAGTAGTAGTACTACTACATTCAGTACTAGTAGTAGTACTACACTCTGTACTACTACTAGTAGTAGTACTACTACTACACCCAGTACTAGTAGTAGTGCTACTACATTCAGTACTAGTAGTAGTACTACACTCTGTACTAGTACTACTACACTCAGTACTAGTAGTAGTAGTACTAGTACTACACTCAGTACTAGTAGTAGTACTGGTAGTAGTACTACACTCAGAACTAGTAGTAGTAGTACTAGTAGTACTACACTCAGTACTACTACCAGTAGTAGTACACTACCGAAGTCAGGGTTTGCAGGATTTACGAATGTAGACCAACACTATTCACGACTTAATCTGACAATATCACCCATGAAGTGAGACTGATAATGTATATTGTTTGTTTGTGTGTTACGTCCTGGCAACATCTGAGGTCATATCAGGATGGGTACCGACTTGTGGCAGTGCGCACTCATGGCAACTTTATAGTGCTGCCCCACTAGGATACCAGGCCACCAGTATCATGACCTGATATCCCACTCAGTCACATTAACTGACACTGAGCTAACTAGTCCTTGTCCTATCCCAATTATGCTGAGCGACATAAGTAGTACAGCAGCATAATTGTAGTAGTAGTACACTTGTACACTCAGTGTACAAATAGTACTACTACAATTATGTAGTACACATAGCAGTGTACTGCTATGTGTACTACATATGGTAGTACACATAGCAGTACTACATTCAGTGCAAGAGTGTAGTACTGCTAGTACTACACTCTTGTGTACTAGCACTTACACAGGCCCGCCGGTAAGTCAGTACTGACACACGTCAAAAGTAGTGTCGATAAGTACTACACTAAGCAATAATTATCAATTTTGTAAGTCATTGGTTTGACTCGACTAGGATTCGAACTCCCGACTTCGAAGAGGAGAGAAATTGACAGAGGGGTGCAATTCTTTTTTATCGATTCTCATTTTCAGCATTAGAATTCTATCAAAGGAGAATGACTGTTTCAAAGCTTGGGTAATATTTATTTATTAATGAATGTATCAAGTATATATATGTGAAGATCCAAACAACTATTTAACCTCCCGCAGATGCTTTAGGAGTGGAATACAGTTTCTACTAGTACTACTACTAGTACTAGTATTAAGTTCTATCGGCTATGTGTGCTGGTTACTTGTACCAACCAAACAATATCAAGGTTTTTGCCAGAGGTTGAAATGGCTAACATGTTGTACCCTTAAAGTCTCTGAGGGTACAAATCAGTATCCTCAAATTATTGGGATACCTTTGTTAAAGGTTTAAGGAGCCAGAGACAACAAAGCCACCATAAAAAATCAGTTAGACTCTAATGGGGCTGTCACACTACGACGTTTCTGCCGGCGTGCTGGCAACGCGGAAAATATTTGCAACCCGTCGAGAAACGTCGAACTTTTCGGCGTTTTGGGAGAAAGTTTGATGGCACGCAGCGTGTTAGTGGCGGGTTGGGGGCGCGCGGCCAACGGGTTTCGACGTGCGGCGGTAAAAAAAAAAAAAAAGTCTGCTTGACCTAGTTTACTCCTTCGTTTGTCGACGCGCGTCAACGTCCCACCAGCGGGTTCCCAGCGTACCATCAGCGTGTTATCGGCGCGTTGTCGGCGCTCCACCAGCGTTTCTCAGCGAGTTGGACGTGTTCCCGGCGTGCCTGGACGCGTTGGCGGCGGGTCTTGGCGCTGTGCCGGCCCTACCTGAATGCCAACGTTAACCGACGTTGATCAACGTCATGCCAGCGCTCTGCCGGCGCGACACCAACGGGTTCGACGTGTTGGCAACGTGTTGGTAGCGTGTCCATAACGTCGCCTCCAACACGTCTGCGCGCGTCGATCCGCGCCGAAAGTTTTGTGCAAGCACAAAACAATCGGCGCGACCCGACGTGCGCCGACGTGTAGATTCACACGTTGCTATGTACCGATGCGCCGGAAACGCGCCGGAAACGCGCCGGAAACGCGCCGGAAACGTCCCGGACATGTACCGACGTTTCGCCCAAAAATCGAACACGTCGGCACGCGTCGACCCACGTTGGCCCGAAACGTCGTAATGTGACAGCCCCATTACTTGTCTTAGTATACAGCAGTAATCATAGTAGTGTTCATAATTGACCAAATGATGTGGAACAATAATACCCCCCACCCCCTTAAATTGCTGGAATAATTTTTTTTTCCTAATTGACCCAAGTGATATGGAATAATAATGCCCCCATTCTGTGAAAACCCTGAATTAGGGGGGGGGGGGGATCCATGCTGTATCAAAAACACTAATCAGGTATATCTTTACATTATTTGACATGAATGATTCCGGAGGTAACATTCTAGACAGGTCTATTGGCGAGGCCTTTAATGATAATGCCGAGTTACATGGCGATACAGACTCATGACACATCATTAATAAACAAGTCACCGTGTACAAGGACATGGCCACGTTTTTGTTCTCGTTGTTGTCGTTGTCGGTGATCATTTGAGATTGCTGATTCGTACACAAACATTGCAATGCCGCCAATTAGGATAGTCGGGGCCGGGGAAGGCCGGGGCCGGGGCCGGGGCCGGGGAAGGCCGGGGCCGGGGAAGGCAGGGGCCGGGGCCGGGGAAGGCAGGGGCCGGGGCCGGGGAAGGCAGGGGCCGGGGCCGGGGAAGGCAGGGGCCGGGGGCCGGGGCCGGGGCCGGGACCGGGGAAGGCAGGGGCCGGGGCCGGGGAAGGCCGGGGCCGGGCAGGGGCGGACACGGCCGGGCGGGCTCCCCGCACAGCCGGTATGAGCGTGGTGCGGGCTGGGCGGAGGACTGGGGCGCGGGTCGGGTAGACTGGCCGTCCCCGTGTGAGATCATGCCGCGCCGAGCGCCCCGCAGCCCGTCAACATTGCCGCCAGCTCGCCGTGCCCGCCCGGCCACGCTTGTTCCCAGGCATCTATGTATATGTGCGCGTCGGTTGCTTGTTGATCCCTACTATTCAAATACAAGCGCCTACCCGAAAAGCAGTGACTACCGACTAGTGAGGCAGTACTCCGACACTCATATTATATTGGGTTATTTATAACAGTACTGTTTTACTGTTTCACTAATATTCAATTTAGCTCTATCAAATCTAAAATCCACAAAACGCCGGGAAGTTCCGCAGTCAGTTTATCGGAGACGCCAAACGCCGGGAAGCAGGCATACATGCACTGCTGCCTCTTATGGACAATGTCACGTGATTCTTGCATCAGAGTGCCGCTTCTCGACATGAGTAAGGGAGTAGGTGGCGTTTTACATCCTAGAAACATTCGAGGTCATGGCTTGTATATTACAATGGCAGGTCGGATACCGATATGTGACATTGCGCACTCTTACGTCATAGTTATGTTATGTTGTGTTGTGCTCCCACACTAAAATATCATGACTGTGTATTGGGGTTTTACATCCTAGCAACAGCTAAGGCTATATCAGGACTGGTACTGACTTGTGACAGTGCGCACTCATGGCGCTTTCTTCTGCTGCCCCGCTTGGAGATCATGCCACCAGCGTCATGACCTGATATCCCACTCAGTCACATTATCCTGATACTGAGAAAACCAGTTCTTGCCCAATCCCAGTAATGCTGAGTACCAGGATAATTAGCTACATCTAGTTTTACATCCTGCAACATCTAAGGTCATATCAGGATGGGTACCGACTTGTGACAATGTACACTCATGGCGACTTTTATAGTGCTGCCCAACTGAGAGACCTGGCTGCCAGCACCATGACCTCAGATCTCACACAGCTACATTATCCTGACACTGAGCCAACCAGTCCTTGCCCTATCCTAATAATGCTGAGCACCAGGCTAGGAAGCAGTGACAAATAACAATTTTATAAGTCATTGGTTTGACTTGACCGGGAATCGAACCCCAATCTCCAGCACGGGAAGCCTGCGCTCTACTGACTAGACCACCTCGGTGAAATGATCAAATGAAGGATGTAGACTCGGGAACACTCACTTCGACTGCTAGGGGTTTCTCTATGACATAGTACGGAAACCTGCTTGTCTATTTACTTAAAGTTGCATAGTCCGATGGGTTGTGAGTTTTCCCAAACTTTTTGAGATAAATATAGTAAATTGATCGGTATGATCTCCTTATCATTACCCTGAAGTGGTTTTGATAATTGCCAAGTATTTTTGAAGATATTTGAAGTAAATGCATTCAAAAAAATTTCGGCAAGCTTGCCAAAACCCTCGGGCTGGAAGGCAAGGCTGTGACACCATTCCCAATCTCGCCATGGTCACGTGGTGTACTGACCTCATTACCATACTGAACTCACATCCTGTAAACATGGTGTGAAACTAGGCCATGACCACCAAGAATCTCAGAGAGGTCACGAGATTGACCTGCATCTTAGAAAGTGAGTGCTGAGGAACATGGCTTCCTGTAGCAGTGGTGTGAATGTAGATTCTTGTCAAATCGGATTTATTCCATAAATACAGCACCAATTGATTAGTGTGGGCACCAGTATCTAAGTTAGATATGTAGGATCAAATCTAGGTAAGTGTTTTAGTTTTGAAAATATATTGATACCATCGGACCATGCAACTTTAAGATGATTATAAACAAACACTTGATTGTAATAGAAAACTACCATGGAGGTCTTTTGAAGATTCTGAAACCCAAATACTTGATCTAATTAACTGTTATTTCACAAATCCATTTCTCTCCTGGCAGAGCAGAAAGTATTTGTTCATTTGTTTGTTGAAGGATTTACGTCCGTCCATACAACATCTAAGGTCATATCAGGATAGCTACCGACTTGTGATAGTGCACACTCATGATGACTTTGTAGTGTTGTCCCACTGGGAAACCAGGCCGCCAGCACCATGACCCAATATCCCACTCTCACATTATCCTGATGTTGAGCTAACCAGTCCTTGCCCTATCCTGTTAATGACAAGTACCATTCTATGTAGTGGCAATTACCAATTTTGTAAGTCATTCGTTTGATGGGGTCAGGGTTTGAATGCACAATCTCCTACACAAAAGGGTAAATTTTCCGTTCCAACTGGTTGTCCACAACTGGTTCAACAAAGGATGTGGTATGTGCTGTTTTGTCTGTGGGAAAGTGCATATAAAAGACCCCTTGCTGCTTATCAGAAAGAGTAGCCTATGTGGCGGCAGCATGTTTCCTCCAAAGAAATATGTCAGAATGACCATATGTTTGATGTCCAATAGCCGATGATAAATATCAATGTGCTCTAGAAGCGTCATTGAATAAAACAAGCTTTACTTTTCCTACATGAGAAGCCAGTAAGCACACTCACCAATTCAGCCACCATGTCCAATGAGCAGAATGTGACTGACCTATGTCATTAATTGTTCCATCTGTCTTCAGGAGCACTCTCGCTCCGGAATGGCAGAAATGTGGGTTCGACTTCCACTCAAGGTATGATGTTTGTGGTGTTCTCTGTGGCTGAGTGGTTAGCGTGTCTGACTTTTTTCTAGGTCAGTCTCCTAATCTGAAGGTCGGTGGTTCGATTCCCTGTGCCCCCACCTCTGCCAATTTGGATTTCCACTGCTGCGTATAACTTACAGCATCATCAAAGGCCAGTTGCTCTCATACCATGCCTATGTGGTATGGGAGGTTAAAAATCCCTTGGGTCGGTAAAAGTGTAGGCTCGGGCTTTCTCTCGACAAGCTGTCTAATGGTGAAAACAAGTCTATTCAGACTTATCCATGATAGGCAGTATAAATTTTCAAGAAAAAAAAAGAAGAAGATGTTCCTATTTGTTTGCAACAATGCCATGTGTGTTAGAACGAGGTTACGCAATATATCAATGGGAGATTTCTAAGATCTAAATATGCTAGCTTCAACGAACATCAGTACAAGGAGTGTAAGTTAAAGTTCCATAGTCCGATGAAAACATCAAATTTTCAAAACCAAAACAATTATCTAGACTTGATTCTACATGTCAAAATTAGATACTAGTGCATGTATTACACCTAGAAGGGAATACTGAGGCAATTTAATAGAATATGTTACTACAGAAGCTTATGGTGTCAGAGTTTTGGCATGCTTGCCAACATGAATATTGCATATTTGCACTTCAAATATCTCAAAGGTTAGCCATTTAAAATAAAAATTACTTCAAACTTAAGTAGGGTCGATTATAACAATAAACCTAATATATTTATCTCAGAAAATGACAGAATCTCAAAACCATCGGACTATGCAACTTTAATCAAAGTTACTAACTGGAGTTGTGGTGTTCTCTGTAGTGGAATGGTTAGTGTCTGACTTTATTCTAGGTCAGACTCCTAATCTGAAGGTCAGTGGTTCGATTCCCTGTGCCCCCACCTCTGCCTATTTGGATTGCCACCGCTGTGTATAATTTACAGCATCATCAAAGGGCAGTTGCTCTCATACCATGTCTATGTGGTGTGGGAGGTTAAAAATCCCTTGGGTCGGTAAAGGTGTAGGCTCGGGCTTTCTATCGCCAAACTGTCTAATGGTGAAAACAAGTATATCCATGATAGGCACTATAAATCTTCTAGAAAAGAAAAAAGAAGAGTAAGTTATAATGATCAACTTAATATATATATTACCACATGCTGGTTGGGTTTGTTGTGTGCTTCTTCTGTTTAAACAAGAAAAAGTGTCATTCCGAGGCATCATCATCGCTAAGTGCTGTACTCCCCAGGAGACGATAAAGAAGACATGAGGAATTTAAATCTTAAACAGGCTGAATCACCGTGCCTCAACTTCCCGCAAAGAAGGGCGGGAATTGGGACCCAAGTCTACATATCTACCTATACGGGAAGCCTGTACACATATATGAATAAAATCAAGTGGGCCATGTCAG
The DNA here is from genome assembly GCA_030323885.1 of Branchipolynoe longqiensis. Lineage (NCBI taxonomy): Eukaryota > Metazoa > Annelida > Polychaeta > Phyllodocida > Polynoidae > Branchipolynoe > Branchipolynoe longqiensis. Next base: position 70,362,413 of record CM059189.1, read on the forward strand.
CTATGCAAGGGCAGAACACAACCATCCAAGCTTATGACACCTCCCCCCCACCCATTTTTGATGTAAGTATTTAAATAAAAATATATAATTTTTAAAATCTGCTTCCGGCTTCCGGCTATTGGGGATTTGCCGTGTTTTGAATCCAAACAAGATTATTATTTCCATATCAAACATGCTCGTTCCATTTAAATACCTTATTTGTTCACACATATACACTAATATATAAAAATAAAATAATATATATATATATATATCTTTATATAAATATACATATATTTATATATATAGATAGGATAATCACTTATCAATGTATAAAAAGGCGGAGCGACTCATCTCCGATTATTGTGTGAATTATTACTGCCCAGTAAATTATTTGTGTGTACAACGAAAATTAATGTGGTTTGGCCTAATATGGCCTGATGGGATCGATCCCTCCGTCTGCTACTGCAGCGCCACTGCGTGTTTGTGCCCTGCGCCCCACTATTCGGCCAGTTCGCACCGGGTTTCCAAGCTTTGTAACCGGTTAGGCAGTTGTCCTAGCCAGAGACTAGTATTAAACTGATCAACCCATACCCATGTTGTTCTTTGTCTTCCAGAGCATAGCCTAACTTTATGTATATATACATATATATATATATATATATATATATATATATATGTACATGCTTATTACACCAATACTGAGCGAGGCTGTGTTATCGGTGTCGTCTGAGGTAATCAATAACTCTCGTATAACTTAGATCAGCTGGGACAAGAAACAAAATGAAGAAAGTAGTCCCTATTGTCTTTCAATTTGAATTTCCAAGTCAGAATTAATGATAAATTACTATAACAAATATAATATTAGAGATAATAATCAATATCACATTTCCACTATGAGCGTTACATGACGCACATATCGTAGATTGATCAATTATACGAGACTGCATAGCAGAAAAGTCTAGTTTGATATTTGTTTGTGTTCTGTGATCTTATTCTTAATGGTGGCAATATGTGAAGTGGAAACAAAAAGTGAAATCATTCCAAATAATAGCAGAATCAATATTCATATGAAGGTTTATATGTTGTGCATATGTCAGCGTTGAAATTTAATTTTTTCACTTTTTGACTTTGATGTTATACAAATTGGAGAAAGGCATTAAAATTAACCGTGTAACATCCATTCATAACACCATTCTAGCACATATCCATAACATCATTATAACACACACAACAAATTCAAGCAAGATTTTATTGATTACAGTTAAGATGTTTTTTTAACAGCTTGGGTAGATGCATTGTGTCGAAATGCAAACTTTTATATTTTCATTCTTTCACTTCAACACAAAATCATATAGGCATATTTTGGATGCATTCTGTGGGATAGATTAAAATACATGGAGTATTGCTAAAATACCCATAGAGTAGGACGAAACATAGCAGTGATTGCAATATTAACAAGAACATTCCCTTCAATCAATCAATAGTTCCGTCCTCTAGTCGAGGGTTGGATGCAATGGTTCTCCACTTGTCCCAATGGTGTGCTGTTCTGATAGACTGAATAATTCAAGCCTGTCCACTGTGAAATATTTGTAAACCATGATGTTCTTGGTCTCCCTCTCCCTCTGCTGCCATTCACCTTCCCTTCCAACAATGTACGGTATATTGAACTCTGACGAATGATGTGGCCAAAATAAATAAGTTTCTTTGTCTGTATAGTGGCAAACAAGCTTTTCTTATTTTTAATTTTTCTGAGAACTTCTTTGTTGGTGATCTTCTTTGTCCATGATATTTTCATCATCCTTCAATAAGTCCACATCTCAAATGCTGCTAAACGTTTGTACATTTTCTTAGAGATTGTCCATGTCTCAGCCCCATACATTAGAGTAGACCACACATAACACTGAAGAATACGCTTCCTTGTTTGTATTAATATCTTACTTGATGTTAGCACTCTATACATTTCGGAGAATGTTGTTCGGGCTATTGTTATCCTTCTTTTAATTTCTTCCTCACATCTCCCATCATTTGTAATCTTTTGTCCGAGATATATGAATTCGGATACTTGTTCTATGTTTGTGCCATCTATGGTTATATTGATATTTGGTATATCTGTCTTTTTACTTATAACCATTGTTTTGGTCTTCCTGGCATTCATCTTCATGTTGAATAGTATTCCAGCTTTATTGATTCTATTCACTATATCTTGTAGGTTTTTCTCACTGTCTGCTAGTATTACACTGTTATCGGCATATCTAAGATTGTTGACGTTCATGCCACCTATTGTCACTCCCTTGCAATCTTCAATGTGTCTGAAAATCATCTCTGTGTACAGGTTAAATAGACATGGTGACAATACACACCCCTGTCGAACTCCTCGTTTAATCATAACTTCATCCGATAGGCCCTGCTCCATTTTTATAAATGCACGTTGTGTCCAGTATAAGTTCACAATTAGTTTAATGTCTTTGCCATTGACACCAATATCTTGTAAACATTTGATTAACAGTTCATGATTGACTCGGTCGAAGGCCTTCTCATAGTCAATAAAGCAGGCATAAACATCCTGGTTCCTTTCACAATAACATTCACAAATCATTCTCATATTGAAAATCCCTTCACGTGTACCTCTTCCAGATATAAACCCACTTTGTACGTTACTGATTTGTTCTTCAATTTTCTGTCTGTTTCCCAGTAAAATTATTTTCAGGATCATCTTCAACATTCCTTTACATGCCTTATATTTTCATAATCCTTATACACCACATATATTATATATACATAAAGGTATGCTGCAAAACACAGCTGATTCTCATGCCGACCAGACACCTTCAGATTGATACCATTATTTGCAGTGTGACAGCCATACACTTCCGGGAATCGCAACATTTCGTGAAAGAACCTATGCACGATCGATTTCCGGGTGCTGTCCGGTTGAATTTTTCAGGATAGATTTCATGAATGTCATGGCAGAATGCTGCCACCAGGGGGCAGGGCATGCGCAGAACCCAGTTCTACAAATGGGTTCAGTGTATGCATACATAACACTAATAGCCACTACCCGACGGTAAACACCCGGCGAAACGTCGGTAAACACAGAACGCCCTCTCCGCTAATAAAATATACCGCCACCTACAAGACCCGCGAGGCGGCGCCACTTGTGTCAGCCAAGAGGGGCGCGTGTTGCTGGCAATTCGCCAATGTATTCGGCCAAGTGTTGGTTTTTAGATGCGCATGCTATTAATGATCTACATGTCATATGTGTCATGTGAGCATAGATAAGGGAAGTATGTTATACTATTTCTGAATGTTGTATTGAAGGTGTATATCAAATCATATTTGGCTTAGTTCCAATGTCTACCACTGGGGCGCAATCTGCGTGTAGAAACTTGTCATTCCACCCACCGACCACCTTCAGTAATCTTTGATTGACGGAGTTTTTTGTATGTTTTTTTAATGGTGTTAATTTATATCTACAGAGAATGCGAACGCTATAATTAAAATCAATTATCAAATTTGTGTCAATTGACATTTACGGAGAGTGGGAAAGCTCACATTTAATTAATAAAGAGTTCGGAGAGGATATATAGTAAAATCCAAGATAAAATCAATGCTATCATATTTTCAAATTTTACAAGAGGTGATACAGGGTTTTATTGACAATACCATCCATGGTTTCCTGAACTGAACCAAGGAACTTATTTATACAGCGTTGTGTACAACTTACAGCGTCATCAAAGGCCAGTTGCTCTCATAGTCATACCATGTCTATGTGGTGTGGGAGGTTAAAAACTTCTTGGGTCGGTAAAAGTGTAGGCTCAGGCTTTCTATCAACCAACTGTCTAATGGTGAAAACAAGTTTATTCAGACTTATCTATGATAGGCAGCATACATCTTTTTTTTAAAGGACCAACTATTCTTACCTCGAGTAAGCATAAAGTCTTATACAATAATATATGTTTCGGTGGACATTGCTTATTCGACCATGAAGATGACTACGCTGATGCACACTGCACCTATATACGCCAGCTGAATTCGAGCTGGCGTTCCATTAGCACAGTTTCCCCGGTGGGAACCTCAAGTGGTGTTTATCACCAAAGGAGAAAGTCCAACACGAGCAATTGGTGGGTGGTTTTGTGTGTGTATGCGTGGGTTGGTGAGGTTTCTTTTTCTATTCACCGGTGTGTGTGTGTGTGTGTGTTAGTATGTCTGGGTGTATGGGGTTGGTGTGTGTTTTTTTTCTTCCTTTTTTAAAAATTATTATTAAATTTGTTTTAAGATTTAAAAAAAAACACATTTAAAACATTATTTTTAATATATTTTTTATATTTTACATTTTTTTAAATATTGTTTATATGCTGCTGCGTGTAGAGATCCCGACCTGTGGATAAACAGTGTTAGCCGCGCTAACGAGCACACTGCACTAAGTGAAGCCGACCCTATTTACACCAGTGCAATCAAGAGGTGCAACTGAGTGCGAATGGAGACCGCTAGGGGGCGGGGGCGTTACCTCTGGGGAGGGGAGGAGAAAGTAGCACCCGCCCTTCACCCCTCGCCACCTCCCGCCCTCCCCCCGCCCTCCCCCCGCGCCGTTACTATGAGGCGAGGATGGGGCCAAGTGTGTGCGCAACAGTGGCATTGTCAGCCTAGTGTGTGCGCATGCGTTATTTGTGGCATCCGGTCTTTATCTTGTCCCTGCCGGGTTCTCTTTTATTTGGTTTGTTTAATTTAGGTCAGTTCTAGTGTTTGTGTGCATATATATGTATATATATATATATATATATATATATATATATATATATATATATGTATATATATATATATATATGTATATATGCGTGTATATATATTATAGTTATATATTATGTAGTAGTCTGCACTGACCTCTCAGGCAAAGAGCCAGATAGGCAGGTAGGCATGGATAGGGTGATGAAATCAGGGAGCCTAGGTCATGTAATGGTTAGCACACTACCCCGGAATGCAAGGTGTGAGTTCGAATCCTGCTCTAATTGCAATATTTCGCATTTCAACCTCACGACATATATAATACATATATTATCATGTATCTATATATTACATACCTAACACATACACAATTCTTGGTTGACAACGTTAACTCTGGCTGACCAACATTTCTACCCTGCCATTTATTTCCTATAGTCAAAATTTCCAATGGGAGTGATAGCGATAGTGGTGCTCGCACTAGCTCGGCAGCTACTCACGGTGGGTTTGCCACCCTGCATGCAAACCCAAGTCGCCCCGGCCGCTGCCATCAGCGGGTGATAGTCGCGTTCGGTGGATGACACGCCAGGCATTCCTTTAATAATATTAATATAATGTATTTATATTTCACAAAATACATGTTTTTCAGCCAACAACCTTTTACTTATCCTACGGAAAAGCTCAAGCCATATTCTGCTTGTCCGTGCCTATACCCTCCCTTGGCTCGGACAAGTGGACAAGCTTTTATTTCAAACGGTAGTAATATACTCTAGTCCACGTCACCAAGGACAGTCATTAGGGCTGAATGACACTAACGTGGTGTTCTCTGTGGCGGAGTGGTTAGAGTGTCTGACTTTTTCTAGGTCAGACTCCTAATCTGAAGGTTGGTGGTTCGATTCCCCATGCCCCCACCTCTGCCAATTTGGATTTCCACCGCTGTGGATAACTTACAGCGTCATCAAAGGCCAGTTGCTCTCATACCGTGTCTATGTGGTGTGGGAGGTTAAAAATCCCTTGGGTCGGTAAAAGTGTAGGCTCGGGCTTTCTATCGACAAACTGTCTAATGGTGAAAACAAGTCTATTCAGGCTTATCCATGATAGGCAGTATAAATCTTCAAGAAAAAAACAACTAATGCAGTAATAGTTCCAGTTTGACTGCAGAGACCCTCAGACCATGATTGGGCCCTAAAGAACTTTGGAGAGACTAGTCATAATACCGTATACAGTAAAACCTCTCTAACCGACCACCTCCACAGATCGACCGCTCCCCTATATCGATCGCTATATTTGGATCCCACCGATACCACTGTACCCATATTCTAACTCCCTAATCCGACCACCTCCCTAAATGAACCATTTAAAGTCGGTCCCAAGGTCGGTCGTTTTAGAGAGGTTTTAGTGTAGTTTGAAACAATCTAATCATTCTGGATCTTGATACTTGTGAATAAATTAAGTTGTTTTGGTCATGTTATTGTTAATGTTGGGTCATTTAGGCGTGCAATCTGATATGTTCCTGGATTGTAGTAGACTTTGTGAACCCGTGCTAACGGTTGGTTGGTTTTCTCTTCTTGCAGGCCTCGGGGAAGCGTGGGGGGTGAGATCCACATCCACGAACAGAAGAGAAAAGGAGCTGGGATCTCATCTTCTTCAGGTACTGTCCTTAAATACCCGTTCTATCTAAAGTGTTTGTTGGTGGTGTTTTTTTCTCTCAAAGACCCGCTGTTGTGGTGAGGAAACCACATTTTAAATGTTTGATAGTGATTTTATGTTTGCTTGTTTGTTTGTTGGAGTTTTAAGTCCTGGTAACATCTGAGGTCATATCAGAATAGGGACCGACCTGTGACACTGACAGTGCGCATTCGTTGCGACTTTATAGTACTGCCCGCTGGGAGACCAGGCTGCCAGCACCATGACCAGATTTCCCAGTCACATTATCCTGACACTGAGCTAACCAGTCCTGGCCCTATCCTAGTAATGCCAAGCGACAGGCCAGGTAGAGACAAGTATCACATTTATAAGTGCTTCTGTTAGTGCTTTTAAAGACCCATTGTTGTCATAGCAAAAGCATGTATAAAATGCGGTCAGTAGTTTTTTCAAGAACCACTGTGTTGTGAATGGCAATGTCTATTTAAAGTGTTGTTTGATAGTGCTCTTAAAGACACGTTCTTATGGTCAAAGCACATTTTAAGCGTTATCGATAGCTTTCAAAGACTTGCTGTTTTTATGCTTAAAATTTAAGATATCTAAAGTGTTGCTGGTTTTGTTTGTAATAATCCGATGTTGTGAGAATCAATGCATATCTAAAATGTTAATAGTTTTATAATACTCTTATTTTCCAATCACACTTTTGTGATGGTCAATGCATATTTAAATTGCTACTGATAGTGTTATTAAAGACAGGCTATTGGTGGTGATGGTGGTGGTGGTGATGCTGGACAAATCATATCTAAAGTGTGAATGGCCTCAATACTCTTTATCTGTCCGATGACCATAACTTGAGTCATATCGATGTGCAAAGGCCAGGTCCTCAGACATGGTCACGTGACATGGTACACTGGTAGGCATGCAGAGCTTTCATTCTTGTTCTGACCACTCTCAGTAAAAATCCAAGAATTAGTCAAAATGTTTGATCTTTTCTAAAAGCATTGCTCCCTTAACCAATGACCCCGACTAATCACCGGGCGCGGTGACGTAATCGGTAGAGCGCGGGCCTCTCAAACGGAAGGCCGTGAGTTCGGTTCCCGGTCGAGTCAAACTAATGACTTTAAAATTGATACTTGTCGCTTCCGAGCATGGCACCTGGCATTAATAGGATAGGGCAAGGACTGGTTTTCTCAATGTCAGGATAGTGTGATGGAGTGTGATATCAGGTCATGGTGCTGGCGGCCTGATTTCCCACTGGGGCAGCACTATAAAGTCGCCATTAGTGCCCACTGTTACAAGTCGGTAGCCGTCCTGATATGACCTTAGATGTTGCCAGGATGTAAAGCTCCTCGACCAATCAGATTGCATGTTATAAAGTTAGCAGGCATGAGTCTTTCTACTAAAGCACTACCACTGTAGTACCAGACTTGGGTTAAGGTGCATGACCTAATTCCCATTGAGCTTATTCTGACTAATCTTTTAAGCCCCTGTCACACCTCACCGGATTGAGCAACGGACAGAATTGTCTAGTCCAGTGGTGATAAGTATCAAAACGCATTAAAATGTGTCAAAATGTTGCACTATCGAGTCAATGGCCTCTGGATGAACAGACATGAAACGGACATGAAACGGACATGAAAACGACATGAAACAGACATGAAACGGACATGAACGGCTAGCCAATGGATGAAACAAACTCAAACCGGACAAGAACCATAGACATCAGTCCGGCGGCATCCATTCCTAGTTTTGTGCATGCTCAAAACTTGTATGGACACAAAATGGACATTGTTCGTTTTCTGTCCATTTCCCCCAATCCGGTGAGGTGTGACAGTCGCTTTGTTTAAGCAAGTGGCGAGAGCACAGTTGTTGTCAGTTTGGATATTGTTATTCCGATAAGCTTTCTGCTATTTCTCAACAAGGATACAACCAAAGATCTTTTCTTCACATTGGAAGGTGAAGATTAGGCATGCTTTTTGCACCATTTAGTGGAGTAATTGCAGATCTCTCAGCACTGCGTGCGAAAAGTTTGCCAGCTGTGCTGATGAGCATCTTTGCACCTCCAATGGTTCGCTCGGCATCTACTGCAATCGCAGATTGCTCAGCACTGGCCTTGATTGCATTAGAAAGTGAGGCTACATGTACTTAACCTTGACACCTTGCATATGCGGTTGGTTGTTGGAGCTTTACGTCCTTGCAACATCTAAGGTCATATCAGGAATTGCTTTGTAAGGTGTTTTTTTTAATCGGCAACAACTATGCCTCCCTCCCCATCAAGTGTGTAAATCCCACATCGCATGATAAGCGATTAGATATCTATTTGGAACTTTTATTTATTATTTATTTACTACCATAAATATGTGCCTTCTCTACCATGGTCATATTGTATGGGTGTTTAATGTTGGTTATTTGCGCACTTACAAAGGAAAGTTTGTTTTATTTAACGATGCCTCCAGAGTGCATTGATTTTCATCATCGGCTATTGGACATCAAACATATGGTCATTCCGACATGTTTCTTTGGGGGAAACCAGCTGCCACCACATACTCTTTCTGATAAGCAGCAAGGAGTATTGTATATGCACTTTTCCACAGACAGAACAGCACATGAACCAGTTGTGGACCACTGGTTGTTGCACACTTACATTGCCCATTCATTTCCAAAGGATATCGCAAAAGAAATTATCATGTTGGATCAAAGATATTTCTATATAAGTATATATAATGATATTAAGCAGTTAATGTCGGATATGGGGATTGAAGTAAGAGAACCTCGTGGATGCGTATTAAGCTGAGGGCGATTCTTATTAAATCTCTTTACTGTAAGCTTCATTCATTAGATACTGACATCTTGTTTATAGACAGTCCGCCCAGCTGTGGGCAGCTATTTGGGTAAACACACCAATCACTCACAGTAGCTCAATACCCCAAGCTTATAGTCAAAGAGCAGCATGGTGAGCAGATGTGAGCTGCTCTCATATTCCAAAACACCTCCCTATCAAGTATCATCACCTGTAGTTGTGTTGATAATGCAGTTTCTGTGATTGGTTTGGTTGTTGGAGCTTAACGTCCTGGCAACATCCAAGATCATATCAACACGGCATACCCATTCCAATTCCCAGTGACCTACTTAAGTCTGATAAAACTGGTATCGGACTGACCAAGATAATATCACTTAAAAAAAAGAAGAAAAGTTAGTTGCTCAAATGCAGTAGAACCTCTCTAACCGACCACCTCCACAGATCGACCACTCCCTTATATCGATCGCTTTAATTGGGTCACAACAATACCCTTGTAACCATATTCTAACTCCCTAAACCCTGCGACCTCCCTAAATTGACCACTCAAAGTCGGTCCCAAGGTCGGTCGATTTAGAGAGGTTTTATTGTACATTTAAATGTCAGTTCTTACTATTCGGCATTGCTAGGATAGGGCAAGGAGCAGTGGAATGAGAAAGACCAATTGTCCACGATTATAATTTCCCCTGCTGAATCAACTAATGTACTCCCACAAAAAGGGCTTAAAATCATCTTGCAAGGTAATGTCACTTACTTCACTAACAAGTGGATCGAATCGGCCCGTGGTTTTGGAGATGCACATCGACTGAGGTCACCTCTTGATTAATATTTGGGCCTCGAGCGCCATACCAGGAAATAATGGATTAATCTGTGAATCTAACTGAACACGTGACTCTTTGTTGTAGACCTTGGATGGGTTCATCTTTGTGGTCGCCCCCGACGGTAAAATCATGTACATCTCTGAGACGGCATCCGTCCATCTTGGACTATCCCAGGTAAGCATGCATCTCAAAGCTGCAGTTCAATACTTATATATATAATTTATATAACTTATATATATAATTTATACTTATATATATTATATATACATACACTCCTCTGTTTATATATTTAATCATAATAGCCTGTTAACAGATTCGGCCTGTCTATATAGAGATGACCTGTCATAATTATAGTGGTCATGCAACGAGGACTGACTATACCGATACTGACTCCAAAATGTATCAAGTCTCCTTTTCAATGCATTTATTTAGTGATGGAGCTTCAAATATTTCAGATGGAAGCCTATTTCATGTGTTTGCCATTTTATCACGGAAAACGTTTTCCTTCCTTAATATATACTTTGCCACTATCCCCCATCACCCATACACCATCTCTATCCCATAATGCAAAGCAACAACACAAAATATAAATATAACCTCACTAGCATTGCCCACACACTAATTTAGACTACATTACATTCTTCGCTCGTGTATTCCTGTTCTTTTTTTAGAGGGGGGGGGGGGGGGAAGAATTCTTTTGCCGTGTGCAGTTTTAAGTTCCCCAGGTTTTCCGTGGGGAGTGATTTCCCATCGTACATAAACCTCCGGCCTGGTGTCGTTCCGACTGGGCGCCGTCGGGGAACGCCGGCAGGGAACGCCGGCAGCCCTGGGGCGGCCAGGGATTGAGACAAATGACTGTAGATGCAAATGAGCATCACATGTCGAGGTATGGGCTTGCCCCACTCCGCCCCCCCCCCCTCCTTCTCAGCCACTCTGCCCGGTGTAAACCACCTCAGTAAAATACACGTTGTATTAAAGAGGAAACCACTTCAATAACATACCCGTTGTGTTAAAATCTAAATCGGAAATCATTTCAGTAAGATACCCGTTGTATTGAAATTTAATCGGAGACCATTTCAATAAAATAGCCCCTTTTTAAAGAGGAAAGATTTTCAGAAAAACACTAGTCGTGTTAACATTTAAAGAGGAAACCATTTCAGTCAAATACCAGTTGTATTGTATCACAATTTAAAGAGGAAAGCATTTCAGTAACAGTAACCATTTTATTAAGAGGAAACCACTTCAGTAAAATACCCGTCATTACAACTAGGAATTCAGTTAAGTAAAATACCCATTGTAATACAATTTAATGAGGAAATTATTTCAGTCCAATACCTGTTGTATTAAAGGGGAAAATGATTTCAGTATTGTATTACAATTTAAAGAGGAAACCATTTCAGTATCAATAGCTATCGTATTAAAGAAACCACCTCAGTAAAATTAGTTATGTCTTATGAGACTCTTCATGAAACTGATTTTAGTTAACGAAGCAATACCTGCAAAGAATTTACCCCAGAAACCCACCTATGCTAGCTAGCTTATTCAATTGTAAAATCCAGCCAGCAGCGCCGGTTAATGAGTGATAGCAACTACTCGCAGGTGGCGCCACCGTGGCCGGAGAGGGAACTAAAACCTGATATCCATACAGAATCCGTATATTCTAAAAACTGGTGGTGGTAGTATCCTTGCTTATATTCCCATAATGGATTATAAATATAAGACTTAAGAGCACTTATATAATATACATAAACCAAAGTGAGTGCCCGAGTGCGTGCTTGCGATTGTGCACGCACTGAATTCTATTCGGGGGAGGGTGGTGGTGGTGGTCGTGGTGGTCGTGGTCGTGAAAAGAACCCAAAGAAAAATACCCCCTCCCACCACAAAGAAATGGTACAGTGAATTGTTAGTTGTCGGTGGCCACCGGCATCTGACACAGTGAATTGGTAGTTGTTGGTGGATGGCAGGCATCTGACATGGTGAATTGTTAGTTGTTGGTTCCCACCAGCACCTGGTACAGTGAATTGTTAGTCATCGCTGGCCACCGGCATCTGACACAGTGAATTGGTAGTTGTTGGTTCCCACCAGCACCTGGTACAGTGAATTGTTAGTCATCGCTGGCCACCGGCATCTGACACGGTGAATTGTTAGTTGTTGGTTCCCACCAGTACCTGGTACAGTGAATTGTTAGTCATCGCTGGCCCCCGGCATCTGACACAGTAAATTGTTAGTTGTTGGTTCCCACCAGCACCTGGTACAGTGAATTGTTAGTCATCGCTGGCCACCGGCATCTGACACGGTGAATTGTTAGTTGTTGGTTCCCACCAGCACCTGGTACAGTGAATTGTTAGTCATCGCTGGCCACCGGCATCTGACATGGTGAATTGTTAGTTGTTGATTCCCACCAGCACCTGGCACAGTGACTTGTTAGTCATTGCTGGCCACCGGCATCTGACATGGTGAATTGTTAGTTGTTGATTCCCACCAGCACCTGGCACAGTGACTTGTTAGTTATCGCTGGCCACCGGCATCTGACACAGTGAATTGTTAGTTGTCGGTATCCGCCGGCGTCTGGTACAGTCAATTGTTAGTTGTCGGTGCCCGCCGGCGCCTGACACAGTGAATTGTTAGTTGTCAGTGCCCACCAGCTTCTGGAATGCGGCCGGGCGCTGCTGGTTGGCGATCACGTGATTAGCCTGCCCGTGGAAAGATGGCCGACTTGTAATGCCGACTGATCACATTGCAGGTTGAATTAACGGGCAACTCTATTTTTGAGTACATCCACCCGGCGGACCACGACGAGATGACGGCTCTGCTCACCGTCCACCAGCCGTATCACACACACATTCTACATGGTATGTATCCCTGCGCGCGCAAAACATAGTTCCCCAATAGGCCTTCTTTACATTCCCCGCTTAAGACTAACGCTTGAAGCAATTATATATTTCTTTGCAGGAGGGGGGGGGTGTAAGGTTTTTGTTTAAAAAAATAATATTTCTCCTTTTTTGTTGTTATTGTTCTTGTCTTTTACAATATTTCCCTCCTTTTTTCTTTTGCTATTGTCCTTTTTTTGGTACTCTTTGCTACCTTTTAATATTTAAAAAAAATCATTTTCCTTTTTTGTGTGTATCATCACCGCCACAACTAATGTGGGGACAAACCATCAGACACTCGTCCCGAAATCGTGGTTACCCAATATTATAAAAGACGGTGGAGGTGGGGGGAAAATAGCATTCCTTCCTCAAATAGAGTGATTAGGGAGATTGCCAATAATTACCAAAGGTAGGAAAGTGACATTTTGCCCAACTAAAACTGAGCTGCTGCAAATGCCAGCAACTGTGTAATTATCGACCAGCATTCAAAGGTGCAGCGAGTGCTTTTCAGTGGCGCGGGTCAGACGCTTCAAGTTGGGGGCCGTTTTTATGAGTGTGCTGGTTTTTTTTAGTGGTTTTTTTTTTTTAACCGCCGGCTGGTATTCATGGGGTTGCTCATCGACCGAGCTGCTCAGGGTGGTTGGTGAAAGGGGTGGCAAGCTGTTCACTCAGTGGCTCAATGTGCTGTAATATGATACCACACTGTGATGCCGCACTGTGATGCCGCACTGTGATGGTGCACTGTGATGCTGCACTGTGATGCTGCACTGTGATGCTGTACTATGATTGTGCATAATGATGCTGCACTGTGATGCTGCAATGTGATGCTGCACTGTGATGCTGCACGGTGATGCTGCACTGTGATGCTTATTATGATGCCGCATACTTATGCCACACTGTGATGCCACACTATAATGTTGCACTGTGATGGCACATTATGATGCCACATAATGATGATGCATTATGATGATGCAATATGATGCCACATTGTGATGCCGCATTGTGATGCCACACTATGATGCCACACCATGATAATGCACTATGATGCCACACTATAATGCTGCACTGTGATGTCGCATTACAATGCTGCATAATAATGCCGCACTATGATACCACACTGTGATATCGCATAATGATGCCACACTATGATGTGGCACTATAATTATGTACTGTGATGCTGCATTATGATGTTGCATAATGATGCAGCACTATGATGCCACACTGTGATGTGGCACTATGATGTTGCACTATGATTCAGCACTATAATGCTGGACTGTAAAGCCGCATTATAATGCTGCACTGTGATGCCACATTATGATGCTGCATAATGATGCCACACTGTGATGCTGCACTGTGATGCCACATTGTGATGCTGCACTGTAATGCTGCACTGTGATGCCACACTGTGATGCTGCACTGTGATGCAGCATTATGATGCTGCAGCACTGTGATGCTACACTGTGATGCTGCATGCTTCTGCTGCAGTGTGCTGCCGCAGTGTGCTGCTTCTTCCGCTGCAGTGTGCTGCTTCTGATGCAGCAGTGTGCTGCTTCTGATGCAGCAGTGTGCTGCTTCTGCTGCAGTGTGCTGTTTCTACTGCTGCCGTGTGCTGCTACTGACTGTGCCGCCGAGTGTCACACAGCATTCCACACAGCGTATCATACAGCGTGCCACACAGCGTGCTGCTGACCTTATTGTTGAGTGTGCCGCTGAGTGTTCTGCACAATGTTGCGTTCAGTGTGCCGCTGAGTGTTCCGCACAGCATGCCACCGAATGTGCCATTCAGTGTGCTGATGAGTGTGCTGCTGAGTGTGCTGCTGAGTGTAACACTGGATGTGCCACTGAGTGTGCTGCTGAGTGTGCTGCTGAGTGCAACACTGAATGTGCCACTGAGTGCGCCACTGGGTGTGCCACTGAGTGTGCTGATAGTGTACCACGGAGTGTGCTGCTGAGTGTTCCGCACATCGTCCCACTGAGTGTGCCGCTGAGTGTGCCGCTGAGTCTGCTGCTGAGTGCAATGCTGAGTGTGCTGCTAAGTGTACCGCACAGCTTTCCACTGAGTGTGCCACAGTGTGCTGCACAGTGTACTACTGCGTGTGCTGCTGAGTCCACCACCGAGTGTGCTCCTGAGTGTATCGCTGAGTGTATCGCTGAGTGTTCCACTAAATGTGCTGCTGAGTGTGCTGCTGAGTGTTCCACACAGCGTCGCACTGAGTGTGCTGCTGAGTGTACCGCTGAGTGTTCCACTGAGTGTGCTGCACAGAATGCTGGAAAATCTGTAGCTCAATGCCCTGTTTTCTGCTGTTCAATATGCTGGTCACTAGCAGTGTGCTGCCCACTGTGCTGCCTAGTCCGCTGCTCAGTGTGCTGCTCACTATATTGTTCAGTGTATTGTTCAGCGTGATGCTCACTATACTGCTCAGTGTGCTGCCCAGTTTACTGCTCTATGTGCTGCTCAATACTATCCAGTGTGCTGCCCAATGTGGTGCTCAGTGTGCTATTCAGTGTGCTGCTCATTGTGATGCGTGGGGTATTGGGATATTGGGTCAGCCTATTGATCAGTGTGCTGCTCAGCCTACTGCTCAGTGTACTGCTCTGTGTGCTACTCGTGGCTCACTTTAGGATGAGGACTGTTCTAGTTCAGTTGCAACTGTCGGGGCCAGAAAATAACTCTCCTCCGGGATCTTAGTGACAGACTAGAAAATACTCGCATGGAGTGAATGACATGACATGGTTCTACTCTCAGACTCAAATCGTAACCAATGCTCACTTTACCGCTCAACTCTTTAAAATAATGTCAAGCAGTTTGGAAAAGGCTTTTTTTTTTGTTTCTTTGAATAATAGTGAATTGAATCCTGTTTCAAAACATTTCCACCTCTCCCTCAACTGCCTAACGTCATCCTTTATGAGACATGAAGTCATCCTTTAAGAATGGTTTGCTGGTTGTTGTAGTTTTACGTCCTGGCAACATCTGAGGCCATACCAGGACGGGTTGTAGGAATGACACCACAATATTTTCAATGAGTATCCCATGAGAACCCATGGCATCTTTAGACCAACTCCAGTTAGCAGTTCCCGTAAATTTAGAAAGTTAAGATAAAAATGCACTTAATTTATAGTTAAGTTGATTTTGAAAATCTGATGCTTACATCAGACTATGCAGCTTTAAAGATCTGGTGATGCATTAAAGACGACATATTAATAATCGTGTCAGTGGATCTTTAAGTCACTCTCCCGCTGTGTGTCATTCTAACTGAAGCGCTCACTGGACTTGTCAATGGCAACCACAAAGAAATAGAGGGAGTGTGTGTGGGGGGGGGGGGCGAGGGGGGGGATGCTCAGACAAATGTCCAGTGAGCTGCTTACGGGTAACACTGCTGCTAGTTTGAGCTGCTCTTGAGCTGCTCTTGAGCTGCTCATAAGGTGCTTCCTACTTTCATTGAACTTCCCCCATCTCATCCCTCACCTCCCCCTTCCTCAGCCCTCGCCTCCACCTCCCCTCCGCCTCCCCTCCCCTTCCTCACCCCTTCACCTCCCCCTCCCCTCAACAGCCCCTCCTTCCTCACCCCATCATCTCCACCTCCCCTCCACCTCCTTCCTCACCCCTCACCTCCACCTCACCTCCGCCTCCTCTCCCCTGCCCCTCCTTCCTCACCCCTCACCTCCACCTCACCTAACCTCCGCCTCCCCCTCCTTCCTCACCCCCTCACCTCCACCTCACCTCCGCCTCACCTCCCCAGCCCCTCCTTCCTCACCCCCTCACCTCCACCTCACCTCCGCCTCCCCTCCCCAGCCCCTCCTTCCTCACCCCTCACCTCCACCTCACCTCCGCCTCCCCTCCTTTCTCACCCGCTCCCTCCCCACCCCTCACCACCTCCCTCACCACCACCACCCTCCCACTACCTCACCACCACCTCACCACCACCCTCCCACCACCCACCCCACCCGCACCACCCCCTCACCACCACCCTCACCACCACCCCCACCCCCCTCACCACCACCCTCACCACCACCCTCACCACCACCCTCACCACCACCCTCACCACCACCCTCACAGCCACCACCCCTCACCACCACCCTCACCACCACCCTCACCACCACCCTCACCACCACCCTCACCACCACCCTCACCACCACCCTCACCACCACCCTCACCACTACCCCCCTCACCACCACCCTCACCACCACCCTCAACACCACCCTCACCACCACCCTCACCACCACCCTCACCACCACCCTCACCACTATCCCTCACCACCACCTACGGAAACAACCACCACCACCACCCTCACCACCACCCTCACCACCACCCTCACCACCACCCTCACCACCACCCTCACCCACCCCACCACCGCCACCACCACCACCCTCACCACCACCCTCGCCACACTCACCACCACCCTCACCACCACCCTCACCACCACCCTCACCACCACCCTCACCACCACCCTCACCACCGCCCTCACCACCACCCTCAACACCACCCTCACCACCACCCTCACCACCACCCTCACCACCACCCTCACCACTATCACCCAGCTGAACGCTTCCCCGAACAATAGCGTGCATACAATACCTCACCAGTAATCACCTCTTCTCTTTTTGTTCGCTTCCCTTTCACAGATTATGAGATTGAGAGGTCATTCTTTCTACGGATGAAATGTGTCTTGGCCAAACGTAATGCTGGTCTTACCTCCGGGGGGTACAAGGTAGGTGTACTTTCTTTTGTTGGAATTGTTACTGCTGTAATTTAATGGAATGGTGTTATTTATTCTGAAGTAGATTTTGGCAAAATAGCCACCTCTATGATAACCAGCAAGTTTTGGGGTTTTCAGATTTATGTATGGATATCACAGCGGTTACCTAATACTAAATTTTCTCAAACCGAGTGAGTAATTACGGTTAACTGATGACATTGTTGGTGCCTTAGTTACTGCATTTAAGCAGACCACAGTTGTCCAAGTAGCTCTACCAACAATATAGGCATATTTAATAAACCACAAGACTAATAGAATCACAATTTTCCACTACCAAAAATAATATCCAAAAGATTAATTATACCTAAATAATATATAGTATATATATTATAGATGTGCATATATATATATATATACTAAATATATATTGAGCAGAGTTTGCTCATTTCATTATACCAACAGGCACCAAATAACCTATCCCTCCATAAATACTCAATGCATAAACACCCATTGCTCGTCGTTCCAAGAGCCAGTTGTGTGTGTTGTTTTTTTACGTCCTAGCAACATCTAAGGTCATATCAGGACGGTTACAGACTTGTGACAGTGCGCACTCATGGCGACTTTATAGTGCTGCCCCACTGGAAGACCAGGCCGCCAGCATCTTGACCTTATATCCCACTCAGTCACATTATCCTGACACTGAGCCAACCAGTCCCCAAGAGCCAGCCACCCAAAGCCCCCTCACCCGCCCTCACCTACTGCTCACAAGTCACCCTTTCTCGACAAGCAGCAAAACTCACCAAATTTCCCACCCACCCACGTTTCAATTCAACGCTAAAAGCTATTTGATAAAAATGGGTCATAATACATGTGCGATTTACAATAATTCTGCATAAAGATTTAACCATCTACAATTAATCACATGTTGGTGTCGGTGTTGGTCTAATGTGTGTGTGGTGGATGTGTGTGTGTGGTGTGTGTGTGGTGTATTTGTGTGTGGTGGATGTGTGTGTGGTGTATGTGTGTGTGGTGGATGCGTGTGTGGTGTATGTGTGTGGTGTATGTGTGTGGTGTATGTGTGTGTGGTGAATGTGTGTGTGGTGTATGTGTGTGTGGTGTATGTGTGTGTTGTATGTGTGTGGTGGATGCGTGTGTGGTGTATGCGTGTGTGGTGGATGTGTGTGTGGTGTATGTGTGTATGTGTGTGTGGTGTATGTGTGTGTTGTGGATGTGTGTGTGGTGGTTGTGTGTGGTGTATGTGTGTGTTGTGTATGTGTGTTGTGTATGTGTGTGTGGTGGTTGTGTGTGGTGTATGTGTGTGTGGTGTATGTGTGTGTGGTGGTTGTGTGTGGTGTATGTGTGTGGTGTATGTGTGTGTGGTGTATGTGTGTGTTGTGTATGTGTGTGTGGTGTATGTGTGTGTGGTGTATGTGTGTGTGGTGTATGTGTGTGTGGTGTATGCGTGTGTGGTGTATGTGTGTGGTGTATGTGTGTGGTGTATGTGTGTGTGGTGAATGTGTGTGTGGTGTATGTGTGTGTGGTGTATGTGTGTTGTATGTGTGTGGTGGATGCGTGTCTGGTGTATGCGTGTGTGGTGGATGTGTGTGTGGTGTATGTGTGTATGTGTGTGTGGTGTATGTGTGTGTTGTGGATGTGTGTGTGGTGGTTGTGTGTGGTGTATGTGTGTGTTGTGTATGTGTGTTGTGTATGTGTGTGTGGTGGTTGTGTGTGGTGTATGTGTGTGTGGTGTATGTGTGTGTGGTGGTTGTGTGTGGTGTATGTGTGTGTGGTGTATGTGTGTGTGGTGTATGTGTGTGTGGTGTATGTGTGTGTGGTGTATGTGTGTGTGGTGTATGTGTGTGTGGTGTATGTGTGTGTGGTGTATGTGTGTGTGGTGTATGTGTGTGTTGTGGATGTGTGTGTGGTGGATGTGTGTGTGGTGGCTGTGTGTGTTGTGTATGTGTGTGGTGGATGTGTGTGTGGTGTATGCGTGTGTGGTTTGTGTGGTGTATGTGCGTGTGGTGCATGTGTGTGTGGTGTATGTGTGTGGGGTATGTGTGTGGTGTATGTGTGTGGTGTATGTGTGTGGTGTATGCGTATGTGGTGTGTGCGCATGCGCACTCCCACCACCTTAAAGGGGCAGTGGCATCACCAAAAGAACTTTAACTATTAAGAATGATGATCAAGTACGACAAGTCATAATGTGTATATCTTGAAACAACCTATACTATTTTCTAGTTGTCTATGGCCTAACCATAGTCTGAGTGTCTCTGGGGTCGACCAGTGGCTTTTACTGTCATTCCACGCCAATAGTAATAACTGTGCGTAGAGACTAAAAAGCCGTGTTCACACGGGCAAAATCTAAAGCGATTCAGCCAAGGCGAATCATATGAATCGATTTAGACGCCCGTTCACGCGGGCAGTACTTGGGCCGGAAATCGATATCTGCGCATGAGCAAGTCCAGTCTGACCAGCGCCATTTTTCAGTTAGTCGACGTCGCCACGAGAGAGTGGGTTCGACCTAGATATGTATGTACTGAATCGTATTGGTTTGGAATGGTCAAAACTTCTGCTGGGCAGTGAAACCCTAAAAATAAATGATGAAAAAAATATCTGTGCACCTCTAGCAGGTTCATAGACCAAATTATATAATATGCGCTTTTGATAGACCGGAAAGTCAACAAACTAAGGTATCGACTGCGCATGCGTGTGAGGTGCTTAATCCGCCTCAGTGCGTCCACACGGGTAAAATAAATCGCTTCACAGATATCGACTCAGATAAACTACCTCGACAGGTGGTTTACAGTATCCAGATCACAGGAATCGATTCAGCCCTAATTCGACTCACGCGCCCGTTCACATGAGAAATGTAAGCCGAACTAGGCAAGTCGATTTCTACGAATCGATTTACATTGCCCGTGTGAACACGGCTATTGTCTAGTGCATATTACATATTTAGAAATAGGGCGAACGCTGCCACTGTCATAAGGTATTTGAATATGACTTATAACCTATTTCCTTTCCATGTGTGACAACACAGAATTACTAATAATAGCAGTATGGGGTACTGAGTCAAACGGCGCTGCGCAAACCACAAGTTTGTTTTATTTAACGACACCTCGAGAGTGCACCGACTTTTATCATCGGCGATTGGACGTAAAAAATTTGGTTATTCTGACACATTTCTTTACAGGAAACCCGCTGCTGTCGCATCGGGTACTCTTTCCGATAAGCAGCAAAGGGTCTTTTATATGCACTTTCCCACAAACAGAACAACACATACCACAGCCTTTGATGAACCAGTTGTGGAACACTGGTTGGAACGGAAAATAGCCCAAACTGCAAATGTGTCCACTGAGCAGGTTTGATAGGATGACCCACACCTTCACAGCTGGACACGCTACCACCTGAGCTACATCCCGCTCCCGCGCTGGGCAAACCAATATTAACCTACACAAAATACCCCACCCCCCACCCCATCTAAGGGTTTTCTTTCGCTAAGATAAATCTAATGGTCATGCCAGGACACATGGTAAAGATCACGTCACCAGATCTTTAGAGCTGCATACTCTGATACAAGCATCAGATTTTCAACATCGAACAACTTAACTAGATTTGAGGCTACATATCCAACTTACTGGTGCGCTTATCAAGCATTTGTTGGTTGTTAGAGTTTCATATCCTGGCAACATCTAAGGTCATATCAGGATGGGTGCCGACTTTTGACAGTGCGCACTCATGGTGACTTCATAGTGCTGCCCCACTGGGAAATCAGACCATCGGGACCATGACCCAATATCCCACTCAGACACTAGCTAACCAGTCCTTGCCCTATCCTATTAGTGCTGAGTGCCAGGCTAGGAAGCCACTTAGTATCAATTTAATAAGTCATTGGTTTGAGTCGACCGGGAATCGAACTCTCGACCTTCCACACGGGAAGCCTGCACTCTACCGATTCGGCCACCACGTCCGGTCCAAACATGCGTGGCAGTACACAAGGGAATAAATACTAAGTCAATTTAACAGAACCTATTAGTAATACGAGTATTAGTGCCAAAAGCCTATGTCGTTCAGCATTTCGGTGTGCACACCAAAAGTAAGTGTTTACTTCAAAATATTATTATAATCATGTAGATTATTCATACCATGATATATTTATTTTTAAATAATGCCAGAAAAAACTATAAACTATCGGACTATGCAATTTCTTATCTGCGTCCAATGGCGAATCGACAATTAACGACGGAGCGGAAGTTCAATAAAAGCGGGAGCAATCTGCTTTCCCGATTTTCCAGCCCAGCATGCATTGCGACAAGAAAGCCCTGGCCTACTTGTCGCCTGGCGTGCCTTATTAAAGCAATGGGCGCTCAGTCACATTTAAACACTTCGGCTTTTTAAAGGGAGCCCCGTTTTGAGCGGCCGGGGAAATAACGTCGACACAGGAGGCTTTTTGTGTCGTCATAAAAGAAGACACCGTCGGTGATCGGTGATTTCTCGTTCTCTATATTACTATTAGTACCCGTAGTGTAGCACTGCCAAGACCCTGACTCTACTAGAGTACTATCAGTACTGTTAGTACTAAATGTACTGTTAGTATTGTTAGTGCTGTTAGGGATGTTAGTGCTGCTAGTGCTGTTAGTGCTGGTAGTACTGTTAGGACGGTTAGCACTGTTAGCACTGTTCGCACTCTTCACACTGTTCGTACTCTTCGTACTGTTGGCACTATTACTACTAGTATTAGTGATATCAGGGATATTAGTGATATTAGTACTATTAGTAAAATAGTACTATTATTAGTACTATCAGTATTATCAGTGCTATCAATACTATTAGTATTATTAGTACTAAAGAACTAAAATAATAAACTAATAAAGTACTAATTTACTTAATGAGTATGAGCAGTTTACGCAGCGTTCCTTCTACATAATTGCCTTTGTCACTTCAAATGATTGTATACAGAGCACCCTCGCTAAAGTATACTCCGTTAAAGCCGGACATCGGATAAAGCAAATGAAATCTGAGTTACGAAACTGACTGGGTTAGGTATAGAGGACATATTTTTACATATTTTTTACATATTGCAATGTTAAATAATGTTTTTATAAAATACCTATGTTTGAATCAGTGTTATGATGTTTACAGTATTTTCTGTAATTGTGTCACTGCATATCATGTTCAGTGTACAGTGTATACATTTTCAATGTCGTATCGGTGAAATATAAGCATTATATGTATATAGATTGGCGGTGCTGCTTTTTATTATTTATTATTATTAATTTATTTATTCGCTTCTATGATATATGATTTGCTCCGGGTCTGCTGGCGCCGCCGTCACTTCCGGTGCCAAGCCGCCCCAAATCGCCATTCGCTTGAACCTTTTTTAGCTGCCGGACGTGTGTGTGTGATACAACCAGGCCACAGTCCGATCCCCAACTCTATGCGGCTTACTGGTTATGCCGATAGACAATTGTAGTAGTTGTGGGTTCTATCATACAGATTGATTAATTGATTGGTGGTTGTTTTGCGCCGGGTCGGCAGCATAGGCCATATTCACAGTGAGAAATGTTTGTATAATTATAAAGCACAAACCTAAATAGCGGCGCCCCATAAATAGTTGCATCAATACCTAAGCACCACATGCATTTGTCATTATATTTATAAATATATTTATATATATAAATATACCAATATTATATATGTTTGAATGGATGCATTATATATATTTATGGTCTTAAAGATATTTATATATAAACACATATATACATATAATGTATCAAAACGCCCATATCACTCCAAACATCAGAGGGGTACCACCTATCTAAGGGATTCTAGTTGTATTTCCATGGAAACACTCACCATTATCAGTATAGACTGTCCCTATCGCCATTCATAGAATTTAATGTTCAGCAACTTACCACACACACACATCCACGAGGAGCGTTGATTTACGTTGTTATACTGCACACAGTGGCTGACAGCATGTTAAAATCAGGAACTGGTCTAAGTACATGCACTGTCGCAATGACTACATAAAAGAAAGCTTTTTTATTTAACGGTGCCTCTAGAGCACATTGATTTTTATTATCGGCTATTGGACGTCAAACATATGGTCATTCCGACATATTTCTTTGGAGGAAACCCGCTACCACCACATAAGCTACGCTTTCCGATAAGCAGCAAGGGGCCTTTTATATGCACTTTCCAACAGCCAGGACAGCAAATACCACAGCCTTTGATGAATCAGTTGTGGACCACCGGCTGGAACGGAAAATAGCCCAAACTGCAAATGGGTGTGTGTGCGTGTGAGTGTAAAGAACATTCCACGGGCCGGTCAATTCTGGTATTCACACATGGGATGATGTCATTAAACAAAACAAAAATGAGGTCAAATAAAGATCATTATTTCGGACATTGGTCTGTAAATCAATATAAACCTGGGTGATATTTCGCACTATAATTTTATGCTTAAATCTATATTTGGTGCAGAATTCAATTAGTGTTGGCTCTGGACCCTATATATGTTGTCCATTTCTCAGTACATTTTCTATGTGTTTGTGTGATTTGGGCAAAATACACGTTCAAGAACGCAAAAGGAAAAAACCTGATCTAGTCATGCTTGAAGCATTAGCAAAGGACCAGTGCATGGTAAATGTTTAGTTATGTGTGTGAGTGAGAGAGTGGGTGAGTGGGTGAGTGGTTCAGTGATTACGTGGTTGAGTGGGTGAGTGTGGGGGCTGTGACAATGGCAGCAGTAAGAGGGACGGTGGGGGTCCGGCGGACAGATAGTAGATTGGGAGGGAATAACGAGGGAAGAGAGGTGGGGAGGTAGGGAGGAAAGAGGGAAGGGTGGGGAGGAAAGAGGGAAGGGTGGGGAGGAAAGAGGGAAGGGTGGGGAGGAAAGAGGGGAGGTTGGGGAGGAAAGAGGGAAGGGTGGGGAGGAAACGGGGGGAAGGAGGAGGGAAGATGGGACAGGACGGAGGGAGGAGGGGAGGAGGGAGGATGGAGGGGAGGAGGGAAGATGGAGGGGAGGATGGAGGATGGAGGAGAGGGAAGAGGGATGGAGGAGGGGAGGAGGGCGGGTGGAGGGGAGAAGGGAGGGGAGGAGGAGAGGGAGGTGGGATGATGGGGGAGAGGGAGGAGGGATGGAGGAGGGAGGAGGGAGGAGGGAAGGGGGAAGAGGGAGGAGGGAGTAGGGAGGAGGGAGGAGGGAGGGGTGTGGAGGGAGGAGGGAGGAGGGAGGAGGGAGGAAGGAGGAGGGAGGAGGGAGGAGGGAGGGGTGTGGAGGTATAAAAAAATGGGAGTGTTCGGGTGGAGAGAGGAAGAGGCGGCGGGACTGAGGACCGACTAGGCGCCTATTCTGGGATTGTGTCTGTGCTTCCCAAACACACGGCCTCGGCGGCGGGCCGCGCGCTGCTGGTCCCCGCGGCGCGGCGCATTAAGGCCGGTGTTGATTCAGCGCTGCGTCCGCTCCGCGCCGCGATAATCCGGCCGCCCGGATCCTGGCGCCGGATTCTGATTCACATCTCGCCGCCAGGATTAAGACTCGGGGCCCGACGGGAAATTAAGTGAAACTTCCCGCCGTTCGCGCCGAGTGGTGGCGCTCTTTTGGCGCGCAAAGCCCCGGCTAGTTGGTCCCCGGCGGGCGGGCCGGGGAGGTGGGAGGACAGGCGGGCGGGGGGAGAACAGGCGGACTGGTTGGCGGGTTACCGACCAGGAACCGGCACAGTGCGGATACAAGCCGAATGTCGTCTGCTCCGCCGAAACGTCTTTGTCGTCCGTGCGCGCTGCAAAATAAACTCACCCGGCGATGGCGAGGTGACGTGAAGGGAGGGGGGCGGTGGGAGAGGGGAGGGGGAGGGTCACTTGATTTGGAGATATTGGCAAACACCGGCGGCGACGCGAGGAAATGAGAACGAAGCGGGCCCGGCGCGGAATTATTCCCTGCGCAGGCGCACAATAAAATGTACTCTTTATTTGCCAATAATCCGGGTAATTGAAACGAGTAGCTTTGCGCATGGCGCGCTGTTGATTTGGCTTCTTTTGTCCGGCGTGTTCATCACTCTGCGTCGAGCCGACTCGGCCACTGCGTCTGCGCGCTTTCAGCATAATTTGTTATTTCAGATAAGATAGAACCGCTCCGCTTGCGATATCACTGACGGCCATTTGTGGGGTGTGTGGGGTGTGTGTGGGGTGTGTGTGTGGGTGTGGGGTGTGTGGGTGTGTGGGTGTGTGGTGTGTGGGGTTGGTTGTTGGAGTTTTACATTCTGGCAACATCAGGACGGGTACCATGACCCGATACCCCACCCAGTCACATTATCTGACACTGGGCTAACCAATCCTTGTCCTAGCAATAAGTATCAATTTGATAAGTAAATGGTTTGACTCGACCGCACACGGTGGGGTGTGTGGTGTGTGCTGTGGGGAGTAGGGGGTGGGGAAGTGTTGGGTGAAAAGGGGGGGGGGGTAAGAGGAGTGTTAACCAAAAGCAAAGCAAATCATATATAGCTGAGGCCGAGATAATAAAACACAAAGGAATTGGTCGTCCACTCTCCCTGTTTGCACTCGTCTACCCAGAATCCGACCCGCGAAATCCCACCAGTTGCTGTTTCATAGTACCTTTTCGCTAATTCATGTTTATAAGGCAGATGTATGGTCATTGATATTCATATATATATATATATATATATATTAACTTGCTATCATAGTAGGCCTAGGCCTACCTTTAGCTAATTCATTAATTTCCGGCAGCTGTGTGTGTTGGTTATTTATATTCATATATATATACATATATATACACATTATAGTATTAACTTGTTCTCGTAGTAAACCTACCTTTTGCAATTTTTTTTATATCAAGCAGATATATGAATATCCGTGTCGGTTATTTATATCCATATATATATTAATATATATATATGTATATATATAACTCCGGTACATGAACTGTATGCTAAATTTAATAGATTATATACGTATCATATAATTTATTATGTGGATATAAATAACGGCTCCTCCCAACATGTTCCGGTGTCACCTGTCCTGATACTCCACGCATATCAAACTGACACCAGAGTCACCTCTGTCTCGGTCATTCTCTGCTCCCCTCTCGTATACACGCACAAATATGTATGCCTATATATATATAATATCCTCCGGTGCGACTGACATTTGCCAACATCCAGTGAGGTGAGATGGGGCCGTAGGTGGCGCCACCAGTTAGGTGTAGAGTCTTACAGAGTATAATATCGGTAATATCAATAATATTAGCAATATCAATAATGTCAATAATTCCCCGACATATCTTTATACTCGCATAATGCATTATACATCACATAATACAATATATATATGATTATATATATACATGTATATGTATAACTATAAGGCTGTAATAATAATCATAATCCTGCTGTCGGTCGCGATGCGACAAAGACTGCTTTCATTACCTGACTGCCGCTCTCCTTTGTGCGGTTGTACATTTCATGAAAGCTGCCTGCAAAAGTGTTGAAGTTCTGCTGGCTTTTGCAAGTTACCAGCGGCACTCTCTCGGGAAGCAAATAGAGGTTTCACACCGGCAAGAACATGTCAAGACAGGCGCAAAACTATTTGTCCCTGCAGTGGCTGGTCGGGAGATGTTGGGAGTTCCATACATCAACCGCCCTTAATGTTGCCACAGTGACATGCTTTTCTGTTTAGGGTTTACTCCCTTAGCCTTCGGTTCTGTCAAGAACCTGTACCACAAGGCAGTGGTTTACAACTCTGCAGGGCAGGGCATCAAACTCCCTGAGGTATTGCTATACCTGCATACCACAGGGCTCATTACAGACTACTAACATACCAGTAACTATTTTAAACAGGGATGATAGTGGTTTCAGGCAACAACAAAACTGAAATCAAGCCGAGATTATTATCTCAACGGCAAGTTTCCGTCCTAGAGGCTAGCTACCGTACCCTCATCATATATCAAAAATTCCCCCAGGGCTGTGAAAAAAACCCACACGGAAATCTGCTTAGAAACGGAAAAATATCATCCCTGTTAAAGTTGGCTACCATAATTCTGGTTTATTTGGAGGGTGGGAATTTTTAAGTTGAAATGATGTAATAAAGTGGGGCATTTTTGGTATTTCTCAATTAACCATTGTCCAGTGTCCTGATTTGCTATGTTACTAACTAAATTATATATATCTTATTCTATCATAACAATTGCGAGTACCAGGCTTGATAGTGAAGAGATTTAATCTTAAAGTCATTAGTTTCCCTTGCCCGAGGAACGAACCCACGACCTGCTGCACGCGAAGCGGGCAGTCAACATCGGCCATCCTGTACGACAAAGTGACTAATGAATGAAATGACGCAACCAGATGCTGCGTGACGTAGGCAGATGACGTATAAGGCTGTATTGCATATATATCCCTACAGTACATGCCAGAGAACAGACATATATATATATATATAATATATATATACAATATGCATTCACCCATTTAAAGCCTTTAAAGCAATAAATTTATATACATGCATACATATTTAAAAAATAGTAATATATACATATGCTATGTGAATCTAAGGTGACCTACATACATCTGACATGTTGTAAAAACTGCGTTATTGTACGGCTGAAATGCACAAAAGTGTGGCTAACCACCAAGCAGCATAGCGTTCCACATGCGCGTCTGTTGAACGCTAGCAGGGTTTCATCCCACTTAACGCTCTTTTTTTATTTTTAATTAAATGGATGACCTCTTTTTTTTTTCTTTGCTTTTGCTCCGAGAGAATAAATTTCACGCAACCTATTTTGCTTACTTGGCGTCCCATTATTCGATATTGTAAGGCCGTCTCCATCAGACTAGTATTAGTACTAGGAGAGCATGAGTTTTATTGATAAATACAGACCTATATGCATTATAGATTGTCTGTTTATTGGAGTTTTACATCCTGCCAATATCTAAGGTCATATCAGTTTATTTCTTTGGTTGCGGGAGTTTTACGTCCTGGCAACATCTAAGGTCATATCGTGACGGGAAGGTCACATCAGGATGGGCACCGACTTGTGACAATGCGGACCCATGGTGACTTTATAGTGACACATGTCCCATTGGGAAATCAGGCCGACAGCACCATGACCCAATATCCCACCCTGATACAATATCCTGACACTGAGACAACCAGTCCGTGCCCTATCCTATTAATGCCGAGCGCCAGGCTGAGTAGTAACAAGTATCTTTTTGTAAGTCATTGGTTTGACTTTTTTTGTTGAAGATTTATACTGCCTATCATGGATAAGCCTGAATAGGCTTGTTTTCACCATTAGACAGGTTGTCGATAGAAAGCCCGAGCCTACACTTTTTAAACCTCCGACACCACATAGACATGGTATGAGAGCAACTGGCCTTTGATGTCGCTGTAAGTTATACACAGCAGTGGAAATCCAAATTGGCAGAGATGGGGGCATGGGGAATCGAACCACCGACCTTCAGATTAGGAGTCCGACCTAGAAAAAAGTCAGACACTCTAAACACTCCGCCACAGAGAATACCACACTGACTTGAGCCAGACTTGAACTCCCGACCTTCCACACTGCAAGCGTGCGCTCTACCGATTCGGCCACCACGTCAGGTATATAATTATATGTAGGTGTATATAATATTATGCTCATATATATATATATATATATATATATATATAACATAATGTATACAAGCGAATATATATTATGTGTGTATATATACATATATATATATATATATATATATATATCATGGCTGTTACATATCAGTTCCATATGCTGTCGACCCAGCGCAAAGAAACCAGCGGTCAATCAATCTATTTTTAGTTCCATTGGTCCAACAGTATCAACTAAGCACACAAGTGGGTCGGTATACATGTATGTTGATCCACTTAGCACCTCGGCATCTAAAATGCAACATATCCTAAATGGGTCAGGCTGAAGGCACGATTCTGGGCTCCGATGCTTTATTCCTGCCGGCCTCACGCCGACGCTACCACGATGTGGCAAGTTTTCACTAGCACGCGCCTGGGTCAGGAAACCCCCACGTGGATTAATAGCAACCCGTACAGCTACTACTAGTACTACACAGAACGACTTCGGGACGACTGCATGCCCATATAAGGACAGTTTATATGAGAGAGATACATACGCAACAGACATTTTCCATGGGGCATGCGCAGTGCGCAGCTGCTATCCACAACACTAGTTCTGCGTGGGTATTCAGGTATAGCAATACCTCAGGGAGTTTAACGCCCCTGCCCTGCAGAGTTGTAAACCACTGCCTTGTGGTACAGGTTCTTGACAGAACCGAAGGCTAAGGGAGCAAACCCTGAACAGAAAACCATGTCACTGTGGCAGCATTAAGGGCGGTTGATGTATGGAACTCCCAACATCTCCCGACCAGCCACTGCAGGGACAAATAGTTTTGCGCCTGTCTTGACATGTTCTTGCCGGAGTGAAACCTCTATTTGCTCCCCGAGAGAGTGCCGCTGGTAACTTGCAAAAGCCAGCAGCATGTCACCACTTTTGCTGGCAGCTTTCATGAAATGATGAAAGCAGTCTTTGTCACATCGCGACCGACAGCATCATGATGATGAGTTCTTCCCAGTGCAACCAGAGGGCAGGTCAGTGGTGGGAATCAGCAATGACCTTTCCCACAAAACATGGTGCACAGTGCTTGGTTGTCACACTTACACTGCCCATTCATTTCAAATGGTTATCGCAGTTAATGTCTGATAGTGATATGGCGGTTGATTGGTTGGTTGTTGGAGTTTTACGTCCTGGCAACATCTACGGTCATACCATGACGGGGGTTGGTTCACAGTGAGCTCTTACTAACATTAGTTCTTCCCAGGGCCATTAGAGGGCGGGTCAGTGGTGGGAATCTGTTGTAAGACCTTTGCCATAGTAAAATGTTGCCCACAGCATCAGTTCTTCCCGGTGCCACCAGAGGGCAGGTATGTGGTGGAAATAATCAATGACACCTTTTCCATACAACATGATTCAAAGTGAGCTACCAAGTGTTACCCACGACAATTAGGTCTTCCCAATATGATATGACCTCAGATGTTGCCAGGACGTAAAACTCCAACAAACAACAAACAGTCCTTCCCAGTGCGATCAGAGGGCGGGTCATTGGTTGTCGCGGGGGTGATTGGTTGTGGTATGTGGAGCATATCAATTTTGAACTAAGGACACATAAAAGAAATTGGCCATCGCCCCCGCCTAGGGCCGAAAAAAAACGCCTCTTTTTTGTTAACTGATAGAAATGTGTTGGGCTAGCAGCAACTCAACTTCCCTAAGTACACAATATATTCCAAGCACACAATATATTCCAAAATTGAAACTTTTATAACTGTATGATATAATAAATTTTAAAGTGAGAATACAGTGTTCATTATTTGACTGAAAACATTGTGATATGTACATGAATGACTGAACATTAAAAAATTTAAAAAAATTAAAAAAACGCCCGCCCGACCCAGATTTTTATTTCAAAAGGACGATCACCAACTTTTTTATTATTTGGCCTAATCTTATTAATTAATTTATTTTTGTTAAATTTCTGTTAAATAACAACTCGGCTGACCTGTTTACCCTTTTCTGCCAAACTCATCCAGGTGATCCATTGTTCTGGTTATCTGAAGATTAAGCAATACACGATGGACATGTCGCCGTTCGAGGGGTGCTACCAGAACGTGGGCATGGTGGCGATGGGCCACAGCCTGCCGCCCTCCGCCATCACGGAAATCAAGATGTACACAAACATGTTCATGTTCAGGGCGTCGCTAGATCTCAAACTCATCTTCCTCGACGCCAGGTGAGTGCCTAGTTGTCTGCGCCTGCAAATTATGTTTTCAGTTTGGATTGAGCTCCTCGGTCCTGTCCACTCGTCCTGCTCCTGCTCCTCCCCTTCCCCTGCCCCTGCCCCCTCCCTGCTCCTCCTCCTACTACTCCTCCTCCTACCCCTACCCCATCCCCTACCTCTGATCCTTCCCCTGCTCCTTCCCCTGCCCCTTCCCCTGCCCCTTCCCCTGCCCCTGCCCCTGCCCCTACTACTACTCCTCCTCCTCCTATCCCCTACCCCATCCCTTACCCCTGCTCCTGCTCCTGCTCCTGCTCCTGCTCCTGCTCCTACTCCTACTCCTAGTCCTACCTGTCCATCAATCATTCTTCCTTCTGTGAACACTATCTCCTCATTTACTGGTAAACCTCACTTCTTCCTTTCCTTCCCACCTGAATTGTTACTACTCGTCCTTCTAGTCTCCTCTTCCTCGCCATCCCTCCATCTGTCTACACCCCACAATCCTATTCGGAGTATTCCCCTTCCTCCCCTGCTCCCCTCCCTTCTACCACCCATTATCCCATTTCTCACCCATTATCCATCCCTCGTCCCACACCTTTCCAAACCCATGCTTCCAAGCACACCTCCGTCTCCCTCCCCACCCCTCCCTCACCTACTCCCCTCCCCCGAACACACACGCTTATTAGTATACATCAGCCTCCTCCTCCCCCGACCCTTTCCAACTCAACGCCACCTCAACCCCAAGTCCAACCCCCACCGATCGCGTTTCCGCGACCACATTGTCTTCCAATTCAGGTTATGACCTCGCCTGACCTGCGCCTGACCCAGAACGCATGCGCACCGCTTTGCCGCCGAGCACTCGCCGTGCACAGCAGGGGGGCGGGGGTTGCGGAACAGCGGGGGGTGGTGGGAAGTGGCGCTTGTTACAATGTTGGAGATAATAGCCACGGAGGCCCCTTTTTGGATGGATGGAAGGAGAGAGGGAGGGAGGTTGGGAGGTAGGGGGGAGGAGAGAAGGGGCGGGAGGTGGCGTGAGCTAGAAAGGGAGGGGTAGGGGAGTTGGGAGGGGTGCGGAAAGGGGGAGGAGGGGCGGGGAGACGGGGAGGAGGGGAGGAGGGGGAGGTGGGGAGAGGGGGGGAGGGGGGAGGGGTAGGAAGGGGAGGGGAAGGTGAGATGAGGAGGAGGGGAAGGTGGGAAGGGAGGGGAGGTCAGGGAGGGGAAGGCGGGAGGGCGGAGGATGGGAGGGCAGAGGATGGGGAGGGGATGGAGAAGGGTGAAGTTTGATGGGATGGGGAGGGGGAGGAAGAGGGAGGGGGAAAGGCAGAAGGGGAGGGGATGAGGAGGATGAGGAGGAATGGGGGAGGGGGGGGAGGTGGAGCTGGATCTGGAGCTGGGGGGTGGAGGTGGAGGGGAGGGAGAGGGAGGTGGAGGGGGGAGGTGGAGGGGATGGAGGGGGATGAGGGGGGATGGGGAGTGGTAGGGGAGGTGGAGGGGGAGGGAGAGGGGAGGGAGAGGGGGAGGAAGGGAGGGAAGGGAGAGAGGGGGGGAGGGGAGGGGGAGGGGGAGGGAGGGGGGGAAGGGATGGAGGGGGAGGGGAAGGCGGGGGAAGGAGAGGGGGGAGGCCGAGGAAGTAGGAGGGGTGCCGGCTCGTCTAGTCTCTGTTTGCAGTTAACACCAGGGAGTGAGTGGGTCAGAACAACAGCTAGAGCCGATGCCATTGCCACTCTACACTATAAAGTGACCAGTGACTCAGGTGTTTGTTCGGTAGAGCCGCATGTCCGGTACCAGTTTTGGCCACCACTGGTCAGCCGGATACGCCGGGCAGGCCGAGCGCGCCGCTAAAAATAGGCCGGCGACGCGCGCCGCCCGGACGGGGGTCGCCGGGACCAGCCGAGGTGGGCCCAGCGCAATGCCAGGCGCACACTCCGCGACGCATGCGAGCGGTGAATGCAGGAAGGAGGGTAGGGGGGAGTGGGGAGTGGGGAGACTTTGCGTCTAATTGCCTCAAGGAGGAGTCATTGGTATTAGTGGGAGTAGGGAGTAGTACTCTGATAATGGTAGTACTGGTAGTAGCTGCCTGCAAAAGTGTTGAAGTGCTGCTGGCTTTTGCAATACTTGTAGTGGTTGTTTGTTGTTTGTTCTTTCATGTCCTAGCAACATCTAAGATCATATCAGGATGGGTAGCGACTTGTGTCAGTGTGCACTCATGGCAACTTTATAGTGCTACCCCACTGAAAGATCAGGCCATTGGAACCATGACCCAATATCCCACTCATTCATATTATCCTCATACTGTGCAATCTAGTCCTCGCCCTATCCTAATAATGCCCAGCGACAGGCTAGGTACGTAGCAACAATTGTCAATTTTATAAGTCATTGGGAACCACGAAAAACATCCTAAAATTGAGTTATGAAATAGAGAACAGGCATTGTTTTCTTCACAACGAAACCATGACAATATACGTGAATAATATATGCTAACATTTATTAATCAACTATCTTAAGTGGCGCATTCCATTACTTATTATCAGATTTAAAGTAAACATTTTCTACCTGAGGTGGATTATTTTCTTCATGCAATCTGTAGTGGGTGGGGGTAACTTGGTGTGTATATTTAATGCAAGACAGACGGTGGTGGTTTATCACCCATTTGGGTCATCCGTTCGATCGTGCTCAGTGGACCCATTTGCAATTTGGGCTATTTTCCCTTCCAAACAGTGGCCCACAACTGTTTCATCAAAGGCTGTGGTGTGTGCTGTCCTGTCTGTGGGAAAGTGCACATAAAAGACCCCTTGCTGCTTATTGGAAAGAGTAACCTATGTGGTGCAAGCCGGTTTCCTCTAAAGAAATATGTCAGAATGACCATATGTTTGATATCCAATAGCCGACAATAAAAATCAATGTGCTCTAGAGGTGTTGTTAAATAAAACAAACTTTCTTTTTATCACCCATTTGGTTTATGTCTTTGTCCTAGCTGAACTGGTCTATGGACTTAGTGCAGTTGCATAGTAAAAACAATCAGCGTTTCAAAGAAACCTGGGCGATTAGCATATGCAATCAAAACTAGCCCACCCTGATACAACTGATAAACATGTTCGCTTAGAGTTGCGCGCAGTCCAATGCTTTTGAGTTCCTGTCAGGTTTTTACATAAATATATTATTAGGGTACTACATTACTTTAATTTGAAGAAACGTTGCTTTTTAAATGGCCAACATTTGAAATTCAAATACACCAAATTAATTTTGGTGTGTACATCAAAACTGACACTATAGGCTGTAGCAGTAACAGGTTATATTAAATTGACTTTAGTATTTCCCTTCTATGCAGCAACAAATGCTTAATAATTGCACCAGTATCTAAGTCAGATATGTAGAATCAATTATCTATATCTAGAATGAAATCTAGATATGTCGAATCAAATCTAAATACGTAGAATCAAATCGAGATATGTAGAATCAAATCTAGATACGTAGAATCAAATCTAGATACGTAGAATCAAATCGAGATATGTAGAATCAAATCGAGATATGTAGAATCAAATCTAGATAGGTGTTTTGGTAGTGAAAATGTTAGGTTTTTATTGGAATATGCAGCCTTAAGCAATACTCGGGCGATTTAATCTAACAAAATCCGAATATAAATGTCCTTTTTAATTAACCTATTGCTCTTTCTAAATTCATTATTATATGAATAAACTGTCCATCGTCTATTTTAGTCAACTTAATTTAGTCAGTTATTTCAACGTAATTTACACATACTTTACCCCTCAAAAGGATCCAATTTTGATTTTGAAGTCCAATAAATTGACCTCAAATCTACATAGTGTTGCTAGTAAGACAAGCATCATCTATGTGAAGAAGGAAGTAGCACTAAGCAGTGGTTAAAATAAATTATTTGATTTTTTTTTTCTCAATTAAGGTAAACAAGTTCATAAAATGCAGATAGATAATTAATTACCTCCAACAAATTATTTACCTCCTTCAAATTTCTTGTTTTTCGCAACCGGAAACTGAAATATCAGTGATTTGTTGGTGGAGGCACAACCCCCCCTCCACCACCACCACCACCACCACCACCACCAAAAATAGCAGTTGTCACGATTCTCATATAGTGTGCGCTTAGCATACGCTCTCTGTGCCGCCAACTCGGAAATTAGGACACAGGTCAACATTCTGTATTTAACATTGGGAGTAGTGTGGCATGACGCAACGGTGTGTGTCGTCATTAGGAAGGCGCAAACACGCCCCCTACCGGCGGCCGACGCATGTTACCAGGTCACGTTATGACGTTGCTACAGCATGACGCGAGTGGTGCGGTGGTTGTGCTGCGGGACTAACGTCATTTTATATATTTATATCAGGCATGTGATTGGGTGCAGGGGAAAAAAACCTGAAATTCTTTTTAGGTTATCGTGGGGACATATAGCATCCCACTGAGTCGCGAGAGGGATGCAAATAGTGTATTTCAGAGGTGTTTCGGTGGCAAAAAAAAAAGGATTTCTGGTTAAAACAGGAGAAATCACATGCCTGTTATTAGATAAAGTATTCACCCCGTACTCGCAGTACACGGGTGAATAGCAACCCTATATAAAAACGGTCGAAAAAGCGGGTTAAGGAAATGAGAGCCTAATTTCACAATCTAAGAAGCAACATTTATTCTTTACAAATGTCTTATTGATAGCCCGGTACCTTTGAGTTGAAAAATATAATATAATATCTAGTTTAATCAGATGTAAAAGTGAAATCGACGGCGTTCTCTGGCCGCCATCTTGTCTTTTTGCATTCTCGCCCATTTCACCAACTCTTTGGCAATATATGCAGCCATTTGATACTGGAGCCACAGTTTCTAGTTCAGGTTCCATCAGTCAATCAATCAATCAATCAATAGTTCCGTCCTCTAGTCGAGGGTTGTATGCAATGGTTCTCCACTTGTCCCGATGGTGTGCTGTTCTGATAGACTGTGAATAATTCAAGCCTGTCCACTGTGAAATATTTGTAAACCATGATGTTCTTGGTCTCCCTCTCCCTCTGCTGCCATTCACCTTCGCTTCCAACAATGTACGGTATATTGAACTCTGACGAATGATGTGTCCAAAATAAATAAGTTTCTTTGTCTGTATAGTGGCAAAGAAGCTTTTCTTATTTTTAATTTTTCTGAGAACTTCTTTGTTGGTGATCTTCTTTGTCCATGATATTTTCATCATCCTTCGATAAGTCCACATCTCAAATGCTGCTAAATGTTTGTACATTTTCTTAGAGATTGTCCATGTCTCAGCCCCATACATTAGAGTAGACCACACATAACACTGAAGAATACGCTTCCCTGTTTGTATTAATATCTTACTTGATGTTAACACTCTATACATTTTGGAGAATGTTGTTCGGGCTATTGTTATCCTTCTTTTAATTTCTTCCTCACATCTCCCATCATTTGTAATCTTTTGTCCGAGATATATGAATTTGGATACATGTTCTATGTTTGTGCCATCTATGGTTATATTGATATTTGGTTTATCTGTCTTTTTACTTATAACCATTGTTTTGGTCTTCCTGGCATTCATCTTCATGTTGAATAGTATTCCAGCTTTATTGATTCTATTCACTATATCTTGTAGGTTTTTCTCACTGTTTGCTAGTATTACACTGTCATCGGCATATCTAAGATTGTTGACGTTCATGCCACCTATTGTCACTCCCTTGCAATCTTCAATGTGTCTGAAAATCATCTCTGTGTACAGGTTAAATAGACATGGTGACAATACACACCCCTGTCGAACTCCTCGTTTAATCATAACTTCATCCGATAGGCCCTGCTCCATTTTTATAAATGCACGTTGTGTCCAGTATAAGTTCACAATTAGTTTAATGTCTTTGCCATTGACACCAATATCTTGTAAACATTTGATTAACATTTCATGATTGACTCGGTCGAAGGCCTTCTCATAGTCAATAAAGCAGGCATAAACATCCTGGTTCACTTCACAAATCATTCTCATATTGAAAATCCCTTCACATGTACCTCTTCCAGATTTAAACCCACTTTGTACATTACTGATTTGTTCTTCAATTTTCTGTCTGTTTCTCAGTAAAATTATTTTCAGGATCATCTTCAACATATGACTTAGTGTTCTGTACTCAGTACACAATGTTGGTTTTAGCTTCTTTGGGAGTCGTACAAATATGGATTCAGGTTCCATACTAAACCTATTTTCGGCCGTATTTACACTACGTTGTCCTTCACCCGTGTACTACAAGTACAGGGTGAATCTTTTATCTAGCCTGTTATATGCATTGGAAGCCTGAGGTGGGGGGTGGGGGTATATTTTAAAGAATCACCAAAGTATATTATATTAAAGCAGGCATAGTCCGATGAAAGTATCAAATTTTGAAAACCACAAATAATGATCTAGATTTGATTCTACTTATTTAACTTAAATACTGATGCACTGATCCATTTGTTGCCACATAGAAGGACATACTAAGTCGATTTAATAGAACATGTTACTGCACATTTGTTTGTTGTTGTTTTACGTCCTAACAACATCTAAGGTCATATCAGGATGGGTACCGACTTGTAACAGTGCGCACTCATGACGACATTATAGTGCTGCTCCACTTGGAAATAAGGCTGCCAGCACCATGACCTGATATCCCACACAGTCACATTATCCTGACACTGAACAAACCAGTCCTTGCCCTATCCTAGTAATGCCAAGCGCCAGGCTAGGAAGCGACAAGTCTCAATTTTTAAGTCATTGGTTTTACTTGACCAGGGTTCGAACGCACGACCTCATGGGTTTGAATTCCCCGATCTCTCAAAACAGGGGACGGACGCTCAACTCATTCAGCCACCCCGTCTGGTCGTGTTGCTGCTGAAGCTTATGGTATCAAAGGTTTGACTTGCTTGCCTAAACTAATCTGACATGTTTGCACTTCAAATATCTCAAAAGTTAACCATTTAAAGTTACTTCAATCTAAAATAATGTAGATTATAACAATCACTTTAATATATTTACCTCAGAAGTTAACAGAAACTCAAAATCATCGGACAACTTGAATGTAAAACCCAAATATATTCTGTTAAGTATTCAACAAAAATTCAGATTTAGTAAAGAAAATATTGCATAGATGCACTCCAAGAGTGGATTATTATTGCGCATTATAAAGAGTTGCCAGAACAAGGTGTACATTACATGACACCTTCATGGTGTATTCCAAAGATATACAACCAAGGTACAGCTGACAGCTATACCTATCTCAGTATCTGTGCAATAAGGATCCATAACAGTATGAATTACAAAGGTGCATAGCAGGGGTACATTATAACCAGACGGGATGGCCAAATGAGTTAGAGAGTCCGTCTCCCGTGTTGGTAGATCGTGGGTTCGAATCATGGTCGAGGCAAACCAATGACTTAACAATTTATACTTGTCACTTCCTAGCCAGATGCTCGGCATTACTAGGATAGGGCAAGGAGCAGTGGAATGAGGAAGACCAGTCGTCTGCGGCTGAAATTTCCCCTGTTTAAACAACTAATGTACCAACAACAACAAAATTAAAAAATCAGTGGATGCCACTGGTACCCGCGTCCCAAATACCCCCCCCCCCCCCCAATCAATACACAATACGTGCAATCCACCAAAGATGCACACAAAATATGCATACCTAAATATGAAATATATGAATCAGAGATACACCAAAATAATCACCAACGATACATCAATGGTACACACCAACAATACCCACCAAAGATACCCGCTAAAGATACCCTCAAAGTTACACGCCAAAGGTACACGCCAAATATACACGCCAAAGATGCAAGCCAACGACATACTCCAAAGACACACGCTTGAGGCTCAAGTCAAAGACACATGTCAAAGAGACACGCCAAAGATACACGTCAAAGCCGCATGTCGAAGATACAAGTCAAAGATATGTACAAAGGTGTACGCCAAAGATACACATCAAAGATATACTCCAAAGATATACTCCAAGGATACACACGAAAGAATGCTAAATGAACTACGACAATGCATCACAGTGATAAATTAGAGATACCACAAAAAGATACTTCATTGAAAATATCAATGAAAGATCCAACACAAAGACCCAGCATGCAATAGACAACGATATACCAAGCAGGTACAACACAAAACTATGAACTACGGTTGCAACACAAGATTTCAATAGAAATACATATACATGTACATGATAAGGGCTTCGTGATGCAATACAGAGACACAAAATGAAGAATCATGACAAAGACATGCTTCTCATATCCGAGTCACATTACTGCTTGTGACCACTTGCGACCATCCTACGACTACAAAAATGGGTCACAAGTGGTCGCAAAGTGGTCCTCATTGGTCGCCGACGTCCTTGCGACCATCTTGGTTACAATGAGGTTGCAGCTATTGCACGATAAACCTTGCGACCAAAATGGTCACCCAAAAGTCAGTGACCATTGTTTCGGTGACTGTCGGTTCTTTGGTCGCAAGCGGTCGCTAGCCGTAGTGTGATTGGGGTTTCAGATATACCATAAAATAGACCATACAGCACACTGCAATCGGGGTAAACACAGAGGGAGCAAACAAAGACATGCCATAAAAATTCATTACTAATAATAGTAATATACACGAGTGACATATTGTTCAAATTACCCTGCCAAGATGTACTATCACCATCAGCAGCCGTAAAGAGCATTGCTCATTCGAAGTGAGGAAAACAATGTACCCGCAAATGTATCCAGTAAAGCCTCTCTAAATCGACCGACCATGGGACCGACTTTAAATGGTCCATTTAAGGAGGTGGTCTGTTTAGGAAGGTTTTTAAAAATCGTTACAATGGTATTGTATGGGCGATCGTTTGGGACCCAAATAAAGCGATCGATATAGGGGAGCAGTCGATGTGTGGAGGTGGTCGGTTAGAGAGGTTTTACTGTATATATATATATATATATATATATATATATATATGATACATGCATGTATTTCACACCACAGGGGTTGCATGCATTCCATTTAGTTTCCATGACAACCGCCGTCAAAAAGGCGAACTGCCGGTTAAAGAAACAAAGCGTTACAAAGAACTGCATCGATAAGTTGGGTGTGGTTCCGAGGCCGTGCCGAGAAAACAATAGTCCCAATTATTATAACACAATCCAAGAGAAGGAAGTGAACGAGTAAGTAGCATTTAAATATGACGCCATAAAGGTGGGTTGTCGTTTTTGGTCGTTCTTCCTCCTCTTCTTCCTCTTCTTTCCCCCACCATTTCTTTATTCCCCCCCCCCCCGCCCCACTTTCCCCCTTTTCTTTGATTTTAAGATTTTATATTTTCATCCCAAGTTCCAAAAATGCGCTTCTATTAATACTATTCCGGCTGGGTGGAAAGCAGGAATGGCGACATTTCAGAGTGCAAAGGATGAACTGGCGATCTCCAAGCAGAGGCTTTGCCAACAGGCTTAGCCAGGAATCCCCCGTAGGCGCTGTGTTGGGAGAGTGCAGGCCTCTCCATATGCTGTCACAATTGTTCTAATTAGCACATCAGACGGGGATGCTGTGATTGACATCTGTGTTCCATCAGACCACGCCCACATCTCCTCTCCCCTTCCCCCCGCCCTCCCCTCCATCTCAACACACACCCTGTCAAAACCATCTCCGCCCAGAGGCGCTGAGGTGAGTAGGTCAGGTTTATTTCGGGATAATTAAGGTGTAATCATAATGTAATGACGATGATTTGTTAGAATTGCAGTTGCAACTGTTATGAGTAACCAGATCTCGGTGGGTATCATGTCTGTTAGACACTACACGACAATCGTATCGTCAGTTGGTGTCATTACTGGTGGATACTAGGCGACAGTCTTACTGTTGGAAGTAACCAGCTGTCAGTGGGTGCTATGGCTGGCGGACACTGCACGACAGTTACTGTTATGAGCAACCAGATCTCGGTGGGTGCCAATCATGCCTGGCGGACATTGACTACAACCGTACCATCAGTGGGTGTCATGACTGGTGGATACTATTCGACAGTTTTAATTCTTGGAAGTAACCAGCTCTTAGTGGGTGATATGGCTGGCGGACACTACACGACAGTCTTATTATGAGTAACCAGATCTCGGTGGTTATGCCTGGCAGGCACTACACGACAACCGTACCCTCAGTGGGTGTCATGACTGGTGGATACTAGACGATACTTTTAATTGTTAGAAGCAACCAGCTCTTAGTGGGTGTTATGACTGGCGGACACTACACGAGAACCTTACTGTTGTGAGAAACTACAAATCAGTGGATGCCATGGCTGGTGGATACTATGCGGTCTCACATTGACTCATATTAGTTTAGCTTATTCAGTTATTGTGGTTTTATATCCTTGCACTAGCAGCATCTAAAATCATATAGATTTGTAACAGTGCACAACCACTGCGACTTTTTAGTGCTGACCCACGAGGTTACTCTGCCAGCAACACCATGACTCGATATCCCACTGAAGTGACATTATATTGACAGTGAGCCAATCAGTACTTTCCCTTAATGCCGAGCGCCAATTCAGGTACAGGTAATCAGCAATTTTTGGGGTCACTTTGGAATGGAATTGATCCCACAACCTCGCGCATCGGTTGCATTGACTGACGGCTATATCGTCAGTGTGTTGTGGGCATTGGAGGTCCGAGCTGTCATATCAATGTGTTGTCGATGGGCAACCAGTAACTGAATGCAGCGCTCCACACGCATATTATTTGGATCTAGGCGTACAGAAAGACAACACATGTATGACTGGTGGAGACTGCTGACGTTGCAGAGCTGGTCGTACAATAATAGCCTACTGATTTAACAAATTCAGATTGGGCAAAGTCTGGAAGCAAATGGCAGATGACAGTGTGTCTCACGCTCCCACATGAGCAGCTCGAGCCAGAGGTTTGTCATTTTAGGTGCAGACCTAGTAGCCCGAGCACTGAGCAGACTGATCATATTCACTGATAAATTATATTATATATATATATATATATATATATTTATATAAATATATATATATATACAAATGTCTTCTTCGAGGAAAGGAATAAATTGTGCTGTTACCCAACAGATTTGTGTGATAATACACTTTATATTTTCTGTGTGATGGTTGGGGTAACTTTGTATTAATACACATGGTGAATATGAAGTTAATCTGTTAGTGTTAGTAGACTTGAATACAGTTTGAAGCCTATTATTGTCAAGGAGATTTGATGAAAAGTATAAACTATAATGTGCTGCTTGGTGTGGTTTCCTTGTGTGATGGTTAAAGCTAGTTAAGCGAACTTCTTGAGATGAAATAATGTGGAAGAAAATACAAAGGAGATTATATATAAATCTCTATTTTAGACTATTATAGGGCCGGTAAATGGCGCCCCGCCCCGCCCCCCCCCCCCCCCCCGGAGGCTGCCTGGTACGGCCCAAGTCAGTGTGTGTCCGACTGACAGCAGGACAGTGCCGGTATTGTACATGAACGAGCACATCTCGTGGCATATTCATGGTTATTCAGTGCCATACCCCGTTTTACGTTTCTTACCCCCACCCCGCCAAAAAATAGAAAGCAACAAAAACAACAAAAACACACAAACAAACGAAAACACCAAAGTATTAACAACAAAAAACCCTGGCATATATGTGGAGTATATTTAATGGGGCTGTCACACTACGACGTTTCCGCCGGCGTGCCGCAAACGCGCGAAATATTTGCTAGCATGCGGGACACGTCCAAGTTTTCGGCGTTTTGGGAGAAAGTTTGATGTGTTAGTGGCCTGTTTTTGGCACGCGGCCAACGCGTTTCGACGCGCGGCGGAACAACATGTCAACGTCCCGCCAGCGGGTTCCCAGCGTGCCATCGGCGCTCTGTCGGCGCGCTGTCGGCGCGCTGTCAGCGCATCGACGGCGCGTTGGGGTCGTGTTATTACCGTGTCAACGCGTACATACCCGCCAGCAACACGTTAGGACGCGCCCGCAGCGCGTCCACAGCCGCCGCCAACGCATCCAGGCGCGCCGGCAAGACGTCCAACGCGCCGAGAAACGCTGGAACAACGCCAATATCGCGCCGACTACCCGTCGATCGGACGTTACGGACTCGCCGACGGAACGGTCGCATTTGGGGGAAAAAAAAGCCAAAGTTAACCAACGTTGCTCAACGGTCTGCCAGCATTCGCGCGGCGCGCCGCCAACGGGTATCGACATCTTGGTAACGTGTCCGTAACGCCCCCTCCAACCCGTCGGCGCGCGTCGGTCCGCGCCGAAAGTTTTGTGCAAGCACAAAACGATCGGCGCGAGCCGGCGGGCGCCG
This sequence comes from Branchipolynoe longqiensis, assembly GCA_030323885.1. Classification (NCBI taxonomy): domain Eukaryota; kingdom Metazoa; phylum Annelida; class Polychaeta; order Phyllodocida; family Polynoidae; genus Branchipolynoe; species Branchipolynoe longqiensis. Next base: position 70,406,069 of record CM059189.1, read on the forward strand.
ACTTGAGCTGACGTGTTGGATAACACGTTGCTATCAGTCTACGGGTACCGACGCGCCGGTAACGCGCCGGTAACGTACCGGACGTGTACCGACGTTTCGAACAAAAACCCAACACGTCGGCACGCGATGACCCGCGTTGGCCCGAAACGTCGTAGTGTGACAGCCCCATTAATACGCGAGTATTATTAACAATGTCAGGTGCCCGCCTGCCCGGTTGGTTCTGAATCTCACCAGCTAGAACCAGCGTTTCGTGTGACTCCTAGTTCGTCGTTTAAATCCCAGGTGGCGATACTCACTAGATTCACTACCTTTACAACCCATTACCAAAGACTTTACTACTACACAGGAGCATCCTTGCTATTGTAACCTATTGGGGTTCTGTGTGAGCGTGTTTTGCGTTGGCTGAGGTGGGTCAACTTTATTTTATTTTGGGAGAGTTGGGTTTAATTTTATAACTCTACCCCAGATACAATTATTTCAATGGGTGTTTCTTGCCTGTGAAGGTGATTTAAGAATCTTATTCTGTGCATGGTGAACAAGAGTTCTTTACTTTCCAGTTACAGGCGTCTATGCAAATTTTCTTCGGTTTCAATGAGACGGCGAGGGGAGTATTTTACTATTAAAAACAAGGGGTGGGTGGGAGAAATAAATACCACGTATTACATTTGTGTAAACTTTGAAGCGAAAATGCGCCCAGAAACGGGACGATTAACACAACAGTCTCGTCGGTCTATTCATTAAAGACAAGTACCCCTAATCAAATAGCATTCACTCGCGTTTTTATCACTGTGGTTAGCGCGACCCACGACAAAGAAACTCTAGAAAGCGTTTGGCGCTGGTTCCCTCCCGTCTCGCGATGTCTCGCGGGGACCGGGCGGGATCTCGCGTGAAAAATTACGCGGGAGTTTGTTTGCCGGGCGCCGGTCTGCTTGTGTGTCGGACAAAAGCCGGGCCCCGGTGAGGGAGGGCCCGGGTAAAATGGACACACCCCGCGGCAGGATGATTGGGTTACCTCACCAGTGTATACCGTAGGGATCGGCGCGGGAACAGTGCTATTAGTTGCTCGTCTGTTGGTGCGCGGGGTGGTGTTTGGGAGGGGGGCCGGGGGGGGGGGGGAGCTGTGGGGAGGGGAGGGCCGGGGAGGGGGAGGGGGGGGGGGGGGGGCAGGGAGGAGAGGGAGGAGGGAGGGGGGAGCGAGGAGGGGGGGAGGGGAGGGGAAGGGGAGGGGAAGGGGGATGGGCAAGGGAAAGGGGAGCAGGGGGAGAGGGAGCGACAAGGGATGGCATGGCAGGGCAGGGCAGGGAATGGCAGGATAGGGCAGGACAAGGTAGGACATGACATGACATGACAAGTCAGGACAGGGCAGGGCAGGGCAGGACAGGGCAGGACAAGACATGACAAGACATGACATGGCTGGGCAGAACAGGCAGGACAGGGAAGAGCAGGGCAGGACAAGACATGCCAGGACATTGTTTGTTTGTTGTTGTTTTACGTCCTAGCAACATCTAAGGTCATATCAGGACGGGCAGGTCATGGCAGGAAAGGACAGTAGAGAAAACAGAGAATGGCAGGAGAGGGCGGGCGGGGGGGGGGGGTGACAGAGGAGGATGAAGGGAAACATAATGGAACTATAGAGGGACTGAAGAGACATTCATACAGTGAAACCTCGTTTGTCTACTCAGCTGCGTGACTTGGCAATTAGTGGTCAGATAGCAATTAGCAGGTTGGCAACATAACCGGGTTGCACAGTATGACTATGAGTCAATCTGCGATCAGAGTGAGACAGCAACAGAACATGGCACTGGTTCGGGGAGGTGTAGGGCCAGGGTGGCCTTTTGTCCACAGAGGCACCGAATTAGAAGCGCCACAATGTCAGAGTTTAAACGAGCGTTTGATGAAGTATGTGTGGTTCCATGATCACTAGTGCAACTTGAGATATAAATTGGGCAGGGGCAAGTGTGAACCAACCTTTGCAACCGCAATACTGACTTCAAAGAGAGCTACTGGGACTAGAAAACAGCTGACCACAAGCAGAGTTGACAGCTGTAGAAGAAGCTTCCATAATATCACATATTTATTTTATATTTTTAAAAGAACAACATAACGCAGGAGGAAATATTTTGGACTGAGTCAAATTGGCTGTACTATGGATTGCCTGCCGTGTCAGTCACCAATGTATGGGCCTGCATTGTGGATGCATATGTTACATATATAGATATATTTAATTATTCTATCTAGATCTATCTATACATATTTATAAATATACATAAATATTAAAAAATATATATATATTTGTATATAAATATATATAATATACATCAATATTTATAAATAGCTCTATATTTAGATAGATAGATATAAATCTACATAGAAATTAATGTATATTATATATATTTATGTTTATGTACATATATTATACACATATTTATATTTTTTATATTTAAATATAAGATACATATATACATAAATAATGTATAACTATATAACATATTTAATATATATATATTAATGAGTAGATAAAATTAATATGGGAACTATATATTATGAATATTATGCATATATATATGTGTGTGTGTGAGAAAACTAGACACATACTGAGAGAGAAAGGTAAAGATATGGTGGTGGAAGGTAAATAAAGAAGGTGAAAAGTCGATGGTGATGGAAATGATGGCGTCTGGAGTGGATGTCCCGGGCGCCGGCAGCAGTGGATTTGAGTGTGTGTAATGTTGGTTTAGATTCAGATGCGCAGACAGCGAATGCGAATTAACAAATGGAAAGTGTGGGTTTAGTAGCTTGTGGGCCTGTGCGCTTGCGCGTGCGGTGTGTGTGTATATGTATATGTGTGTATGTGTGTATGTGTGTGAGGGCGAGGGGAAGGGGGTAGGAGGGGAGGGGAATGAGGGGGGAGGAGGGGGGAGGAGGGGGAGGGGAATGGGGGAGGGGACGGGGAAGGGGGGGGAAGGGGAGGGGGGCAGGAAGGGGAGGGGAAGGGGGGAGGCGGGAGGGGGGGGGGGGGGGATGTGGCGGCGGAGGGGGGAAGAAGAGGTGGAAGCGGGGAAGATGGAGGGGCAGAGTGGGGGAGAGGGGGGAGAGGAGAGGGGAGGAAAGAAGAGGGGAGGGAGGAGAGGGCGGGGGGAGGGGGGGGGAGAGCGGAGGGCGAGGGGGAGGGGAGGGGGGGAGGGGGGGGGGGGGGGGGGCGGGAGACGAGAGAGGGGAGGTGGGGAGGGAGATGGAGAGGGAGGAGTGGGTAGGGGGGGGAGGACGGGAGGAGGATTTTGTTTGTTTGTTGTTTTACGTCCTAGCAGCATCTAAGGTCATATCAGGACGGGTACCGACTTGTGACAGTGCGCACTCATGCTTTATAGTGCTGCCCCACTGGAATACCAGGCCGCCAGCACCATGACCTGATATCACACTCAGTCACAGTATCCTGACATTGAGCCAACCAGTCCTTGTCCTATCCGAATAATGCCGAACGCCAGGCTAGGAAGCAACAAGTATCAATTTTAAAGTCATTGGTTTCATTCGACCAAGGTTCGAACCCACGACCCCACGATCTAGCAAAACGGTAGACGGACGCTCTAACTCATTCAGCCATCCCGTCTGGTCAGGGGAGGAGGAGGTGAGGGGGATGTGAGAGGGTGGTGAGGGGGGAGAGGGTGTGTGTGAGGGAAGGTGGATAGGGGGGGGGGGAGGCCTGTGCAATTCGGAGAGGGTAGGGGGGTGCTGGAGGGGTCTTCATGATGGCCATTGTACAACCACTCATCTCTTGTCGGCGGGGACCGGGGAGGGGTGGGGGCGGTGCCCCGGGTGACAGCCGACTCCCTGCCGCCATCACCGGCTTGTTTCCGGCGGGACCCTGCCGCTAACAGCCCCGACCCTCGGGTAATCGCTTTAGGGGCGCCCACTGTTATAACGGGGATTCATAACCGATCCACTTTCAGCGTGCCCTGGGGCCGTCTCCCGTTGTAGTTGGCGGGTGTTCCGCTAGAGGGCCGCGGTCGGAGCGCCGCTCTGCGAGAGGCGCGGGTATTAACAACCAGCCCGCAGCGCGCCTGAGCGTTGGCAACAGGAAACTGCGCAAACAATGCCATGTTCCACATCCGCAGCGATATGAACCAGGGGTGGCGGGATTTTTGTGTTTGCTTTGTGGATAGAAATCGGGCGTTTCTGAGTGGATTCCGGCTTGTTATAACGGGTTTTGTGCTATAATATCAAACAAATGACGCCGTTGTTGTTGTTGTTGTTGTTGTTGGTGGTGGTGGTGGTGGTGTTGTTTGCGTGGAAAATGATTTTAGAGTGGAGTAATCTCTTTGAATCCATAAGAAATTGCCTCATTAATTGCTAGTCTTAGTTAATTAACGCACCTCTTTCTGTTATAAAGAATTTAGGCCAGGGCTTTTCCGAACACAATGTCCGATTTCCTACAATTTATTCTAAGCACAGGCATGCTTTCTATTTAAGTATGATGTCCCTCGAATTGAGTGCCACTATAGCTTAGAAGGATAGAACTGCTACAACCACTCATTTCATGTCACAGTGGACTTATCATATTGCGCAACAAAAATAAACAAAGCATTGAAATTCGCAGCCCTAGCTATAATAGCCCCGCAAGCATCATATATACAATATGTCATGGGGGTGATGAAAATGGGAAATATTGTGCCTAGAGCAGGGCTCGAACCCACATCTCTTTGCATTCCGGGCCAGTGTGCTAACCATTACACCACCTAGGCTCCCTGATATCAACACCCTACCTGTCTATGTGGTTACTTGCCTGAGAGGTCAGTGCAGACCACTACACTCGTCCCCCTGGAATTGTAAGTCTTGTAATGCTTACAATTACATACATACAGGCAATGCACTAACACATACATACCAGGGTAGGTTCAACAACCATACAGCGCATAGCTTGTACAGGATCCTGGTCACGGCAACCAGTGTCGTGGGGGTGATGAAAATGGGAAATATTGTGCCTAGAGCGGGACTCGAACCCACATCTCTTTGCATTCCGGGCCAGTGTGCTAACCATTACACCACCTAGGCTCCCTGATATCAACACACTACCCACGCCTACCTGTCTATGTGGTTACTTGCCTGAGAGGTCAGTGCAGACCACTACAAATATATTATATATATTATATCTATTATATATATTATATCTATTATATCTATTATATCTATTATATATATTATATATATTATATATATTATATATATTATATATATTATATATATTATTATATATATTATTATATATATTATTATATATATTATATAATTTATTATATATATTATTATATATATTACATATATTATATCTATTTTATATATTATATCTATTATATATATATTATACATATTATCTATATATATTATATATTATATATATATTAATATTATTATATATATTATATATATATTATATATATTATATATATGATATATTATGTATAATATATGTGCTTGGGAAAACTATAATATATATATATATAAGTAATGGCAATACTTGGTTTTTAAATCCTGTAGCTCTCAATGAATCGTTTGAAGGAGTACTTAATAGTGATTTCCTTTTCTTCACTATCTTTTCAGGGTTGCCCAATTAACGGGATACGAGCCTCAAGACCTTATAGAGAAGACATTATATCACTACATCCATGCATGTGATATTCTTCACATGCGCTATGCACATCACACATGTAAGCATTCCTTTTTTCCTTCCTCCTTTTTGGTAAAATACCCTTTATTTTAGTCTGAATAAGTCGTAATTTTAGACGGTGCTCAGACACTGGTGTCCCAATGTTATTTTATGTGGTACCATAAACATAGCTGACTGGTTCCTCATATGTTAATGTCATTTGTTTGTTGTTTTACATCCCAGCACCATCTAAGGTCATATCAGTACGCCTCTGTTAATCAATTATACTTGCATGCAAATATCTCATGGTTTCTATTTTGAAAGAAATAGTTAAAGCTGCATGGTCCGATGAAGCATCAAATTTTCAAAACCAAAATAATTATATAGATTTGACTCTACATATTTAACTTAGATATTGATGCACATATTAAGCATTTATTGCCACATAGGAGGTAACACTGAGACAATTTGATAGAACCTGTTACAGTTGAAGCCTATGGTGTCAGAGTTTTGGCGTGCTTGCCAAAACTAAGGTTGCATGTTTGAATTTCAAATATCTCAAAACCTATCCGTTTAAAATCAAAGTTACTTTAACCTGAAATAAGGTAGATTATAATGATCAATTTACTATATTTATCTCAGAAAAATGACCAAAACGCAAAACCGTCGGACTATGCAACTCTAAGGAATAATAACCCGTAGTGTACACAATTTTGTAATTTATTCATAGAACAAAGTTGCAAGTCAATATTTTAATCGATGTAACATGGGTTGCTACAATTGTCATTTCATATGACTGTTGTGGTGTTTCAGTCGACAATCGAATACACACGCATGTTTCCTACCTCGAGTTACCTGACTGAACCTTTACAGTTAATTCATCTTTAATCAAAAGCTTTGATAATATGAACGTGTGAATATATATATAAGTTCACGACTAAATGTGCACTCATCCAGAAGATGATGAAGTCACTCAAGAGTTACTGTTCCCATCCTCGAAACATTTCTCAAGTCTTACCAATAGAACGAATATTAAACTTAGTCACTCACTCAGGCTTCCGCCATGTTCAGCTTGTAATAACAGATTGCGTTCTGTCTTATCCATCTGCAGTGTTACTCAAGGGCCAGGTGACCACCAAATATTACCGGTTTCTGGCCAAGGATGGCGGGTGGGTGTGGATGCAAAGCTACGCTACCATTGTCCACAACTCACGGTCGTCCAGACCACACTGCATCGTCTCAGTCAACTACGTCTTGAGGTGAGAGCCAGCTTACAAACTTACATGTCCGTTGGTGTTTTACGTCCTAGCAACATCTAAGACGGGTATCGACTTGGGAGAGTGCGCACTTATGGCGACTTCATAGTGCTGCCCCAAAAAGGTTAGTTGGTTGGTTGTTGGAATGTTACGTCCTGGCAACACTTAAGGTCATATCAGGATGGATACCAACTTGTGACAGTGCGCACTCATGGTGACTTTATAATGCTGCCCCAAAAGGTTAGTTGGTTGGTTGTTGGAATGTTACGTCCTGGCAACACCTAAGGTCATATCAGGATGGATACCAACTTGTGACAGTGCGCACTCATGGTGACTTTATAGTGCTGCCCCACAGGGAAATCAGGCCACCAGCACCATGACCCGATATCTCACTCAGACACATTATCTTAACACTGAGCTAACCAGTCCTTGTCCTATCCTACTAATGCTGAGCGCCATGCTATGAATCGACAATTATCAAATTTTACAAGTCATTGGTTTGACTCGACCTGAAATCGAATTCTCGATCTCCCGTACGGGAGGACTGCGCTCTACCGATTCAGCCACCGCGCCCGGCTCCCCAAGAGGAGACCAAGCAAATATGACCCGATATCCCACTCAGTCACATTAATCCTGATATTGAACTAACCAGTCCTTGCCCTATCTTATTAATGCCGAGCGCCAGGCTAGGGTAGCGACAAGTATCAATTTTATAAGTCATTGGTTTGACTCGACCTGGAATCGAATTCTCGATCTCCCACACGGGAAGGCAGCGTTCTTAGTCTTACCGATTCGGCCACCGCGTCCGGTCACAAACAAACATACATACCTGCTAATTACTGAGACAGTGACGAGATATTACGAGCCGCCTAGCCATGACTGATTACAACCCGATGCAATTGTTCATTTCAGAACACTACTCACACACCACTTTTTCAATTATACTATAAAGCTCCATAATTAAAGTTGCATACTCCGATGGATTTGAATTTCTGTATTTTTTCTGAGATAAATATATTAGATCAATCACTAGTATCTACTTTACATTAGTTCAAAGTTACTTTTATTTTATTAAACTTTTGAGATATTGTGAGTGCAAACATGGAAAATTAGTTTTGGCAAGCTTGCCAAAACTCTGACACCATAGACTTCTGCAGTAACAGGTTCTGTTAAATTGACTCAGTATTGCCTTATACGCAGAAACAAATGCTTAATAAGTGCATCAGTATCTAAGTTAGATATGTAAAATCAAATCTAGATAATTGGTTTGGTTTGAAAATTTGATATTTCATCAGACTATGCAGCTTTAATAGGCCAGTGAAAATATCTAATTTTCGAATCCAAAACACTTATCAAGATTTCGTTCTATGCTTTAAATACAGATGCAGCCTTTGCTGTTGCATAGACCTAGAAGGAAATACAAATTCTATTTCAAAGAACCTGTCACTTCTTAAGCCCGATGCTAGTGTCAGATTCGTAGCTTTGTTGTTGGGTTTCAAAACGGTGCACTTCCTCATAATGCAATGCGAAATCAGTGTTACCGTCCTGATACTACCATAGATGTTGGCAGGACGTAAAACTCCAACAACCAACCAACCAAATCAGTTTTATGATGTCACGTGAAAACCACCTACTTGGTCCGGTCAATGGGGGTAGAGACTAACTGCTTTTATGTTCTAGTTGAAATAAACCATTAATGTCGCTTTCACCAGCTCACAGGTTAATTGGTGTTGGCTTGAAGGTTTGAAGAGATTGGCCATTTCGTCATAATGGGGGACATGTTGCATAGTTCATTTTCTGACACTTGGTGGCGCGTCGGTACTAGTGGGCCAACACGGTCATTGACAATGCTTTGAGTTTGCCGAGCGGTTTGTCTCTAGGTGGTGTGGTTTTAGAGATATTTGACTTCTTCTGTATGAAAATTGCTCACGGCCATTGACAATGCACTGAGTTTGGCAGTACGCCCAGTGCAAAACGTTTATTTTATTCAAAATTAATAGAAATGCAGAACCCTAACCTTATAAATTTAATATAATCTATTCATTGTATGTTTTCTATATGTATACCAAGCGGTTTGTCTCTAGGTGTTGTGGTTTTAGAGATATTTGACTTGTTCTGTTTGAAGATTGCTCATAGCCATTGGGTTTGCAGTGTGACAGTGTGCCGAATAGGCCCACTCGTTCAGTGGCGACGCGAACGGCAGGAATTTGAAGTAAAAAGTCGGAGGTCCCCCATTTATTTCAATTAGAGATGGTGCTGCAGGGGTGGGCAGTTATGAGTTTACATGGGATTTATAAAAAAGAACCCACGTGAAGAACAAGACCTGAGATATACAAAGATGAATACTATGCCTTAATAAAGTGTGCCATACAGGACTTCAAATAGTAATAGATCGATTAACTAGAATCATTAATCGTATAAGAAAAAAATAACCCAAGTATGCCTATGGAGTATAGTCTAGGCTTTTGCAAAGTTGAGATTTGTGGCGTTGTATGAGCCACTGGGAGACAATGTGGCGAAGTACGCTACTCATCTTGAAGATAGAGCACGCAGGTGCCCCATAATGTTAATGCCGAGTGACAGGCTAGGTAGCAAAATCAATTTGGTAAGTCATTAGTTTGATTCGGTTGGGTTTCGAACCCGTGACCTTCCGCACTGGAAGCCAACCAGTGCGCTTTAATCCAGATTCGGTCAGTTCATCCGGTTTAAAAAAAAGTAATTGTGGATGAAATCAGAGAAGCTATAGAATAGTACGCACTGACCTCCCACTCCCAGGCAAGTAGCCACACAGATAAGTAGTTGTGGATAGTGATTGCATCAGAGATCCGAGGTAATGTAATGGCTAACACACTAGTTCTGGAATGACAAGTGTGGCTTCGAATTCTGCTCTGGGTGCAATTTTTCTATTTTCATCATCCTCATGACAACATAAAAACACTTTCATAAACCTCTTTTAAAAACCAGAATGAATTTATGTTTAACATGTGTGCATAGTGTGTGGACTATTATATGTTAAGGCAAGATTCACATACCAGAAATTAAATTAGACCGAGCTAAATAGGACCTTAGTATGTCCGCTAAAATCTTCCTTAAGTGACAGTCTATACCGCTAGAACGTGGATCGCGAAATGTCCTTATTTTATTATAACAGGCGGGACTGGATTGTTGTTATTTTGGTGGGATTTTTTATTGAAATTTTTTTTTGCGTTTACTTCATGGCTGTTTTTATACGCTCTTCCTTCTCTTTTTATTTAGCTTACTTATTTGCAAATGGCTTGATTGGTTTTTGACCATGCACTTGCTGGCATCTATTTATTTATTTATGTATGTATTTATTTATTTATTTATTTATTGATTTCCCTTTTATTAATTAAATATGAAAATACCAGGTGGAGTGATGGGCGACCGACAGCTGTTGCTGTGTGCACCGACGCGCCCCCTATCGGTGAACGGGGGCGGGAACGTGGGGGCGGGAGGACCGCGTATATTTATATACACACACACACATACACACACATGCCACCGCGCATCCAACACACACACAGATCATGGAGTGCAACTGTTGTAAATGTGTCCAAATAGTTTTGACTGAATCGCACCAAGGATTGACACGCACTGGCAGAGATTCCAGCGCAAGCAAACGAGCGAGTGAAGCGACAGGCGTTCGGCAAATATGCACAGTCAAAAAGATAAACTCCTGCACCCGCACCCCCCCCCCCCCCAGCCCCGCTGCAGCGCCCCCTATACCCGGGGTGAATAGCGTCTTTTGTGTCGGTTGTTGGTCCCTGTAGCGTCCGCTTGGGGCGCGATGGTGGGGGTAGAGTTTGGAGTGGGGTGGGGCGTGACGGGGCGGGGCTGGGCGGGGCGGGGCTGGGCGGGGCGGGGCGGGGCGGGGCGGGGCGGGGCGGGGCGGGGCGGGGCGGGGCGGGGCGGGGCGGGGCGGGGCGGGGCGGGGCGGGGCGGGGCGGAGCGGGGCGGGGCGGGGGCGAGGTGAGCCGTGGGGAGACGGGGTGGCAGTAGAGTCGGTCGGACTGGTGTCAAGGTCTCACCTGGCCGGCCTTATATTAAACAGGCAAACAGGCAGTGCAGGTGGAAATACGACAGGCCCATTCTCTAGCAAAGGTCACGTGGGCATTGCTATATAACAATGTTTAAATACACGCAGTACGTACCCTACAACATCCTCGCCGGGGTTATTCGGTCGCACTATACTCCCACCTCCACGCCCCCACTCCTTCTCCCTCCCCTCGCTTCCTACCTCACCGGCTCCTCCCCCACTCTCCCCAACTCACCCCACCCCTCTCCCCAACTCACCTCACCCCTCTCCCCAACTCACCTCACCCCTCTCTCCAACTCATCTCACCCCTCTCTCCAACTCACCTCACCCCTCTCCTCAACTCACCTCACCCCTCTCCTCAACTCACCTCACCCCTCTCCTCAACTCACCTCACCCCTCTCCCCAACTCACCTCACCCCTCTCCTCAACTCACCTCACCCCTCTCTCCAACTCACCTCACCCTTCTCCCCAACTCACCTCACCCCTCTCCCCAACTCACCTCACCCCTCTCCCCAACTCACCTCACACCTCTCCCCAACTCACCTCACCCCTCTCCCCAACTCACCTCACCCCTCTCCCCAACTCACCTCACCCCTCTCCTCAGCTCACTTCACCCCTCTCCCCAACTCACCTCACCCCTCTCCCCAACTCACCTCACCCATCTCTCCAACTCACTTCACCCCTCTCCCCCACCCAACTTACCCCTCTCCCCACTCAACTCACCCCTCTACCCACTCACCTCACTCCTCTCCCAACACTCCTCCCCCACTCCTCCCCAACCCTCTTCCTCCCTCTCCTCCCCACTACCCTTCCCTTACCTCCCTCCTCCCCCCCCCTCTCCCATCCGCTCCTCTCTCCCATTCGCCCCTCTCTCCCATCCGCCTATCCCTCCCCATTCTTCGCCCTCCCTCCCATCCTCCCCTTTTATCACACCTCCTCTTCCCCTCCTTGCCCTCTCCTCCCCTCGCCACGCTACCTCCTTGTTGTCCCAACGTGGGAAATCTTGAATTGACCTTGAAGAAAATACATGTTATATATGGACATGTGATACTGTTGTGACGTCACTAGATACCCATTTCTACAGTTTGCACACGTGTAGTCAGCTTTAGGAGTGTGCTCTTAAAAGAACAAATCCATGCATGTTTTAAGTCTAATTAACCATCGTAATTAACGATAATACATTGATAAATAAAGGTCATTAAATGAATTTAGACGGCCTTAAAATAGCATCTACTTTGCTTCAAATGAATTCTAGAAACTCTCGTTCGGAGCCACTATCTACTACAGGTTCTAAGAACCCTATGGTGATGCACCTTTTTATATCTTAATAGTAATATATATATAAATATATATATATATATATATATTAATTTTAAGATGACAGTTTCAAACATGCAGTACAATGTACTCATGAATGCATCCATACTTAAATTTAATTAGTCATATATGTTACACGTGTGTGGTATATTTGTGATGCGTGCACCCTGTTGCTCAGATGGTGGTAGTTCAGGTCCAAGCCTGGTATAGTGGTAAAAGTAATTAAAAAAAATATGAATCGAGAACATTTTAGTTAATAAAGTAACAGATATTTAATCAACAAATTGTGATCAGTGAGAACAACAGAAAGAGTGAGAAAGTGATAGTGAAAGTGAGAATGAGTGAGAGTGAGAATGAATCAGTGAGAATGAATGAGAGAATGAATGAGAGTGAGAATGAATCAGTGAGAATGAACGAGAGTGAGAATAGGTGAGAGTGAATGGGTGAGAATGAATGAGTGGAATGAATGAGAATATGTGAGAGTGCAAATATCTGAGAGTGAGAATGAGTGAGTGAGAATGAGAGAGTGAGAATATGTGAGAGTGAGAATATGTAAGTCAGGATTTGTGAGTGAGAATTTGTGAGAATATGTGAGAGTGAGAATATATGAGAATGTATGAGAATATATGAGAGTGAGAATAGGTGAGAGCGAGAATATGTGAAGGTGAGAATGAATGAGAATGAGAATGATTGAGAGTGAGTGAGAGCCTCCCACCAAACACCACGTTTCTGCCCATACACAAATACATCCCACCCCTGCTACCTCTACACATCACATCTCTCTCACTAGTCTCAGTCGCATCCAAGAGCTGCTGCACCGACTCCCATAGAGAGAGGGGCTGAGTGGATCTGGAAGTAAAATGGTGCTTTGATGGAAGCCTGTGCACATGGCTAACAGACACAATCCGGCGGGCAAACAGAGCCGGCCTGAAACACTGTTGTGGCCAGCGCATGTGCAGATGCCCTATATATATAAACATTGGTCGGCGTACGCCGCACGATGCGGATGGATCCCGGCTTCGTCACCGCCCGATTGAACTATCAGAACGGCCAGTCTAGATTTGTTTGTTTGTTTGTTATTGTTTTACGTCCTAGCAACATCTAAGGTCATATCAGGACGGGTACCGACTTGTGACAGTGCGCACTCATGGCGACTTTATAGTGCTGACCCACTGGGAAACCAGGCCGCCGGCACCATGACCTGGTATCCCACTCAGTCACATTATCCTGACACTGAACACACCAGTCCTTGCCCTATCCTAATAATGCCGAGCGCCTGGCTAGGAAGCGACAAGTATCAATTTTAAAGTCATTGGTTTGACTCGACCGGGACTCGAACCCACGACCCCACGATCTACCAGCACGGGAGACGGACGCTCTAACTCATTCGGCCATCCCGTCTGGTTGCCAGTCTAGAAGTAGAACACTGTTGTATGTTGTATGTGCGTGGGTTTATATGTGCGTGGGTTTGGAACTCAATGTGGCATGGAGCTGGGGGTTGGTTGTAGAGGGTTTAAATGGTGCAGAGTTTACATTGAAGATTCCTTTTGTAGTCACAGTATGTAGGTCCAACAGCGTCAAACTCTTCAAGCTCTCAAGCTCTCACTCACACTCCACCCTCATATTCACCGACTCCCTCATACACTCACACACACACTCACACATACACGCACACTCACTCAAACGCTCATGCTTATTTCTTGAGTATTATATAGACTAAGATAAGAGTAAAGACTAATAATTGGTTGTTCATGTTTATGCAGGATTCAGGTAAACTATTTTCTTATTGGAAAATTATGGATTGGCGTTTCCGGGTATTTGCACCTGAACTCATGTATATATAATATACATTGATATGCATAACAAATGTGCATAACAAATTTATGCATAGATGTGTGCATAGATGTGTATATACATATATCATACATATGTCATACATATATCATACATATATCATACATATATCATACATATATCATACATATATCATACATATATTACTTAATTATTGTACACATATTATACACATGTTATACACATGTTATGCACATGGTATACACGTTGGGTACACATATTATACATATATTATACACATATTATGCACATATTCAGTGAGTGGTACAGGCAAGAGGCTGAATCGTGACAGCTGAATAGGCCAGGTGGCAGCACCAGGCAAGGCGGGGGAGGCTGTCCAGTCCGCCTGAGTTGTTAAGTGTCAGTACTTTGTGAAGTGTCCAGACATGGTGCAAGCCGAGACACCATTTAGAGGATAATCAGTTTACTCATATAATGCTTATACAGCACATATTCTACATATATTCTACATATATTCTACATGTATTCTACATGTATTCTACATGTATCATACATGTAGAATACAATTCATATATGTATCATACATGTATCATACATGCATTATACATATATTATACATATATCATGCATATATCATACATATATCATACATATGGCATACATATAGCCTACTTATAGTACACACATCATACGTATATTATATGTATAGCATACATATATTATTGATATATTATACATATGTACATACATATACAATAAATGGTGTTGATAACACATTCCACAGTAGTATCACGCTGATGTTTGGTGTGGAGTGGCAGCAGTAGGTGGGTGCGTATAAATAGATAAGCAAAAGGCCCGATGTGATTCGGGGATTCGGCTGTGCACTGTGAAGGTGCAGCGGGTCACTCTTCTGACCCCTGACGACAAGACCAGAAGGGCCGCTCCCACACCCTGCAGCCGGCACCGCTTTGTCAACAGTTAACACATAAATGTCCACAGAGAAGAGTGTAAGCAACGCTACCTAAATCATCTCAAATAATGCATAACTTTCCGTTATAAATGTCCACAGAGAAGTGCAAGCCATGCGCTATCTAAATCATCTCAATTTTTTTAATTTGTTTTATTTAACGACGTTTCTAGAGCACATTGATTTTCATATCATCAGCTATTGGACGTTAAGCATCATTCTGACATATTTCTTTGGAGGAAACCCGGTGCCGCCACATAGGATACTATTTCTGAACTGGTTGGAACGGAAAATAGCCCAAACTGCAAATGGGTCCACGGAGCAGGATCGATCGAATCACAGGTGGACACACTACCGCCTGAGCTACGTCCCGCTCAAAATTGTATTTGTTTAATTAACTTCATGATAAGCATTTTAATGATTGTGTTACCATTATTCTCAATACTATTTTATTACTATTTCCAATCATATAATTAGCATGTTAAACACGTATCGGCATAGTATATACCATTGCATTATTATACTGCTATTAAAAATAACGTACGATTTATATATTCGTGATTTATTATAGCATTGCTTTTAACCCCTACAATATGTTAGTATTGCTATAATTACTGTGTTGCTTTGATCAGTATTAGTGTAATATGATTAATACAGTTATCACCATTAGCATGTGTATCGCTGGTGTTATTGTTCTGACTCCTGTGATTGTTAAGAATAATTAATATCATTATTTGCGCAAACATCTGTTAATAAAACACGCCAATGTTGACCCTCCCCTACCCCCTCCCCTCCACACACCCTCAGCACCCCTCCAACCTCTCGAACCTCCCCCCAATAGCACCAGGAACAGGACAACGCGGTAGGACATCACCACCTTTGTCAGTGCTGTCAATATTTGCTGCAAATGGCCGCGCCACCTCAACCCCAGTCCATGCACCCGGTGCAAGAAATTATCTGCTAAACGAACACATTTCAACAGGGAAACCTAACACCTTTTGACGATGGTGTGTTTGGGGAGAGGAGGCACTTGTCCACGTTTTGTAGCTGCTGCCCACTAGACAAGCAGTAAGATATGACCGTGCCGGCCACTCCAGGCCCTCCAGCCGGACGGACAGTGGCTGTCGTCTACGCAGTATGGGTTCACTAGATGGAGGGACAATTATAAACCTTTTCGGTTCTATTACTAACAGATGGGGGTGGGAAATGGAGGACTAGGGGATGGATCGAGGCGGGCGGGGGGGGGGGGGGGGGGGGGGTTCAACGCATGGTGGGTTACATCCTTATGAAGGACATCACGTAAGTGCCCTATGCACTCAACACTACTACTTCTCGCGGACACTTTTAACTCGTGGTTCCTCCCGTACTCACCCTCCCCCTCCCACTCTCCCCCTCCTCCCCCAACCCCCGTCCCCCTCCTCGCTATTTTCAGAGAGAGGGACAGACGGGGAGATCGGGGGGGGGGGGGGGGGGGGGAGACAATGGGGGGGGGGGGGGGAGAGGGGGAGTACAGTTGGAGAAGATGAATATGATTACTGCACTATTTAGGTTGTTGTTGTCGGTGTTGTTGGCGTTGAGGTCTATTGTTTGTTTGTTTGACTTAAGTCCTGGCAACATCTAAGGTCATTTCAGGACGGGTACTGACGTGTGACAGTACTCACTCATGGCTACTTTATACTTATAGTGCTGCCCCACTGGGAGACCAGGCCACCGACGCCATGACCCGATTTCCCAATGTCACATTATCCTGACACTGAGCTAACCAGTCCTTTGCTATCCTAGTATCACCTACTGCTAAGCACCAGGCTAGGTAGTGACAAGTATCAATGTTGTAAGCCATTGGTTTGACTCGACTGGGAATCGAACTCCCGACTTTCTGCACAGAAAGCTTGCGCTCTCCCGATTCGGCCAGGACGTCCGGTCGCTGGGGGTAGGTGGGGGTTGGGGGTGGGAGAGGGATGAGGAGGTCTACCCATGGCTTGTGCACACCGGCGATAGGCCTAATAAGACCTACATCATACCTTTTCTTGTTCAGCCCGTGCATAGCGCGATGATTTATTCTGATCATTTCTTGCTTAGCCTGCCCGTTTTCACGGCGATAATTTATACGGCTCTTTCCCAGCTCGGCCTGGGCATACACCGATAAGTTATCCTTCCCTTTACTAACCCGGTCTGTACACACGTCGATAAATTGCCATCAGAATTATAGCCGGGTACCTGATTGTCAATCCTACCGGCTTCGGGGGCGTAACTTAACCAAGCACTTTACTGGGCCCCCTCCACTCCTCCCCTCCTCCCTCCCCCCCCCCCCCCCATCCCCCTCCCCCATCTCCCCACTCCCTTCCCACCATCCATCACCACTACCAAACCCCAAGCTCAAATACAGCCTCCCCTTACATCCCAAACCAACTGTGTGCCATCCCCCTACACACAAAAAGAAAAAGGCGGCGGGAGGGTGAGACGGGACTGGTCCGATAGCGTGGATAGGGTACCAGTCCCGGGATCGATGCACGCCCGCTGCGCCACCTGGCTCCGGGCGGAGGCACTACAGTCCTAATGGCGGCGCAACCCGTTGCCACCGAGCGCTTCTTTCTTTTTCTCTCTTTTTCCCCCCGCACCTTCCGTGTTTGTGCTGATGGCGGTTTGGCTTTCGCCGCGAACAAATAAAACCGGGCGGCGAAGCGAAATGATTGCTGGAATACCTGGGGAGGAGGCTGTTTGGTTGGCCCTCCTTTCGCAGCTGCTCCTCTATAAACAAAGATGGCCGCCGTGGAGCGGTGTATTGTTGGCGGTGGGATTGTTTGAGTGAAGAAGGGCGTGAAACTTGAGAATTAAGCGAGATTTACATTGGCGTCGGGGCGACCTTGGACATTGACACGAGGAATGGGTTATAAGGGAAAGCTGGCCGATGTGTCAACACTCCACACAAGTCGCCTTAATGCTGGGTTTGGGGGGACAATGCCTGGTGCCACTTGTAAGCTTGTGTTGTCGTGGTTGTTCATCATGTTTATGGGTCACTCTCCTGAAAATTGGTCAGCATGGGATGCGATTTTAAAACATCAATAAAAAAAACGTCATACTTATTTATTTCCTTATGCTTTTCATATTTATGTTCAGGGAAATAAAATATACTGTGTGCAACTTTGGTCCTTTTAGTTATGAAGTGTTTTTGTACCAAAAAAAAACATTTACAGCCAGCCATTTGTAACATGACATATGGGACATGGTTGAATCCTTACTAACATATTGTATTGCATTGATATATCAAACAAAACAGTTCCCAAATCAAAAAGGAAGCATTTATTAACATGTATGCATGCTTAAATTAAAAAAGAATTATTTGATGTCTTCAGAATTAACATTACAAATTTCCGTCACAGATGTAACCAGTGGTCTGGATGCCACACAAATATTGTACACTAATTATTCAGTGAATAAAGCATGGCTGCAAATTACTTTTTTGGGGATCAATATAAGCACTACATATTTCTGTATATTATGCCATGATTAATATGCTTCTAAGTATGAAATTATTGAATTCTGCTTAGATTTTTATTAAGCAGACTGTGTGCTGTCCTAAACATGTGTTACATCTGAGCAACACATGTTATACTGCCAAAAGACATAGCTTAATCATGGACTACACCTTTATGTTTTATCTCTTCAAATTATATTTTACATAGATGTAAAGAAGAGATTTCCTGCTTTCATTTGCAACCAAAAATTGTTAAAAATTCAAATATTAGATTTTAACTCTCCATGTGACACTTCTGGCCAGTTTTCAGGAGAGTGACCCATACATTAATAGGCATAAACGTTGCAACTAATATAATGCATACTTTAGGACCTATATCCACCACCAAAGTACAGCTAACAACTGCGGTCAATTAAAATTAAGGTGAGACCAGTCCAGTCATATTGAATACCCGGCGGACAGTAGTCGGCCTTGTCAATATCGGGGATATTGGGCCTAGCTCCCGTTGCAACATGACTTCTGGTTGCCAAACCCATGAGCCCCCCCCCCTCCCCCCTCGCACCCCCGAAATCAAAATCCGATCTCTATTATGTTGTTTGGGAGGGGGGTGGGTTCAACTCCCGATTTATGACAGTTAGAATGAGATCTGGTTTAATGTAAGTTAGGCTGATTTCCTATCAAGAATTCTTTTAAAATACCATACAATATATTTTAGTTAGGCACCACCAATTGCCCAGTAGGCGTATTCTAGTCGCCGGTGCATAATATATGTGGCATGCAATAAAAATAAATCCTCTGCTGTCACGCAGATGATCCAGCTCACAAAAATTAACATATAAGCCAAACAAAGAGCAAATAAAATGTCGTTAATAATATTGCCACATATATTGACAAGTTTCTATACAAATTATCTCATTTGATGACGATATTTCCCAAGTAGACTTAATGCCATACACATTTCATCCCACATGCCCCAAATGTAATGCACTTCGCAGAGAGAACCACCCCACCCCCTCAATTGTAAATTCAACTTCCAGTACCCCCCGCCCCTTAAAAGAAAACAGAACTTAGACTCGGCTATTGGCGTTTGTGAATATTCCCGGATGTGTGCATGGTCTTCTGTTTTTCTCCCATGTCACTTTTAACTTTTAAATGTTAATGTCCTACGCAAATATTGGTTACACCCTGCCAACTTTATGCAAATCGCCTTTCGTGCGACACCGTGAGGTGTCTGTCACCCACAGCTTAGGCAAGTGTCAGAGCTATAAAACAAAAAAAAGCTACGTGCACATGACTAATGGATCAGAATGCAAGTCATTACCATTAGGTTTTTCAACGGCTTCTAGCTTTTGTCAGCTCGGCCAATAAACACGTCCTTAAACATACACACACCCTCTGTCACTAACCCACTGCCATCCTATCAAATCAAGTGTATTTGTGATAAGAATGGTAGGGTTAATAAAGGATGGCAACAACAAAAAAGCCAGAAAGATTCCGACCATAAATCTTTGTTATATGTATTATATGTTGAGCTCTCCAAACAATGAGACAAACGTGTGTGTATATAATATATGAATATATATACATATATTGGTTGTTTCACATCCTACCGACTTGTGACAGTGCGCACTCATGGTGACTTATAGTGCTGTCCCACTGCCCGCACCGTGACCCAATTTCCCACTGAGTCATATTATCCTGATACCTACCTTATCAGTTCCAGTCCTATCCTATTAATGCTGAGTGCCAGGCTAGGTAGCGACAAGAATCAATTTGATAAATCATTGATTTCACTTGGTTTGGATTCGAACTGTGCTCTACCAATTACGCCACCATGTCCGGTATATTATATGTGCGTATATGTATATATAATATTTGGCTATAATTGAGTCACGGCTATTACTATTCATATATGTATTGTCATCCAATATTGATCTGAATTATTGCTATATAGACCTATTATTTTAAACCGCGTTTAAGTTGCATATTCCGATGGTTTTGAGTGCATTTTCTTAGATAATTATATTAAGTTAATCATTACACCTACCATACTTTAGTTTGAACTAACTTTTATGTTAAATTACTAACTTTTAAGATATTTTATTGGTTGTTTTACGTCCTGGCAACATCTAAGGTCATATTAGGACAGGTACCGACTTGTGACAGTGCGCACTCATGGCGACTTTATAGGAGATATTTAAAGTGCAAACATGCAAAATTAACTTTGGCGAGCATGTCAAAACTCTGACACCATAGGCTTCTTCAGTAACAGATTCTATTAAATTGCCTCAGTACTTATATTCCCTTCTATGTGGTGCCAAATGTTAAATAAATAAGTGCACTAGTATTTAAGTTAAATATATTGGTTCGTTTGTTGTTTTACGTCCTGGAAACATCAAAGATCATATCAGGATGTGGGGGGGGGTGTTAGATAATGTAAAATAAAATCTAGATAACTGCTTTGGTTTTGACCAAATTGATATTTATAATCGAACTACGCAGCTTTAACATAACAGTTCCGCACGCATTTCTTCCCTCTACCAATATAGTACCATGTATCTAATAACACGTACCCCCTTTATACTCCTCCCCCCCCCCCCCCCCAACCTTGCAGTGACGTGGAGGGTAAGGACCTGCAGCTGCAGCTCGACCAGATCAGTGTCAAGGAGGACACGGCGTTCCCGGCCATGAAGGAGTCGCCGCGTCCCAGCAAAGCGCGGGCAACGCGCACCAAGAGTAGCAGACGCTCGCCCTACCCGCACATCTCGCACCCGGAGTACGCCGCCGAGTACCCGGAGAAGGGCTACGGGGCCGTCGACTACAGCCCCGAGATGGCGCTGCAGGTGCAGACCGCCGGTTACCCGGGCCTCGTGTATGCGTCGACGCAGGAGTCGGTGGCGGAGCGCTACGGCGCTTTCTACCCGGCGGCGGCGGCGGCGTACGGGGCCGGGCTGTACGGCGGGGAGAACGGCACGGTGGCGGGCGTGTACTCGCCGTACGCGCATCATCATCACCACCATCGCTACTTGGACGACCGCTCGCCGTACTCGCGCAGCGGCGGCGGCGGGAACTACGAGGACAAGTACTATTCGTCGTCATCGTCCTCCACTACTGCCGGCAGCGGCAACAACGCCACGCCGACCGCCGCCCGCGACGGCGCTGGTTCCGGCGGGGTAGGAGGAGGGGGAGGGGGCGGGCAGTTGACGCCCGGCTCGGCCGGGTACCTGAGCGGGACGACAGGGGCTGGGGGAGGGGGAGGGGGCGGGGGCGGGTTGCATGGCGCGCCGCATTCCCTCGATTCGCCGCGCATCACCTCGAGCACCGAGTCACGCGGCGACCCTTACCGCCACACCGACACGGCGCACGCGCACAGCGGCCACAGCGCAGGGAGCGGAGGTACAGGCGGTGGCGCCATATCTCGCCAGACGGCAGGGGTCGTCGTCGTCGGCGGCGGAGGTGGGGGCAGGGGAGGCGGACACTACTCTGAGTGCATAGCGTCCTCGGGCGCCGGACATTGCTCGCGGAGCTCCTCCCGGGAGACCGGCAGCTACTCGGCTGGGCACGGCTACCCGACGCTCTACAGCAACCGCTCAGAGTCGTCAGCATCCGACGTGGAGGTTACAGACGCCGACTACAGCGACCTCAAACGGCACAAACAGACGGTGCCAGACGCGCGCGCCGTGGTGGTGGTACCGCCGCCGCCGCTACCGCCGCCGCCGCGGCACGGCTACGCCCCGGAGCCTGTGACGGCCGAGGCGGGCCGGCTGGCCGACGACAAACGCTACAAGGAGGCGTGCAGTCGCACGGCACCCACCCTGACTAACGGCGCCGATGCCGGCCTCAAAGAGAGCCTCCCGCAACAGTCGGTCATCATGCGCCGGCATCCCTCTGGCGGCGGCGTCACGAACCTAGTAGATCTGAGCCCGGCGCGGACGATACCCGTGGCGCCCCCTCACGGCGAACAACAGTGCAAGCTGTCGTCGCCGGCGGCGGTGATCACGGACCGGAAGTCGGTGGTGGAGGGCGCGCATACTGCGCATGCGGACGCGCTGTACGCGACGAGCCACTGCGCGTACGACTCGTACAAACACTCACCGGCCTACCACAACGGCAGCGTGCAGCGATCCCTTCCCATGATGCCACAGGCGGGTTACACGTCCGTCATTGTGGACGCCCAGCAGTACCACATGGCCAACGGATATGTCCACTAGTCTAGCGTCTTGTCGTGTAGCAATCAATTTGAACAAGCCAACCGATCAATCAATCAATCAACACATCAATCAGTCAGTGACAATTTTGCCAAATATATACATTATGTATAGATATATGCATAAATACGAGTATGCATATAGATCTACACATATATACTCATATGTATATATATGTATATATGCATATATATATATATATGCATATATATATATATATATATGCCTATCTATGGGTATATATGCATATATATGCATGTGTATCTATGCGTACATATGCATATATGTACATATATATATATACATATATATGTATATATGTATGTATATGTATCATATATATCATGCGAGGGATGGGGGAATCCCCTCTCCCCTCCACTAATAACAATCGACATAATCACCGATCTCCCCCCACCTTATCCTACTAGCCAACTAACTACGAATGCAAGCATGATAGTGTTGTACATAATAGTATTGATCTGAAGTTGTTTTTTGTTTGTTTTTTAAACCCACTAAATCATTGTAAAGATAACATTCATTCCATTCGCCCTGCGCGGAAGGAGGGGGGGGGGGATTCTAGAAAGGGATGCTATATTTCAGTCGTAAATTAGCAATTGGTGCGCAGTTGACTGCGCATGTTCAGAGAGTGCCGTCTCCTCCCGAAATACACTTGTCAGAGCTGATACATGAGGATGGGTTTGTTTCATCAAAGGTTTTTTAATCTTTTCTCTTGTTTGTAAATGGTGATGTTGGAATGGAATTAACCACTCACCCCCCGCGCACCTATTACTATTATGGAAGCGTTTATTTATTTATATTATTAAACCCTAACTCAACAGTTGAGACTCGCAGTGCATTACAACAACACCAAAAAAAACACGCTACAGACAATGGTTCAATCTGAAGGAAAGACTCTTAAAAAGAAACAACCATTTCCTCCTTAACCCCCCCCCCCCCTCCTTCACAAAAGCCACTGGTTGTGATTACATTACGGGGGAGCTGTTTAAATACTCTATACTTGCCACAGTGGTGCACAGAGCACCGCATAGAACACAGCCAAGGACGCTTCCCACACATACACACAGACAGAAACTCTTTGTTTTTTTTAAATGATGGAAGCAAACTCAGATAAGAAAGCGCAGAGACCTGAATGCAGATGACAATACACAGTTCAGTTGTGCGAGGAGGTCAACAGTTTTAGTTTGGAGAACGTGGAGAATCTGGGAGAATCTATCACCAGCTTCTCATTAGGTTATTATTATTATCATCATTATTAATAGTTATGTGGACTTAATGAGAACATCTTAAGAATGGGACAGACATATACATGTGTTCTTGATGACATGTTCTTTATTATAAATATAGATATATATATATTACATCTGGTGCTTCTCTCTTCGTACTTCTAAACAGACGGAGTGAATTGTATGACCTTGTGTTCTATCTTCACGTGTTGTGATGCGTCTGCATGTGTTTTAGGCCAAGGTCATGGTCAAGGTTCCTGCGGGGCGGGGGATGGTGTGGTCATTGGTGACAAGGTCAGGTCAAGGTCACGTCCTTCCCGAGACTGGAATGTCAGCTTAGACTTGTTGTCTCCGTACATGCGCATTTATCTTTTAAAAATAAAATCCATGTTTTCATTGTGTGTATTTGTGCCGTTTGACTTGACTTCTTGGGGACCAGATGGTGGGGGGAGGGGAGTTTCGTATTATTATGTAATAAACCGTCGTTGTTCACTATGGTGTTTTAAGCTCAAATGCATCTGAGATGAATATGAAATGATTTAAAGCTGAAGTCGATGCCCCTTCCAGAGAACTGAATGTTTGTTGGGGTTCTACGTTCTAGCAACGTATATGGCCATATCAGGATAGGCACCGACTCATGGCTTTGCACACTCATGGCAACTTCCATATAGCCTCATTGGAAGATCAGGCCACCCGCACTATTACCCAATATCCCACTCAGTCGCATGCTGATGCTGAGCTAATCAGTCCTTGTCCTATCCTAGTAATGCCAAGCGCCTGGCTCGGTAGTGACAAGTATTAATTTAATAAGTTTTACTCGGCCGGATTTTCAAACTCCCATCTTTCCGCACAGGAAGCTTGCACTCGACTCATTTGGCCAGCTTGCACTCGACTCATTTGGCCAGCTTGCACTCGACTCATTTGGCCAGCTTGCACTCGACTCATTTGGCCAGAGCATCCAGTGAGCGTTGAAGTACCCTAACCGTATGTTATGGGGTGGGGGTGGGGAGGGGATGTTTATTATGCGTCTGCTTCTTTCAACCAAAGACCCTATAATACTAAGACGGCTCACTCAGTCTGTACTGTGTAATCAAAATGATCAAACTCACCACTTGGTGCGCTGGCTGTTCTCTTGGTTAAACAGGTGCTATATTATATGTATAAATGTATATATGAATGTGAAAGATGTGTGATGATGGCAATGCTGATGATGATGTGTATTTGTTCATAGCAATTTCATATTGATGTGTATTCATACTTACCTATCTCATGTATAATATAATTGTATGTGTTTACATATGAAACACCAACCAGCAGCCGGCTGATCAAACCCACCACAAGGTGGCACTGCAAAATTTACATTACCATGGGAGAGATAGGGAGTGAGCCGTCTTAGTATTATAGGGTCTTTGTTTCAACCATAACAAACATTGATCGCTGAAACATCCATCGTGCTTTAACGTAACTAACAAAAGAACATGTTTGTTTAATCCGCATCATCCGATAAAAGCAATTTTTCGAAAGTGGAACACATTTCGATTTAAATCTGTGCGGTTATGACGCATGTATTGCTGCATAGAAGGGTATTCCAAGTCAATCTAAGCAAATTTGTTATTGTTGAAGTCTATTAACTTGCATTCCAAATTTAATTTGCCGTTTTTATTTCAAATATCTCTCAAACTAAAGAAACGTAGATTTATAGCGATCAACCTACTATATTTGCCGGGGACTTGCCATAAGTGCGCACTGTCAAACCAAAACTGGGTTTGTTTGTTTGTTGTTTTACGTCCTAGCAACATCTAAGGTCATATCAGGACGGGTACCGAATTGTGACAGTACGCACTCATGCCGATTCTATCGTGCTGCCCCACTGGGAAATCAGTGGGGCAGCATATATCACAAAGCCGGGATGGTCGAATGAGTTAGAGCATCCGTCTCCCGTGCTGGTAGATCGTGGGGTCGTGGGTTCGAGTCCCGGTCGAGTCAAACCAATGACTTAGAAATTGATACTTGTCGCTTCCTAGCCAGGCACTCGGCATTATTAGGATAGGACAAGGACTGGTGTGCTCAGTGTCAGGATAATGTGACTGAGTGGGATACTAGGTCATGGTGCCGACAGCCTGGTTTCCCAGTGGGACAGCACTATAAAGTCACCATGAGTGCACACTGTCACAAGTCGGTACCCGTCCTGATATGACCTTAGATGTTGCTAGGATGTAAAACAACAACAAACAAACAATCACAAAGCCTACTTTGGTAGAGTGCTAATAGTGATTCTGAAGCAAATTGACTGCTTTACAATCTATGTAATTCCTTCGATGTCTTCATGGCATGACGCCACAGAATGGGCTATTAGATTGAGTATTCAAAGGCTATTCTTAGTAGTTCTAGAAATAACAATTGCATTTTACTAGAAATACCAACAGCATTTTACTAGAATATGAATGCTTTGATAAGATAGAGATGAAAAGAATACATGCTAAAAAGCAGCTGATCACATCTTAAAATTTTGAACAGAATAATCAACATAGGCCGACCTTCAAGTTCCATACCTTCGTGCGTCGTCCTGGCTTGTCCCATTCATACATAAACCCTGAACTCTAAGTGGATGTCAAACTACAACGGGGTGCAGAAAAGCTGTGCTTGTCAAGAATAAGCATCATATAAATGTTTGTGTGCGTTGTGTCTGTGAATCGGAGTCTGCGCGTATGTCTGTATGTATGTCTGTATGTATGCATGCATGTATGTATGTATGAATGTATGTATGTCTGGATGTATATCTGGATGTATGTATGTCTGTGTGTATGTCTGTATGTATGTCTATATGTATGTCTGTATGTATGTATGTATGTATGCATTATTATATGTACAGTGTATATATATATACATATGTGTGTCTGCATGTCTGCATATGTGTCTGTACATGTGTGTGTCTGGATCTGTGTATGTATATGTGTGTATCTGTGTGCGTATCTGTGTGCGTACCTGTGTATGCATGTGTGCACCTGTGCATACTTGCGTGTACATCCGTGTACCTGTATGTACCCGTGTCTGCATCTGTGACTCTGTGTCTTTGTATATGTGTCAGCATCTGTTATCTGTGTGCGTATATGTGCGTACCTGCGTATGACTGTGTGTACCTGTGCGTATACAGGTGTGTGTACATATTTTTATCTATTCATCATCATCATCATGCTGTCGGTCGCGATGCGACAAAGACTGCTTTCATTACTTGACTGCCGCTCTCCATTTAGCTCTCTGCTGTGAGAGTTGCATCCATGAGACATTTCCTGAAAGCTGCCTGCAAAAGTGTTGAAGTGCTGCTGGCTTTTGCAAGTTACCAGCAGCACTCTCTCGGGGAGAAAATAGAGATTTCACACCGGCAAGAACATGTCAAGACAAGCGCAAAAACTATTTGTCCCTGCAGTGGCTGGTCGGGAGATGTTGGGAGTTCCATACATCAACCGCCCTTGATGCTGCCACAGTGACATGGTTTTCTGTTTAGGGTTTTCTCCCTTAGCCTTCGGTTCTGTCAAGAACCTGTACCACAAGGCAGTGGTTTACAACTCTGCAGGGCAGGGGCGTCAAACTCCCTGAGGTATTGCAATACCTGCAATACCTGCATACCTACTTGTTGTATCTATTATTCACGTGATAACACCCCAACCCCACCCCTGCACTCATCCAGCAATGAGCTGTGTATCCATCCCATCAAGTCACGTGACCAAACGATTGGCTACAACCTGAGCGTCTTGAAAATAACTCGGACCCGAGTTGCTCGCAGTTGCACCAATAAGATGCGCGCTGCACGTTCGGCAGACGACTTTCTTTTTCTTTCGAACTGTTCAATGTAATTAGACAATATGGGCAATTACCAGCTTGTACGGGGGTTGCGAGATGGACGATAGCCCATTGTATTAATCACATAATTCATGGCTCTTTCTACAGCTGGAAATGCGCGTGGTTCGTCGAGCACTTTTACCAGCCTTCACCCTCCAATTATACCCGATGCAACGAATAACGCAGACAGTCAGGCGTGTGTGGCATGGCATTGTTGAGCTACGATTTCAGTTAAATGTGTTTCCCTGACATATTTGCTGAAGACAAAACAGTTCAAAACCTAGCTTAAATAAGAATCTTTTAAATTATTTTGTTGATATAGAAAAATAATGTTAATGACTTAGAAACTTTTCTGTTGGTGAGTGAGCGATTGTGTTTTATTATTGGTTATTTTGTTGTTTTGGGGGTGTTTTTTCCCCAGTAGAACCTACCCAGACCCTTTGTAAATTAACAGCGGCTCAGCATTAAAAGCGAAATGGGATATTGATTAAAACTGGAGATAACGCTGCATAGAAAGTAGCCACACCCTTAACGTGCTCGTGGCCTGGGTGGGTCTGAATTGCCCGTCAGTGTTCAGAGTTGTAAGCGTGTACGGCTGGTATATTCAAGGTGAAGCTAATGTCGTCACCCCCCACCCCCGCCTCTCTCTCTCTCTCCCTCCCTCCCTCCCTTCCCCTCTCTCTATCTCTCGATCTCTCTCTCCCTCCCTCCCTCTCCCCCCCATCCCTCTCCCCCCTCCCTCCCCCCTCCCTCCCTCCCTCAAGGCGAAGCTAATGTCGTCACACCCCACCCCCGCCTGTCTCTGTCTCTCTCTCTCTATCTTTCTCCCTCCCTCCTTCTCTCTCTCTTCCCCCCTCCCTCCCCTCCCTACCTCCCCCCTCCCTCCCTATCTCCCTCTCCCTCCCTCCATCCCCCTTCTCTCTCTCTCTCTCTCTCTCTCTCTCTCTCTCTCTCTCTCTCCACACACGCACACACACACAGACGACACACACAAAAACCGTCAACGGCGGGGAGGAAAAAAAAGAGGACAACAAATCAAGTAACCCCGAAATGGCGGCCAGCGGTTAGAATTACCGACATTGGATTGCGACTACATGACAGTGGACATGTCATATTAGTATGTCGAAGTGTTTCTTTCTTTTTGTCTGTGATTTATATTTTTATATTTTTTGAGGATTGGAAAAAGAATATTTTTTTGTTGTGTTCGCGCGTTTTTCTTTCGAGACTAAATTGCCTCGTTAATGACTTCAAAATGGCCGAATGAGCTTTCCATCTATATCCAGATACGGTTGTCATATTTTGAGCGCTAGAAGTTGATTCAGGCAAAAATGGAGAGAGAGAGAGAGATGATAGAAAAAGAGAAAAAAACAAAAAAAACGCAACAAAAGAAAAGTGCAAATGACATCTAGGACAATGACGGATCTGGTTAATTATTTTTACATTTGCTTGAATTACATTTCTCAATGACGCAAAGATGATGCTTCTTTTTTTTCATAGTAATTAATCGGGACAATCGGAGGATAATGGGTCATAGGCACGAGAGCTTAATTATTGGCACATTTATAATTTAAATATCGTAGGTTGAATAAAAAGCACACAGGGTTGTGTTAATCTCGGTTAATTCCCATTTCTCCTTCAATAGATGATGATCTTCATTCAAAAAGGCCCTCTATTTATAATTGCCTCGGTTTCTTTCGGACTGACGCCAGGTATTTACGTGGGCGCTCGCCTGATTTCGCAGGCGATAACGGGGGGTTTGAGAGTTAGCAGCGAGGCCCCCTGGTGTGTAGTCCGTGCACTAAGTAGTGCGGGGCAAATACGGCAATGCCATTGCAGTGGCGCCATCTATCGATTCATCGCGCCTAAAGCGGTGTAAGAAAAGTGGCCGAAACTCCGGGACACTCCCTGATATGCTGTATTTTAATTATGACGATAACGATGATGAGTCAGGTAAGGAAATAAGAAAAGTTAACTTAATTGGAATTCGGAATAACTACGGTTATTTTCCTGGTTTAGATCCTGACAGAGAGGCGTGCTATGATTACATTAGGGTATGGATATCACCTTACCACCTGCTGAGCACTGTCCATCTTGACTAGTTTGAAAATGGATGGCAGGGGAAGGCGGCGGGTGGGTGCGTTAATAATTTGGCATATAGATTAATCAAACTGAATAGATAACATGAAGATGTGAGCTCTACTGGATAAAGCCAGGCGGGTTGCCATGGACACTTCTGCTTAGATAATAACTGCTCTTTTTCTTTCTAAAGGATTTTCTTGAATATTTACACTGCCTATCATGTCATCATCATCATGCTGTCAGTCGCGATGAGACAAAGACTGCTTTCACTACTTGACTCCCGCTCTCCATTTAGCTCTCTGCTGTGAGAGTGATGTCCATGAGTCAGTCTTAATGTCTACATTTCATGAAAGCTGCCTGCAAAAGTGTTGAAGTGCCGCTGGCTTTTGCAAGTTACCAGCGGTACTCTCTCGGGG
The DNA here is from genome assembly GCA_030323885.1 of Branchipolynoe longqiensis. Taxonomy (NCBI): domain Eukaryota; kingdom Metazoa; phylum Annelida; class Polychaeta; order Phyllodocida; family Polynoidae; genus Branchipolynoe; species Branchipolynoe longqiensis. The sequence goes on from CM059189.1 coordinate 70,436,381, forward strand.
AGCAAATAGGGGTTTCACACCGGCAAGAACATGTCAAGACAGGCGCAAAACTATTTGTCCCTGCAGTCGCTGGTCGGGAGATGTTGGGAGTTCCATACATCAACCGCCCTTAATGCTGCCACAGTGACATGGTTTTCTGTTTAGGGTTTGCTCCCTTAGCCTTCGGTTCTGTCAAGAACCTGTACCACAAGGCAGTGGTTTACTACTCTGCAGGGCAGGGGCATCAAACTTCCTGAGGTATTGCAATACCTGCATACCATATGCCTATCGTGTATAAGTCTGAGTAATCTTCTTTTCACCATTAGACAGTTTGTCGATAGAAAGCCTGAGCCTATACTTTTACTGACCCAAGGGATTTTTAACCTCCCACAACACAAAACCATGGTATGAGAGCAACAGGCATTTGATGATGCTATGTGTACCCCCAATAGCCAATGTCTACTTTTGTGCTGGGGGGTCGTCAAACAAACAAACAGAACACTAACAAATTGATGATGTTCTAAGTTATACCCCGCTGTGGAAATCCAAATTGGCAGATGTGATGGCAATAGGTTTGCAGCAAATCTTCGGATGCAATAGCAATAATTGTGCATTTGGTTATAATATTGTAAGTGTAGTAGCCATCCATGGTGACTACTCTCTCAAGATAAATATACATTCAGAGCTTAGAAACATAGCACATTTGAAACTACAATCAAGTGTGAGAACCCTACATTTCTATTTTAAGGAACGGAAATAGGCTTGATAGAAGCAGTATGAGTTCTTTGGTGGGCTTTTTAGGGGAGGGGGACTATTTTCTTTGATCAAAACATTATTCAATGAAATATATATCTTTATTTGTAGCGCATTCTTATGCATATGGTCTACTGACGCGGTGATATGTAGTAGCCTAGTTAACTCCAGCGCTGCTGGGTGAATATTTCACAGCCTGGGTTGTTCCAGTGGCTCATGCTTCCGATCCCAAACACTCCCAACCCCACCCTAACCCCATCCCAATCCCATCCCAATTATGTGCGTCCAAACTTAGACAATCTAGACAATCTAGACAGCTAGACAATCTAGACAATCTAACCAATCTTTGATTAAATCTACAAGATAAAAAGAATCTAGACAATCTAGCGAATCAAACCAAAGATAACAGTAATCAAACAGATCCAACCATAATTACAGTTCTAAACCCCTCCTCACACCCCTCACAACTCATCCTTCCACACCTCTCACCCACCCAGCCACACATTCCTATCACCCACCACCAAAGCCCACACCATGACCCACCAAATTCACACCCCCCCCCTCGCCCACCAAACCCACACATCTTTACACCAACAAAGCACCCATCTCTCACCCACTGTCCAATCCCACATGTCACACCCATTCTCCACTCCTCACCTCTTGCCCACCAAATCCATGTCCACCACACACAGTGCTCCTTACGCCTCTTGGTCACCAATCAGGGGGCTGTCACACTACGACGTAACGACGTCAACGTAGGGAGAACGTGAAGAACGTTGAATTTCTCAGTGTAGTATGCAAATTTGGGCACAAGTTGAACGTGGATGCAGCGTAGTGGACGAGAGCGTAATGTTGGTAAAGCATAGTGATACCATCAATCACTGAGAGAGGACAACATCACTACGCTCACGGAACGTTATGAACGTTATTCCATCGCCAGAAGAACGTTACGTGATGTTAGCTATGTCATGAGACGTTGAACGTACGTTGAATGCACGTTCTCCTGACGTTCTCCTGACGTTCTCCTGACGTTCTCCTGACGTTCTCCTGACGTTCCCATTAAGCCTCGTAGGCATTTGCACTTGGTTTAATGTGGGTCAACGTAGTGGAACGTCGTTGAACGTAGTGAGCAGCGTTGAAATAACGTCCGTTTAACGTCATTGACGTTCACTGAACGTGAACAGAACGTACGGCGAACGTAAACCCTTATGTTCGACCTACGTCGAAAGTTTTGAACATGTCCAAAACCTTGACGTAAGTCGACGTAACACGACGTAATGTGACGTAGCTCGACGTCATTCTAACGTCATTCTGACGTCATCATGACGAAACCCAACGTAATGACGAAAAATGACCACGTTAGGCTCACGTTGGCTCGTTACGTCGTAGTGTGACAGGGGTATAACCCACATCTCACTATCTAGCACATCCAGGGTCATTATTCTCACTCAGTAAAGCCAACCTCCGTATTACCCACCGATATTCCAGCCGACAGTTCTGCCTCACTCGGTGGCTATTTATAGACCCAACTTGCTCTAATTACGCTTCATTTCACCATTAATCACTTAGTCAATTGGGATCCATAATTAACTTTGCCACCATTGGGGATCCGGTCACACACCAGAGGTGTGAGCGCAATTAAGCGCAAACTCGGTGAGGGCATCTCCCGAAATGCATTGTGGGTACAGTATTTATAGCAGATCCGGCTGTGTGGTTACATTGTGCATTGGCGATGCGAATATGTATCACTTCCTATCGACTGGCATCAATGCTGGCAGCTTTATAGTGCTGCTTCAAAGAGATAAAGTGGTCGTGCTCAACCAACCAATGTCGTTACATCAGATTGTAAACAAATTCATGATGGCTGCGCTTAACCAACCAATGTCATTCAATCGGGTTGTAGACAAATGCGTAATGGTCGTGCTCAACCAAGCAACGTCGTTACATCAGGTTGTAAACAAATGCGTAATGGTTGCGCTCAACCAACCAATGTCGCTACATCGGGTTGCAAACAAATGCGTAAGGGTCGCGCTCAACCAATGTCGTTACATCGGGTTGCAAACAAATGCATAATGGCCGCTTTCAACCAATCAACATCGTTACATCAGGTCGTAAGCAAATACGTAATGGCCGCACTCAACTAACCAATGTCGTTACATCGGGTTGTAAACAAATGCATAATGGTTGCGCTCAACCAACCAACCTTGTTAAATCGGGTTGTAAACAATAGCTACGTTCAACCAACCAACATCACTACATCGGGTTGTACACAAATACATAATGGATGCGCAAGCCTCGTTTGCGAGTGAAAAAGGCCTATTATTAACGGGCGTGATAAAGGTGTGACCACGTGATCACTTCTGAATCGATAGTGTGCGTCGTAGAAACATCCTCTAGACACACTCTCGGATGGAGTCGGTTGCTGAAGTCTCTGCGCTAGGACCAACCGGGAATGCGAACTGTCCACAGCTCTTTATAGAAGCACAGCGTAAGGACTTAAAGGAGATCTGAGACGTGGATTGCACCTTCAGCAATGGCATTCATGTTCCAGGTAAGTATGTACGTAGGTATGCATGTGTATGTATATGTGTGCATGTATGTGTCTACGTATGTGTGTATGTGTATGTATGTGTATATAGTATGTATGTGTGTGTGTTCTTACTTCTCTTCTCGAAAAGGCACCGGACGCGGTGGCCGAATCGGTAGAGCGCAGGCTTCTCATGCGGAAGGTTGGTTGCTGGAGTTTTACATCCTGGCAACATCAAAGGTCATATCAGGACGGGTACTGATTTGTGACAGTGTGTACTCATGGCAACTTTATAGTGCTTCACCACTGAAAAATCAGGCTGTCAGCACCATGACCCGATATCCCACCTTGTCACATTATCCTGCCACTGAGCTGACCATTCCTTGTCCTATCCTATAAATGCAGAGCACCAAGCTAGAATGTGACAAGCATAAATTTGGTAAGTCATTGATTTGACTCGACCGGGAATCGAACTCTTGACCTCCCACACGCGAAGCCCACGCTCTACCGATTCTGCCACCATTTGATTAACAGGGGTTTTTCTTCTTCTTTTTTTTTCTTGAAGATTTATACTGCCTATCATGGATAAGCCTGAATAGACTTGTTTTCACCATTAGACAGTTTGTCGATAGAAAGCCCGAGCCTACACCTTTACCGACCCAAGTGATTTTTAACCTCCCACACCACATAGACATGGTATGAGAGCAACCGGCCTTTGATGACGCTGTCAGTTATCCACAGCGGTGGAAATCCAAATTGGCAGAGGTGGGGGCATGGGGAATCGAACCACCGACCTTCAGATTAGGAGTCTGACCTAGAAAAAAGTCAGACACTCTAACCACTCCGCCACAGAGCGTTACTGTTACTCGTCGCTCGTCGCAATAGACCATTTTGCAGGAATCTAAGACGCCAGGGACCTTAAAGGTGCATAACCGCATAGTCTGTCATTTTCTTAAATAAATATACTAAGTTGATCATTATAATCAACCTCGCTTTATTTTGAAGTAACTTTGCTAATGACAAACTTTGTTTAAATGACTACCTCATGAGATATTTGGAGTGTAAACATGCTCAATTAATAGTTGGTGTGCTTTTCAAACCTCTGACTCCCCCATAGCCTTCATCGGCAGTTACAGATTCCATTAAATTGAATTAGTATGATCTTCTGTGCTGTAACACACACTTAATAAGTGAACAACTATCTAAGTTGAATATGCACGTTTAAATCTAGATAAGTATTTTGCTTTTGAAATTTTGATGGTTTTATCGGACACTGCACCTTTAAGATAATGTCTGGTTTGCACTGAAGGGGGCGCTGCGGTGGCTGCTGGTACTGGGCATGGCCAGTAGGATGGTAGAGGGAGGTCGGTCTGTACCCGTCGAATCAGAATACCTAACCGAGAAGCTGTTCAGGAAAATCAACCCCAGAATTGTAAGTAATAGTTGGTAGTTTGTATAGCGTGTTCCTTCTACCAAATCTATTGAATTTTATTTAACCAATTCGCAATGAATACCGATCGATATACCATTATGATGTGGAGGGGGAGACATTCCTGTCGGTATACCCAATAAAGCACTCACTGTGCTAAAGTTGCATAGTCCGATGGAAGAATCAAATTTTTAACAATCTGAACAATTATCGACGTCTCTAATTTAGATATTGGTGCACTCATTAAGCATCTGTCGTAGCATGGAATGAATACTGGGTCAGTGTAATCAAACCTGTTCCTGCAGGAGCCTATGTTGTTAAGAGTTTCGGCGTGCATGCCAAAATTAATTTGACATGTTTGCACTTCAAATATCTCTGATTACTTCAAACTAATGTAAGGTGGATTTGTGTTGTCGTTGTTGTTTTTTTTATTGTGTATTTATGTTGCCTATACCTGTTAAGGCTCAGGCACACCTTACCGGATTGGGGAACCGGATAGAAAACGGGCACTGTCCGGTGAAATACGTCAATGTCCGGTTTATATACGGTAGGCATCCGGCATTTCCATTTTCTGTCCAGTGGTGTCCGGTGGCAAGTTTTGAACATGCAAAAACTTGTACTGGCCACCGCCAGACTGACATGTAAGGTTGGTATCTGGTTTAAGTCCGCTTAGTCCATTTTGTCCGGTTCATGTCTGGTACCCATCCGTTACGTCTCCGGTGTGCTTCGTGAATAATCCGTTGACGGTGTTGGGGGAATTCAGTCTGTCGTTTTTTTCGGCGTGTCCGTGAACAGTCCAGTACATGTCCGGTTGATGTTTGGTCCGTCCATTTGACATTCGGTTGTCATCCGGTTATCATCCGGTTATCGTCCGGTGGCTCTCATTAATATACGTTCCTTGTTTGTTTCGCCTGGGGGCCTTTGACCCGATAGCACAACAATTCGACACATTTCAGTACATCTTGATACTGAACACTACCGGACTAGAAAATTCTTTGTCCGGTTAGGTCCGTTGCTCAATCCGGTAAGGTGTGACAGGCACTTTAAGTGTAATGACTGGTTTTCGCCGCTAGGGAATAATAGTCTCGTGGTTTCCCGTGTTTTGTTACTTTCAGTTGTGTAGTTATCTACTGCATTATATATAATTTATAGCAATCAACCTAATACATTCCTCTATAATAAAAAAATTGGTAAAAGGCAGAAACGCAAACCATCGAACTATCCAACTTCAACATGGAAAATGGAATGAGGCGATTATGTGCTGAATAATATAAGCCAATAACTTAACATGTTGGTTGAGGTTTGATAGCTAAAGTCGCCCTGATATAAGGGAATGTGAGTTACTTAAATACCAGGAATATGGTAGACTAAAACAATACGAGCAAGAAGTGTCCATGAGCATGCTTTCCCAAATAGAAGTGGGACACGACTAACTTCCTGGCCGACCTGTCCGGGATGTACGCCGCCTGCCGGCCGGTGCGCTACGGGCGTCGCGGCCACGTTAGTGTGTTCCGCAGAACACCAGGTGGCGCCACCGTCAGCGGCCTCGTAGACTTCACACCAGGTCGCGATACCGACGCCGACAATCAGGAGAAGTACATCCAGCAGATGGCGCTGAAGTGGCGCGTGGAGTCGCCATATAAGGACATCGTAAGCACGTCTACGCTTCTCATCACTCAAATAGAAATGGAAACATATTTAAAAGATTCGCTACATTTAATTCCTTGCTAGTTTACTTAATCGTGCTATGTTTCTTCCATAGTAGGCCTACTCTAGCTATCCCGTTGGGAGAGATCCCCAGTAAATATGGTAATGGTTCCATTCCTAGCCCAAGTTGAATGAACCAAAGGGTGACAAAGATTAATACATTTCCCTACTTTTCCTGCCTGTCAGCATTATTTTAGAACATGGCAACGAATAGTCCAGAACCAGGATAATGTGTCTGAGTTGGAAATTTGGCCGTGGGACTGACAGCACGGTATTCCTGTTGAGCATCACTATAAAGCTGATATGAATAAAGCCTGTAACAAGACAGGTACCGTTATATGATCATTCACAGTTGCTAGGTTTTATTTTCCATCTGTCTTGAATTGTCTTCGCTATATTAATTGAGTTTGTCCCTCGCTAGATCATCAGGTCTAGAGTGTTCGGATGCAGTGTGCAACCTGGTTGTCATGGTTACAGTGTGTTCGCCTGCCTCTTTGATACCGGGTAGGTAATAGACCCCTTTCAATGTTCATAAAGATTGTGTATGCGCGCACACCTTGGCTGCAGAACGAATGCACACTGCCATTGAGTTTGCCGGTACGCACAGTGCAAAACGTCTATTTTATTCAAAATTAATAGAAATTCAGAACCCTAACCTTGTAAATTTAATATAATCTGTTCGTTGAATATGTTTTATACATGTGTTCCAACTGGTTTGTTTATAGGTGGTGGGGTTTTAGAGATATTTCACTTTTTCTGTATGAAAATTGCTCATGGCCATTGACAATGCATTGAGTTTGCCGATACGCGCCATTCAAAATGTCAATTTTATTCAAAATTAATAGAAATTCAGAACCCTAACAATATAAATTTAATATAATTTCATCGTTGAATATGTTTTCTATATGTGTTCCAAGCAGTTTGTAGGTGGTGTGGTTTTAGAGATATTTCACTTTTTCTGTATGAAGATTGCTCATGGCCATTGACAATGCATTGAGTTTTGCAAAATGCGCAGTTCAAAATGTCAATTTTATTCCAAATTAATAGAAATGCAGAACCCTAACCATATAAATTTAATATAATCTCATCGTTGAATATGTTTTCTATATGTGTTCCAAGCGGTTTGTTTCTAGGTGGTGTGGTTTTAGAGATATTTCACTTTTTCTGTATGAAGATTGCTCATAGCCATTGAGTTTGCAGTGTGACAGTGTGTCGTCCTGCACCCAAGCAGCGCGCACACTGACCTAAATACCTATGCTGATGTCATATGAAATAGGTCTATAGGGAATATATCTAACTGATCTGACTGGTTTGAAGGGGGGACAAGGTATTAACATATTTGTAAAGGTTGTGTCTATGCAATTGCCTTAGAAATGAACAATATTTTCACTAACTGATTAATCATATACAAACCAACTTCAATTATAACCGTAAGACTAAGAAAGAGTTAATTCGATTGTTTTAAACCTGTATAATTACAGTTTTACATTGCAAGGTTTTGTTTCTTTTCGTTTCTTCAAAGTTGAACAAACACATTTGTATATATTCTATAGCCTGCCATACACTTAATTAGCGATGCCAATAACCTTTATGGATTGTTTAATTTTTTTGTGGGAACCTTTTTGGCTTTCGTTTTAAAAAAAAAATATTTTTAGTAGAAGATTTCCAATACCATATTCTATTCTGGTATAAACAAAAATTCAATTCAATTAAGCGAAAGTCGTCAAGATCGCTGGACTTCTTTTTTATGACGTTGATAATTTCAATGCAGCTGCTTTTTTTTTTCAATTACAGATCACCTTGGGACGTGATTCCCGCTCAAGGAAATCCCGGCTGGGGGTAGGTGTACACTGACAATGTTCTCAATATTTTAGAAGTTTGGACATTATCTTCGTGTAACTTGCATGTCCAATGGCTTACTTTTGGTTATTGGTGTCGTTGGCATTATTTGTCATCTAAACCTAAAACTAAATATACTATTTTAGAAGAAAAATCCTGGTGCCCAGCTACAATTTGGAAATCTGTTTCCAAAAGTTAATTAGATCTCTACCAAAGTATCGGTTTCTAGTCAAAGAAATTAGCGTTTGGGGGTAAATGATCAGCTTCGATGGATGTTCAAAGAGGCTAAACTGCTTGACTCTCTGCTTCATTGCACATTGTTAATTGAAGAAGGAAGGCCAGTGTAGTTCTAAAGGGTACTGCTAACCTGTTCAAATATATCTTAACGTAGCTTTTTAGGGGTCGAAACTGCACCCGTTAAGCACAACACCTGGTGCATTTGCGGTGGATCCGCTCCAAACGATAATGCATAGGCACAACCAGAACGGCTGCTGCCATCATAACATTAAGTCCGGAAATCTGCGCATTTGCTGCGGATCCCGTCAAAGCATTAAAGTTCAGGCCCGGCTGGTGTGTCCCGGATGGAACGGCTGCTGCCTTCATAGCATTAAGTCCAGAACCCCTCGGCGCTGACAAAATATGTATTCAGATGAATAAAAATATTTACAAACAAAAAAATTTCCTGTGGATCCTTTCAAGCATAAATGCTTGGGCAAGGCTGGTGTGGCCGGCTTGGATCAACATTTTCCATAAGGCTACGGTTAAGCCAGAAAAGACAGCAGTGTGTAGAGACCAGGGTGGTTCTTACATATGGCTGCACAAGTTGGCATCATGGGAAAGCTGGGAACTATTGGAACATGGCATGCACCACTTGGTGCTCCTCTTTTTACCCTCATATAATGTTTTTTTTAAATATTTCTACTTATTACACATATATTTATGTATATATTTATGTATATAGACAAATATATATAAATATATATGCAATAACTAAATATATACACAGAGTGTAAACCTGCAAATCAGTGGATATAATAATCACGAGATGTACTGGGCCTTGCTATACATCCGCGGGCCATGCACTTATTGTGTGACCATTTCTAGGAAGAGAAAATGCTAAAGATTCACGTTGTGGAGGTTAAAATTGCCTTTATAGGGTCCTTATAATTAATCTATTTACCACTCCTTAATAATGCACTTCTCTAATGCATTAGCTAAGACAAAAGATCTGAAAGTCAAAGACTTTCAAATGCACATAACTCACTCAAATTTTGGAATATTTCAACAATTCTAAAAGCATATTGTTTCTGATTCACTGGAGCTTCCAGTGAAGATCACGTTTGGGTCCTTTTGAAAATAAGGAGCGTGCCTAGCTGTTACGATGTTCTAAATAGCATACAACGGTTGTGCAATGACTTTAGGGCTGCCGTACGATAGTCATACTATGCCATGCGATGGCCTTGCGGTTTGTTTGATTTCATGACCATTACAATTGCCTGCAGACCTCGTACCATTTGGGGAAAGAAATTCTGCAGTCCACAAAATCATACGATTTGTAAAAATCCCATGTAAACACTGCAGACGGCAGAACCATGCGGCGGCAGTATGATATGTGACTTAAGCATTATGTATTGTAAGTTTGTTTGTTTGTTGTTTTACGTCCTAGCAACATCTAAGGTCATATCAGGATGGGTACCGACTTGTAACAGTTCGCACTCATGGCAACTTTATAGTGCTGCCCCACTGGGAGACCAGGCCGCCAGCACCATGACTTGATATCCCAATCAGTCACAATATCCTGACACTGAGCCAACCAGTCATTGCCCTATCCTAATAATGCCGAGCACCTGGCTAGGAAGAGACAAGTATACATTTTTAAGTCATTGGTTTGACTCGACCAGGGTTCGAAGTATTGTAAGTAGGTGGGTATGTACATATGCATGTATGTATGTATGTATGTATGTATGTATGTATGTATGTATGTATGTATGTATATATGTATGTATGTATATATATATATATACATATGTATATATGTACGTACTTATCAATGTTTGTATGTATGTATGCAAATGTATGTATGCATAATGTATTGTGTGTGTATGTACTCACATACAAACTTCCCCCTTAAACTGCGTGTGTGAACGCGACAGACTTCCACAACTCGGTACGCGTGAACGCGCCGCTTGTTTGACTCATCTATTTCGCCTCATCTAAGTCAGCCTAACATTATACGTATGAACACGGCATTAGATGGTTTGTGGTGCAGTTTGGACACATATGTGATAGCTTTCTACATTCTTTTCGATAATAGGTCTCTACCTTGACTGTTCTTCGCAATAATCTATAAGATTTATATAATATTACTATATTAATGGTGTTGTGTGGCATAATGTGAGGATGGAAATACAATATCATACACCTTACGGCGAAACTGTAAGGGTTGGCAGCCCTGTTTTTTTGTGTTTTTTTTGGGTACATTAGTGGTTTAAGCATGGGAAATTTCAGTCGCAGGCGATTGGTCTTCCTCATTCCACTGCTCCTTGCCCTATCCTAATAATGCCGAGCGCCTGGCTAGGAAGCGACAAGTATAAATTTTTAAGTCATTGTTTTGACTAGACCAGGATTCAGACCCACGACCCCACGATCTACCACACGGGAGACGGACGCTCTAACTCATTTGGCCATCCCGTCTGCATCCAGCATTTCAGAATGCAGACATCATAATTAACTTGGCATGTTTTCACTTCGAATAGCGCCACCATTTAAAATGACCATTACCGTCAAACCAGAGTCGGCTATATTACAATGGATCAACATAATATATTTGATCTAAAAGAAAATCATGGCAGAAACTCAAAACCATCGGATTATGCAACTTTAAATTTCCTATACCCAATAGCCTAATTTAATTCACATATCCCTTCAATGCCAGACATCGGGTATAAAAATGTTCTCATTAATTATTGCAGTTATGCTGATCAACCAATTGTCTACAAAGCGCAGCTTAATGGAACCATACACAAGTTTCATGGTAAGTTTGAGGGATAGGGCGAGTGGTTTTCAATTACAGATCACCTTGGAAGGTGATTTCCTTCTCATTCTCAAGGGCATCCTGGCTGGGGGTAGGTGCATACTGACCATTTTTATGGTCATTGTAGACCTAGTATCCCTGGGTTTGGCTTATACTGTTAGAGAGCATAACCTATGTATATATATATGGGTGATTCTTTCAAACTGAGCACCACATATTTGGTTTCCACATTACGATGCTGGTAATTTGTTTCTTCTTTCATTGATTGCAAGTCAAATAATTAATGTATCCGCTGTGTATTAAGTATATTAGCAATAGTACATCTATTGAAGCTATCCCAAGAAAGAAATTGAAAGTTTACTTATATGGTTTTGTGCTATTGTGAAAATTTACACAGTTACACCATACATGTAGCCAAACTTTTTTCAACTTATTTTTCAACTTTTTTCCTGTAAGTCATAACCTTGTTGGCTTAACAGTAATCAAGAAAATCTTGTTTGACTATGTTGTATATGTTAAAATGAGGTTCTGGATGTGTCTTTGATTTTCATGTTGCTCAATTTGTATAAGATCTAATTCAAAAAGTGAAATTCATTTTTTTCAACTCTGACATATGCACAACATGCAAACCTTCATAGGACATTGAATTAGGCTATTATTTGGAAGGATTTTTTGCTATTATTTGGAAGGTTTTCACTTTTGGTTTCCATATCACGCTTTCGTGCCCAGTTTTAAAGAATGACCCATATACATGTGTGGAATTATTGTTAACAGGGACATTCCCTACGTTGGACTACTCAACCCATAGCTAGCAATAGAAGCCACCCACCCCATGCAGGAAGACACCTGCGGCCAGGCTGGGCGACGACAGGTCACTTCTGTTCTGACCTTGATGGAATAAACTGAACGTGGCGCGTAGGGGATCCTCAGTGTTTGAAGCAACTGAGGAGTTGCCTCTTTGTTCCTCAGAAGGTGGCCGACCCTCGTGTGTATCATGTATATATATATGCTTTCTTTGCTGGTGCAGACGCAGCTCCGAGACGTCCCCCGCGGGTACAAGCCTTCACAGAGAACCAGTACCGCCTCGTCGAGTCCATAGCCCACCATGTATGTATACCGCTTTTACCCAGCAGCTGCGAACTTAGATAAAAGATTCACCCCCATGGCCGCACACTGGGTACGCCGCAGAGTTGACTCTGACTCCGTGGTGTCTTTTTGGACAATTTGCATTCAACATGTGCCTCAGAGTTGACTCCGAGACATCATGCTTTTCGGGTAGGAGGCGAAAATGCCTCCAAAATGGCCATGGGTTTCAGCCAATCAGACCTGTTCTTTTAATTGCAAATGGCTGCAGGCAGTGCATGCTATGGGGGCTGCCATTTTCGAGGTACCCAAATACTAAAACACTGTTCAGAGTAATGAGGCATTTGGAAAGCCTCTGAGGCGCCTCCGAGGCGTGCAGCTGAACGTGGCCCTGGTTCCAGTATCTAATGAGTGGGCGAAATGGGTGCGAATGCAGAGTGACAAGATGGCAACCATAGAATGCTGTCGATTTCACTTCTAAAGTCCATTAAACTACATATTTTATTGTATTTTTCAACTCAAAAGTAGCGGGTAGCTATAAAGATATATATATGAAGAAATACCTTTATTCGCTGAATAAAATGATCATTTACTAACAAACAAACAAATATATATATTGCTTCTTAAATTAAGAATTTGTGAGTTGATTTCATTTACCCAGCCTTTCGCCACTTTTTCACCCCTTCTGCAAGTACGGGGTGAATCTTATCTACTGCGCATTGTGCTCAATAGCCTAGAGAACCAATTAACTCACCCCTACCGAATCCAGTGAGCATGTTTTTTTTAAGCATGAGCAATCCAGATTTTAAAGTTGCATAATCCGAGTATTTTTATATCTATCTTACAGCTATGGTCAATATATAAGATTGACCATGATACGGTACTGCATTGTACTTGTAGTTTGGAATAACTTATTTTCATGAATGGCTAATTTTGAAACTATTTAAAGTGAAAGCATGCAACATGAACTCGGTGTGCACATCGAATATAATGGAGTTCACACTTGTTTATCACTGAGTAGCATAGCACATGATCACCATATTTCACTAAACTGGCATGTGCAAGATGCTGGACAGCATATGTGCGTGAATCGATGTAGGGTAGCGCAGGACCATCACACTCAGCTGGAACCCTATGAAGCTTTATTTACCCATTTCTGGCTACAAACATAGACAGTGTCAAATAGCTGTGGTTCACCAGGCAGCAACTCCCTGGAAACAACTGAAGCAGCACTAACAAGTTACTATGAGTTTACTCTACAACAGACAGTCAAGGTAATGAGCAGAATGCCATATCTGAATGGACAGATTGGAGGACAGGGCCTGAAGTGATGGCCCACAAATGCACAGATGCCTGAAAAGATGGCCCATGGATGCCAGATGCATGAAAAGATGGCCCACGGATGCACAGATACCTAGAGGTAGATACACGGATGGTAAGAAGCACAGATGCACAGATAGTCGACAGAAACGAACGAAAACGGCCATAACGAAGACGCGCAGGACGTCAGTCAAGCTATAAAAAAAAGCAACAGGCGAGGCAGCGAATAGTGAACACGTAGCGCCGAGAAACAAGCACCGGATGACAGGCAACAGATATTGATATATAATTCCATAATAATATTCACACTGAAGACTCCTCCTTTAGCTTCCAACACCAACCATGACTCGTAGTCACAGCAAACAAAAATTGCAACAACAAAAAAGATGATGTCTAGACTTGAGGAAATAGCTTCATCCATAGATTTGTGAATAGTTGGAAATCCCTCCATGAATCCATTGTCTTTGCCCAAACCATGAACTGTTTCAAATCCAGACTGGACAAGTTTTGGATACAATAACGATACAGATTACCATAACCGTTCTTAGTAAAAGTTATTTATTGTAGGACTGGAATAACAGCAGTGAATCAGTCTACCACATTCTGTATTTGGTTTCAGTATATCAATAACTGACGCGTAAACAAGCAGCATATATGATGTTTACATGGGTGGGTTTTCTGATGCAACCCTGCTGATTTATCTAATTCCGCTGACAACCTATTAAAGGGGCCAGATATAGGTCGCTGGCGACGGGAACCGTACTCCGACAAATGCTCTCCAAGCACAACCTTGTTTGGGTGTTATGTTTAAAGAACCAAATATGTGTGGGGAGAGTAGGGGACCCACTTCACCACCAGAAGTGGGTCAGTTCTGAGGCTGGTACAAGCTGGCAGCTCTTGTTTTTAAAATGGCTGGGTGAGTGGAGAGAAGGGAGAGTAAAACTGGGGTATTTTCAATCTTCTTTAGAGTAGTTCAATCAGGAAATATATTTGTGTAATGTAAAATATATGTTAGTACAATTACATTGCATAATTCAATGAGAAACAGATATAGATGAAAAACGTTTTTTTGTTGATGAGTGTAAAAAAGGTTATGTTGTGTATGGGGTTTGAACCCACACCACCAAACAACTTCAGATTACAAGTACAACACTCTAACCACTAGGCCACAGAGGCCACACATAATTAATAGTCTCAGTTGTCCCTCCAGTCGCTGCGGCGGCGGCGATTTGTGTACTTTAGATTCGTCAATTCGAAAATATTAATATCGCCGCCTTTGCGGCAGCAGCGTTATTTCGCTTCGGATTTAGGTTTAATTTGAATAAATTTCACTTATTACGTATGTAAATCTATCAAATATGATCGCATTGAATAGATTTGGGCGTAAGAAATTCACGCCGATTCGGCGGCCACGGCGGCGGCCATGTACTTTACACTCGTTGATTCGAAAATATTAATATCGCCGCCTTTGCGGCAGCAGCGTTAATTTCACTTCGGATTTAGGGTTAATTTGAATAAATTTCACTTATTGCGTATGTAAATCTATCAAAATGATCGCATTGAATAGATTTGGGCGTAAGAAATTCACGCCGATTGGGCGGCCATGTTTGGTTAACGTTGGACAGTATGGATATCGACGTCGCTGCGGCGGCTGCGATTTGTTTACTTTACACGCGTCGATTCGAAAATATTAATATCGCCGCCTTTGCGCAAGCAGCGTGAATTTCGCTTCGGATTTAGGGTTAAATTGATCAGATTTCACTTATTGCGTATGTAATTCTGTTAAATATGACTGCATTTAATAGATTAGGGCGTAAGAAATTCACGCCGATTCGACGTCTTTGTTTACCTACAACCGGAAGTGGCCTCATTCTCGCGAAATTACGACATGGCCAAACCGTGGCATCGTGTATTCACAAATAGCCTGAACTGAGAGTACTAACTATGTGTGGTCTCTGTGGCCTAGTGGTTAGAGTGTTGGACTTGTAATCTGAAGTTGTTTGGTGGCGTGGGTTCAAACCTCATCCACTGCAGAACATTTTTTACATTCAACAAAAAAAAGTTTTTCATCTATATCTGTTTCTCATTGAATTATGCAATGTTATTGTACTAACATATATTTTACATTACGCAAATATATTTCCTCATTGCACTACTCTAAAGAAGATTGAAATACCTCAGTATTACCCTCCCTTCTCTCCACTCACCCAGCACAACAATCTAGGTCACTCTCTTGTGCACCACCAAGTGGAAAAGTTCAGTACTAAGCATGCACCACCCCTGTGGCACACATCTGAACTATTCTGAGTTCGTTTGTTTTCCCGGCGACGAATATCTCCTCCCTTTAAAGACGCGCTGAACCTCGACATGAGTGACTAGTACACATAACTAGAGCCAACAGTAGTAGAACCCTTCCCAGGGCACGGCCGAGGACAGATACGTAGTGATAGTGGTGAAATGTTAGTATTCCATGATGAAATTAAGCAAATACAACGTGGTCCATACTCGTGAAAAAATATACAGAATAACCTAACATAACACAAATCACAGATGAAAAATCATTCAATAACTTTAAAATTCCCTCTGAACAACTTGCAGTGTATTGAGATTCACCAGCAATGCTGAGTGTTTGGTTTGTAAATATTTGTTGTACATTTCTAATGGTTTATGGCCTCATTATTAGCTAAATCTCAATATATTAAAGTTGCATGGTCCGATGGCGTCTGAATTTTAATTTTATTTTTTAGATAAATATATCAAATTGATCATTGTAACTTACTAATCATTAGTCCGGAGTAATTTTGAGGAAAGATGGCTAGTTTTGAAGCAATTGGAGCTGAAAGAACTCAAAATACTTTCGACAAGCTTCCCAAAAGTCCTCTCACCATGACACGTATTGACGTCTCACTGTAAAGTTGACGGCTGGCAGCTGTGGTTGTGTAGGTAGGCTAAGCATTTTTGGCTATGTTTTTCTCATGCTCTCTCTTTGCTTTCCTACATTCCCACTTTACTTGGTTACATAGTTTTGCATATCGAGTTCTGTTACTTTCTGTGCCCGACTGTCTCTTCACTGCATATGCCTGTTGTTTCAAGCTGATCTTCTGCTTGACTTGGTCATTCATCCATTCTGGCCGTGGTCTGCCATTATTCATTTTGCCAGATGACATGGGTATGTGCTGTTTGCATTTTTCCATGAAGGTTTTTTCAAATGCATTCCAGTTGTCCTCAACAGTGTCTGTGTTTGGGGCTGCACTTAGTAGAACTTGGTCGAGATCCTGTCTCAAGCCCTCATAGTCACCTTTATCCAATATGAATTTGTGCTTTCCACTTGAGTTTACATGGTAATAGCAACTGAAATTAAAGAAAAGGCAATCATGGTGGCTATTTCCAAGTCTCGCCACATGTTTAAGGTTTCCAATCATTTCTTCCTCATTTGTGATGATGAGATCTAATATATTTGCAGCCTGGTTACCACGCTTATGTGTTGGTTCCGTGACGTGCTGCAAAAGGAAACAATCTCTAAGATTTTCGACAAAGAGTGTTGCTGGATGTTGTTCGCTATTTGGTGTGTGTGTGTGTATGTGTGTATGTGTGTGTATATGTGTATGTATGTATGTATGTATGTATGTATGTATGTATGTATGTATGTGTGTATGTATGTATGTATGTAACATGAGAGACACTCGCTTTATCCTTTTTTTCCACCTTTGATAAATGTGTCAATAGCAAACTTGCTTTGTCTTCTACCCTTCCGGTGTATCCTGCTCCTTCCATGTGACCATGATGTCGTAAATAAACTTGACTGGCTAGTTGTGGTGCTACCACTGTAACCGACTGTCCACACCTTCTCCGCCCTGTGTCGGGCCTTCTTGGTTTCCGGTTTTTTCAGCAAACACCAAGTGGTCCCCACCAGTGGACACATTGACCACTCTTGGTTTACTCATGGAAGTCAGTACTTCGACATAATGTACTTCACTGTGTCGCTTGTATTAGACTACCCCATGCTAACAATAACAATTCTCATCAAGTATAAAAAGCATGCAAGTATCTCTTCACCAATACAAAGTATGAACACGTTGCTGAAAACAGCCGGACTGCATAATAATCTTTTTAATTCAAATTAAAAGAAAGTATTACATAAGCATATATATGTTTACAACAATGTTACCCTTTTACCATTTCTTGACACAGTTTATAAATAGGAAAACCAAACAAAAGATTTAACTCACTTTGTTGTAGACATGGCGTAGCAATCATCTTATTCCTACCTCGCTGGGGAGTGGTGTTGTCCATGGTTTTTTTTGTCACCCGATGAAGAGTCACAAAGTCATTATTTCCACTGTTCACAGACCTGCTGCTCCAGCTGAGTGCAAAGCGCCTTCTCCCGTCATTGTACTCCATCAAAGACGGCGAACTCATGTTCTATATTCACCTGCCTTATGCCCCTTGGCTTACCTCCTCCAGCCGCCGGTGACGGTAGACAGCCCGGAGCACCACTGCCCGACACAGGTCTTCTATCGAGGCCTCGCCCACTTCAATGTCCGTTTTGCCAGTTTTCGCCCTCCTTCGGTTTGTTTCCTCGCATGGCCTCCTTTTTCTCACCACGTTTTTTTGTTTTACCGTTGTACACGTATCTCATCCGATGTCACACGAGTGGGCTACCAACAAACCGTGGACAGTAGACGAGACGTCGGGGCTCAAATGACCCCAGTGTTAACTGTTATATCACGTGATTTCAACAGGGTTCCAGAATACCTTCCACATAGGCAGGGGCGAAGCTAGACCTTTAACGATGTGTGCTCCTAATTTCGGCAGGGGGTTTAGGGGGCCGCTTACAGCATCACACCCTTCTGAATATGAAATCATATCTAAGTAACCCCCCCCCCCCTCTCTCTTTATTATTTTTTAATTTAATTTTGTTGTTGACAAAACGATGTGGACGTTTTTGCGTACACGCGTATGCCTAGCTAGGCCCCTGATAGGCCCCTACTTAGATACATGCCCCTTCACCCCATGCTGGTCAAGCAGTAGCACAATCGCACTTATATAATTATTATAGTGTATTATATAAATTATGTAGATCACATATTATATTATAATACATGTAAATACAATCTATGTATTATGCATAATACATATTATATCATCATCATCATGCTGTCGGTCGCGATGTGACAAAGACTGCTTTCATTCCTTGACTGCCGCTCTCCATTTAGCTCTCTGCTGTGAGAGTTGCGTCCATGAGTCGGTCTTAATGTCTTTCAGCTTCAGGTTTCTCTTGATGGTATCCTTGAACTAGAGATGAGGGCGCCCTCTCTTTCTGTAACCAGAAGACAGTTGAGAATAGAGGATCTGCTTTGGTAGCCTGTCTGATGACATCCTCATGAGGTGTCCAGTCCACTGGAGATTCTTTTTGATCAGAAGATCTTCCATAGAGGGCAGCCCCGTCCGTTCGAGTATTTCCTTATTTGTCACTTTGTCCTTCCAGGTTAGCCTCATGATTGAACGCAGATGTCGCATCATGAAAGCATGCAGCTTTTTCACCTATCGTCTGTACACTGTCCAGGCCTCGGCTCCATATAGTAGGGTGGATAGTATGATTGCATGGTAGATCTTGCCTTTGACCCGAATGGACACATGGTGGTTGTTCCAGAGTCTCTGGCGTAGTCGGCCAAAAGATGCGCTAGCCTTGGCCATCATCCTCTGTATTTCAGCATCAATGCGTCCGTCACTTGATATAGTGCTATATATTGAGGTAGGTGAATTCCGGAAGAGAGTTCAGCTTGTTTCCGTCAACCATGATCTCCTCCTCTATTATATAATGTACACATTATATATATACATATAGCACACTATATATAATATATATAGTATATATTATTCATATAAACACACAAGCAAGATGCAAGGTAACACCACTGCAAGATTAATAATGAATGCATGCAACCTGTTATTCAATACATATTAAGTTTGTTGTCTGTTTGTTGTTGTTTTACGTCCCAGCAACATCTAAGGTCATATCAGGACGGTACATATAAAGAATAGCTTGACATGTTAATATTTGTATTAATAGCATTAGAATCTAAAGCATTAATACAAATATGTTGTATTACTGTAATCAAATCCGACTTAATATAAATGCGATTAATAGTATAGAATTTTGTTTAGGTTGGTCTCCCTCCCCCACCTTGTTTTTCTTCTTCTTTTAATTGTTTAAGAAATTAATACCGACCCACCCACGGGGAGGGTAAGGACTAACACGTGTATATTACTGCTGTCTGTAGTTTGTTACTGCCATCTGTAGTAGTGGTGGAAAATGAAATCACCAAAATCCAGCAAACGGAACCCGAAATAGCCCTATATGGGCGCCGCCATTTGTATACTTGTGTTGAATAACCAAAATCCAGCAAACGGAAACGGAAATAGCTCGTCCAACTTCGCTACGCAAGAAACAGGGTCAATGACAGCGATTGGTTAATAATTGCCTATGGGCTTAATGCCTTGATGATGCACCACTGCAGAGTAGTGCATGCTGAATCGAGGAACAACTACACTGGTCCCTCCCTACAAATCTTCCATATATGGTCCAATGACATCACCAGGACCAGTGTATGTGTGCCTCCGCACTACTCTGCTTAATTCACCCCAGCCAAGACGTGGGTTACTGGGGTCGGGTCATTTTGCACACAACACATGTATTTTTCGACTCCACTCGTGGTGTTCGATTTGAAATTTAGCAACTCAGGTGACCCGAGTCGTGTTAATCGAATGTGGCCTGGCGGTCGGTCCTCAGCATTGCTTATTCATATTAGAAATAAAGAACAATTTGGCATAAACATGGATGCACAAATGCAATATTAATTCCGTGGAAACAACGACCGTATTCGATTATCACGACCACGACTCGGGTCACCCGAGTTTCTAGAATTTCAAATCGAACACCGCGAGTGGACTAAAAAAAAACACGCGCAATAATAAAATACTTTGCTGTAGTTATATCAGGGGGTCAGTCCTAAGCATTGCTTATTCATATTAGTGGTAGTGAGTGATCATGGAGAGAGGCGGACAATGAAATAACCAAAATCCAGCAAACGGAAACGAAAATCGCCCTATATGGGTGCCGCCAATAAGCGAGTTCAGCATCTCGGGCGCGCGGTGGTTGATGGGAAGTCGTCGGGATAAACAAACCCACGTGCTGGACTCAGCCTGGTGGTATGCGCAGTGCATAACGTATTTTATTCAAAATTAATAGAAATGCAGAACCCTAACCATATAAATTTAATATAATCTATTCGTTAAATATGTTTTCTATATGTGTTCCAAGCTGTTTGTCTCTAGGTGGTGTGGTTTGAGAGATATTTCACTTTGTATGTAAGAAGTTTGCTCACGGCCATTGTCATTGACAATGCACTGAGTTTGCCGGTACGCGCAGTACAAAACGTTTATTTTATTCAAAATTAATAGAAATCCAGAACCCTAACCTTATCAATTTAATATAATATTCTTGGTAAACATGTTTTCTATATGTGTACCAATCGATTTGTTTCTAGGCGGTAAGATATTTCACCTTTTCTGTAAGAAGATTGCTCACTGCCATTGAGTTTGCTGGTACGCGCAGTGCGAAACGTTAGTTTTATTCAAAATTAATAGAAATCCATAACCCTAACCTTATCAATTTAATATAATCTTCTTGGTAAACATGTTTTCTAAATGTGGATCAAGCGATTTTTTTCTAGGTGGTGTGGTTTTAGAGATATTTCACTTTTTCTGGAAGAAGATTGCTCAAGGCCATACGTGCAGTGCAAAACGTGGCTTTGTTTATCCAGACAGCGACGAACGGAAGTCGGACTCGCACATGCGTACGGACAATGCTGAACTCGCTTATAGTATACTCATGTTGAATAATCAAAATTGAGCAAACGGAAACGGAAATAGATCGTCGAACTTCGCTACGCAGCAAAGAGGTTTGACGACAGCCATTGGTTAATATATACCAGTAACACAGTGCAAAACATCGATTTTTATTCAAAATTAATAGAAATAAAGAACAATTTGACATAAACATGTATGCACAAATGCAATATTAATAGTCTATTCCGCAGAAACGACGACCGAATTCCATTATCAGGACCGCGACTCAGGTCCCCCGAGCCGCTAGAATTTCAAATTGAACACCACAAGTGGAGTAAAAAAAAATACTATCGAATACGGCCACCAAGGGGGGGGGGGGTCCGTCCTAAGCATTGCTTATTCATATTAAATAGTATTATGAAAGGTGGACATAATTAATTATATCCGATTCTCACACATTAATCTGAAGCGTTGGGACCACTCACACTTCCTTGAAAACCTGTCGGGAATGGAGACCTCGTGCGCCATGATCAACAACGCCCACTGGCCGTTCGCGCAAGCGCGACAAGAAGCTGCGCAGCGGGACATGCGCATTGAGGGTACGTTCGGCAGCACGCGCTACAAGGGCGACACCACGCGGGCAATTCTCGACGTTCTCATTGGCTGGGATCTTCACAGTGAAAAGGTAGGTCTGAAGCTGCACTTTATAGGGCTTATTTGTTTAATTGGACGCTCTGCTCATTTTCTATGGAATTTCCAGTGGACCCCACCCATTTTCTAATGTTTAGAAATAAAATAAATATTAAGAAAAGAAGAAAACCAGACTACCAAATTGTGATGTTGGCTTGTTGATCATAATTACTAATAATAGGCAGGTTGAACAGCTACATCCCTATCACAGTACTTGTACTTCAGAATGGTCTGGTTGGCAAAACAGAGCAAGCGGGTGTTGTTTTGTATAGAAATCATTAGAGCAATAATACTTCAATTGAATTGATCATATAGAAATTGGTAAGCAATAAATTAAATAATGGTATAATTATAGCCCATAAATACTACAGTACATTTTATTTCCAATATAGAACCGTAATCAAACATATTAATATTTCTCCATAGAAATGCATGAATAGTCAAACCAAGTGAAATCAATAAATAAATACTTTAAATAGCATTACAGTTTATTTGATATGCAAAATAAACTTCAGTTTTCGGATGTCAGACTTTCGGATAAGGGTTTGTCGACTTGCATTATTATATTTGGTGAGGGCTTTTTTTCAATTGGATTTAATTCTATGTTTCAAATACCGATTCAAATGGAAACCAAGATGGTGAATTAAGTCAACTACAAAGGATGCACAGTGCCATGTCATTGTGATTTAGACACCTCTAGTAGCTTAGTCGGTTAATAATAATAATAATTTTTAAATTATGATAATACTAATAATACTAACACTAATATTAATACTAATAATAAAAAAAAATTAAAAATGGTAACAACAATAATAAAATGACGATGACAACGATAAGAATATTATTTTATAATCATTATTTTATTTTTTAGCCCAAAAAACAATAGATATCCATGTGAATGGGAACCTTTCAGTTTGCATAACTCTCTCATCAGATGGCGCACCATGCCGGTCTCTGTAATGCTTTGGTTGGATAGAAGCAGTTCCTGTGTGTGTAAGTAAGAGGGGATGTAGTTGGGTTGAGGGGTGTAGGTGGATGTGTAGGGGGTGTGGTGGAGGTGTAGGGGTGTTGTGAGGATTTTGGTGTGTGTGGTGGGGGTGTGCGGAGATTTAGGGGATGGTCGGGGTGTGTGGTAAGTGTGTTTGTGGGTGGGTGTAGTTGGGGTGTAGGTGTGTGTGGTGGGGGTGTTTGTGTGTGTGGTGGAGGCGTAGGGGTGTGGTGAGGATTTTGGTGTGTGTGGTGTGGGTGCAGGGGTGTGTGGTGAGTGGGTATGGTGTGGTGGGTGTGGTTGGGGTGTAGGTGTGTATGGTGGGTGTGTGGTGGGGGTGCATGTTTGTGTGGTGGGTGTGTTGTGGAGGTGTACTGGTGTGGTGAGGATTCTGGGGTGTGGTGGTGGTGTATGGGGATTTAGGGGAGGTGGTGGGGGTGTAGGGGTTTATGGTGAGTGGGTATGGAGGGGTGTAAGGGTGTGGTGGGAGCTCATGGATGTGGTGGGGGTGTAGGGATATGGTGGGGGTGTAGGTGTGTGTGTGGTGAAGGTGGTTTCTGGTGGAGGTGTAGGGGTGTCTTGCAGAGCGGCCCCTCACAATCTTTAGCATCCCTAAACCCCCACCACACACCTACACCCCCACAACAGCCCTAACCCCCCACCACACAAACATATACCCCTACACCCCCGACACACCCCCGACACACACCTATACCCCCAGTACCCCTTACACCCCCACCACACACCTAAACCCCCACAACACACACACCTACACGCTCACCACACACCTACACCCTCACCACACACATATATACACCCTCACCACACACACACACATACACCCTCACCACACACATATACCTCAACCACACACCTACACCCCCACCACATCCCAAAACTCCCACCACACCCCTAAACACCCACCACACCCCTAAATCTCCACCACACCCCTAAACCCTCACCACACAACTACACCTCCAACACACACCTACACCCCAACACACATATACCTACACCCCGAACACACATACCTACACCCCCACCACACACCACCATCACCATACACCTCACCACCAACACACACACACACATACACCCTTCTATCCAACCATGATGGCCGACTTGGACCGGGAACGGGCGCTGCCATCATGTGTATAGCGAGAGAAATGGCTCATGAAAGGTCCCTATAGACCCCTTTCAATGTTTATAAACATTGTGTATGCGCGTGCAGCTTGGCTGCAGAATGAAGGCACACTGCCATTGAGTTTACCAGTATGTGCAGTGCAAAACAGTAATTTTAATCAAAATTAATAGAAATGCAGAACCCTAACCATATAAATTTAATATAATCTCTTTGTTGAATATGTTTACTAGATGTGTTCCAAGCAGTTTGTTTCTAGGTGGTGTGGTTTTAGAGATATTTCACTTTTTCTGAATGAAGATTGCTCACGCCATTGACAATGCATTGAGTTTGCCGGTACGAGCAGTGCAAAACGTCTATTTTATTCAAAATTAATAGAAGTACAGAACCCAAACCTTATAGATTCAATATAATCTGTTTGTTGAATATGTTTGCTATATGTGTTCCAATCAGTTTGCTTCTATGTGGTGTGGTTTTAGAGATATTTAACTTTTTCGGTATGAAGATTGCTCACAACCATTGCCAATGCATTGAGTTTGCTGGTATGTGTAGTGCAAAACGTCTATTTTATTCAAAATTAATAGAAATGCAGAACCCTAACCTTATAAATGTAATATAATCTATTCCTTGAGGAATGCTGCTCTAGGTGGTGTGGTTTTAGAGATATTTCACTTTTTCTGTGTGAAGATAATTCAAGATTGCTCACGGCCATTGACAATGCATTGAGTTTGCCGGTATGCGCAGTACAAAACATCTATTTTATTCAAAATGCAGAACCTTAACCATATAAATGTAATATATAACCTATTCGGTGAATATGAATGTGGCGTTCTCTGTGGCGGAGTGGTTAGAGTGCCTGACTTTTTTCTAGGTCAGACTCCTAATCTGAGGGTTGGCGGTTCGATTCCCCGTGCCCCCAGCTCTGCCGATTTGGATTTCCTCCGCTGTGTATAACTTACAGCGTGATCAAAGGCCGGTTGCTCTCATACCATGTCTATGTGGTGTGGGAGGTTAAAAATCCCTTGGGTCGGTAAAAGTGTAGGCTCGAGCTTTCTATCGACCAGCAGTGGAATGAGGAAGACCAGTCGTCTATGACTGAAATTTCCCCTGCTTAAACAACTAATGTTTTCTATATGTGTTCCAAGTAGTTTGTTTCTAGATGGCGTGGTTTTAGAGATATTTCACTTTTTCTGTATGAAGATTGCTCATAGCCATTAAGTTTGCAGTGTGACAGTGTGTCGTCCTGCAGCCAAAAGTTGCGTGCACTGACCTAGATATCTATGCTGACGTCATATGAAATAGGTCTATAGGGATACATACATACATACATACATACATACACATTTAACCGTTCGGCTATTCCGCCCCCTCCTAAGGCGAGCCTACGTGTTAATTTATGTAATTATTTCCATGTGAATTTCCGACGCCTGCCGCGGGCCACCGCCGCCTCTCCTCCCATCTGCAGGTAGCCCGTCTCCGTCGTTGTCATTCCCAGGCCAAGGGCGGACAGCCAGAGTATCATAGAAATATGGTTTTTTGTCCCTCCCCGCATTTATTATAACAAAGCAGTTATTTATTATTTCAACTAACTGGCTATCCTCCCCGCCATTCGGTGTATGTTAATATGCTCGAATTAATCCAGAACTAAGCAGACACTCCCTGTGTTTCTGCTACTGTCACTGATAATCAGCCTAAGTTAATGTCTTATTTTCAGCCAAATAGCACTACATTAATTCTGTTAATATGTCTGTTATTATCTTCCCGCAGATGGGTTAATCGGCTGCATAAGGCCCTTAATTACATATAAAGCAATCAAATAGCAAGTTGCCCATAGCGGTTAATCTACAAGAAGGCTGGAGAATAGTAAAGAATGCAAGGAATGTTCCAATTTACCCTTCCAAGAGCTCACGGCTTTATTCTTACCCTAGCTAGTATGATAGGAGTTCTTCCGTGGTTAAATATCAATAAATAATGAATAAGTACAATAAGTGTATCCCCTCCCGTATTTGTTAAGTTAAATCAGTTTGGAATTTCGACAAAAAAAGCCTAAATCTCATCTAAAACATCAGAGCATGCATAAACACGTGTGATGGGTCGGAGCCCGAGCACTCGACCTTCCATCGTTGCTAGGAAAGTCACAATTGACGTATCCTAGCAACGCATTACAGCAGGGAACCCGGTGCCCCGCAAATGGTGGCAATTGCGGGTCTGTCTTGGCGAGTAGCCCGCATTTCAGAATGCAAGCTAATCAGCCTAAGCCCGCAATTGTCACAGGACAAGTAGTCTCGCCCACATCACATACATGTAAATAAGAAGCACATGCATGCTGCTCACAAGTCGCACTCATGCCGGGTGTCACTTCTTACTTTTTGCAGCTGAACATCAGTGAGGTCGGGTGCTCGGTAATCCCGAACTGCCAGGTCGGGAAGGACTCGTACGTTGTCATGGCGTGCATTCTCAGGTACCTTGAAACCGCAGTACTTTCTGTTGTCTCAGAAGCATTGCAAGTAACATATAGTCCCACGGAAAATAATGGAACAATATAATATAGGTGGAGTATTATTTTGTAAGTGTGTGTGTTTTTTAATTACCAAATTGACTATACAGGTTTGGATGTAGGAATATAGATAACAGATTCACCTAGATAAAGGATTCACCCCATACATCCAGTACAGGGGTCAAAACCAACATATTAGAAAAACGGGCGAAGAAATTTGACATCGCAGGGAAATTAATTGAGCTGGTAAATTCTTAATTTAAGAAGCAAAATATATTCTTCACATAAATCTTCTTTATCTACCCGCTACTTTTGATTTGAAATATATATATATAATAAAACATGTAGTTTAAGGAATTTTGAAAATAAAATTGATGGCGTTTTATTGCCGCCATCTTGTCTTTTTGCATTCTCTCTCATTTCACCAACTCTGTGCCGATATATGTAGCCATTTGATCCTGGAACCACAGTTTCTAGTTCCTGTTCCATACTCAAACTATTTTCGCTCGTATTTAGACCACGCTAGGGTTCACCCCTGTATTATAAGTATGCGTGAATCTTTTATCTAAGAATCACCCTGTACTGCTACGGTAGCTACATGAGGTATCTAGTAGGAATATGGTAGTCTCCTCGTGGTTGGGCGGAGTGGTTTTAAAGTCGCCGGGTATACCTCACCCAGATACAATCGAATCCAGCATCAAAAGCACTCCAAACATACCTTTGCTTAGTTTTCTCAGTTCATGTAACTGAACATGTGGGAGGAGAGTTGAGGTCTGTAATGTGTGCATGACATCATAGGTGGGATTCCCTCATCACATGACCTAGAGGGGTTCGCCACATACAAGGGAAGCCATGGCAACCACCAAGATGGCTGCCACAGAAAGCTCTCAATTCAACTTTTAAAGTCTATTAATCACCATGATTTAATCAATTATTCACACAAAAGTAGCTGGTTATGAGAAATAAACATTTGAACTTTATATTTAGCATTTTAGATTGCAAACTCTACCATCTTTCTCTATATGGTTGTCTAAAAGCCTTGTCAGTGCTGCTGGACTAACTACAACACAACAGGAACAACCAATTTCAGCACTCTCCCCCCACATATACAGTTACATAAGCTGAAATCCTGCAAAGGTATGCTTGGAGAGCATTTGTCGGAGTATGGTACGAGTCTCAGCAGCATATACCTGGTCCGTTTAAATGTGCAATCATTTGGCTTCATTTAGTTAAAAATCACTTTGCCAATCCACGAGGACTGGTTGTGTACGTTGAAGCCAAATCCCAAATGAAATCACTACCCCAGTACATCTGTTTAAGCAGGCTTTCGGCTTCAGCATACTAGAAGAGAACGTAGATCATGCGTTCTAATACCCCAGTCACACGAGGCCTGCGTTCGCTAACGATCGATTCGGGACATCAAAATTTCCTCCTTGCGCCCTCCCTACGCCCTGATTGAGTGCTGTCACCACGAGGTCGCCAACCTCCCGGCGTCCATTTCGGGAATTTTGAACGCAAGGAGGTTGTTGCTGCTGCATGTGCAACCTCCTTACGTCCTGTTCCAGCAGCGCCATTCAAAATGGTTGGCGACATGGCGCCGCCCTGGCTTGGTGCCAACACATGCGATGCTGCAGTCACCATGTGGTCGGCTCCGACATGGCGCCAACATGGCGCCTAAAACGAATTTGAATTAATGTATCGAATGGAACGCTGGGTGGTTGGCGTCCTTTAGGGCGTAGGGAGGTTGGCGGCGAACGCTGCCTCTCGTGTGACTGGGGTATAAATTGTCTACTCCGGTGGTGTTTCGGCGTGATAAGTATCAAAATGTATTAAAATGTGTCAAAATGTTGCAATATCGGGACAAGGGGGCTGGACGAACGGACAGTAATCGGACTAAAACCGCACAAGAACCATAGACGTCAAATTTGTACCGACAAAACTTCTACCGGATCTGGCCGGATATCAACAGATATATGCAATGGACACAAACCAGACTTTGCCGGATATCAACGGACTTTGTTCAGTTTCTTTCCGTTTCCCCAATCCGGTGATCTGTGACAGCCGCTTTAGTCAGGTTCCAGAACTCTCCGTGGATGTGAGAGGCGCTTCGGTGCATCTATGTTAAAT
Source organism: Branchipolynoe longqiensis (assembly GCA_030323885.1). Lineage (NCBI taxonomy): Eukaryota > Metazoa > Annelida > Polychaeta > Phyllodocida > Polynoidae > Branchipolynoe > Branchipolynoe longqiensis. Next base: position 70,465,346 of record CM059189.1, read on the forward strand.
TCAGCCCTGTGGCGCCATCTATGGAGAAAACTCGGGGAGCGGGCTAGTGCCTGGGTTTACTATTGGAGTTTTACCTCCTAGCTACATCTAAGGTGATGTCAGTACAGGGTGAGGGGGAAACCAGTCGAGACTACCGACATCTGCTACCTATGTCAACCCAGCTCCTTCCAACTGCACTCACTTATACAAGCCTATATATAACTAATAAACCCTGACCTTAGATGTTGCTAGGACGTAAAAAAATCAAAACCTCTTGAAAAATAAGGAATTGTGGGATGTCTCTAAAAACAATTGTACTCCTTCATTTTGACCAGTTAACAGAATGTGCACAACTGAAGCCATCATATTTCTGTTTTCAGTATCGGCTGAATACCATGGCTGCCAAACTTCACAGGACGCGGTCTCAATATTTACTCAGGTCTTTTAGTTTTATTCCTTTAAATAACATTGAAAAACAGTTCGACGGAAGGCATCGCGGTGGAGGTGTTTTCCAGTGATAATTGTAGGTCTACCATCTGTAATACAGCAGAAGGGGACCTACTAATAATGTAGTGAGACTACATTGAACATTTAGATGACAGTACTACACATATATAACCTTCACGTTTTAACTAGTGCTACTTTGGTTCAGTAGGTAAATTGTATTTTCTCTTTAACATTACAGGTACTGCTATGCCCCTGCATTTGCATGTTTATTTTTATATGTGTGTATTACTTTAAAGGGGCAGTTTAATTGGGTGCTTTTAAATTTCCTTTTATAGATCAGCAATATAATTCTATTATTAATCAATGGGTCATTGATTAACATGACTACACATTCAATTACAAAAGAAACACATACAGAAGTCTTTATTATTCATTGATGATATATCCTATGCTGAACAGTGGGGTTCAATGTAAATCCTGCAAAAGAATGTGTGAATATTTAGAATATTAGTGCGAGCAACTGCCTTATGAACTGATTTATGATTTTACACATTTATGGTGTCAGCAGCTACGGCCATATTCGCGGCTAACAATAATTGAACTTTCTGTTTCTAATTTTCTCGAAATTAAAAATGTGTAAAAAATGCCAATATTTGCCCTATATAATTTGTTTAATGTATGGGTTTCATGCATATTTCAAGAATGGAGACATTAAATGTAAATAATCCCCTGGATATCAACTGCTCTACGTAACAGAAAGGTGCAAATAATTCATCCATGTTTTCTCCTCTACACAGATAGGACTACTTCAAACAATTTCAGTTTTGTTATACAAAAGAAATCAAGCATATATCAAACACTTTGCTATATATTTATATACCAATTTTATAATACTATGCCAGATCATTATAAGAAATTAAATCTAAAGTAGTTTACAAAAATACTAATACATTTTCTTTTAAACGACTGGAGTCAAATGTTGCCAAGAGGTTATAAATACTCCATGGTAGTCTTTTTTATGTAAGTAACTAGATTTTCTTTAACTTAATTATGTGACAGTACTTAAGTAGGTTAACTAACTTTGTCCGTTATTTCTCTTCTAATTAAATTATCTGACAAACATGTCGAGGCCTAGAATGTATACGGTACAAAATAAAACTTAAGCAAAAGAAACAGCTATCTCGTTTGTTACTTATATCCTTAAACTTATATGTCTTACTACATGCACCATCGATTAAAATAGTGTCCCCGCCATATTAGGATTAATGCTAAACCATGTGCTTATATAAAGAGATGCAAAATTGGGTACATTTAAACATATATCACCTTTATTCAATAATTTACCAAATGGGAACATACAAAGTCCCAGCGTCCATTTACAAGTAAACTCTATCCTTTAAAGAATTTAATGTGAAATCGCTTTAAAACAGTAAAGGATCATGAATGAGGACACATTTAGAAGCCTCCTCAGCTTTGAATGAAACCAAGTAAATATAAACCCTTCTTACTCAGCCTACTAAGCTGGAATATCATCATGCCTTACATAACATCTGCTGAAATCAAAACCAGTCATGATCTACCTGTCGGATAGGTTTATTTACATATTTACACACAACCTTGGGAGATACTATATCAACGAAGTTTGTCAACAGCATATCAATGTAGCGGAGCATATGAAACCTCAAAACTAGACGCTGCTGAATGGAAGAAAAACATAATCCCTAAACAGTTGTCTAAGGCCTTTGCAGAAAATGTGGCGAAATTGTAATTTATCCAGATGTTTAAGGATTTTTGAATATGTAATGAATCTAGTCTTATTTGCAAGGGCTATATAAACAGTAACAGATAATTGTCGTGTCTACATGACAGTAATACAAAACGCGTGTAACTGTTCTATTTACATACATCGCTCAGTTAAGATGGTATTCCCCATTTCAATCAATCCTATAATCTTTTCTGACGTACTTGTACAATAGGACAATTCTCTGTTTGACCGTTGAGGTTAAAACTTAGTGCATGGGACTGCTGGGCATTAGGAAAATAGCTGACAGGACAGTGTGAGTGAGTGGGATATTGTACAAGGCAATGGAATAGGACTATAATAAAGCTGCCAAGAATGCACAGGGTTTGTGTCCTGACGTGACATCAAAGGTTCCTAGGATGTAAACCCCAATTACTCGTTCACTAACCCATCAGGTAGGCACTGAATTTAACATTCAACATATATGCTATATATATATATATAATCTTATATAAATCTGAGTAAACAGTTTAAAGGCTAAATCTATAACATACTAGGATAAGATGTACGTATATATAGTATAGTTATGCAAATCTTACCTGGGTACAGATGATGGATAACTGGTGTTTTCCCGAGGTACTAGCCTCGGATAGTCTTAGGTCAGGGAGAAGGAAGCACGTCCAGGTCTTTTACATACTTTTTAGGATAAAAAATGATTTAACTCTATATAGATACTTATTGTGTTTTCGATTTGTTTCCAGCGAAACATAGTCATGGTAGCGTAGGGTGGGTGGGCTAAGAGTGTGACTTGTCATATTTCTTTTTTTGTTCAATTGTAGTAATTGGTTTACTGTTGTGAATTTATCTACTTTTTGTTCTGTTAATGAAATAGTCATTTTTATGGTGTCAATAAAGAACCCCAGAAATTTTAGTTGGTGTTAGTACAGATTTAGTTTCATATATATAGAAACCTAAATTTGTAAACGTTTTACATAATTTATCTACTGCTGCTTGGCATTATTGTGATTGCGCGACAATAAATGAATCGTCAATGTATGGCAACATGATGTCCTTTCCTAGCCATTAGCGAAAAAATTGGTTTGAGTAACCATGTGAAAATGCATGGACAGCAGGCCAGTCCATTCTGCATATACGTGAACTCATAAAGTTAGCCATTCCAACAGAATCTTAAATACTTTCGACCATTTTTATAGATGGGCACTGTGTACTGTGCATCTTTAAGCTAGCCAAGCGCCTTGTGTGACTAAGTCTCTCGCTATTTCTAATGAAAACAATTTTTAAATGTTTGTATTCTATGAATTTGTCAAATAAAGTTACGTCTAAAATTAGTCTAACATTAGTCTAACATCCCCGTTTGGTTTCGGTCTTAAGAAAATATTCTAGATGATTGCCCCAGCAACGTGTAGTGCAGGTTCTATGTACCAATTTTAAAGTCATTGGTTTGACTTGACCGGGAACCGAACTCCCGACCTTCCACACGGGAGGCCCACGCTCTACCGATTAGGCCACCGCGCCCGGTGGTTTTGTAGTAAATGTAGAAAAACTCCCGGAGCTGCTCACAACACATCCTCCTGCTGTGAGCTGATTATGCTAATTGCTGGAACCGGATGTGCTTCCTTCTCCCTGGGCTACAAGTAGCCAGAGGTGTAGTACCGAGGTAAAACATATATATATATAAAAACATGGGTTAACGATCTATATCCTGTATAAAAGATATTATGACATCGGAAAATAAAGTGTCCACCCATGCATCGATCTTAAGAGCTCAATGCACATGACAATTATTGTTTTAGAAGTCGGAGTGGGGGTGTTTTTTACCCCTAACTTGATCCCTTCTTTTGGCCTCTCAGTCCCTTTCCTTAAAGTTGCATAGTCCGATGGTTTTGAGTTTCTCTGAGATCAATATATTAAATTAATTGTTATAATATCTACTTTACTTTTATTTTGAGTAACTTTTATTTTAAATGGCTAACTTTTGAGATATTTAAAGTGCAAACATGTAAAATTCATTTTGGCAAGCACACCAAAACTCAGACACTATAGGCTTCTGCAGTAACAGTTTCTATTAAATTTACTCAGTATTCCCTTCTATGCTGCAACAAATGCTTAATAAGTGAGTCAGTATCTAAGTTAGATATGTAGAATAAAATCTAGATAATTGCTTTGGTTTTGAAAATTTGATGCTTTATCGGACTATGCAGCTATAAAATAACTCACAAAATGCAGTACAGTAGTACCTGTCTTCAGTGACTCCTGTGATCGACGAACCCTTCCCATGTGCGGATAATTATTAAGTCTACAGACTGTCTTCATTTGATTGTCCCTCCGAGAACAGGACACCTGCTATGTCATGACAACATTGGTCTGGGTTTAAGGTTGTCCGTTGAAGACATATACAACTGTATATTTTCAACATGGTAACTAATTATCGGTGCATACCTCATTTCCAGCATTGCCAGGCACACTAACTGATCAAACTGGCTAGCGCGCAAATCGATACTTGTCCAGGTAAACCAAAACGAGGAGTGGATCGATGCACATCGACAACCGGCATCTATGCAGCTTTTTCACCTCGGGGGTTGTATTGTAGCCACAGATTTTTCACCTCGGGGGTTCTATTGTAGCCACAGATTTTTCACCTCGGGGGTTCTATTGTAGCCAGGGCGCCATTTCGTGACAGCACGGTACTATATTCCAGAAGTCTTGTTTCCTTATTTAAAACTCTGCTAGCATGACCACTTACTGAATAAAAAAAATAATATATAGATGATCCCCACCAGCGTGTAGCCGACACTATTCAACCATACTGCCCCCAGCTTTTCTTCTTTTGAAGTAGTTTGGTGAAATCTCGCTGAGCCAATCAGCGTCCACGAGACACAGATCCCTGTGCGAGGAAAGAGAGTTCTAAATAGTTACATATTATTAAAAGAGAGCACTAAATAGTCACACATTACTAAAAGAGAGTACCAAATAGTCACACATTATTAAAAGAGTACCAAAAAGTCACACATTACTAAAAGAGAGTACCAAATAGCCAGACATTACTAAAAGAGAGTACCAAATAGTCATATATTACCGCTGTTGATTTTTTTTTAATTGCTTAATATTAAGGAGGGAGGGGGGGAATGAGGGAGAGGGAGGGAATGAGGGAGAGAGAGGGAGGAGGGAAGGAAGGAGGGAGAGTGAGAGAGAGATAGAGAGAGTGTGTGTGAGTGAGTGAGAGTCAGAGAGAGTGAGAGGGATAGAGAGGGAGGGAGAGAGAGAGGGAAGAAGGGAGGGAGAGAAGGACGGAGAGAGGGAGCGAGGGAGGGAGGGAGGGAGAGGAGAGGGAGGGAGGGAGGGAGAGGAGGAGAGGGAGAGGGGGAGAGATGGTATGTGTGTTTGCGGGTGCTTATGGGGAAAATAAATAGAGCTCAGACAACTTATGGAGAGATTATGACATTTCCAGACTACTTGGACTTAACTTTTGTTTAAATTGTATGTTGATACACTAACAACCCTTAATACTGATATCCCGGATAGCCCCGATTTAAAATCGGATAGTGTATACTCAGTCCATAAGCCATGGTCAGGAGCGAGGGAGGAAAAGGAGGGTTGACAGCGGGAAAATAAATGGGATGTTTTTGGCAGCTTAAAAATAAATAAAGATTTAAAGTATTAACCGAATTAAATGATAATTTGATATTGTTTTAAAAGAAGAAAGAACTAGATAGCGGCACGGTGGAGGTTCACAGAGAGTAAAACCTCTCTAACCGACCACCTCCACAGATCGACCACTCCCCTATATAGATCACTTTATTTGGGTCCCAAACAATCGCCCATACAATACCATTGTAATGTTAAAGTTGCATAGTCCGATGGTTTTGAATTTCTGTACTTTTTCTGAGATAAATATATTAGATTGATCACTAGTATCTACTTTACATTAGTTCAAAGTTACTTTTATTTTAAATGGTAAACTTTTGAGATATTTTGAGTGCAAACATGGAAAATTAGTTTTGGCAAGCTTGCCAAAACTCTGACACCATAGACTTCTGCAGTAACAGGTTCTGTTAAATTGACTCAGTATTGCATTCTATGCAGAAACAAATGCTTAATGAGTGCATCAGTATCTAAGTTAGATATGTAGAATCAAATCTAAATAATTATTTTGGTTTTTAAAATTTGATGCTTCATCAGACTATGCAGCTTTAATAAAACTCCCTAAATGGACCATTTAAAGTCGGTCCCATGGTCGATCGATTTCGAGGTTTTGTTGTATATCATCCCACCCCACTTCAAATGTCAATTAAATCGGAATTCAGAGGAAAATTAAAGTAGACATATTTTCACACACACAAAGGTTATGGCATTGCGAACTTTGGAAGCAGGCTGCATTATAAGACATGCATAAATAGATAGATGAATATTCGCTTTAAATTTGTGGTGTTCTCTGTGGCGGAGTGGTTAGAGTGTCTGACTTTTTCTAGGTCGGACTCCTAATCTGAAGGTCAGTGGTTTGATTCCCTGTGCCCCCAGCTCTGCCTATTTGGATTTCCACCGCTGTGTATAACTTACAGCGTCATCAAAGGCCAGTTGCTCTCATACCATGTCTATGTGGTGTGGGAGGTTAAAAATCCCTTGGGTCGGTAAAAGTGTAGGCTCGGGTTTTCTATCGACAAACTGTCTAATGGTGAAAACAAGCCTATTCAGGCTTATCCATGATAGGCAATATAAATCTTCAACAACAACAACAAAAATTGGCTGGGCCCCTTGCTGCTTATCGGAAAGTGTAGCCTATATGGCGGCATTGGGTTTCCTCCAGAGAAATATGTTAGAATGACCATATGTCCAATAGCCGATGATATGAAAATCAATGTGCTCTACAGGCGTCGTTAAATAAAACAAGCTCTTTACAATAGGCTCGGTGTGTTAAGTGCGTGCCTGCTTACCGCATGTAACACTTGGTGGTCTTGACCAGCTCGCAGTATACTATGACGGCCGGCTTGCCCTGGAACAGCGCCGATGACGGGTGGATGGACACAGGCTTCCGGTTTGACAACTGGACATAATGAACAGAAACAGCATTTACACATAGTCATTGGAGTAGGCTCGACTGCGAGTGAGTTTGAGTTTGCGCGTTTGGGTCAACTTGAGGGACAATACTACAACTTTTGCCCCTCCCCACCCCCCCTGCCGAGTCAAACCAATGACATAAAATTGATACCTGTTGCTAGCCAGCCTGGCACTCAGTATTAATTGACTAAGGCAAGGGCTGGTTTGCTCAGTATCAGGATAATGTGACTGAGTGGGATAATGGGCCATGGTACCGGCAGTCCGTTCTCCCAGTGGGTCAGGACTATATGATCAATTATATTTCTAGAATGGAAAGCTCTAACAATCAGGGATGGAAGTGGGTCTCTGGCAAAAAAGAAAAAAAATAGGAAATATATACCTACAATGAGGTTATCTGTTAGCCGACTGCGAATTTCCCCAAAAACGTGGCTTAGTATTGTCAGGGAATTGTCGAAAATTCCTGGAAGTCATGTTTCATACATATTGGTATACACTATAGTGCTGCGGCATTTGATCAACATATTAGCATACACTGATAGTGCTGTGGCGTTTGAACAACATATTAGCATACACTGATAGTGCTGCGGCATTTGAACAATGTATTAGCACACGCTGATAATGCTGCGGCATTTGAACAACGTATTAACATACGCTGATAGTGCTGCGGCATTTGAACAACATATTAACATAAGCTGATAGTGATGTGGGATTACAGTACAGTAAAAATCGCGGAAATCGTCGAAATCGCAGAGATCTTTCATCCCTGAACAATGCAAAAACACTTTCAACCCCAACCCCCCCCAACCCCCCATTACACATATATTACATCTACCCCTCCCTGAACTGCAACTCATCACACATGGGAACTCACTCACCGTTATGTAATGACCTTCCTTCTGCAGTTCGGCTGCGTTCATGAAGAAACCGGCTGCGAGGCTCCGTCTGTCAACAAGAAATCAGAGAGTCGACGTTAAACCCTATTAAATACACCTGTTTCAATATTTTAAACATTTGGTTAAATGTATTTCATCAATAAAGTGAATTCAATATGAAACTCGGGGGATATTGGGTTCATTTGACTATCCTTCATCGACAGGGCATATCTATCTGTAGGCATATGTCTTATGTTAGAGGGATTTTCAAATGGGCCAAATGTGATTTAAAAACACTACACTATCTGTATATCGTAGCAAATTACTAAGATCTATTTGTATTATATCTGCAGAGTTTTTTAATCGTTTGTTGCGGGTTGAAAAAATATATAACCTTTCCTCCTCCACCACCCCACACACGCATACTGAGTTAAATCATTATTCGCTGTGGAGCTAAATTTATATTCATGTGACACCAATATCGGCCAGTGAGCGAAACACCGCAGTATCAAAGTAGCATGTGTGCAATATATTTCAGATTAACAATCTGTCAGATAATATGGCCAATATCACGTTAGAAACACCACCAGTTCTAACCCGATCACCAAGGTTGAGCAACATTGAGCTTTTTCAGTACTTGGATGGGTGGCCATCAAGGAATACCAGGCGCCGTAAACATCCTGATACAGGCTGAGAGAGATGTTTGTTTGTTGTTCTTTTGCATCCTAGCAACATCTAAGGTCATATCAAGATGGGTACCGACTTGTGACAGTGCACACACATGGCAACTTTATATATAGTGCTGCCCCACTGGGAGACTAGGACACCGACACCATAATCCAATATCACTCAGTCACATTATCCTGACACTGTGCTAACCAGTCCTTGTCCTATCCTATTAATGCTGAGTGCCAGGCTAGGTTGCGACAAGTATCAATTTTATAACTCATTGGTTTCACTCGACCGGAAATCGAACTCCCGACCTTCCACACGGGAAGCATGCACTCTATTGATTCGGCCATCACGTCTGATATCCTACAGTCACATTATCCTGACACTGTGCTAACCAGTACTTGTCCTATCCTATTAATGCCGAGTGCCAGGCTAGGTAGCGACAAGTATCAATTTTATAACTCATTGGAATCGAACTCCCGACCTTCCGCACAGGAAGCATGCACTCTATTGATTCGGCCACCACGCCCGGTCCTGATTAGTAGTAGATGTAATTATTCAGCATGAAACGCCTGACCTGAGCTGGGTGTTGTCCTGGCCTGATGACGTCATGGGAATCTGCTGGCGGGTGGCTAGTTCCCGCAGCTGTTTGCGCACGTCCAGCGCCAGCTTCATGTGCCGCATGTTGACAAAGTTTTCATGGCACCAGTCCTGGTCAGAAAATTGAATTGAATTAAAGGAGTGCATTTAAAGAAACAAGTTCTTGTGAAGGAAATCCATGTCTAAAATGTAAGAAGTGGATCCTTAGAGGCCGTTCAAATATTACGCAACAATATTTGTTTACACCCACCCCCTTGTAACGATCCGTAATGTTAGACCATACACCCCCCCCCCCAATATTACATAACGCTTGGAGATTGATTTAAGGGCGCATTCCATATACGCGTAATGCGTTACGCGTTATGCGAATGCCAGCATTCCATATACGCGTAATGCGTTATGTGGCGCACGACTGGCTATATTTAAAAAATAAAAATAAACAATTATTCTCCATACTGCTCTGTATGTGACCAAATATTGCATGTATATCTATGTAACTTTTTGTATGTCACATGGGGGTTCCTACCTTTATTATAACCAAATTATAGATAAGTATTCATATTTCTGTGCATATGGTAGCATTTTTAGCTTTCCCCTAACCCTATGTCTCCCTGGTGCCCAGCTCACCATGTGTTTCCAATTAGCACCCCTCTGTGAGGCTGTTCCGTAATGCTCAGTCACCTCTCCTGGTGTTAAACTAATGGAGACATCAGACTCAGGTTTCTATTCACATCCAGCTTGACGCATAACGCATTACGCACCGATCGCTACAGGGACCGATCGGGATAATGAATTTCTGACGCATTCGCATTACGCATTACGCGTGTATGGAATGTAGCTCATAGGTTTCAAGGCGTTTCGATTTTTTGTCGCATTCGCATTCGCATTACGCGTATATGGAATGCGCCCTTTAGAATTGTTTGGCGTTTACATTCGATGAAAACATGATAACTTTGTCAGAACTATCTAAGTTAAATACTAGTGCATTCATTAATTTGCTTTGGAGTTTTTGCCCCTTAGGAACTCTCTCGATCATGACAGAACCTAAGGCTTACATTTACTTAAATTGTGTTACATAACGCTGTTCAATACACTCCCCCCAACCACCCCTTGTAACGCCACATAATGCTTGGACATACACTCATCATTGGTTTTTTTTACTTGACCGGGTTTCGAACTCCTGACCTTCCACACGGGAAGCCTGCACTCTATTGATTCGGCCACCGCATCCAGCCCTCTCGATGGGACACTATTTCACGTGACACTGGCAGAGACCAGCCACCATCGTCTCCCCTTGTTGCCGTACTGAGTGTAGTGGTCAAATCGGTAGCGCGCGAGCCTCGCGTGCGGGAGGTCGGGAGTTCGGTTCTCGGTCGAGTCAAACCGATGATGTATAAAATTGATACTTGTCGCTTCCTAGCCTGGCGCTCAGTATTAATAGGATAGAGCAAGGACTGGTTAGTTCAGTGTCAGGATAATGACTGAGTGGGATATCGGGTCATGATGCTGGTGACCTGATTTCCCAGTGGTGCAGCACTATTAATTCGCCATGAGTGCACACTGTCACAAGTCGGTACCCGTCCTGATATGACCAGACCAGCAGGATGGCCGAACGAGTTAGAGCGTCCGTCTTCCGTGTTGGTAGACCATGGGATCATGGGTTCGAACCCTGGTCGAGTCAAACCAATGACTTAAAAATTGATACTTGTTGCTTCCGAGCCAGACACTCGGCATTATTACGATAGGGCAAGGACTAGTTGGCTCAGTGTCAGGATAATGTGACTGAGTGGGATATCAGGTCATGGTGCTGGCTGCCTGGTATCCCAGTGGGGCAGCACTATAAAGTCACCATGAGTGTGCACTGTCACAAGTCGGTACCCATCCTGATATGACCGTAGATGTTGCTAGGACGTAAAACAAACAAACAATGATATGACCATAGATGTTGCCAGGACGCAAAACTCCAACAACCAACCAACCTTGTTGCCGTTGACACCTCGGTAGGCGCGGTAAATGTTGAGAGCAGTGATGTGGTCTCCTTCCGGTGACAGGAACTTCTTACGCGCAGCAAGAGCTTCTTCTCTCTGCACAGAAAGAACACATGCTATTTAATAACATCAAAAATATACAATCAATAGTGTCAAAGGACTATTATAAAAAAATTCGTCGTTGGTGTCAACGAAGTTGTCTTTTCTAAGTAGCCCGCAATGTATCCTACATGTAACTACAGGCCCGAGAATGAAATACTTTCCCGATCGCCTTCATTGATTAAACTTCAATCACGGAAAATTGGTCTTCCTCTTTCCACTGCGTATTGCTCTAGCTTACTAATTCTGAGCACCAGGTTAGGTAGTGACAAGTATAAATTATGAAGTCGTTAGTTTGACTCGGCTAGGGTTCCAACGATGTGCCAAATGGGAAGCTGGTGCTAAAATGAATTAGGCCACCCAGTCTAGAAACTTCCTTTTACTAGATTGGTTAGCGGTAATCAAACTACATTGTCAAAGGCTACAGGAGAGTAGCAAGTGGGGGAGGGGTAGGAAGAGGGTTTATGTACCTTATTGTGTGGTGTGTGAAGAATTGAATCGACAGACAACAACGAGACAACAGTCAGTGCTTCTTCTCTGAAAAAGAGTGACAAAAGATATTACTAAAACCACAACTAATGATATTATGACGTAGTATATATTGGTAATATGATGCAATGCGTCCTATTTTGTCGTATTGAAGAACGGAGAAATACAGGGTAAGCTTCGAATCAAATTTAATCTTCCACAGGCCAGAATAGGTGAAGAAGTGCCCTGTCACTGCCCAGACGGGTCCATGTAACCTCCTGTGAAAATAATCCTCTAGTAGGACTTCTTACAAAATTAAAAGAAGAATAATACTGTGTATAATTTAAATGTGACAGTGGAGATTTAAAAGTTATTTTATATTTGACATTAGGAAAATTAGATTATTCTGGATATCTTGACTCTGCTATTTCAATCACATCTAAACAACTAATAAGCAGACAGTACGCAGGCAATACGTACACACACTTGTTGTCCTTGGCGGCCAGGATGACCTTGGAGAGACGCGGGTCCAAAGGGAAGGCAGCCATTTTTCGACCTAGGTCTGTCAACTGGAGAATGTAGGAAAACCACATGCATTTAAAAAGAATTATGAACAAATACAACAAAATCACAAGCATTTAAAAGATGTATAAACAAAAACAAGTCTAGATAATGTTGGCAGCAATGATCCTATTCACGGTTAAAATTAGTTCATAGTACTAGCATTGGTACTGTGAAACCACAATAGACGTCGTGTAGTTATTTTTTTAAGTATCATCAAAGACACTATATGACAAGACATCAGTCAGCGCTTTCCCGTGAAATACAGCAAACAAGGTAATTGGACAGGTCCCCATGTCTAGCCTGACTGCTGCACAATTGAAATAAGGGGACAGGTTCCCTAGCATACCCTCACTGCTGTGCCATCAAAGACAATGTATGACAATTATAGTGTATTATCTCCAAATATTAATAATGAAAACAATATTATAGAATAGTAAAGTTCAAACATACTTTAAGCACTTTAATTTGTGCCATACATAAATAAAATTTGTGATTATGTCTGAGCAAGAAAACCACTACTAGACCTGATCAAATACAATTCACCTAGTTTGCCATGGGATGCTGCCACTGCATGATTATTTCAGAAATTCCTATATAGGAAGCTGTTGACAAACAAGAATGCCTAAACGCAGACGACAATTTGCTACGGGGATGCCTATTTATTCTGCTGATTGATCAATTATGTAAGATTCTAAATTTCATTTTCATTACAGATATGATTTCTATTTACAGCAGTACATTGTCTTTGGTATCATTATGCATTAATCAAAACGGAGCTGGGCCTTACCGTGGGCTGGTCTATCTTGTCAATAGCGCCTAGTAAGTGTAACTGCAGCATGGCGTCAGAGATAGCCTGTACAAGAACACAATACAACGGTTAATGCACATTAGACAGTTGTCATCCACAATATGGTAATCTCAAGTCAATTATCAATCACTGCTGATCGATCACAGGCCTTAGTTTTAGTTCATCAGGTCTGAGTTATTATTGTGTGTGCTCAATGCTTGCGATGAATTTAAATCGCCATATAATTTGTCAGTTTCACACACAAACCATCTTCATCACAGCATGGAAGATGGCAACCATCACCCCCATATACAAAAGTGGTGACAAACAAAACATGGGGAACTACAGACCAATATCAATCTTGCAAACACCAGGCAAGCTAATTGAAAAAATATTCCACAGGCACATAAATGCTCACCTGGAAAAAACCAATATACTAAACAAGAGGCAAGGAGGTTTCAGAAAACTCCACTCCACATCAAAAACAATAGCAAACCTAACAAGTGATGTGCTGGCATCATTGAACCAAAAGAAATTAGTTGGAGCAGCGTTCATCGACTTCAGCAAAGCCTTTGACACTGTAGACCACAGCATATTAATAAGAAAATTAAACAACATGGGCATTAAATCCAAATCAATAAACTGGATAAAATGCTACCTAAACAACAGGCAGCAAAAAACTAAAGTAAATGGTACACTCTCAGACCAACAAACTATCACCTGTGGTGTACCCCAAGGATCAGTCCTGGGACCACTACTATTTATACTATACATAAATGACCTAGAAAAATGGCTGGAGACAGAATGTCTCCAGCTATATGCGGATGACACTGTCATATATGCAGAAGGAAGCACAGTAGAGGAGGTAGCAACCAAACTGAACAACCTCCTGCTAAAACTGGACAGCTGGTGTGAATCCAATAAAATAACCATCAATGCAAATAAATCTAAAACAGTACTCTTCTCACATACAGCAATCACAGGAAGAAACCTACAATGCACACTAGGAAACCAAACACTGGAAAGTGTAAATCACTACAAATACCTAGGCCTAGAACTGGATAGCCAGCTAAACTACAATCTGTGTTTAACAAAAATCATACAAAAAGTAAATCACAAACTATGGCTATTTGCTAAACTAAGAAACTATATGACACAAGATATGTCAATAAAAATCTTCAAAGGCATGGTACTCCCCTACTTTGACTATGGGGATGTAATCTACATGGGTGCTAAAAAAGAGCTACTTAAAAAATTGCAGATACTACAAAATAGGGCCCTGAAAATATGCCTGAAAGTAGACAAACTACACCCGACTTATGACCTACACAAAAGAACTAAAGTAAAGCCACTAGAAAACAGAAGGATAATCCACCTAAAAACATTAGCATATGGATATAGCCAAGACATTAAGCGTCTAACCCAACCACTAAGGGACACCAGAGCAAGCAAGGCACCACTACTAAGACAGACCAGAAGCCAGACCAAAGCCCATGAAAGGAGCACACTGGAAATTGCCGCCAAGGCATGGAATGCGCAAACGGTGAAAGAAAGACAAATCCCTGACCTAAAGACGTACAAAAAATATCTGTGCAAAATAAAAACTGGGAACCCCAACTGAACTGCACCACAAGGGGGCAGGTGATATGTCACGGCCCACCAACTGGACAGCCCAGGGCGGGATAACCGGAAATATAAAAGCCAGACAACATATCCAACAACAATATAAATCAAATCAATTTCAAACAAACATAACTCAACCACCTATTGCGTACAAGCCTATGGACATGTAAATAAAATAGGCTAGTATAGAATTAAGTAGAAAAAAGCGGAAAACTCTTCCCAAGAAAACCCCAAAACACTAACATAGAACCTTAAGAAAACAACTAACATGGTAATAGGAATAGAACAAAAATACAATGCCAAGAGGGCCCAAAAAAACTAATATAGGCTACTAAACGTACCAACATACTATCTATCTGCTACTGAAATGCAGACAATCAAATAACTTATCAGCAGCTACTGTTTGGTAAGACAACACCAACATTACAGCTGGCCAGCATTGAAAACAAGCCTGGGTACCCAGGCTTACATGCTATGGACAGAATAAATACAGCCTCAATTAAAAAAACAAAAACAAAAAAAACAACCTTGTTTTGGTTTAAATATATAAAAACATGGCATTCGCCAAAACTTGATACAACTTTCATTGAGCGTGAGAAACGAGAAGTAAGCATAAATGCATGTAAATCGTGTTTTAATTTAGTCATAATGTAATATCAAGGGTGGGTCAAGAATCCAAGCCAAGCCCTAGAAGGGTCAACATCATATACACTGATACAGTAGATAGTTTGTCAGTTTGTGTGGGTCATCAGCTAGCCAGGGAGTAAGGTGGTGGCCACTGTGGAAGTAGGGATAGGCGGAAAGGCGGTGGCCAATCAGAAGATGTGCCAAGGAACGCCGGCACGTGGAGGGTTGCAGTCACGAGTGTCACTGTCAGTGTCAGTTAGTTGAATCAGTATACTTATCGTTCCGCGTCGAATAAAGGGCAATTGTTAAATTGTGAACAATTATGACAATGTATTTTTAGGGGACTGGCAAATGACAGTGCCATGATGGCTTAAGGAGGCCAGATCTACCCCATTTAAAGATTGTGTCCCCCTTTGAAATATTATGTTATTAGCTTCGGATAATAACTTCATAATATAAAAGAAATGCACTGCTCCTCTTTCTTTCTTCTTTATTGCTAGAAAAGAAATGCGGATGGGCAATACTAGGTTCTATTAAATCGGATATGAACTTTATTTCCCACCGTTAGATTTGGCTTAGAACCAGATTAGACCGATTCCATTAGCCACATTCGAGTCACTCACCTCTGGGGAGGGTTTGTCCATGAAGTCAAATGTAGCGACGTCCTTTATTCCCATAGCGAGCAGCTGCAGTACCACACTCCCCAGGTTACATCTGGATCACACTTCCATTCATAAAGATCACATAATACATTTTGTTATTATTGAAACGGAGATGAAAGTCACGTCTGACCTCTGACAACAAACAGAAAAAAAATCAAATCCCCAAATCCATCGCGATTCGATGATGTTCGCTTTAAAAAAATCAATCATGAATATATTTGGTCGGTATGATAACCAGTAGTAAAAGAGAAGAATAGAAAAAGTAATAAATAAATAATACAAGAAAATAACTGAAGTAAATACACACGCATTACAAAAAAACACCCCAAAAACTGTTATAATTTTAATCTTTAAATGATCTGTATTGAAGCCCAATTTTTTTTTTATTGCGAACGTACATCTATATTTCTAACAAATTTCATCCCAATATAATATAGCTGTAATACCAGATTATATTTCAATGAATAATAATAAAAGCAATTACATCAGAATCATCCAAAGTGCAGCTATGTGGAAAATAATGGGATGCTAAATGAAAGGGCAACTGACCGCTGAATCTCGGGGATTGTGTTTGTTGCAAAAGCTTTGAACTCTGCCTCGGTGTAGAGTCGATAGCAGGTGCCGGGCGCCTCCCGCCCAGCGCGTCCGGTACGCTGCCACGCCTGCGCCTTGGACACGCGCTGCACGGTCAGCAGGTCAAGGCCACTCTCAGGGTTGAAGGTCCTGCGCAACAGACACAACACAGTGTTCAGTAAGCTCAAAACATGCTCATGTGTTTAACCAGAAAGCTCTTGATCTGTGTACCTCACTAAATCTGACAGAGGTAGTAGTCAACGTCTCCCTGCAGTTCCTAGACTTTGACCTACGATTGCACTGTACATCCTTAGCCTGGAAGATAGTACTTTGTTTGCCTCTATCTTCCAGGCTACACGCTGACGCACCAAGTTCGCCTCCTAAACATATACCAAGCCGGATTAGCAGCCTGCACATGACAGAACAAGGCCTCTCTTCTGAAGTGCTACCTCCCTTTCTCGTCACATTCCTTCCCCCCGCTTAACCCCCACCTCTATGACCTACTCTCTTTTCTGCTCCATCTAGCCGCAACCCTCGGATCGCCCAGTGCCCCACCCCGCCATATGCTTCCATAGCCACCCTATTCCTCTGTACATCCATTTGAGCAACCTTGTAGTCACTTCAACCAACAGCGCCATATCCTCAAGTTCAGGATGGTTACCGTAGCTAACAATGTCCGGCTAGTTAGAGTCACCTCTACCAAAAGCAGACCCAGCGCCTCCTGCCCGATAGTCTTCTCCCCTCCCCACATTCCCACCTCCGTATGCTGCCCCACGAGAGCCTGGAAGCACTATACCCGTACCCCTACATCTCCCCTGATGACCCGGCCTTCCGCTTCCCCTTCGGTCATACCCCTCGCATCTTCACTCTTCCGGCCTCCTTGAGGTGCTGCCCGGGCTTGTGCGGCCTCTGGACTGCCACTCCCCGCGCTCATGTCAGTCGGAACCATGCCCTTCACTTCTACCTCTCTCCACTAAAAGTCAAGGATGCTCCGTCAGCGCTCGGGCATATGTTGGGTGAGCACTGACCTCTTACTCCTTAACTCCAACCTACTGTCCTCTCCTGCTCTGAACTGTGCATGACTAATGCTACCCGGATCCGCACTCCTGTCAGTGCCCAGAACTCTCGGGCCCCAGTCACCTACTTGATACACGTTGATAGACCTCTAATAGGTTCCTGATTATCTTTTCTTAAATATGTTAACTCTTTAAACTACTTCTTCTCTGATCTTTGTTTCCTCCGAGTGCAGCGAATTAATATTATCGTTATTGTTATTGTTGTTATTATTATTGTTATTATTATTATTATTATTATTATTATTATTATTATTATTATTATTATTATGTGGTTCTTCTCAGTCTTAATCTTGATTTTTATTCAGTACCTCAAAAGCCAGTCACAACATTTTTGGAGTCCAACACTTATATTAATCTGTCCTACTTGATGTTATCCCCATTTTAAAAAAAGAGAGATATTTTTGGGCATAATATTTACCTTATCAAAAATTGCACATTGCATTTGACCAGGGCCTTCAATCATTTTGTGATAATGCCTAGAAAATGTTGTTGCATCATACCAAGATTCGTTCCTAAGTTTACCATTAAGGCCGGCCCCATTTCTTTTGCAGATGAAGCTGAGGCTCCCCAGGTACTATGTCCGGTATATGTACAGGTATATATGCCTGCTAAGAATCGACACATTTGTCGGTTTAGTTAACATGCAATCTTTTTCGCCTGAACAAGAGTGCACAACTGGACAGTAGACGAAGGCGTATGACAATAAATTACATTTGTATTTAATTAAATCGCCTCATAAAATTCTTTTTAATTTGCTTAAAAAAACAAAAAAACTTACTTAGCCTTGACCATGCCTGCGTCGATGACGTACTTTATGCCGTGGATGGTGACCGAAGTCTCTGCGATATTCGTTGACACAATTACCTTCCGAGAACCCTGCAGTAGACCATACAGTACAGATCAAAACTGTTTTCCGGAAAGGTGGGAATTGATTCTATGCACACACAAAAAAAGCTTTTCATCATATTATCATATTATTACAATTAAAACATAGCATTAAAAGAATGAACAAGTCTAATAAGCAATTAAATGTGGTTTTGCATCATAGCAACATCAGGAGTGTACATATATACATTGAGCCAATAAGTCTAACAATGCCTAATGCCAGGCAAGATACTGCTAGACATACAATCAAATTTGCAAGTATTTTGCTCAACCGGATCTGCGATCTAATTACAATGTACATGGGAACTGTACGCTTCACTGTCAAAAGTGTGTTCCAAGTTTCACTGGCACATGAAAATTGCATGTATCTCTAGAGAATAGGGCCATGTGGTGGTTCTTAGACACAAAGTACTATTCTCCTACCACAGGGGTGTCTTCAAATGCCTTTAGTTGGAGAGACGGGGGCATGGCAGCATATAGGGGGAACACGATCAACCTTGGACCTGAAACAAAAGATAATCATCAAATATAAATTATACACAGTGCAAAAAGTAACAACAATAATAATAATATACAGTAAATCCTACCATGGGACCGACTTTAATTGGTCCATTTAGGGAGGTGCTCGGTTTAGAGAGTTAGAATATCCTTACAATGGTATTGTTGGGACCCAAATAAAGCGATCGATATAGGGGAGTGGTCGATGTGTGGAGGGGTAGATCTAGGGAGGTTTTACTGTAATTAATATACATAAGGTGAAAATTAATCCTACAATTCATTTAAACTTTTAGTTTGTACCTTGGGTGTCCTTCGCTATATCCTTTATTGACTTGACAACCGATTCTATTTCTTCTTGTCCCGTCAAGAAAACTAGTATATCGTACCTATGGAAAGAGAGAAAATGACGACAGTATTAATTATATACTTCATATATGAAAGCAATTCTGCTGATTGATCCATCACGTAAGATTCTAAATTTCATTTTCATTACAGACATGATTTCTATTTACAGCAGTACCTGTCTTCAAAGGACAACTGAGGCCAGTGTTGACCTCATATAGCTGGTGTCCTTTTACCGGAGGCACAGTCAGATGAACCAAAATCAGCTTGCAAATTGAAAAATGATTCACAGATAGTATCTTAAAGCTGTGAATTAAAAGAACTATGATCATCTGAATCACAAGCGATGAATCATCTGGGATGAAAGTGGCATCCGGCAAAAAAAGAGGAAACAGGCCGAGACCTTGGCGCCACCAACCAGGCCATAGTTATTACGCCAATTGCGAATTTCCGCGAAAACGCAGACTTCTCCCCCCTCCCCCCCCCCCCCCAATTGGAATTGCCATTGTCAGGGAATCGTTGAAAAATGCCGGAAGTGAGGTTACAACTCTGTGCTGTAACTATATTATCACTCATGCCTAACTTTCTTGTTTGGGGTTTATGTTCTACCAGCTAAGATCATATAAGAACAGGATTCGAACTAACCACTTACTGTCATATATTGTTTGTTGAGGTTTTATGTCCTAGCAACACCTATGGTCATATCAAGATAGGGGTGACCTATATATATTGGCATTTTGTGAACGTTAATCGGTGAATAGCGAAAATCGCGGAGCTCTTTCATCCCATAGGCGTTGCCTATGAGACCTGCCATTGAGCGAATTTGTTTCCTATCTCGACTCGATCTATCCCTACAAACGTACCTCACACAGTTCCCCTTTCGGTACCAGTCGAACATATATTTGTTAGATTAGTTCTAGAAGTACAAACGTGAGCACCCAGTCGAACACGCCCATTCTCTAATTGGGCTTACCGCGGTGGCGCCACCTTGTGGATCTGGAAGACACTAACAAGGGCTGAGAAGATGTAGTCGGTCTGGGGCTGCTTGGCATACATGAGGCGTACAGGAAACTGGCGCCCTTCCACGTACAATACAGGCGCCTGGTTAAAATACTCCGAGAAGTGGTCCACGTCCATCGTGGCCGACATCACCACGATCTGCCAGAAAAGCCACATTAAAGCATAATAATCGGCTAACAGACATGAGCTCAAAAGCCAAGTCCCCCAGATTTAGTAGTACTCCAGAACTGAAAGGCTTCAGAACGTATGTTACGGTATCCATGGATACAAGTTGTATGTGAGAAAACAAAAAATAACCATAGATGAGAATGGCATGGTAAAAAAAAAGGGGAAAATATCTGATGAATTTGGGGGATTTCTATAGTGGTTTGACAATTGAATAGACATTGCCAGTTAAGCAAGTGACATTGGTCGGCAGAGTACATTCCCCGACTGCCTATGATTTCAACTTGCAATATCTCCGTCAAGAATGCTTGGAAAAATAATAAAATGCCTGATTATATTCAGATATTCATATCTCAACAAGATTCAAGCTCTTATCCGTGTAATATTTTATATATAAAAAAAAGAAAATAACTATATTGTATTTTTCTTCTGCAATTTCACCGCCACTCTCTTCATGTATTACACCCCTGCAGTTAAGCTAGTGACATCTGTCGGCAGAATCTGGGATCACTCTAGTCCTGGACTGTCCACCTTAACTGACGGGCTATTGGTGGTTTGTGAAAAACCAGCAAGTAAAAAGCATATGCTTTGGTTTTTGAAAATGCCTATCCAACTTTTCACCCACCCATACACCAGTAGAAAGGCCACCTGGCGCCGACCTACCTTGAGCGGCATCAGCTTCCGCTGGGCGCGCTGCGCCTGCGCTGCCTTCACGACGCCGAACAGAACGTCCGTGTGCACGGTCCGTTCGTGGGCCTCGTCCAGGATCACCACGCCGTACCTGCGGCAGGAGGCGCGGCAGTCAGCAGTCAGCAGTCCCGGGGCTGGGCTACCCCCTCACCCCTCACCCGTCCCACACAGTAGGGATCACGTCATGTCTGAGTAGTGACTTGGTTTGGTTTGGTTTGGTATGGTATGGTGTGGTGTGGTATGGTATGGTATGGTATGGTCTATATTATATATGTTTGTTTGTTGTGTTTTTACATCCTAGCAACATCTAACGTCATATCAGGATGGGTACTGACTTGTGACAGTGCACACTCATGGCTACTTCATAGTGCTTCCCCACTGAGAGACCAGATACATACAAGTTTGACTGTGCTAACCAGGCTGTGGCCTAACCTATTAATGCAGAGCGCCATGCTAGGTACTGATTTGTCATTGGTTTGCATCACCTGGGAAATTGGGTTAACCGCCAAACTGAGAGAAAGGAAAATACACCCAAACACCTCTTGGCATGATAGTAATAAAGGAAGTAGGTTTACTAATTCAGTACTGAGGTTTGATTTAGCGTGATTTCTGTAGTTTTGCATAGAAATCATAGTGTTGATTATCTTTGAAAATCCTGTCTTATGATTTTCTTCATGAAACTTTTTTAAAGTTGTATAATCTGACGGCTTCATTAAAATATCTTCAAAGCTAACCATTTATATTAAAACTTACATCAAACTAAAGTATGGTAGATTGCAACGATCAATCTAATACATTAAAAAAAATTTTTTAAAGAGGTAAAGAAAATCAAGTTCATCGGCCTATGCAACTTTAACTTTGGAGATTGAAGTGAAAATATTCTAAATTAATTTTGCGACACAGACCAAAATGCTGGACATAGGCTTTTTAAAAATTGTTACCTGCTTTAGAGCATAGGAGCACCAAGCCACAATTAATGTTTAATGAGTGTACCAGTACCTAAGTTGAAAATGGACAATCAAATCTAGGTATGGGTTTTAGTTTCATCGGATTATGTCACTTTAAATTAAGCTCCAACACATTCAACATAGCAACCGTCATTTTGTGTCACGTGACCGAGTTGCTTGAACTCACTTGCGGAGAAGCGGGTCCAAAATGGCCTCCCGAAGCAGCATGCCATCCGTCATGTATTTGATGCGCGTCTGTGGACTGGTCATGTCATCAAACCGCACTGTGTACCCAACCTGGTTATAAAGGGCAAACTTAGCAAGTCAGCGCAGTGAACAGTATATTGAGTTATCCTTTTTGGGATGGGTGTGGGTGTTGGTGTGCTGCAGCTACCTGATATTTCGAATTCATGGTGCAGTAGGCATAAGAAACTATGCCATGTGACTAGCAAGAATTCATCAATGCCTGACAAAATTCGGATTTTGTTATGGGTTAAATTTGTATAATTATACATAAATATATAGGTGAGATGGCGAAGAGGAATATCTCTAATGGGTTAGGGAATCAGAAATAAGTCATACATGGGATTGGTTCTATCTACATGGGAGATCGACTTATTAACCGCTTATTGAGTAGCTGTACAGTATTATTGAGTACAGACTGTAAGAATTTGTTTCAAAAATATTTTTTTTAAAGAGTAGCTCCTTCCAACTTGTTTTCATTTGATTTCGATTTTTTTTTTTACAAATTGCAAAAGCACGAACGCTTACCAACTCTCCCAGTGTGCAGTTTCTCTCTTGCGCTACCCGAGCTGCCACTGTCACCGCAGCGACTCGCCTTGGCTATAGCAACAAAAACAACACAATAGACCTGTCACAATTCTATCTTCAGAAAAAAAAAGAATAGACGGAAATCACCACATTCTACTCCATTATCAGCATTTTGCTTCATTAAAAATTTCTTCATGCACATTATGATTGGTACACATCACACAGTCAACAAACAAACAAAACAAAACATAGTATGCATACAATAATTTGTATAGAGGAAATATTTACATATGAATTTCGATATGCCTAAATTAGTTTAATTAATCACCATATATATGTATTAGGACAAGAAAAACAATCTGAACTAATTACTAAGAATTTTGTCGAAGAATATGCATATTCGCATAATGCTGGAGTTTACGTGTGGAGTGATGAAATCAGTCTGCAAATCAGACTGATTTCGCCAAAATAAAAATGGTTGGCCTGTCTAATGATTGAACCAGAGCCTGAAAACCGGACTGATTTCACGTAAATTCAAAATGGCTGGCATGTCTGTACAAATACCACTACCAGCTCAGTGCTAAACTCCCCCCACATCGTCCAAATCGGGAAAGACAATCATATTTCATTAGTCTTTTAATACTGATTCATCAAGGAAGAACGTGGTGGTTGGTTTTGGTGCAGGAAGTAAACACGGCCCGTTGCAGGCTTACGCGATGGACGACTGATTGTGTGAATGTGTGGTTAGTTTCCCGCGCACCAGATGGCGCAGGGGTAGAGGTGCGCGCAGGGGTAGAGATGCGCGAATGTGCCTGCAGGGGGCGACTTTTGCTTGCGTATCGCGCACCATAATGCTGACCAGTGATTACAACACGCGAGCATTTTGAATTATTATAAATATTTATTATTTTACCAACAACAAAATGTGAGACTTGCAAAAGGAATGTTGGGATACCTACTTGTGTACATGCTATGAGGTGTTCCTGGTTCACATTGGCGAGCAAAAGGAACTGTAAACCAAGAGTAAGCAGTCTTTGTATCGTTATTCATAGCAGTACGGTGGATCTTTTACTATACCACATAGCGTGGTGGATGGACCTCTAAATCTAGTCAGTTCAGTGTGTTAAATTTTCCAATCTCTAACTAATGGACTATTTATAGCAGAGCAGTGGATACTTTACTATACCATGTACCGCGATGGAATGAGCTTTAAATTTAAGAAGCGTTCTCTTTTGCACTAATTAGTAATACTATCTACTTGATTATCCTGATATACAGACCCCAACCCGATGTATCCCCGAGGACTCAATTTTGTTAGGCAATTATCTTTTAGCAATAGGTTGTAAGTTCATTTAATGTTGAGCAGTGACAGATTACACTGGAGGCTAAGTAAGTAACATTGTCAGGCGTAGGGGGACTTATTAGCCGAAAGAATCAGGCGATTTTCCGGGCATAGATTTGTAAATGAATATTTTATATGGCTGTAAAGTGTGTTCGTGTGTATGTGTGTAACCTACATTCAAACCTAAACAAATATTGTGTGTTAAATTCAAACATAACCAAATATTGTTACAATTCCCAGATTGAAAATAAATAAATTAGCCTTTCCAGAGAAATCTTTAATAGGATTAAAAAATGACTGATGAGTTTGTTTTGTCGGTTGTTGTTTTACGTCCTAGCAACATCTAAGGCCATCGATAAGTTCAATATCAAGATAATGCGACTGAGTGGGATATCGGGTCATGGTGTCGGCTGCCTGGTTTCCCAATGGGGTAACACTATAAAGTCGCCACGAGTATGCACCTTTAGAGTTGCTAGGATGTAAAATCCCAACAAACAGCCCATTTAATAGCTATCTCTCCAACAAGCAAACCCTGTTACCTGCGGTATTTGCGTCGTCTTGCCGCTACCCGTCTCACCAATCACCACAGACGTGTCGAGCCGCTGCACCTCAGCCACAAGTCTCTTCCGGGCCGAGTAGATGGGCAAGGCACGCCGGTCCTCCTGGAGTTGGGCATGGCTGGGCATGTCTGTCACCAACGTGTGGGGAACATGTAGTACCTGACAGACACACATCCCCCGCCCTTAACATATATCCCCATACTTCTAGTTGTAGGTTAGATGACACGAGTTGAGTTGGGAGTTTTATTTACCCACAAACATGTAATACCAGACAGACAGAAATCCCCGGCCTTTAAAAGCTATCTCCATAGTTCCAGTCCTAGGCTAGATGACTTGAGTTGAGATTAGTTTCATTTAACCACAAACATGTTACTTATGGCTTCCCCAAGGGGTGACCTTCCCTTCCAGCCGAGCAATCAATGTTACATTAAATTAAAGTTCATACGTATGAGAAAAAAACATTGTTTCGAAGAAATCGGCAATTGGAATCATTACCTAGGATCAGGTATGTGCCTGTATGTATACATATGAGACTGTCTCAAAAGGTGCTAAGCAATATGGGACAAAACTTTGTCCACAGTAACGATCAACACACTATCTACTTATGCATTTGCTCAGGATAAACTGATTTGTTTTTTTTACATGGTGTTTCATAATCCCGATAGAATACATATTGATTTAAAGCAAATGTCCTTGTGTTTTCAGGGTAACCGTTTCTGTGCTGTTTTGTGTCAATCGTTACTATAGGCAAAAAATGAAGAGTTAGCACCTTTTGAGACAGGCTCACATGTAAAGGCCCTGTCACATTACGGCGTATGGCGGGAGCGTATTGAAAACCTACGTAGGTCCTGCGCGTGCCGGCCTATGATGACATTTGGTGACCTTTCGGGTGGTTTTGAGCGTATGTGGAACCTACGAGGAGCGTATGGGAGCGTGCTGTGACATTTTTTGACAGTATGGGCCATACGCCCTCATAGGTCGGGTTTTTTTGAGCATGCACAAAAAAATTTGGACGGACGGATTTATGAAAGCGTATGGCGGCGTATGCCTCATACGCTTCACATACGCCGACATCTGGCAGCGTATGAGTAGCGTATGCCGTAACGCGCTTACGCCCCCGCAAAAAACCCTAATGTGACAGCCCCTTAAGCATTTCACATGCATATGGCCACAGTTCACGCGATTTCAAAGTTACATCTTTAGTGATTCCATGAATAGCCTTTGCTGAAATTGTTCCTATTTTAATGTGCCCCTGTATGTATACATATACAAGCATGATAGGATAAACAATGTTTGTTGGGGTGTTACAACCTAGCAACATATATGGTCATATCAGATCGGGGATAAAATAAGTGGGATAAAAGCATTTAGGTATACCACAAATAGACGCGGACAACTTGCAAGTATGTGACAAGAAATACAAACATGGAATGAAATCAATTGAGTACCACTGCACAGTGCTGAACAAAAAAGGAAAACAACTATTTGGCTGCATTAATACAAAACAAAGGATTTTGAGAGGATACAAAATCAGGCACATTTTCCAACATCCAAACTGGAGTCATTTTCTTTAAATTTACTGTAGAAATAAGATAGAAACACTATGTCACCATTTATTCAAAGCTTTTTCTGGTGATGTGCTTTATTGAGATGTAATGCATTAACATTTAGGTAAGATCAACAATAAACCAAACCAAGTAAATTGGTGTGCTGGTATGATCGGTCGCAGCTTCTGGCCAGGCTAGGAAGCTAGCACACTATAATATAACTGGGATTAGGGACATTGGGAATGAAATATTTCTGAATACTTACCCTGCCGTTGTTTCTTTGGTGAAGGCATTGACTGAAAATCACGTGGTCGCTTCATTTTCAGTTGTAGAAGACTAACTTGGGATGAAACCAACGATTACATCCACAATAACATCTTGATTAAGTGTCAAACTGAAAAGAAACATAGCAACATGGATATGTGAAGTTGTGCAACTCCATATGCATAGATAGAGAGCATATCTATATATAGATACCAAATGGTGGTTCTGATTACTACTCTTCTGTTAATCGGCGCTGCCAATGCACATTATCATCATATTCCATTGATGCTTTACCATACATGAGTTGATAAAGGCATGTTCGTTTGTGCCTACCATACACATTTCATATTGATTTTGATGGGGCTTTCTCTCTCTAACTTTCACCACTCCGACCAGGGTGGCATCTATTTTGAGTCACATAACTGTGAGTACTGTCAACTCCGACATTAGATAGTGCCACAGATATGGTTTGGATGATTCCACCAGATGGTAGACCTATATTGAAATGGGACTCTGCACAAGTCCGGAATATAGCAGAGAAATACATAAATACACAGCCTTAGAATATAGTCAGAGACCATGAATATATATATATAATATCAGCTCAACACACTATTGGTCCAGGGATCGATGCGGAGCCTAGCTTTAACCCTATAACTTGACCACCATTCGGTGTCATATATATATATTAGCTGTGCATGGCCATGGGTAGATTCTGCATCAATCCCTTGTTTTAAGGCGCTTAGCCTTAGGCGGTCACAATGAGTCTGGTCGAAGTGACCAAAGTTAGTAAAAACCATCAAAATCAATACGAAATTCCATTTTTCTTTTA
Source organism: Branchipolynoe longqiensis (assembly GCA_030323885.1). Taxonomy (NCBI): domain Eukaryota; kingdom Metazoa; phylum Annelida; class Polychaeta; order Phyllodocida; family Polynoidae; genus Branchipolynoe; species Branchipolynoe longqiensis. The sequence continues at coordinate 70,493,063 of CM059189.1, forward strand.
AATTCAAAATTAATATGAAATGTGTATGCTAGGCACAACAAAAACATGCTATTATGAACAACCCATGGCTGGCGAAGCATTAAACAGTGGAGTATGATGATGCGCATTCGTCAGCGCCGATTAATAGTAGTAGTGATCAGAACGACCCTAAGACTTAACCACCGTTCGATATTATATATAACTATACTATATATATCTATATATATATATAGTATAGTTATACAAATCTTACCTGGGTACAGATGATGGATAACTTGTTTTCCCGAGGTACAAGCCTCGGATAGTCGTGGGATAGGGAGAAGGAAGCACATCTGGGTCCAGCAATCTTTACCTACTTATTCAGGATAAAAATGATCTTAAACTTCAATGGATACTATCATGTTTTCATCTTGGCACAAGCAAACGTAATAGTCATGGCATGGTGTGTTTGGCGGGCCTGATGTTCCCTATGAGCTCCCCATCCATCTAGTGATGCATCTGTCGTAACCACTGTGTTGGGTTCAGCCATTCGAATAGGATTCGGGGAAGAATGAATGTTCTCAAACCACCAATGAATATCTGCTAGTCCTTCTACTCAAATAGTCATTTTTCTTTCAAAAGTGGCTTTTGTATGTGCTAACGATAAATTGTTGTCTATCTCTAGAGACTTAATATGAGCTTTCCCGTATAGTATCGCTGGGGCATAAGCTATCATAATCCCTACTAATACTGCAACCTGTCTAATCTTTGGGCTAATTATTTCTAACAAATGGTTAGCCGTATTAATAAATTTATCCACTTTCTGGTTTGTTAGCACCACTATCATATCATCTGTGTTTAATAGAAAACCCAAACATTTCAACTATCTTGTTGGAATAAGAACTGACTCCTCATGGATGTAAAATCCTAATTTGGTGAATGTCGCACAGAGATTATTTACTGCTTCTTGACAATGTACTTTTGATTGTGCTACAATAAATGAATCGTCAATATATGGGAACATAATATGTCCTTTTCTTGCCATCAGTGAACAAATTGGTTTAAGCAATTTAGTAAACAAGCGAGGGGCACAAGCTAAACCGTTCGGCATACAGGTGAACTCATAAAGTTTATCATTCCAAATAAACCGAAGAAATTTCCTATCCACTTTATAAATTGGAATCGTGTAGTAGGTATCTCTAAGATCCACATTAGCTAACCAGGAACCTTTTGTTATCAAATCTATGGCTGTTTCGAGAGAAAACATTTTAAAATGTTCATATTCAACCAATTTGTTCAGTATTGTTAGGTCTAGAATCATTCTGACATCTCCATTTGGTTTAGGGCCCGAGAAAATGTTGGAAATAAATTCACCTGTCTCATGATTCACAGATTCTATTATACCTTTCTCACAAAATTCCCACACCTGCTTATCTCGTGCCTCTCTCTCGTTTGAATCAAAACGATAGGGAAGAGGAATTGTTTTCTACACCGGAGTCATGTGAAAGGAATACGTATTCCCTCCACAATGCTTAAAACTGTTAAATTATCAGTAATTAAGTTCCATTCATCCAAACGATTTTAATATTGCCAGGGCTAAAATTGCTTACGGGTGTTTCCGTGGCTATGGGAGTTTGCGTTGCAACCTCTACTTGTTCCCTGGTCGAGGGAATGACTTGCTGGGAGTATATTCCCTCTTGAAGGGATGGTTCCCTTCGTTCCAGCCAAATGGCTGGTGCTGTCCCCGGCCTCTGGGCTGGAAGCTGTAGGTTGGGCTGGACCGTGAGCCTCTGCCGGTCCGACGGTTTCTAAAATCCGTATGGGTTTTCCGGAACCATGTGTTCCTATCAGTCGGCTTCTTTTTAGCATCCATATGCTTCCCGCACTTTGTGCCTGTCTCCACCTCTTTAAAGAGGTATTGTAGCTGCCCACTAAACACTTTTGTTTTGTCCAGTGGTTTGCCCTTCACTGGCTTAGGCGGGAGGAACAAAGTGTACTCTTTTCCGTCGTTATCCACGACTTTCTTGGATCTGGCAACTTCCTTGCCGGCATCCGTACAGACAGCTTTGAAAACGTTTTCAAAGCGTCTGTACGACAGGAAGTTGATTGCTGCGTGCGGTGAGCATGGCAATTCCACTGTCCATGGTTCTGGCCAACGACAAAAATTTATGTTGGCTCTGTTGGCTACTGGCGCAATGGCAGTCAATGCTCCCAATACCGCTTTGTGAACGGTATGGAGCACTCCTTCAAACTTTTTACGTTCCTCACTCAGATGAACGTCTCGGTCCATTTCTTTGACCACGGAATCTGGAATGCCTTTGATTCCGGTCAGTTTTTCCCCATGCTTAGTGATTACCTGCACGGGTTTGAAGGTATTGAAGTGACCTTTGATGGTTTCCCGCATCATGGTGGTGGTCAGGACCTTCTAAGCCGTTACCACCTGGCCCTTCTTCCTCACTTTTCCTCCGATCTTGGCGTGGACTCCAGTACGCTCTTTGTCTGAGTCGGACTCTGTTGACGACGAGTCCGATGAGGAATCAGATTACGAGTCTTTCTTTTTCTTTTTGGTCTTCATTTTCTTGCTTTTCTTTCTCTTAACCACCTTCTTCCTGGCTTGCATGAACTCGTCACCAGACGAGCTCACCGCCTTCTTCCTCTTTTTAATTTTTTTTTAATAGCTTGACCGTGATCGGAGATGAGTCCACGTCCAGAAACTCGTCGCCTGAGACGTCTTCCCAGTCAGATTCATCTGCAGTAGGAGCAGGCCTCTTTCTCGGCCGAGATCTGGACGAGCGAAACTATTCCAGTTTTGTCTCCAACACCCTCGTCAGTCTCGCCTCGAAATCAGAAGGGGCGGCTGTTTGCAACTCTGTCCCACTGACCTCTTCGGAGAGAACGTGCTCCGGTGACGGGGCAGTCACCACGGGCGTCGAGTCGTAGTCATCCGTCAGCCAAGCTGCAGCTCCAGGCTTACTCCGCTTCGTAGCCATCGGAATTCTGTAACAATCAAAAGAAAGTTACTATAAACCGAATAAAATTGACTAAATGTCACAAGAGGTTAAGGACAACCATAATTTGTGCATCTAGTTGTGTTAAAGAACGTATTTAAACCGTTTCAACACAGGCGTGAGCAAGCTAATGCGTAATGTCGTAGGTGAATGGTATCGAAACCAAAACCAAAACCAAACGAGGGGTAGGGACCAGCGTATCGGTAGCCTCCCACACTCTCTGTTCCATACACTTCTCCCTCCTGTGGCTACTGCGCCAACAAGTTGGAGAAAATGCTACGAAACTCGGAGGTACACCTAAAAAAAGTGTGGGGAATACATAAAAGAGACCCAGGATTAAATCCCAACGAGAATCCATAAAAGAGACCGAGGATAAATCCCAACGAGATGTGGCTCCAACCACATCGCTCTCCGTTCGGCAACGGGCGGCTTGTAGAACAAAGGAAAAAATTCGCTTTTTCTATCGATGTTTCACAATTGTAAGACACCCATAAAAGTAACAAGTAACATGTCACAGTTTTAAAAACTTTGCCAAAAGGTGCTATAAGGTATTATAATCAAAGTGCACCTGTTTCCAAACAAATACTTACAGTTAGTATGTTGTCATATATCAAAATATGCCGGAGCAACTCAACGAACGTCCTCCCGTCGTGAGTTGATTATGCTAATTGCTGGACCCGGATGTGCTTCCTGCTCCCTCGGCTACGAGGCCTGAGGCTTAGTACCGAGGTAAAAAATATATATAATGCTATGTCTTAGATAAACGATTCACCCCTAGTCTGGGTAGAGGCTCTTTTATCTAAGTATAAGACAGTAACTTTAATAGTAGTGTCTACTCGTACGTGTAGCCTGGCTGTCTAAACGTATGTGAGGACGTGTGTGCATGTGTTTCATGATGATGTCCGAATGTTGCTGGTATGGCAAATAATGTTTAATAGGCCCATAAATACACAAAATAATTTATATATCAAGCCAAAATTACTAGATTATTGTTCCTGTAGACCCATGTTAAGTACCAATCATTAGAAACACAATTTAAATCAAATGACTGACGTCCCTATTAGGCTAATATGAATAGGCAAGCTTAGGACCGACCCCCGGGTCGTATTCGATTAACACGACCCTGGTGACTCAGATCACTATGGAAGATCTGTAGGGAGGGACCAGTGTAGTTGTTCCTTGACTCAGCGTGCGCTACTCTGCGGTGGGGCATCGTCTAGGCGTTAAGCCCATAGGCAATTATAAACTAATCGATGTCGTCCACCCTGTGTGCTTTGTAGCAAAGCTCGACGAGCGATTTCCATTTCCATTTGCTGGATTTTGATTATTCAACACGAGTATACAAATGGCGGCCCCCATATAAGGCTATTTCCATTTCCTGGATTTTGGTTATTTCATTGTCCACCTCTATGGGAACGAGTATTGTTTATGTGTATATATATATATACACATGTGTTAGTCATTAGCCTCCCCACTGGGTGGGTCAGTATTATACTTTTTCTCTCTTTTTTTAAATCAATAAACTAGCCAACTGAACATACCATGGTGTCAAATATTGGAGCAGTAGGCCCTAAGTGTAATAGTTTAACATTTTGTCTCACTTAATTTCACAAATATGGGCTATTTCCACCCATTGAAAAGTATATTTGATGTCATTCCACATAATGATCTGTCAATTAATATTTGTCAATAAAATAATGATTAAGTTGGGAGGAAACCATGCAAATGAAGGTGGTCATGTTTGACAGGCCCCTAAGTAACAAAATAATTATATATCAATCCAAAATTGCTCGATCATTGAAATTGTTCTTATAGATCTGCTGTACTTTTAAGCAGGTCGTCTAAACTTAGGCTCACGTATGCGTAACCACTGCCGCTAAAGATACACCCGGAACGAGGGTGCACTCACAGTCGCAGTACTGTACGTTTAGATGGCCAGGCTATTCGTACGACTCAGGTATGCGTAGCATAGCCACTGCCAATTTTAATTTCGAAGTGGATATTCGTAGGGCGTGCCATATGAATAGCTGATATTCTATTCGTACGGTGACGGCACAAATTAGGTCAAATGGTCACATGACCGATTGTAACGCATTCAAACAGACGACATGGCAGAGGACGTGTTGTTCGTTGGTGTCAAATTTTCTAAGTATTCTGTTTTGTCAACCGCTATTGAGAACTACAAACGCGTTAATTTTGTTCAGTTTTATAAAAGAAGTTCTCTTGGGATTGAATCATTCAAAAAACACTTTCCCACAAAGAATCGGGTGAGGTAAAGTGATGTCGGGTAAAGTCAGGTCGAGTAAAGTTGGGTGAGGTAAAGTCAGGTCTTTACCCGACCCGACTTTACTTTACCCGACCCGACTTTACCCAACATCACTTTACCTGACCTGACTTTAGTCTTTACCCAACCCACTTTCCCGCAAGCCATATCAATAGCAACTAGACTATTCATACCGCTAATTAAGATCTGGGTCAAGCTACGTCACGTGACTAACGCCTTATGAATAGACACCGATCATTATCCAAACGATGTTGTTTGAGAGATAATAAGCTGATTGGCCGGTATATTGATTCATGATTATAACATTAATTAATGTATAGCTTATTATTCCAAGAGTCTTTAAGTAGTAACAGATGTCATCACAGCAAAGAAATGTGTTATGGATTGCATGTTAGTGATTAGAAAAAACGTAACCAATAAGCCAGAGTGATCGGAATTGGTAGAGGGAGTAGAAAGAATCGGGAGACCGGCAGCGCGAAAGGACAAAAAAGACGACCAAGAAATTGAAAAACCGCCAGCTGTCAACGTTGCTAGGGAAGCCATTGAAATCGGCGTCACTGACAGTGACAAACAAAACGCTGTCACTGATAGTGACATACAAAACAAATGCGACTCAACACAGTCTTCCTGCTGTGGAGAGTGCAGCACAACAGAATCAAAAGGAATGTGGGTAGAATGCAGTGCTTCGGCGAACTGAAGACGGACGTATAACAAAACTATGGTCTGATGTAGCTCAAAGCAAGATGACCGGGGAACAAAAAGAGAGGCGTTCCATCGCCAAATCCAGCCCCATAGAGGCAGTTGTGAAAAAAGCCATTGTGGCTCAAAAAGTCAGAGAAAGCGACCGGAAAAGATCGCCATGAATGTAATCATTCACAGGGCACCCGAAAAAAAATCAGTAGTTAATCAACAGCCAGGAAAACCCATGATCTAGGGTTGGTGTACGATTTGCTACAAGCCATCGGCATAGAAGCGCGACCGAAAAATGTATTCCGACTCGGCCAATACAAGGAGGGTCAGAAATTAAACAGACCTCTCAAAGTTATATTCGACGAAGTTGAAACACAGGAGTCTGTTATGAGCAACTTGAACAAACTCAAGGACGCTCCCGATAAGTAAAGAACTTAGGAGTATGTTACGATCTCGACAAAGAAGATCGTAAAGCTCTTAACAAACATAAGAGCAAGCTAAGGAACAAACTGATCGGGCCAAAAACTGGATATATACGAGGTCTGGGGTCCTCCCTGGAACATAAAAGAATTAAAAACAAGGAAGCAAGGTCAAGCAAAATAGAAACAAAATAAAAACCTTAGAAGTTATGTACACCAACATAGATGTCTTAACTAGCACTGAAAAGTCATTAGTGGAAGTTGAAATCAGTTCTTTGAGACCTAACATTATATGCGTCAACGAAGTATGTCCGAAAAAAATAGTTTATACGAGATCAGTAAATTATGCTTGGAAATAAATGGATATTATCTACTTACCAACTCATTAGAGAAAAAAGGTACGTTAATGTATGTTGCAAATCATTTGATAGCAACTCAATTCACACCAAAAGCCCATTTTGACGAATCAATTTGGTGCGAAATTCTTACTGATGGAGTCGTAACCATTTTAGGATGTATTTACCATAGCCCATCTAGCAGTGAGCAAAACAATAATGGTATTCTAAAATTAGTCAAAAGAAATGAAACATGATAACCTGGTTATCATTGGGGATTTTAACTTAAAAGAAATCGACTGGGCCACTGGCACCTTTCATTGCCGTGATGACCATTATATGCGGAATATTTTCGACCACCTAAATGACTGTTTCCTGCACCAATTTATTCAGGAACCAACCAGGTTCCGAGGAAACGAGACCCCAATTCCCTTGGACTGGGTCATTTCCAATAAGGATAATCTAATAGATAACATCAGGGTAAGTGCCCCGATCGGAAAGAGTGACTATGCAGTCATATCCTTCAAAATTGATGTTGAAACATAGAATGAGAGGGTCCCACTAAAATACTCATATTATGGAGGGGATTACATTGTCCCAAGATTTGCTAAATAAATTTAAGGAAAAAAATGTGCAAGAGTGCTGGGACCTGTTTCAAAATGTGTTATCAGGTGCTATCAAAAGGCATGTACCACTAAAAAAATTCAAAACCAGGAAACAACCTCCTTGGTACTCCAGGGATATTACCACTGCCAGAAAATTGAAAAACAAAGGATGGAATATCTACTTCAAGAATAAGACATTGGAAAATTGGGAAAAATACACTATCGCTAGGAATGCCACAAATGACATTGTCAGTGGACACAAAGAAACTTTTGAGGAGAAAACTGTCCAAGACATTAAAAATAACCCAACAAATTTCTGGAGTTATGCTTCACACAAATAAAAGAAATGGCAATGGCATACCAGCTCTTGCCAATAGTGACGATGAAGTAATCGTGGATGATGAAGGCAAAGCTGAACTACTCAATGACTTCTTCGTCAGTGTAATTTACTAATGAAAATATGGATAATCTCACGCCCTCTCCAAATTCAGGAGTCACAGAATTCATCAGTGACATTGATATAACAGACGGTAAAGTAGAAAGATTAATTGAAAAACTAAATCTCTCCAAGGTACCTGATCCAGATGGGATCCATGCAAAAATCATCAAAGAGTGATCTGAACAAATTGGACCTATTTTGACGTCTCTATTCCGTAAAACCCTATTTGAAAGGAAAATACCCAAACAATGGAAAGATGCTGATGTCAAATCCCTGCATGAAAAGGGACCAAAACGCCTGGCAATTATAGACCCATGAGTTTACCTCACTATCCTGTAAAATGCTACAAAGAATAATCCGAGATTGTGTCATAGAACACTTGGAAAAACTAGGATTGATATAGATCTCTAGACCAACACGGATTCCCTGGAGGCAAATCTTGCCTGACACAACTATTAGAAGAGATGGAAATTTGGACTGACTGGCTGGATCATGGCCTGGCATGGGACACCATCTATCTGGACTTCTCTAAAGCCTTTGATAGTGTGCCTCACAAAAGACTATTAAACAAAATCGAAGCTCTGCGAATATCCGGATCAATTTTAGAATGGATACAGTCTGAGAGAAAGCAAATGGTAGTCGTAGGTAATCAAAATAACGACCCTTTGTTCACCACATGCTACTAATTAGTGAAATTTCCGATTTCTTCAGTGTGCCACGGCCACCTGTTCGATCGACAATTAGAAATTGGCAAATTGCATTAGGCACTCATCACACCGGCCACATGTTACTGCTATTGAATTTATGCATTCAGCTGAATTCAGGTGAGCATGCATCCCTATCAAGCCCATGAGTAGGCACGCGAAAAGTATGCCACTTTTATGGTACTCGCTTGTCCCATGGTGTGTGCGCGGAGCACACCTGACTATCTTTTTCCATCTCACTTGCAATCTTTATTTTACGAGTACCAAGAATGCAACCATATGGATGATATAGTTCACATTTTGCTCCACTGCTACATCAAAAAATATTTGCTGTTCAATTTATAGAAGTGAAAAGAAATCTTTATTTAAAATTTATGTCTGTTAAAGTCACTGGAATACTACCTGAAGGTAAGTTTTGATATTTTTGAAACTAGTCTATTTTGTTTCTTTATATACTTCTCCATATTAGGGTGTAATTTGGTGTCAATTCGATCACCGGAACATTGATTTTGAGGGCGGATAAAAAGGTGTGCCTAGTAAAGATACTGGACTGACATGCCACACGGGACCCAGCTTTCACACATGCCAAGACTCATGAGTCATGAGATGGGTCACAGAATTCAACTGGTTTTCCATTGAAACAATGCACCAAAATTACCCATAAAAACGTTTTATAAAGTGTCACAACTTTTATAATTTGTCACAGGATGATGATTTAGGTATCATTAGAAAGGACTTTCCTATACCTTTGCAGTGATATATTTTATTAGGTACCCCAAACCCAGGCTGATTACTTGTTGAATATGCCAAATTCTATCAAAAAATGCTCCACTTCAACACCTTGCCAAAACAAACCACAAAGGACTTTTACAAATGTATTACAGCAGAAACAACCTTTGTTCTCTTACCTTTAACCTGGTCTTGGATTCATTTTATTATTCAAATAAATAAGCCTGATATAGCTAAATATAAACTACCACCAACTCCCATTTTTCACTCTCAAACCATGTAATTTCCCAGGTGGAGATGTGTCATGGTATCCCTAGTAGAATTAGCTAGTGTACATCCAATTTGTGCAACAACGCCATTTGTTGATCAAAGTACCCAGGAAAAAGGTACTAATACCCCTAGATAGGTGAGATTCCGAGCTTTCCATTCATATAAAACTCTATATGTTTTAATTTGAGAGAAAATGCAAAAAAAATGATTGAAATTTGAAGTTACAAAAATTTCCATTTTAAGTGCTATTTTCTACTGAAAATATAATTTAAAAACCATTAAAAGTTGGTATTGAATTAAAGAGAATTTAATTTCCTGTCCAATCATAATTATCAGCGCTCATGCGAACCTATGGCGCTCATGCGCACGGCGATTTAATGACTAAAAATGGTGTTTTTTTTGGTTTTTTTAAAACTTTTTTTTTTTAAATTTGTTTTAAAATTTGTTTTTGGATACATTATTAGTTTAAGCAGGAGAACTGGTCTTCCTCATTTCCACTGCTCATTTCCTTAGTTTTAATTTTGGGAGCTATAATTTTTTTCAAACTCAACATTTTTCATGATTTTGGTAAAATGTGCATTCTTTCTCCTCACTTATAAAATATTTAACTGTTTTGTAATGTATGTTGTTATGGATGTATTGAAGTATCTGATAAAGATGAATAGCACCTGAAAATTTCATCCAATTCCATTGTACAGTTTTTGTTCTGTGATTTTTCAAACTTTTCCAAAAAGCCAGTTTTTCACCAAATTTTATCACCTGCCAAAACTGGCTCTCGGGTGTTTTCAGCCTATTTATTTTAATTGTTCCCCATGGTTTGGGGCTTTGAAAAAAAATAGAGTTACTAGCACTACCCCATAGGCCCAGGATAATTAGAAAAGAATCAATTTGGGTGGCAATTTTTACCACCAGCACACTCGAAAAAGTGCTCTGGGGCCTAATTTCACAAATGGTGAATTCAAGGAAAATGCTATTTTTACCAAGTTTGAAGGTCTATATTTTAAAAACTAGCCACCCCATGCACCTGTAACTGTATATACACTGTGTACAGACCAGGGACTCTTAGCCTCTGCCTTGTGGAGCAAGCTGGGTGATCCCTTTAAATTTTGGAGACCATCAAAAATGGTATCTTTTAGACTTTGCAGCGTGACCGATTTCAAGTAGGGTTAGTAAAATTTAAAAAGGCTGTATTTGCCTTAATACTTGACCGATTTTGACAAATGAAGTATCATTGTATTTCGAATTGCATATACTAACAGATGGAATCATTTATATCAAACTCCGAACTCATACAAAATTTCACTTGGGATACCTAATTTTATGTTGGAATCTGCTGACTTTAACATTTTTTGTTACATACCTACCTAGATACAAGATTCACCCTGTACTTGCAGTACACGGGTGAATGACAACGTAGTGTAAATATGGGCGAGAATAGCTTTAGTATGGAACAGGAAGTAGAATACCTGCCTCCAGTATCAAATGGGTACTTATATCGGCATACAGTTGGTGAAATGGGAGAGAATGCAAAAAGACAAGATGGCAGCCATAGAACGCTGTCGAGTTCACCTTTAAATTCTATTAAACTATGTTTTATTATATTTTTCAACTCAAAGGTAGCGAGGAAATATTAAGACATATATAAAGAATAAGTATTGCTTTTTCGATTGTGGATTTAGGCTCTCATTTCCCCGCTTTTTCGACAGCTTTTATATAGGGCTGGTATTCACCTGTGTACTGCGAGTACAGGGTGAATCCTTTATCTAATGCCTACCTAGATAAAAGATTCACCCGTACTTCCAGTACAGGGGTGAAAACCAACCCATTAGAAAAACTGCCGAAGAATTTCGACATGCTGGGGAAATTAACTAAGCTGGTAAATTCTTAATTTAAGAAGCACAATATATTCTTTATGTATGTGTTCATATTTACCCGCTACTTTTGAGTTGGAAAATATAATAAAACATATACTTTAATGCAATTTAATAGTGAAATCGACGGCGTTCTATGGCCGCCATCTTGTCTTTTTGCATTCTCTCCCATTTCACCAACTCTGTGCCGATATAAGTATCCATTTGATACTGGCGGCAGGCATTCTACTTCCTGTTCCATACTAAAGCTATTTTGCCCGTATTTACACTATGTTGTCATTCACCCCTGTACTAGAAGTACGGAGTGAATCTTTTATCTAATACCTACCATGTCCATGAAAAAAGCTAAATTTCTAGGCCTAGCCCTAGGGCAAATCAGTGGGGTGGCACATACATGTTGTGTATTCCTTGTGTTGCTTATTTACTTGCACTCAAGCAAAAATGAGAGACAAATAAGTGTTCACACTTCAATTTTTGTGTATTCCTTGTGTTGCTTATTTTAGCTTGCACATCAAGCAGAAATTAAGACAATAGTGTTCACACTTCCTGTCTCCGACTCAATTCGGTAATATCGAACGGCCACCGTACGAATAGCAACATTCATGTTGTGTATTCCTTGTGTTGCTTATTTACTTGCACTCAAGCAAAAATGAGAGACAAATAAGTGTTCACACTTCCTGTCTCCCATTTCGGTATTCGTACGGCCACCGTACGAATAGCAACTGTCTTTTATTGCTTTAATTTACTTCCGACATGCGGGCTGAGCGATATTAGGCCGGTTTATCCATTCTATCTGATTATTCTTTGAATCTGTGATCTAACAAGTATATATCACAAATAATGTATAATACCATCAGTCATCTACTTGGCAATAGCTATATTTGATAAAGATAAGCAATGAGAGGAAGTGGATGTTACCTGTGTTTTTATGGAAGAAACAGTCTAAACTCTGGTGCCACTGGTGGTTCGTTTAACATTATACCAGTGGTCCCAACTCTCATTCTCTTAGTTCAATAAGGCGACCACAGTCCATTCTCTAACTTGATCAACAAGTATAACTTAAACTGTGATTAACACACATGTGCTGGTACTAGCAGTTATTTACAATATATTTACCTAATGTATTATTCTTACGCGCCAAATCTGAAGTATTAAATCGGAAATATTAAAGTAGTTTTATTTTTGATTGTCCCCTCTACTAGATCAAGCTAACACATTTACTGAATATGTGTAAGGTTATCAATGGAATTAGTTAGTTAGCTAGTTGTACCTTTTATCAGAGCGTATCTGTCATGTTTTGGTGGTCAAGGCTGTCACATTATAATGTAGAAAACACGTGGTGAAATAGTAAACAAACATGAAAGTAGTGCGGCAACTGTAAAACGTGTGCGTGCTTCGCCCGCGGGTATTGACCCGAACATCCCTCTGACCCACATACGGGCACTTATAAGATGGCGCGACTGACATAAACAACGGCTACGCCGCTCTTGGATGTACTAAGTGTGATATTACCGCATAACTTCATCATTATTAAGGTAAGTGGTTTGCCATCTCAGATATTAAAATAGTGATACTTCTGTTTCACTGCACTATAAAATCTGTGGCTTTCTAAGGAAGCAGAAAACTCTTGAGTGTATGGGAAAGCTTGACTACCAGACACCAACAAAAACCTAACTCGATGAATGAGATTGACTGAATTGGATGGCGACAGAGTGTCACAAGAGCCTTGAAGAGGTCGGGTGGAAATACTTGATGGCCGTAAAATGTTAAATATACCCTGGTCTCTTCAATATATATGTGTGAATCAGTTTGTATGTGAGATTATGGGTAGGTTTACATTGACTACTAGGCGATTTATTTGGTTTACTCCAGCAAAAAATAGAAAGTGGCGTGGGCCAGTCCAGTCAGACTGCCCACAGCTTGGCGGGATTTAATTCCCGCCACTGACTGTCCACCGATCGGCCCGGTCCGTCTAATCTCTGTTCACCACTCGACTCTCGAGTGTTGTTGATGCTTCGTCAAAAATATTGACTCATACTAAATATTCGACCAGATATTCTCGTCAGAAAATGTTCACGATAAATAGCACGGTCAACTTAAGTTTGCGTGTATTACTTTCTAAGACTATGACTGGTAAATTAAGTAAAAATAATATTTGTGGTTAATTAGTGAATTCCATGACCGTTTGTTCACAAAGTGACAAACTAAAAGGTAAAGGTAAATCAACAAATCACGATCAAGAGTCATTCTCAAAATATCAGTTAAGCATAATATAGCGATATATAGCGAATGGTAGACAGGAAGTATGAACGCTTATTTGTCTCACTTATTTGTCTCTCTTTTTTTTTGTACATTAGTTGTCCCAAGCAGGGGAAATCCTAGTCACAGACGACTGGTCTTCCCCACTGGGCCACTCCACTGCTGGTCGATAGAAAGCCCGAGCCTACACTTTTACTGACCCAAGGGATTTTTAACCTCCCACACCACATAGTGATAGACATGGTATGAGAGCAACTGGCCTTTGATGACGTAAGTTATACACAGCGGTGGAAATCCAAATTGGCAGAGCTGGGGACACGGGGAATCGAACCGCTGACCCTCAGATTAGCAGTCTGAACTAGAAAAAAGTCAGACACTCCGCCACAGAGAACGCCACATCATATAGCTAGCTAGCTATCTGTGAAAAGCGCCGATCGCCGCGAATCGGTTCGTCAACGACGCTAATGCTAGCTCCATTCCGCTGCGTGGAGCTGCTTTGCAGTAGGTGTTACCATTCAGGTCGCCAAAAGGAGAGTTTTCTAGCTACAATTTAACTATTGGTTTCAGGACATAGAGCACATATTTATCTACATCCTAAATGTTTAATTGTTTCAATTGGACCAGTATTAGTTTCAAAAGTTCATGGTTGAATTTCAAGTTTTACTTTTCTCCACAAAATCTTCATCAAATCACTCAAAGTTGATTAAAATGTCCTATGAACATATGCACATATTGTTCCTTTATTAGTTCTCTACAAGTTGTGAGATTTTAAGGATGTTTGATAGATGGCCAAGAGAGTTATTTAATCCGCAGCACTTGCTTACAATCATAACAATGACCACTCATATGAGTCGTTACCGGCCGCTGCACCGCAGGACTTCCCAACCTGGGCCTATATGTATGAGACCGGGTTAGCGGTCGTAACCCGGTGTCGCAGTTTCATGCGCATGCGTCAAAATCTAACATCATCGTCACTAACCTTATAAATTTAATATAATGTTTTTGGTAAAGATGTTTTCTATATGTGTACCAAACGATTTGTTTCTAGATGGTGTAATTTGAGAGATATTTGACTTCTGTATTTTCTGTATGAACATTGCTCACGACCATTGACAATGCCTTGAGTTTGACGGTACGCGCAGTGCAAAACCTTAGTTTTATTCAAAATTAATACAAATCAAGAACCCTAACCTTATAAATTTAATAGTCTTTTTGGTAAAGATTTTTTCTATATGTGTACCAAGCGATTTTTTAATAGGTGGTGTAGTTTTAGAGATATTTCACTTTTGCTGTATTTTCTGTATGAAGATTGCTCACGACCATTGACAATGCCTTGAGTTTGAGTCTATACGGGCCGCTGAAACTGACCGGGCGCTGAAACTGCGTCACCGGCGTCGTGCGGATTTTCCGGGTTAGCGGCGAAAACTGCGTATGTATGTGTCCGAGTTAAACTAACTCGGCGAGGTTAAAGTCGCCTGCACTAACCCCATGCGAAAGGAGGGTTAAAGGTGGGGTTAGGCACCGATTATGGCCAAGTCTATTCAATGCGATCATATTTAACAGAATTACATATGCAATAAGTGAACTTTTATCAATTTAACCCTAAATTCGAACCCTCCTTAAGGCTACCGCCGCATTGGCGGCGATATTAATAGTTATATTTTCGAATCGACGAACGTAAAGTAAACAAATCGCCGCATCGACGTCGCTTTCCATACTGGCGGCGGTGACGGTTTGTTGACTACGTTCGTCGATTCGAAAATATAACTATTAATATCGCCGCCAATGCGGCGGTAGCCTTAAGGAGGGTTCGAAGTTAGGGTTAAATTGATCAAATTTCACTTATTGCGTATGTAATTCTATTAAATATGATAGCATTTAATATATTTGAGCCTAATATATGGCTACAAACGCAGAGGGATTTCCCAAATCTATAAATAACTGAAACTTTAGCTAACTCGGGCGCGCTTTGAACTCATACATCCCCCGTGACACATTTGGAACTCCGGGGTTAGCTAACCCGGCACCCTCCTTTAACCCAGGTGAGGTTAAAAATTGGCTCATACATATGGGCCCTGGTTTATATAAGGCTGGCTATCCACCACCAACTTCAAATTGGGATAACTTTGTTAATATTCACTTTTTTAGAAATATATAATAAGCCTTTCAAAGCTATAATCAAGAGAATTGAGCAGTACAACTTTCATGTAAATACATACTGTATTACAAAAGATATGTGAGACGCCACCAACGACTGATACAATGTGCCTTGGCAGCAGATCTGATGTGTGGTGATTTAATATTATCTTAGAGATCAGATCTGCTGACCTAGGCACATTGTATCAGTCGTGGGTGGCGTGTCAATCCAGTATCTCTGTCACCACTTTATCAGACACACCTTTTTCTCCAGCCTCAAAATCAATGTTCCGGTGCTCCAATTGACATCAAATTACATCCTAATATGGAGAAGTGTATAAAGAAACAAAATAAATTAGTTTAAAAAATATCAAAACTTACCTTCAGGTAGTATTCCAGTGACTTTAACAGCCATAAATTTGAATGATTTTTTTTTTCCACTTCTATAAATCGGACAGCAAATATTTTTTTATATAGCAGTGTAGCAAAATGTGAACTATATCATCCATATGGGTGCAAGTGACATGGACAAACATAGTCAGGTGTGCTCCGCGCACATATGATGGGACAAGCGAGTAGCGTGAAAGCAGCATGTTTTTCAAGTATCTACCATATGACATATCACAATCATCACGGTTCATGACCCATGATGAACATAATGATTGACTATTGTGTTCTTCTAAACAATCATTACCATCTGTAACTGATGACACATCAACTTCAGCCCGTCCTGATATGACCTCAGATGTTGCTAGGACGTAAAACAACAAACAAATCATGAATAGTAGAGACTTGCCGAAAAAATTCAAATACCAGATATCCCTACAAATCAAATGTATTCTGTTAAAATACACCAAACCCTTGGCGTACATACGGACGGTATGGACCAATCAGAAGCAAAGTTATTTTTATGTCTAAATTGGTAATAAATGCTTTATACCAAAGTTACCTCTAACAAAGTATATAGTTTCAGAATCCTTGTCAACTCTACCTTTGAATGGAATGATCTAAATCTAAGATGGGGGACATAAATCCAAGATGGCCACCAAAATTAGCTAAATTTCCTAAATAAAAGACCTTGAATATTGAAATATACTTATTATATTGCATATTAAGTACTAGAAACCATACGTAATGTAAATTCTTATTACTAGGATTAATTCAAAGCTTTCATTGATTAAATACAAATCCGATATGGCTGCCACAGTTTAAAACATAATTGGCCACTATGATGTCCCAGACATAATGTTGCAACACATGAAATCTGGTAATAAATGCTTTATAGCTCTTAAAATTTGAAAGTTTCCTATAACAAAGTATGTATTTTCAGAATCTTTGTCAACTCTAGTAAAAGCCTGGAGCTAATATTTAACATATTCTAATCCAATAAAGACCAAAATACTCATAAGAACTTACTTTAATAGGATCACTTACCCACTATGGTGTCTCAATCCATTTTCATACTTTAAATAAAATAGAGTTTGCTTATGTTTTTACATAACGTTTTAACCAGTAACTCCATCTGAAAGTGGGAAACTACCCCTATGTCGTCATAGTTTTTCCTAGGAGCAGCAAATGAGTTTAGACAAATCTGACTGGTTAACAATCCAGGAGGTACAAAACACATCAACCTAAATTTAGCATGGTGATTCCCAAAATGACTGGGACTAATACCAACACAGGCCAATGAAGTGCACCAATGTTTTGAGCTTGTACTAGCGTTATTTTAAAAGACACTTGGGGGGTTTGAAGAGACATTAGTTGTCTTCATTTTAAGTCATGTGTAAAGGAAATTGAATGATATGAGCTACCTGAGTTACATAGTTGCAGAAAAAATTCAGATACCAGATAGCTCAACAAACCAAATATATTCTGTTAAAATGATTCAAACCCTTTAATTATACATATAGATGGACTTGATACAATGATATGCCTAGCAGAAGCAAAGGTATTACAGCTTATGTATAAGAAATACAGGATAACTATCTCACAGTTACTCTATTGGTTTTCAGTTACAGATTTTTGACCTGAGACATCCGTGTGCAGAGTGTCCTGAATTCTGAGTGTGATACTGATAAGTGATAAGATACTTAAAGAGTTCCTGGTTCGGCTATGACTAAGTTACTCTGTGAGTATGAATTGACTCCTAATGGTGCTGTCACATTACGACGCATCGCGCAAAAGTATGTCGACGTATGTGATTTTTGGTCGTTAGGCACACGTTGGTGTATGTCGATATACGGCAGGGGGTCAGAAAAGTTTTGTGCCTGCACAAAACTTTCAACGTTCGACAGAATGTGGATTTTGCTAGGTACCCCAAACCCAGGCTGATTACTTGTTGAATATGCCAAATTCTGTCAAAAACTCTATGTTTTAATTTTAGAGAAAATGCAAAAAAAATGATTGAAATTTGAAGTTACAAAGATTTCCATTTTAAGTGCTATTTTCTACTGAAAATATAATTTTAAAAGCATTAAAAGTTGGTATTGAATTAAAGAGAATTTAATTTCCTGTCGAATCATAATTATCAGCGCTCATGCTAACCTATGGCGCTCATGCGCACAGCGATTTACTGACTAAAAATGGGGGGTATTTTTCTTTAATTAATTTTTTTTAAATTTGTTTTTGGGTACATTAGTAGTTTAAGCAGGAGAACTGGTCTCATTCATTTCCACTGCTCATTTCCCTAGTTTTAATTTTGGGAGCTATATATATATATATATATTTTTTTTTTTATAAACTTTTTAGCTTTGAGCAGGACCGATAGAGTAACAACATAAAAACGTCCATATCTTCCTTAATATTGGATCAATTTTGACAAATGAAATGTCATTTTCTTTCAAATTCAATATCCTAACAAGTGAAATCCATTAAATCAAGCTCAAACCTGTTTTTTTAAATCACTTGGGATACCTATGTGGTAGTAGTACTTATTACTAGGTACCCCAACTGCATGCAGATAACCTGTTGAAAATGGCTGAATCTTGGGGGGAAAATGGTTCACTTCAACTCCCTGGTAAAAAAAAATCTAGAAGAGGTTTTACAAATTCATGACAGCAGAAATAAAAGATGTTCTCAATGTTTTGTCTGGTGTAAGATTGAAGAAAGACATGAAAGCAATTCTCCATGCTGAATTGGACTACTGCACTAAGGTACTTGGCCACAAGGATCCAAGATTAGTTGTTGGTTCCAAAACTAGACAAATTGAAAGATGATTTCATGTGTTTTTTGTCTGAGAAGTCTCGTCTGCCTGTGCCCACTCATCTAGTAGAACTTACTCCTAACTCAAGCTCCACCTCTCGCCCAAATAAAAGAAAACGGCTAAACAGTGACAGCGATTCTGGTGAATCAGATAGTGTCAGTGAAAAAAGTGAGGGAATAAATCTAGATGATGTCTGCTCGAACGACATGGAATGGGTGGGTGATTCTGATGTAGAGAGCAACACTGAAGTTGATATAAATTTCAAATTTTCAAACCAAGGTGTGTGGGTTGCTGTGGCTTATGATGAAGAATTCTTCATAGGTCAGGTGATTGAAGTCAAGAGTGAGATGTCAGAGGCATTGGTGCGGAACCCACAGGAGATATAAAATTATTTTGCAAAATTCGTAAAATACAAAAACCTAAATAGTGTTAGTAAAACACTTAAAAGGGGGCACTAATCAACTAAACTGATAAAGAAGAAGGATACATGAAAGTTTCATGCAATTCTGTTGAAGGGTTTTTTTCCTGCGATTTTTCAAACTCAACATTTTTCACGATTTTGGTAAAATGTGCATTCTTTCTCCTCACTTATAAAATATTTAACTGTTTTGTAATGTATGTTGTTATGGATGTATTGAAGTATCTGATAAAGATGAATAGCACCTGAAAATTTCATCCAATTCCATTGTACAGTTTTTGTTCTGTGATTTTTCAAGCCAGATTTTTCACCAAATTTTATCACCTGCCAAAACTGGCTCTCGGGTGTTTTCAGCCTATTTATTTTAATTGTTCCTCATGGTTTGGGGCCTTGAAAAAAAATAGAGTTACTAGCACTACCCCATAGGCCCGGGATAATTTTAAAAGAATCAATTTGAGTGGCAATTTTTACCACCAGCGCACTCGAAAAAGTGCTCTGGGGCCTAATTTCACAAATGGTGAATTCAAGGAAAATGCTATTTTTACCAAGTTTGAAGGTCTATATTTTTAAAACTAGCCACCCCATGCCCCTGTATATACACTGTGTACAGACCAGGGACTCTTAGCCTCTGCCTTGTGAAGCAAGCTGGGTGATCCCTTTAAATTTTGGAGACCATCAAAAATGCTATCTTTTAGACTTTGCAGCGTGACCGATTTCAAGTCGGGTTAGTAAAATTTAAAAAAGCTATATTTGCCTTAATACTTGACCGATTTTGACAAATGAAGTATCATTGTGTTTCGAATTGCATATACTAACAGATGGAATCATTTATATCAAACTCCGAACACATACAAAATTTCACTTGGGATACCTAATTTTACGTCCGCCGTACGTTATGTATGTGTAGTGGTCTGCACTGACCTCTCGGGCAAGTAACCACATAGACAGGTAGGCGTGGGGAGTGTGTCGATATCAGGGAGCCTAGGTGGTGTAATGGTTAGCACACTGGCCCGGAATGCAAAGAGATGTGGGTTCGAGTCCCGCTCTCGGCGCAATATTTCCCATTTTCATCACCCCCATGACACTGGTTGCCGTGATCAGGATCCTGTACAAGCTTTGCGCTGTATGGTTGTTGAACCTACCCTGTGTAAGTGCATTGCCTGTATGTATGTAATTGTAAGCATTACAAGACTTACAATTCCAGGGGGACGAGTGTAGTAGTCTGCACTGACCTCTCGGGCAAGTAACCACATAGACAGGTAGGCGTGGGGAGTGTGTCGATATCAGGGAGCCTAGGTGGTGTAATGGTTAGCACACTGGCCCGGAATGCAAAGAGATGTGGGTTCGAGTCCCACTCTAGGTGCAGTATTTCCCATTTTCATCACCCCCACAACATATGTGTTAGGCATACATTAGTCAAACGTTGTTCACTACGTTGACCTACTTTAAAGGCAGTGAGAACGTACAGTCCGCGTACTGACAACATATGGATAACATACGTTTAGCATTTCACCAGTGTGTCTTGATGTATGTATCATATGACGTATAGTTCTTGCGATCGAATAACATATATAACGTTCACCGGCATTCTGTGAATGTATCGTGATCGTAATTCGAGCATTTTTCGCAGGGAGGTACGTTAGTCATACTTTGGCCATAGATGTATGTATACATCCAACTTTGTCCCCAACACCGAAAAGTTTGAAGCTTATCAAAATTTTTTTCTTTTCTTAAGGTGATTTTATGTGTTGGCAGCGCACTGGCGAGATGCGTCGTAATGTGACAGGGCCATAAACACTAACTACTTACACCAGTCTGTTGTCAACATTCGTCGTATCATTATCATGTGTCTTTGTGGCCGCTCACCCTCACTGGTTGTGGGCTGAGGTGGCATTGGTTTGTGTATTGTATTTCGGCAGCGGCTTGTAGTCCACTAATAGTAAAAACCCGCTCTGGTCTCGCGGTTTCAGTTGCTTCTGCGCATGCATCAAAATCGAACAGCATTGTCTGCGCATGTGTCAACATCGAGCCAGATTCAAACCGTCGCCGATTGCCGCAAATCGCTGCCTCATACTGTCACTATAGTGTCAGTATCACTAACCTTATGAATTTAATATAATCTTTTCGGTAAACATGTTTTCTATATGATACATTGAAATTACACCTTTTTGTGTGGCAGCGGTCGGGGTGGTTGTAATTACATTATTTTCTTTTAATTCCTTTTACCAACTTGCCCTTCAGTCGGTGAGTGGGCAACCGTAACTTGCCATAAGTGAACTGCATTTGCACTCTTTCTCACGTCTTCTCTCTCACTGGTAAGGACTAGAAGAAAAATGTCACATATCAGATAGCCTTTCAAAGCAAATGTATTCAGATAAAACCATTTAATAAACACTTTAATTTAGCATATAGATGGATTATATATTTCATATATCGGAAAAATATTCTAATTATCTAACACTGACACTAACTCTTGGGTTTTCAATTGCAGAATATATTTTACCCGAATAAAAGAGTAAATAAACAACACAGCTTATTAATGATAAGTATCTATGGCAAAGTCAGATAGAAAAAGCTGGGCTGATCAATGGACAGTTGGACACAGGGATAGTTGTTATGAGTGATGCAACCGCACACACGGTCAAGATTTTGTTTGTTTTGTTTTTATCGTAGCATTGCGTGATAGTCGTTTTATGCAGCTTTGCAAGTCTATGACTATGACATTGGCTGTTTGTCAGGAGCTTTGACATAAAAGGACCGTTCACTTCTTCACATTGTTGAGTCAACTATGTCAATCAAATCAATGTGTTCTGGAGGCTGTCGTACTGTTTGATATACTCAAACCTTTTCCTGACTTCCTAGATGCAACGTTAAACCCTATCTGGAGTACGGGTGAATTCTAACTGGTCATGCCTAAATCCTAGGAAAAACTGCTTCGGTAGGTATCAACTATAAACTAGCTGTGTACACGTTGGTTCCAGCGCATAGTGTTTCACTATAGTGGTGTAGAGTTGATGAATTCGGAGAGAATGGGCCGGGGGGGGGGGGGGGGGAGGGGGAAGACCGGTCATAGATGGCGGTCAGAGGAAGCTCCCAATTCTTACATTTATATTTAGAGTTTATTATTAGTCTACATGCTTTCGTCAAGCTTACATCCCAGAAGTAGCGGGTTATGTGATATTTTTATTTATTTATATATAATTTAAACATAACACTGGTTGCTGATGCTGACTGGCCATTGGGGAAAATGCGAGTGAGGTCATCAGAGCTAAAAATAACTACTTTCACAGTAAAGTAGAGATCACTAGCTTTAGTTTTGTATCCATTACAACCCAAGTTCAGGTGGGGGGAAATTGAGGTTTGACAACTTTGGAACGATCGTAAAACATGATTTCACTAAATATTGTTGGTGAAAAATATAATATTACATAGAGAAAATCTTTCTCTACAAATCTGTGTAGATTGTTAACCACTATTTAGCACTCACTCTCAGTAGTTTGGACCATAGAATGGGTATGCTAATTAGAGCAATCAAATTTTTTAAGATTTTTTTAATGTGGATATAGCTTAAAGACAATGTAATCACATTATGGATATTTGAATTTTGATACAAAGTCAATATCTCAAATAGAACCAGATATATTAATTTTCTAAAGATTTGATCATGGACAGTTAGTGAAAATCACATGATTGCCATGTTTGCTGTCAAATTGCTTGACAAATATTTATTTTCAAGGTCTAAAATAAAATTGAGATTAGAAATAATAAGTTAAAAGAAGAATGATGTGATTAAAATGTAATTTGCCTTCAGTAGGCAGCTTCAAACATCAGGATTTAAGCATTTGCAGAATCATGAAAAATGTGTGTACAATTAAGGGTGAAAATTATATATTTAAAAAAAAATCATAACTCATGGACTAATAGACCAATTTTCCATTATTATATATATATATTTGTAATCAGATTGATAAGAGCTTTCCAACTGTACCATTTGCAAATTAGCTTCATAAAAAGAAAAATTCTGTTTGAAGTACCTAAGTTAGTTGTAGTAGTAGCAGCAGCTATATGACAACAACTATTTTAAGTTAATGGATTCAGTTTTTTTGACATCGATGAAAATATAGATCTTGAAATGAATATTAATATGGTACCAACATCCAAATTTATCTTTGTGTGAACATTATTGAGAAAGTAGCCACGTTTTAAATCGACAAAAGCAACCCATTTTTAGTCACATTTTACTATGGAAAACAGGGGAAAGCTGACCTATGCATTCCGCGGGGGGGGGGGGGGCGAGTTTTTCTTGACTAAAAACAAATGCGTCCCTGCCAAAGTATTGTCCATTATGATTTAATAATATAAGTGAACAGAATTAAATTTGCTGATAGAAGGGCTGCAATATCCGTGCTGTTTATGACAGACACAATATTAAAAAAGTGTGTATATAAAACTAGACAATACAAGTGCCAGCAATATTGCCGGTAATATAACTAAATATGAAACTATATTAGTCTTTGAATCATGGTGAAGCAACACTTATGTCAACTCATATTTGTAGTAAATAAGCAACAAATTAACCTTTTAAAAATAGAAGTTTAAGCATTGTCTGCTGCGCATGGTCTAGAATGTCACAAGTTTAGGTAGCTGGCATTATCGGTTGTGCAGACTGAGAATCTGCAGCCGAATGTCGGCTACTGAGACAATTCCTAACTTATTTGTGTGTGGCTAGTATCCTAGATCTTCATCCAGTCTGCTCAAAGTATGTCAACCTTTTCGCTGGGCCCGGGATAGGGATTATTTATTTGCTCGTTCTTAAAGTTGCATAGTCCGATGGTTTTAAGTTTCTGATATCAATATATTATTTTAATGCTTATAATTTACCATGGTTTAGTTTGAAACAACTTTCATTTTAAATGGCTAACTTTGGAGATATTTGAAGAGCAATGATTCAAAATTCTGACAGCAAAGGCTTCAGCAGTAACATGTTCTATTTAGTTTTCTCTGCATTCCCTTCTATTAGGTATCCCAAGTGATTTTCAAAAATAGTTTTGAGTTTGATTTAATGGATTTCACCTGTTAGTGTATTGAATTTGAAATAAAGTGACACTTCATTTGTGAAAATCGTTTATTATTCAAGAAGATATGGACTTTTTTAGGTTGTTACTTACTTGGTCCTACCCAAAACTAAAAAGATAGCATTTTTGATGGCCCCAAAAATTAAAAGTAACCACCCTATCAGACTTCCTGTGTTTTTTTCCTTCAAATCCATGGCCTATGCAATGAGAATAAAAAGATCCAAGGGTATGATGTGGTTACATTTCAAGATATACATCTATAAAGATGCGTGAAATAACAATTTCCTTAATTTCACCAATTTCCAAATTGGCTTTGGAACACTTTTGGGGGCTTGCTTGTGGAACAAAATTGGCACCTCTATTAAATTATTCTGATTTATCCCTAGCCTTTATGAGTCTTGTCACTGCTATATTTTTTTTCAGATTACATATGCTTGGGAAAAGCATTTAAAAAAATAGGTTTAAAATGGTCCAGAGCTCAATTTGACAAGTGATGAATCCAGTAAAAGGAAACATCCAACTTTGAGCAGGCTTTAAATGGTACAGAAAAGCACCCGTACAAGATAATTGCATGAAATTTTCAGGCTGTACTATCTTCAATATGCTCTTTCTGTTTACATTATATACAATACAATTTGATGTGAATGTTTTAAAAGAAAATGTTTTCACACCCTGTGTGTGGGGGTGGTGTGTGTATGGAGCAGTCAGCCGTACACTAATTAATACCAGACAACACTGGCACATTGCATAACAACTTTAGCATTCAATTATTAAGTAGAGCCAACATTTATTTTGTCTCACATTGGCGCCTTCACGCTGTGCATTGCTAAGAATCATGACAAACTTCTTTTTATTTATAGAAAAAAAATATCTCTATTTTCATGTAAAAACATAAGTTACCCATTATTCAGTTCAGAAATGGTGGTTAATTGCACATTTAAAATTAATATTTAAAATAGATAGACAATGAATTTATTCAAGAACAAAATATGAATCTATGGCCTGTAGTATTGGCAACAAAATGATACCATTGGCATGATGATGCTTGGCTCTGGTGAATGGGCACCGGAGATTTGAAGAAGCAGTGTAAAATTTCATGCATAAGTGTAGTTGAAACAAAATGTGATTTTCTACATAAATGGACTTGACAAAGCATTGGTTTTCTTTAGCTGAGCAAGGTCATATCCTAATGTGGATGGTACTATTAGAAATAAGACATATAAAGCTTTATTTTGGTTTGAATTTGATTTCAATTGGTGAACAACTTAGTAGAACACACCAACAGATTGAAAATTATACATTTTAAGGCTCCACACACAGATTATTGGTGGATTGGCAAGGCACTTAGGATAGCTACTTCTATGTAGCAACAAATGTTTAATAAGTGTATCAGTATCTAAGGTAGATATGTAGGATCAAATTTAGGTAATTGTTTTGGTGCTTTTTCGGACTATGCAACTGTTTCAAAGCAATTTACATTTATATATTGTTTCATGTAAATTTGGATCACTTGGTGCTTTAAAAAAAATTGTGAAGCCGTTTGGCAGAAAGTGTACTTGATGCCATCTTTTCGTCTCGCCTGTCTAAGTTATAGGTATATTTGTCTTTCTAATGGAGCATTCTGCACTAGCGGTCGATGACCCAGCAATGTGTGTGTGTGTGTGTGTGTGTGTGTGTGTGTGTGTGTATATAATTAGACGCAGTTCAGTGACCTGAGAGAAGTCAATGTGGCACTCGACTTTAAATTTAGTTTTGAATGGTTATTTTTATTATCGTGTTACAACTTAGTCCGCGTTACGCCGCATATCACTTTGTGTCTATCTTGATTGTCAATTTAATAGAACCTACTCAAGCCGATGTGTTCGCCAAATTTAAATTCTGCACGCTTTCGGTGCAAATATTTTCCCAGTTCCCAACTGGGCCAGCACGGTCACAAGTCGGTACCCGTCTTAGATGTTGCCAGGACGTAAAACCACAACAACCAGCCAACCAATCCTTGCGACCAACACACATACCTGCCAACTATTACGATTTTGGCGGAATAATTACGATTTTTTTATTCTCATTCCGCCATACGAATTATAAACATATTATTCCGCTTTTTCAAAATCCCCCCCCCCCCCGAAAAATTTGAAAAATACATTAAAAAATGGTGCATTCTGGTGCATTTTCAGAGACATTTTAGGCACATTATTAAAGAAATTATTACCACTTTTCAGCCTAAATACTAGAGTGAGTATAGACAACGGTTTATCACACGATATTTATTCAGAAGAATATATATAATGATATCAATAATAAATATAAATATCATGAATATGTAATCATAGCCGGTTGAGGCTGGCATTAGGCTGGCTCAGCAGTGGTGCGACTAGCGTGAGTGGAAGGCTGGCTTTCTAGCCTCAGAGGCAGTATAGGTGAGTAAGGGTGTCATGATGATGCCAAGTTCTGAATAAGAGATAACATAAACGAGTACAAGCAGATAATAAAAACAAAGGTAACTAATAACAGAGCATCAGCACTTAACCCCTTAATAGAAACGGGTGGGTGGGTGGGAGAGCTAGAAGTGGCCAGTGCGAGAGCCAGGCAAGAAGTGCGGGGTTGGAGGGTGGGGAGGGGGTCACGTGCTGCGCGAGAATACCTTGCCTCGTTCGCGAATTAAACATGTTGTCTCCGCAACATACGTAATGATAATAATTAATTATGCATTCCACAAAACATATTTGTTATGGTAGAATTTTGTTTCACAAATTATGTAGTTTAAATACTATAATGCAGGGTAAATGGGTGCCTCAGATATTGTGGTGCGGTGCTGTTTGTGTCGTGGCGCGCTGTACAGCGAACACTGGCACAAGTTGGTGCGCGGAGTGGTTTCTGAGTGGTCACATTGGCCGTAATCGATTAACACGACTCGGGTCACCCGAGTCGTCAGAATTTCAAATCGAACACCGCGAGTAGAGTAGACAAATACACATGCCGTGTGCAAAACGATCCGACCCCAGTAACCCACCTCGTGGCTGGGGTTTGCTAGGAGTGATGACGGCAGATCTGTGCTAGTACCTGTAGGATAACAGCTACCAGTATACATGCTTTTTTTAAAAAAAATAACCCAGATTGTCATCTTCTACAATCATAACATACTTTGAACCCTATTTAGATGTACTTATATCGGTTATTGAAAAAAAAAATTAAAAGTTTTAGATTAAGCCGCCATTTTGTCCACCCCAAGCGTAATCGTTTATTCAACCCGAGTCTGTAGGATGTGCCCATGCGCCAAAAAGTGGCTCGGGTGACCAGAGTTGATTAATCGGTTACGCCCATGAGGGTTCACGTGAGGTCGCCGGGTACTTTGCGGGGCAGAAGTAAGGGCGCTGCCCGATATGTGTACTCAGACAACTAGATCGGGGCCAACGCTCATTCAGTGTAGCATTCAGGGCACCTGGCCTAGTTGTGGGCTACGGTGGGTGGTGTGGATTTGTGCATCCATGGACAAAATGTTAGTTACCACATGAATGGATACAGATGTGCTCTGGTTTTAGGACGATGTCTTTTAAGCCGTGTTTACACGGGGAATTGTGAAACGTTCTAGACAAGGCGATTTATATGAAGCGTTTTTGAGGTGCGTTTACACGGACAGAGTTTAAAGAGTGTTTTGGTGCCAGGAACCAGCAGCCTGTGGTGCGCCTGTAGCCGGCGAGCACCTAATCGGGCCCTAACACTGCCGGGAACCAGCTGAATCGCTTCAAATAAACCACCTCCCGAGGTGGTATAGATGAGGCGTTTCATATGAAGCGATTCAGCCCTAAAACGCCTCAGAGTCGCGTTTACACGCCAAATGTGAGTCGATCTAGGCAAGGCGTTATATATGAGGCGTTTTAAATCGCCCGTGTAAACAGGGCTCTAGACCAAGCGGTGCTTTGAATAATGGGCCCATTGCTTGATTTATGTACGTACACACGTGCGTCCATTAAAGCTGCATAGTCCGATGCTTGTTAACATCAAGTAAGATATTAATACAAACAAGGAAGCGTATTCTTCAGCGTTATGTGTGGTCTACTCTAATGTATGGGGCTGAGACATGGGCAATCTCTAAGAAAATGTACAAACGTTTAGCTGCATTTGAGATGTGGACTTATCGAAGGATGATGAAAATATCATGGACAAAGAAGATCACCAACAAAGAAGTTCTCAGAAAAATTAAAAATAAGAAAAGCTTGTTTGCCACTATACAGACAAAGAAACTTATTTATTTTGGCCACATCATTCGTCAGAGTTCAATATACCGTACATTGTTGGAAGGGAAGGTGAATGGCAGCAGAGGGAGAGGGAGACCAAGAACATCATGGTTTACAAATATTTCACAGTGGACAGGCTTGAATTATTCACAGTCTATCAGAACAGCACACCATCGGGACAAGTGGAGAACCATTGCATCCAACCCTCGACTAGAGGACCGAACTATTGATTGAGTCCGATGAAAATATCAAATTTTCAAAACCAAAACAATTATCTAAATTTGATTCTACCTATGTAACTTAGATACTGGTGCACTTATTAAGCATTTCTCACCACATAGAAGGGAATACTGAGGCAATTGAATAGAACCTGTTACTGCAGAAGCCTATGGGGTCAGAGTTTTGACAAGCTTGCCAAAATTAATTTTGCATGGTTCCACTTCAAATATCTCAAAAGTTAGCCACTTAAAATAAGTGATTCAAGGTAATGTAAGATACATAGTTTTAACGATCAACCTAATGTATTTATCTCAGAAAATTTCTGAAATTCAAAACCATCGGACTATGCAACTTTAATATGGGGGTCATAACTGTCGTCGTCTTGAAATATATATATTATATCATGACGATTGTCAGTGCTGCATTTGATTTAGTACACTCAATTAAAAGGACATTTGCATCACTTGCAAGTTTATAAATATGTTGAATATAGTTGTGATAATCTAAGAATATAAAGAAACTTGTTAATCCTAATAATTATATAAGTTATTCAAAGAATGTTACTTGATATGTGTAAAATCTCTTTTCTAAGTATGGACAGTTTATAGGAATCGTTGGTTTCTGTGTCGACATCTAAGTAGATATTCAGATATAGTCAAAAACCGCCTTCGCTCACTTGTCATACAAACAATTTGTGTAACTGAATAAGGAGTAGATACTCGTTAACTGGAACCTACCAGCGCAAATAGTATTGTTCTTTGTCTTATATAACAGGGTTGTTTTTTAAAACATGATTCTACACACCGTTATTTGGTATTCATTTGAGTTCACAGAATGTACACTTTTTTGTCAGTAATCATTTCCTTGCACATGCCGTCCTGATATGACCTTAGGAGATAGTTGCCAGGACGTAACAACCAATCCTTGCACATGGGGTAGATTCGTACAACTTATGTGGGTTAGCCTTCAGGGTAAGTCATGTCTTGTGGTGAACGATGGTGGTAGGGTAAGGGCGGGTTGCGGTATAAA
Organism: Branchipolynoe longqiensis; assembly: GCA_030323885.1. Classification (NCBI taxonomy): domain Eukaryota; kingdom Metazoa; phylum Annelida; class Polychaeta; order Phyllodocida; family Polynoidae; genus Branchipolynoe; species Branchipolynoe longqiensis. Next base: position 70,522,948 of record CM059189.1, read on the forward strand.
CGATGCTGTTACCATGGATGCAACGCAGTAGATCGGTCCATAAGTCATAATGTTACTAGACAATGCAATGGTTTAATATGGCACTGAACGTACCATTCGACATAGTGGCACTAGACAATGCATGGTTATTATGCACTTACCTTTCGACTACTTGCACTTATCAATGCCTGATGGTTCATTCTGCACTGACCTACCATTTCTTCCTGTTCGCTTCCTTCCATGAGCAACTTCGAGTGGCTGGACAGCTACGAACTCGACTATTGTGTCATTTTCGGCTCCCTTTGCTCTATCTATGTGGTCTTTAACAGTTTTATTCAAGTTAATTATTTATTCAAGTTCTGTTCCGTGCTCCAATTCGTATGTTTTCTCTTTCTTTCTTATAATAAAACTGGAACAGTACAAACTCGACTATTGTGTAATTTTCGGCTCCCTTTGCTCTATCTATGTGGTCTTTAACAGTTTTATTCAAGTTAATTATTTATTCAAGTTCTTTCTTTCAGCGAGGCACACTTCGCTGGCTGGCGCTGGCGACCAAGATAAACATTGAGGTCAGAATGGGTGGATGTGTGGAACACAAATATGTATATATATGCCAGTTTGTCAAGTTACGAATGCTATTGCCTCCTTTGTCACATCCCTACGTCTGGTACCATGTGGCACCATGTGGCTGACTGGTTTGTAATTTCTACCCTGCATTTATGGGATTGCGAAAGCACAGGTTTTCTCAGTATCAGGATAAATACTGGCTAAGTGGTTTCTTGGATCGTCTTGCTGGCAGCCCAGTCTCCCAGAATTGGCAGAGCGACAACGTTATGAAATTCGCCATGTTGCTAGGACACAACCAACACCAACACCTCCAAACAATCAACCGGGCTCGGTGGCCGAATCGGTAGAGCGCGGGCCTCGCATGCGGGAGATCAGGAGTTCAGTTACCGGTTGAGTCAAACCAAGGACTTATAAAATTGATAATTGTCACTTCCTAGCCTGTCACTTGCCATTAATAGGATAGGGCAAGGACTGGATAGTTCAATATCAGGATAATGTGACAGTGGGCTTGATTTCCCAGTGGTGCAGCACTATGAAGTCACCATGGCTGTGTAGTCACAAGTCGGTACCGATCCTGATATGACCTTACATGTTGCCAGGACGTAAAACTTCAACAAACAAACAACCAACCAACCAAACAAGCAAGAATGCTGTGATCGGTTGACTGTTAGTAACCATGTGTCTCCTGTTGGTGGCCGTCGTGATATGCCCTTAGATGTTGCTGTTGGTGGTGTGTGCGTTTTACCTGGAAGTGGGCCAACGCTGACATTGGTTGCTCCCGTTTATCTGGTGAGCGGACCAACAGCACGTAACCAGCTTGTTCTTATTTTTAATCTGGCCCGGTGTAACGATTTCAACTTCCCCCCTTCCCAAGTTCCCCCCTGGGAATCTGAAAACGCTTTTAACTTCCCTCCGGGGAAATTAAAAACGTTTTCAGATTCCTGGGGGGGGGACTTAAAAACAGTTTTCAGATTCCTCCCCCTTATTTTCGAATTCCCCCCTCTGGGAATTTAAAATTGTTTAAAAAACGTTTTAAATTTCAGACCTATAATATTTTTTTCTTAACCATCTTGGAGACTTTTTGTGTCATTTGTGGTTAAATATGTTTTGTTGTACTAGTAATAATTTCCATTATGCTATTCTCTGTATATTATAAAATTTGTCATGAAAAATAATCAAAAATTACAAAAATAAAGAAAATACCCCAAAAATGGGATGGGGGGGGGGGGGAGTTAAAACGAGGGAGGGAATTAGAAAACGTTTTCAAATTCCCGGGGGGAACTTGAATATGGGGGGACTTTGAAATCTTTACACCGGCACCGAAGGCATTGGCTTGAGGGGAGGGGGGGAGGGGTTGAATGTGTGCGTGCACGCCATGTTAATTATTGATGGCCATTTTCAAAACACAAGCCTACACTGATCTTAATGTCACATAATAATTAATAGCCAAACCCAATAGGGGTCAGTCAGCACAGCAACTGTCCACTCAGTGTTTATCAGTTTGTTTGTTTGGGTTGTACATCCTAGCAACGTCTGTGGCCATCAGGACGGGTACCGATTTGTGACAGTGGGCACTCATGGCAACTATCACAGTACTGTCCCACTGGAGATCAGGCCGCCAGCACCATGACCTGATATCTCACTCATGTGTCACATTATTCCGATACTGAGCTAACCAGTCCTTGCCTTATCCTATTAGTGCCAAGCACCAGGTTAAAGCTGCATAGTCCGATGAAGCATCAAATTTTCAAAACAAAAACATTCACCTAGATTGTATTCTACATATCTAACTTAGATATTGGTGCACTTATTAAATATGTGTTGCCACATAGAAGGGCATACTGAGTCAATTTAACAGAACCTGTTACTGCATAAGCCTATGGTGAGAGTTTTGGCGTGCTTGCCAAAATCAATTTAGGATATTTGCACTTCAAATATCTCAAACGGTAGCCATTCAAAATTAAAGTTATTTCAAACTAAAGTAAGGTAGGCTATAACAACCAATTAAATATATTTATCTCACAAAAATGGCAGAAATTCAAAACCATCGGACTGCAACTTTAAGCCGTGACCAATTAATTGTGTATGTCATTGGTTTGACTCGGCTGGGATTCGAACTACCGACCTTTCGCACGGGAAGCCTGCGCTCTACTGATTAGGCCTCCGAGTTCACACTGTTGTTATAAACAGCCACCACATGGTCCCACTCGGTAACTGTCCTCATTGATGGTCACAGATGGCCATAACCATAAACACTGGACGCAGTACCACGTGACCCCCCTGAAATAGGACACCCGTCCCATATAATAGACCTATTTCAATGTTTATAAACATCGTGTATGCGCGCGCAGCTTGGCTACAGAACGAAGGCACACTGCCATTGACTTTGCCGATACGCGCAGTGCAAAACATCAGTTTGATTCAAAATCATTAGAAACGCAGAAGCCTAACCATATAGATTTAATATAATATGTTCTTTGAATATGTTTTCTATGTGTTCCAAGCGGTTTGTTTCTAAGTGGTGTATTTTTTATATATTTTTTTTATTATAGATATTTCACTTTTTCTATATAAATGAAGATTGCTCACAGCCATTGACAATGCATTGAGTTTACTGATACGCGCAGTGCAAAACGTCAATTTTATTCAAAATTAATAGAAATCCAGAACCCTAACCTTATTAATTTAATCAAATCTGGTCATTGAATATGTTTGGGGTATACAAATGACAGAATCTGTTATGGGCATGCAACTGGCAATTGTAGAGGTTGGTTGTGCGAGATGGCATGGATGGTTTAGAATATGTGTATTGCTAAGATCATTCTGTCCTGGAATGGTTAGGTGTATGGTGTCTTTTCACAGTTTTTCATACATGCAGTGTGAATTGCTTAATTGTGATGTTGGGGGATAGGATTTTGAGATGAAGTGTTAGTCTAGAGTGGTTTTGTTTATTCTGTTGTTAGGTGCATGGTTGTGCTTTTATGGTGAATACCTAGGGCATTGCTTTGCTAAGTAGGTTGTCTGTAATGATGGGATAAACTATGTTTTGGAATTGTACATTTTTGGCTGGTAGTACCTCTACCTCTAGACTGATATGCAGGCTATTAAGAAAATTTCCTGATGTTGAGCGACACATAATTTGATAGGTGAACTTCAGTGAGCAAATGAGAAAATACTCACCAGTATTTTGTAATGTCAGTGTTCCTGTATAGTTTGATCTATTTTTTTATTTGTCATCGAAGTGGTTCCATTAGTACATATGTATGCAGCATGTTTGTTTCGTTAACCTTTAATGTGTGATATCTATCAGCAGAGGTATACAATGATGCCAGTCGTCAGTGTGTTCAATATATGAGGTGGGGAATTTAAATATTATAATTTTAAATAAATAATTTTTCCTGATACATTCATCACGACCCAAGTAGACACCAGGTTGGCCATTTTATCCTCACAGAAAGGTCTGTATACACAGGCCCCTAAAAACTTAAATGTGTGGTGTAACAATAGTGTCATGGGGGTGATAAAAATTGGAAATATTTCGCCTAGAGTGGGACTTGAACCCACATCTTTGCATTCTGGGCCAGCGTGCTAACCATTACACCACCTAGGCTCCCTGATATCAACACACTACCCATGCCTACCTGTCTATGTGGTTACTTGCTTGAGAGGCCAGTGCCGACTACTACACTCGTCCCCCTGGAATTGCAAGTCTTTTAATGCTTACAATTACATAAATACGGGCAATTCACCAGGCGGGATGGCCGAATGAGTTAGTGCATCCTTCTCCTGTGGTGGTAGATCATGGGTTCGAACCCTCGTCGAGTCAAACCAATGACTTAAAAATTGATACTTGTTGCTTCATAGCCAGGCACTCGGCATTATTAGGATAGGGCAAGGACGGGTTGGCTCAGTGTCCAGATAATGTGACTGAGTGGGATATCGGGTCATGGAGTTGGTATCCCAGTGGGGCAGCACTATAAAGCCACCATAAGTGTGCACTGACACAAGTCGGTACCCCTCCTGATATGACCTTCGATATTGCTAGGGCGTAAAACAAGAAACAAACATACAGGCAATGCACTTACACATGCATACACAGGGTAGGTTCAACAATCATACAGTGCGTAGCTTGTACAGGATCATGGTCATGGCAACGAGCGTAATGAGGGGTGATGAAAATGTGAAATATTGCATCTAGAGCGGGACTCGAACCAACATCTCTTTGCATTTTGGGCAAGTGTGCTAACCATTACACCGCCTAGGCTCCCTGATATCACCACACTACCCATGCCCACGCCTACCTGTCTATGTGGTTACTTGCCAAGAAATTAATTGATTTATTTTGTGGACTGGGCGCGGTGGCCAAATCCATAGAGCGCAGGCCTCATGTGCGGGAGATCGGTAATTTGGTTCCCAGTTCAGTAAAAATATATACTTGTCACTTCCTAGTCTGGCACTTGGCATTAATATGATAGGGCAAGGACTGGTTAGCTCAGTGTCAGGATAATATGACTGAGTGGGGTATCACATCATGGTGCTGGTGGCCTGGTTTCCCAGTGGGCCAGCACTATAAAGTCGTCATGAGTCATAAGTCGGTACCTGTCCTGATATGACCTTAGATGTTGCCAGGATGTAAAACTCCAACAACCAACCAACAGAACATGTGGGTTGCCTGGTGGACTGATTTATACATCATGGAAGTTATGCTCAAATGTGCCCTTTGTCCATTCACAGACTACGCCAGCCATGGGCGGGAAGCGTGGCGCCTCAGCCGGGGCGGCGACCGGAAGTAGAAACTTGGTTGCCTACCTGGCGGCCCGGCAACTAGGATTAGTTTCTCGTCACGCCGGCAGGTGGGGCATAGGGAGCGTGCCCGATCTGGCCTGGACTCTGGGCGAGGAGAAGGCAACGCTCCCCGTAAAGAACCAGGTGAGTTTACCAATTATATTACTAATTTCAATATAATTTCCTTTCGGAGTGCTTTAATTCATTCTCCTTTTGTTTTATATCTCCAGTAACCTGCCGTTACTCTACTGGATAAACATCAATTTGTAAGTTTTCTATCAAGACTCAATCATTGCTGATGGGTTCCTATGAACCTTGGGGGTGTTTCCTAATAATTTGAAATCGTATAGGTTAGTAAAATATTCCGATAATCAGCAGAGGGGGGAAATGGAAATTCTCTTATTATTCTGTGTGGCCAGCCAAGAGCGTGTTATGTGACTTTGTCCCATGCTTGAGGGCAGGTAATTATAGACATAGGGATGATTGGCAGGTCTGGGTGAGTACACTCAGCCAGCCTCTCTGCTGGGGTAGGGGTCAATGCACACAGGGTTCAAGGTTGGTGGTGGCCACAGGTCAACCAGCTCTGGTTGTGGGCAGACCACTGGTGGTCATGGTAACCAGAAATGCTGAGTCCCTATTGTACGGTGATGATGTGACATAAACTATTCACCCTATTCTTTTTTGTCGACCAAAACCTCTCGAAATCACTCAAATCTGAGGGTATTCATTTTTGAAAGTAACATATTCATCTTTGCATACCTGTTTTCTATATATTGGCCAATTTTCACGAAGATTGGGTGACCCTTGCATGGTGATTTTTTCCCATTCTTTAACTACAATGTGACTGTCAACTTCAAGTCTGCATAGTTATGGTGGTATCACGTAATGCAGCACTGTCAGCGTAGTTATCTGTGCAACACAGTTGAACAACTAGTCTTAGTAATTACAAATTAATAAAAGCTTTAAAAGGGTTTAAATATATCTATATTAAGAAAGTTATGCAATTTTGAATTTAAGAAAAGATTGGCAGCCACGGTGAGCGACTTTGTTGACATTGCCTACTGAAATGTATCTGATCATCACTCAATCTTCATGAAGATTGACCAATAAATAGAAAAAAGGTATGCAAAAATGAATATGATAGTTTCAAAAGTGAATATCTTCAAATCTTACTCCTTTAATTTCTGTAGTAGTTCATACACATCGGCACACAGTAGTGTCTTATGGCCATTTCCAATACCGACGCTTACTCAGCCTCGTTCTGATGACGAATTAGGTCGCGCGTGAATAGGGTGAATTGTACACCGTACTTTGAAACCGTGAAGCTGAGATTCCTTACACGCGGTATGCGATCTGCGAATGCGAATGCGAATGCGGCAAAAAATCGAAACGCCTTGAAGTCAATGGGCTGCAACCCTTACATGCGGTATGCGAATGCGACAACTCGATCGGTCCCTGTAGCGATCGGTCCGGCATGCGGCATGCGACACGGGGGTGCGAATAGAAAAGCATCAGTCGCATTTGTCTATTGATATAAGGCTGGAGGAGGCGACTGATAATTACGGACAGCCGGGACAGGGTGGTGCGAATAGAAAAGCATCAGTCGCATTTGTCCATTGATATAAGGCTGGAGGAGGCGACTGATAATCACGGACAGCCAGGACAAGGTGGAGCGCGGACCTGTTAGGAAGCAGTCTCCAAGGCTGCTGAGTGGAAACATATGGTAGTGGTGGTGGTGGGGGTTCGGGTTGCTAAAAATGCTACCAGAGCCACTAAAATATTAATACTTATCTATAATTTGGTTATAATAAAGGTAGGAACCCCCACGAGTAGAAAGAGCACACATAAAGACAAAATAATGGTTTTGTTGACCGAAAAGGACGGTCCTAACATGGCTCAGTTTAGGATGTTAGGACCGTCCCAATCGGGAGACTGACGGTTATGGGAAAGCTAAAAATGCTACCATATGCACAGAAATATGAATACTTATCTATAATTTGGTTATAATAAAGGTAGGAACCCCCATGTGATGTACAAAAAGGTACATAGATATAAATGCAATATTTGGTCATATAGAGTTTTAAATATAGCCAGTCGTGTGCCGCATGCCGTGTAGAAGGAATCTTCCCATTCGCATACCGCATGCTGCATGCCGCATGCCGCTTACCGCGTGTAAGGAATCCTAGCTTAAGGGTTGGCGACCGGTCCCTTTTAGGTGGTAGAAAGCAATCGCAAGCGTAGTGTGACTGGGGTATAACGGGTATTGAGCTGCAAATGTAGGCATCCTGACTGTCTTTTCGCAATATTGCCGCTTGTACTGGGCAGGCGGGCCGGCCAAGTGGATAGGGCGTCTGCTTCCTGTGCGGGAGGTCATGGGGGCCGACGTCATGTTATCCCATATTGACAGCATTGTTCATTCCATCATGTTTGTCAGGGTGTGGGTTCGGGGACGGCTCTGTTTGCGAATCTCAGAGCGGCTCCCAGCGTGCACTGCGAGTTAATGGTGATTGGTGCCCGTCTGTTTACCAATAAACGCTCCTGCTGTGACTCAGGGCTGACCCGCAGGGCTGGTCCTTGGAAGGCTCGGCACTGATCACGTGGATATTCTCGCGGGCGCCTTCCTGTTGTCCAAATGGCTTGACGTGGATGGAGGGAGTGTCTAGTATAGCTTACAGACAGGGTCTGTATGGGGCCTTGAAAAACTTGAATTTAACCTAATTTGGGTAATTAATCTTCAATGGCCTTTAATTGCCTTAAACTCTCCCCACTGATCTAAATTAGTTGGTAATTGTCATTCACCATTGTTGTTTTAACCTGAAATCCAAATGTAAATAGTCTTGAATTCCTATCAAAAACAGCCATGAAGTAGCCTTTTAATTCCACATGTGTACGGACTCTATACAGATTAACTTACAGATTCTCTTCTGGCTGATAAAGATCCTCTCGGGCCTCTTATGCCAGCTCGCTATGGCAAAAATGAACCAGTATAGCGAAGCAACCAATTTGATTTTCACAGCAATAGAAGCAGCATTAGAAATGCCAACTGAGAGAGAGTATGGGTTGGGCTTTTCCGTTGAATATCAGAGACAAATGCCTGAGTATAAAGCAACCAAAAATCCACGCTTACAAAGCAGTATTCACCCTGGAACTGAAATGGTGCCAGGCTCTAATACCTGGATGTGGCACTTGTTAGCCTGTATACAGTAATACCTCTCTAAATCGACCGACCATAGGACCGACTTTAAATGGTCCATTTGGGGTGTTTAAAAAAAATTGTAATATTGTTTCAACTGTATTGTATGGGCGATTCTTACTTCATCTTCTGAACACCAGAAGTTAAGTATCCGTAATATCGTTTGGGACCCAAATAAAGCGATCGATATAGGGGAGTGGTGATCTGTGGAGGTGGTCGGTTAGATAGGTTTTACTGTAACTCATACATGTGGTTACCTTTCGCACTGTATAAAATTAGAATTAGAATTACATGGTTTCAGCCCGGTGTGGTTCAAGTAATGCGATAATGTGCTAAGTTTGCGTCGGTTTGGCCTAATTAAGTCACCGGGCGCGGGCCTCGCGTGCGGAAGGTCGGGAGTTCGGTTCCCAGTCGAGTCAAACCAACGTCTTTAAAATTGATACTTGTTGCTTCTTGGCCTGGCGCTCTGCATTAATAGGATAGGGCATGGGCTGGTTAGCTCAGTTTCAGGATAATATGACTGAGTGAAATATTAAGCCATGGTGCCGGCGGACGGATTTCCCAGTCGGGCAGCACTATAAAGGCGCCATGGATGCACACTGTCACAAGTCAGTACCGATCCTGATAGGACCTTACATTTTGTCAGGACGTCACACTCGAATAAATCAGCGGTTAAATGACATTGGGTAACGCGTGAACGCTGGGAGTTCAGGAATCAGTAACGCCCCCACCTACCCTCCCTCCTCGGGATACGTTAAATGCTAATTAAATAACTAAAACCTGGCGCAGGTCCTGGAACTGCTTCACCTCAGGGGCTGCTTGCGTTGGACAGCAGTGGTGCGTGTAAATGGACAGCAGTGTCTCTAACATCCGGTCATGACACAGGAAGTGGTTGCTATGGGAACTGAACCGGGCATTAAGTGGCCAACCCGGACGAGCAGCGTATTCATCCATTATTCTTCATTTATTCTGTGCACCAAGCTTGCCGCAGGATATTCTTAGACAGTGTTGCATGAAAGGACGGGACACACAATGGTAGTGGAGGTATTACTACTCCCCCCCCCCTTTTTTTTTTAAAGATCAATTTTGTAGTTTAAGAAAAGAAGTACCCATTCATGTAATAATACTAATACTAGGCTGAAATAATGAGTTATGATCTATAGTCAGTATTGTAATGAAGCCCATATTCACAGTACAAATAGGTGTAAATCTAATCCATTATTTGGAAAGGTGGTGGTATGGGGGACGTGAGGGCCTAGTCGGCAGAGCGCAGGCTTCCCGTGTGGAAGGTCAGGAGCTCGAGTCTAATGAAAAGCATAGTCTTTGCACTGTGCCTATGCCCAATCTTTATTAACTTGGAGACCATTCTATCATGTTTGTAACCATGTTTATTAAACAGGTTTTCTTAGGTTAGTCTTTTTTAATTAAAAAAAATAAAATATATATAATGGACAAACCAGCGGGGTTTTTTTTGGGGGGGGGGTTTCTGTACTTTGTTTGCACAGCAGTTGTGGTACTAAGTAATATTTGTACACATATTGTTTTCCGGTTATTTAATAAATGCCCCTCCCCCCCCCCCCCCGCCCTTTCTCTACCCTGGGTTTGGCGGTTATTTTCGTTAAACAAAAAAGTATTGTGGGGGCGGGGGGCGTCATGGGTTATTACGCGGGGTAGGCTAAATATTTGGATTCATGTCCTGAGAGAAGTCTTTTGCTTGTGGCGGTAGAGGGAGGGGGGGGGTCGAGGGTTGTTAGGCCGAGCAAACTAAATGTTGGGATTTATGTCCTTTTTGTAACGGTCCCGTCATTATTGCTATTATGTTGGTCGGCCTGTCGCTGGGATGCGTTGTGGGGGGGGGGGGGCGGAATAGCAGGGGGGGGAGGATTGGGGCGGAATAGCAGGGGAGGGGGGGGGTCGCGGTAAATGACCACCTTCACTGACAAATAATGGGCGGGGTTAATTCGGGTGTCGACCCCCGTGTTTATGGGTCCGTGTACGAGTCCCATAAATGAAACGAGAGCACATGTGGGGAAGTAGGGTGGAGAATGAGGGGTGGGTGGGAGGGGAGGGCGTCTTCTGATCTCAATATGGAACTAACAGTTATTTGGCCACCAGGGGCTTCTGAGCTTTTTAATAGGACATCAATTTGTGTTTTAATTGGTTGTGGTAGTTGGGGAGAAGGGTAGACAATAACGCCTAATTGATATGGCTTTAAGTGTCATATTGTTTAGTGTATGTCTATTTAATGACCTTATGTTGTGGGGGTCAATGACCTTATGTAGGGGGCGTCAATGACATGTGGGAAGTAGAAGTTCCAATCACTATATATACATATATATATATATATATAATATATATATATAATATATATATATAGATATATATTTATATATATATATATATATATATATATTATATATATTTATATATATATATATATTTATATTATATATATATATATATATATATATATATATGCGCACAGGACGCGGTGGCCCTATTGATAGAGCGCAGGGTTCCCATGAGAAGGTTGGGAGTTAGAATCCCATAGAATGTAGAATCTAGAGCACGGTTTTGGTTTTTGAAAATCTGATGGTTTCATCGGACTATGCAGCTTGAAATAATCGCCATGGTTGTGGTTATCGCCATTGTCATTGCAGTTTGCTTACAATAATGCTGGTGCAAATGGATTTCTCTGCATAAAATCTTTGGAGTCTGCCACACAAAGCGGCAGCTGCGAATTTCCTTTTGAGGTATCATCATTTCTTGGCTGCGGTGTCATCATTGTGTGGTGAACTCGGCCGACACGACTCCCAATTCTATTACTTCCGTCATGGGCCGCTTGTTATGGCCCGCCTTTGCCAGAGGGCAGTGAGTGAGGAGTCTGTGGTTGGGTGATTATCAGAGCGCGTGGGCATGAAATAAATCATTGCTGTGACCTCTAGGGTCCGTTCTAGAAGAGGAGTTGTTAAAGGGTTATGGTGTTTATTTTCAGTTGGAGAAAAATGTGGGTTTAAAAAAAATATCGCTATGAATAAAATATTGTTTAAGCCATTAAAAGAAGCGCTGCTATTAGTAGGTACCGCCAGCGCCCATTAAAAGTCCAGGAATGGTGCTTTTTTCATCAATATTCACATGCTTGTAACTATGTCTGTATGTATATGATTTAGATGAAATTACATAACCTAGAACAGCAACATATGTTTTATCCGATGGTGTTGTTGGATAGAATATATAGTAAGTTTGTATTTAAGTAAACTCCATTTGTATGATGAGTGTATTTAGTGAATATTCCTTCATTCCTGATTTAAATGAAAACGACTGCTAAAACAGGGTAATTTTAATGGGCTCGCTCTTCCTTGCACTACCTCGTAGAAAGTCAGGGATGGTACCACAAGAAGCACAATGACCTCACCTTTCTAAGCATATATGGTTTGCCCTAGGTCAAAAAGGTCAATCAGGTCAAATTCTGCAATTTAAATAATTTTGAAAGTTTAAAGCCCATCTACTGAATTAAAAAATATTTTAAACCTAATAAGATTTGGTATGGATAGAAAGACAATTTAATGACCTTTTTAATGATACCAATCTTACTATAGTGCCATGTATTCCAAGGAGGCGCAGGCAGAATATTGACACCAACCTGTTTGGGCCTTTGCTGACCATAGTAGTTTCACAATGATGACACCCATTTAGAAACATGTATTTGACATTGATGTCTATTGAGTTATATCACAAAATATATAATCTAATATTGTACCAAATTTGGGGAAGATCCAACCATAACTTTAGGTACAGTGAATATTTAAAGATTTATTTAAATCAATATTTTTGGTTTGATACACTTTTAATCTGTATTTGCAATCAAAATACAGCTTTTCATATTTTTAGTTTAAATCTGTGGTATAGCTAATATGCATTAGTTCTATATGCTATGTGTGCAAAATTTGAAGGAGATCCAACTATTAGATAAGCCACAGTGAGTGTTCAAAGCTTGATGAACAAATTTATATTTTTGATTTTGTACACTTTTCTTTTGTATATGCAATCAAAATGCACATTTTGTATTTCTAGATTGAATATTAAAACGATAATGTGTATTACCTCCAGATGATGTGCACTGTCAATGTATAGGATGATACACCAATTGGTTAAGCTACAATCAACATTTAAAAATTCATCAAATTAATATATTTGGTTTTTTGACAATTTATCTTCATATGTTCAATCAAAATTCAATATTTTCCATATTTTTGGATATAATATTGATATACATAATATCTATTAGTCTCAGGGAATGCTTATTGTAATACTGTGCCAAATCTGAGGAAGATTCAAGAGGTTGTTTAGCTGCAATGAGCTTTCAAAGATAGGAAAATTATACAAATTTCACTTACAGATGTTGTTTACATCCAAACAATTACACTTTTTCACATTTTTGGATGCAAATATCTTTTGAATCTCTGCAGATAGAGGTCTGGGAAAAAAATAGACTATTAAACTGTTATGAATATGTGAACTATTTTGCATTTATTCAGTATTGTTGCAGTTTTTCAAGAAAATACCATGCTTTGAAAATGGCTATTTGGCCAAATGAGAAAGATTTTTTTGTTACGAATTGCACTTTTTGACATCGGCTTATTAAAAATCTGCTTGACGAACTGATTTAGCAATTGGCAGTTTAAATTCCTTTATATATGTACATTAGAAATTGGTTAGCAGAAAACACCTGACATGGTTCCACTTGTTATTATACTTGGTCAAAGTTCCACTTTTAATTGGAAATTAATACATTTTTATATATTAATTCTTTAAAATTGATTATCTCAAAAACAATAATATATATAGCCTAACTCTTTTTGGATTTGGGTTTGTAAATTCAACGTCTACAGGAAGGAATAACAATATTGTACCCTGTCCATATTTTTTAATTTCGCTGCCTGTACCTACTATTAGTCAAAAATATTGATTTGTAGGCACGTTTTGTCAATGGCAATTTAGAACTGAGCCCACATTTGCTGTGTACTTGAGCAAGATTATTAATCTGTGCATATGATTTTTATATATTTCTCTAATCAAATATTGAGTGCATGGTTAGCTAAGAGGAGCTGGACATAGCTCCAGCGGTAGAGTGTACACCTGTGAATGTTTGGATCATCCGATCGATCTTGCTCAGTGGACACATTTGCAGTTTAGGTTATTTTGTATTCCAACCAGTGGTCCACAACTGGTTCATCAAAGGCTGTGGTACGTGCTGTCCCATCTGTGGAAAGTGCATAAGACCCATTGCTGCTTATTGGGTAGCGGCAGCGCGTTTCCTCAAAAGAAATATGCCAGAATGACCATATGTTCGACATCCAATAGCCAATGTTAAAAATCAATGTGCTCTCGAGGCATCATTAAATAAAACAAACCTTTTGGTTAGCTAAAGGGGCTGTCACATTACGACGCATCGTGCCGACGTATGTGATTTTTGCCAGCTACGTTTGGATACGTCGTTATGCGTTGGGCGCTCGTTGGTGTGCGTCGAGATACAGCGTCGCATGGCAAGGGGTTGGCAAAGTTTTGCGCATGCACAAAACTTTCGATGTGCGACACCGTTTGACAATGTGTGGATTTTATGTACATTATGTATATGTTAGGTGTATGTTGATGTATGTTAGACGTACGGCAGACAAACATTGTTCACTTGGTTGACCTACATCAAAGGCAGTGGGAACATACAGTCCGCGCATGGATAACGTACGTCTAATGTATGTTTAGTTTTTCTCCAGCGTCTTGACGTATGTAATGTCTGAGGCATAGTTCTGGCGATCGAATAACATTCACCGGCGTTCTGCAAACGTACCGTGACCGTAATTCGGGCGTTTTTCGCCGGGAGGCGCGTTGGCCATAGGGTATGTAACGTCCAACTTTCCCCCCCCCCCCCCCCTGCCCCCACACTGAAGAGTTCTACACTTCTCGACGTAAAAAAGTGATTTTACGCATTGGCCGCATACTTCCAAGATGTGTCGTAATGTGACAGGGCCTTAAGAAAAATATGGCTAATTCTATTGTCCTTTCTAAAGTGCCCAATGAAAAAGTGGGAAAGTGACCAAGGACCCAACATTGATGGCTCCCAACAATTAGAAGATATTCTTATATAACTAAAATCATATTATATAACCCAACAAAAAGCTGTGTATTTATAGATTGGGGTAATAGAAATAAGTTGTGTCGTGTCTTGAATGTGACAATGCCGGAAGTCTCCTTTCAGAAATGACCAGATGGGATGGTCGAATGAGTTAGAGCGTCTGTCTCCCGTGTTAGTAGATCGTTGGTTCGAACCCTGGTCGAGTCAAACCAATGACATAAAAATTTATACTTGTTGCTTCCTAGCCAGGCGCTCGGCATTATTAGGATAGGGCAAGGACTGGTTGGCTCAGTGTCAGGATAATGTGACTGAGTGGGATATCAGGTCATGGTGCTGGCAGCCTGGTATCTCAGTGGGGCAGCACTATAAAGTCGCCATGAGTGCGCACTGTCACAAGTCAGTACCCATCCTGATATGACCATATATATTGCTAGGACATAAAACAACAACAAACACACCTTTCAGAAATGCATAATGTGCCGTCTGAAATTGACTACCAATCTATTCCCTTCTTAATTAACCATGCTGGCTATTTTCACCGAGAACCAACTCGAGTTGACCAGGAGTTGACCATGTAGTACTAGTAATAGCAGGTTAACGCGTTCTACCAACATTCCATCGGTACAAATTAGTCCCCATAATCTGCGTCTCACATTTATTATAGGTTGCAGCAGATGGTGATGAGCGAACGATGTTTGTTTGTTTGTTGTTGTTTTACGTCCTAGCAACATCTAAGGTCATATCAGGACGGGAACGAAGCTGGGATGTTAGACAAACTTTTAAAATTATTATATAACTTGTGTAATATATGTATGGGTGGTTCTCTGAAAATGGGTACCAATTTTCTGACATGGAAGCCAAAAGTGAAGACATTCCAAATAATATCACAAAACATTCATATGAAGATTTACATGTGGATATGTCAGCGTTGAAAAAAAAAGCTATTTCACTTTTTGATTTTGATCTTGTGGATATTGTGCAATACGTTAAAATGTCCCGTGTGATATGGAAAGTAAACTGTTCCAGAACATCATTATAAGATATGAAACGCATTCAAACAAGATGTTGTTGATTACAATTAAGCAAACAAAATTGTCTTCCAAGAAAGAGGTTGGGGGAAATGGTGTAAATTTTAATATAAATGTGTACATTTTCACATAACATGCTTAATACACAGACAACAATAATTGTAATTGTTTGACTTGCTATTTAAAAAAAAGGAAAGAATTAATCATGTCCATCGTACCATGGGCGACGAAAGAACGATATGCTGTGTGTGTGTGTGTGTGTGTGTGTGTGTGTGTGTGTGTGTGTGTGTGTGTGTGTGTGTGTATATATATATATATATATATTTTACCTCGGTAAACAGCCTCAGGCTAGCCTCAGGCTAGGGAGAGGTAAGCACGTCCGGTACCAGCAATTAGCATATACAACTCACGACTGGATAACGTGTCGTTGGGTTGCTCCGGCAAAATTAGTCTACATACAAGCAAATACGCAGTAAGTATAATAAAAACTGTGGTTAGCTTAATTATGATGCATTAGAGCATCATTATGGAAAGTTTAGACTTTCGTTGGTCCAATTTGGACGAGTTATTTGGTTATAAACAACCAAGGATAGAACACTCGAGTGGGTTTCTCGAAGGAACCAAACCGGTCATTAGCGGTTATGTCAACACCCGGGTCACCGTGTGACTATGGGTAGAGATGTGGGTTTCGCCCTATCTCATGTGGAAATTCTCTCGTACTCTAATAGAGAGTAATGTTGGAGATGCTCCTGGGTTTCTTTTATAGACTCCCCTAGACAAAACTTTTTCAGGCGTTTCTCCGAGTTTCGTAGCATTTTCTCCAACTTGTTGACGTAGTAGTCACAGGTGGGAGAAGTGTGCGGAACAGAGGGATGGGCGGGCCGATACACTGGTCCCGACCCCGCGTAAGGTTTGGGCTTGACCCACAACCCACGCACAAATTTAGCTTATTACGCCTGTGTTATAACGGTATAAACACGTTCTTTAACACCAATAGATGTCCAAATGAGTTTGAAACAACCATATTGTGACATATATATATACCGGGACTGACCAAAAATGTTTGTTTCAGCTCCCGATGGCCACGAAGCGGAGTAAGCGCGGTGCAGCAGCAGCCGAGGGGCGTGTTCCGAGTGGAGTGGACGAGGAGTACGACTCCTCACCTGTGTTGTCGGCAGGGCCGTCGACACAGCCCCGGGCGCATATCCTCTCCGACCCGGACGAGGACGCAGTGCCTGATGTGCCTGCGCCTCCAGATTGGGAGGCTCGCTTTGCAAGATTGGAAAGCCACATCTTGACTGCCAAATCGCCTGTGTATCGGAAGCGGCGTAGGCCGAGTGTCCAAGAGGATTCATTTGAGGATTTCTTGGACACAGACTCGGCGGTGGAGCTTAAGGCTCCTCCTCCTCCTTCTCCTAAACGGAGGAAGAAGAAGAAACAGGTGATTTCTTCGGGTGATGAATTCACCAAGGAGCGGGCAGAGTCTGGTTTGCGCAAAAAGCGGAAGACTAAGTCCAAAAAGAAGAAGAGGAAGAGGAAATATTCTTCTTCTGAGTCGTCCACTGAGTCTACTTCTACGGAATCAGACTCAGACACCATATATGAAGGGGTCTATGCGGACATTGGCACTAAAGTGGCTAAGAAGGTGGAGAAGCCAAAGGCTAAGCGGGTTAAAACCACTACGCTTATGCGCGAGACCGTGAATGGTCATTTTCGCACGTTCAAACCGGCGGAGGTTATCTCCAAGTTAGGAGATGAGTTAACAGGCATAAAGGGTGTTCCCAACTCCATCATTAAAGAAATGGATCGGGATGTCAATATGACGGATGACCGTAAGAAGTTTGAGGATGTGTTGCACACAGTGCATAAGGCAGTGTTGGCTACCCTAACAGCTATTGTTCCTGTGGCTAATAGGATGCAGAGTGAAAATAAGTTTTCGTCTTTGGCTAAGACAATGGACAAAGGCATTGCAGTGCTAGCGGCGGCAGGTAATTACCTGTCGTTTCGAAGATATGAAAATGTCTTCAAGTCAGTTTGCACAGATGCTGGCAAAGAAGTGGCTCGCTCTAAGAAGGTTACCGATAATGAGGGGAAGGAGTTTACGCTCTATCTTGCTCCAGAGCCGATTAAAGGGAAACCTTTAGATAACACCAAGATGTTTGGCGGTCAACTACAATACCTCTATAAAGAGGTAGAGACTGCAGCCAAGAGTGGCAAAAACATGGATGGCAAGAAGAAACAGGAAGTTCCTCGTTTCAAAAAGTCACGAGGGGATTTTCGTCCACGACGGTTCACCAGAGGAACCAGACCGAGTTCAAACTTCGGTCAAGGGTTTCGGGGCCGGGGCGCTCGCCCAGGCTGGACCGACAAACACCGCACGGCCAATAGGTCGAGGGTTCAACTCGTCGAGACCTTTCCCCAGGGGCGGGTCCAAGTAGAGGTCCAAACACAAACTTTACAAGTCCCTGCAGCCTCTAAAAACACACAAACTGTAAGCAACTTTGTGGCTGGTAATATTAGTAATCATATTTCTGAGTGGCACAAAATTACTAGTGACCAAGAAATTATAGAAATAGTTAGGGGTGTTCAAATTCCCTTTACACAAATTCCTGTACAAAGTATAATACCTTTTCCATATAACATTCAACCAGTTGAACGAGACGCACTAACTAAACAGGTACATAAATTCTTTGAGAAAGGAATTATACAAAAAGTGACACACTGTTCAGGACAGTTTATTTCAAACATTTTCTCGAGACCGAAGCCTAATGGTGATGTTCGAATGATCCTGGATTTAACAATCCTTAATAAAAGGGTGGAATATCGACATTTTAAAATGTTCTCTCTAGATACGGCACGAGATCTGATTACACCAGATGCGTGGATGGCTAGTGTTGATTTACAGGATGCATATTATACGCTTCCCATAATGGAACAATACCGAAAATTTCTTCGATTTATTTGGGATAACCAACTCTATGAGTTTACATGCATGCCGAATGGCTTAGCTTGTGCGCCACGTTTATTTACTAAATTGCTTAAACCTGTTTTCTCGGTAATGGCGAGGAAGGGTCACATAATGTTTCCATACATAGATGATTCTTTTATTATAGCTTCAACACAAATTGGTTGTGTGAATGCAGTTTTGGATTTATGTGCATTACTCACTAAATTGGGATTTTATGTACATCAACAAAAGTCAGTGTTTAAACCAACAAAACAACTCAAATGTTTAGGGTTTATTCTGGATACACAGTCCCTTACAGTGTCGATAACAGAACAAAAACTAATTAAGTTTATGACTACAGCGACTCAGCTTATTAAGTTATCAAAGCCAAAAATTAGACAGGTTGCTGTTCTTATTGGCATAATGACCTCATATGCACCTGCTGTGTTATATGGGAAGGCCCATATTAAGTCGCTAGAAATAGATAAAAATTTAGCGTTAACACGAACTAAAGGCAATTTTGAGCGAAAGATGTTTATTTCGCAAGAAGGGTTACAGGATATTGGATGGTGGATGCAACATATAGCAAGTTCACCAAATCCAATCCGCATGGCGGAACCTAATACAGTAATTACTACTGATGCTTCGTTAGAAGGTTGGGGAGCTCATCGAGATGGGGTCACAACAGGAGGTAGATGGCTTGATGATGAAAAATCAGACTATATTAATGCACTAGAATTGCGTGCTATTTATCTGGGCTTACGTAGTTTAGTAAAGATAAATAAATCACAGGTTAGAATACTAACTGATAATACTACTGCCATGGCATATATTCGTAACATGGGTGGAACCAAATCAAAGTCTTGCAATCAGTTATCTAAACTGATTTGGAACTGGGCACAGGCTCAACAAGTCTGGCTGACTGTAGCGCATATTCCAGGGTCACAAAATACACTTGCAGATTATAAAAGTAGAAATTTCCATGACCATTTAGAGTGGTCTCTCTCTACACCTTTGTTTAACTTCGTTTGTGAAAAATGGGGTACACCTGAAGTTGACTTATTTGCATCACGAAATAATAACAAGTTACCCTGTTATGTTTCTTGGCATCCTGAACCGGATGCTTGGAAAGTAGATGCGTTTGCTATTACTTGGGAAAATAATTATTTTTATATTTTCCCACCATTTAGCATTATCAGCCGAGTAGTGAGAAAAATCGGCTTGGAAGGGACACATGCGATACTGGTGGTGCCCGATTGGGACACGCAACCTTGGCTGCCAGCAGTTTCACAACTGGCAAAAGATCGTATACGATTCCCAAGAAAACTCGGGAATCTGACGCACCACGGACCGCTAGTGGTTCACGGCGACGTGTCAACGACGCCCCTATTGGCATTCCTTTTCTAAGGAAGCAGCTACAGCAATTTGGATTGGACAGAATTACTGAGGATAGGATAGTATCGGATGCCTGGAGGCCAGGAACTGTCAAAATGTATACAACCTATTTAAAGAAATGGGGTGTACATTGTTTGTTAATGAAAGTTAAACCAACAAATCCAAAGATTTCACAAGTAGCTCGGTTTCTTCGTTCTCTAGAGGATGAAGGACTTTCCTTTGGATCGATTAATGCGGCGAGGTGTGCGTTATCAATTATATTACCTAGAATTGATGGCGAAACAGTTGGAAAACATTATGTTATTTGTTATTTACTTCGTTCAATTTATCAAAGGAATCCTCCAAAACCGAAGTATAGTCGGTTTTGGGATGTTTCTATAGTATTTAAGTTGTTTCAGGCTTGGCCTCACAACTCGTGGTTAGATATAAAACAGTTAGGTTTTAAGGTCGCGGTCCTGTTATTGTTAGTAACCGGACACAGAGGACAGACGATTGTTGCTTTATCCTTAAATGGATTAGAAATAGACAAGCAACAAGCTACGTTTGATTTAGAAAAGTTGCTCAAATCGAACACGTTAGGTGACCCCTTATCAACGGTTCACTTAGACTGTTTTCCGAATGATCGGAAATTATGTGTTGTGTCGGCCATACGGGCTTATATATACAAGACAAAGGATTTACGTGCATCACAACAACTATTAGTGAGCTTTATAAAGCCACATAAGGCGATTTCACGAGACACACTTGCCAGATGGACAATTACGGTGTTGAAATTGGCTGGGGTGGATACGAGTAAATACTCTTCCCACTCAACTAGAGGAGCCATGGTCTCCAAGGCACGGGTGCTTGGTATTTCTGTGAAAAGAATACTAGCGCATGCAGGCTGGAAGACGGCTAAGTCGTTTGCAAAACATTATAATAAACGACTAGAAAAGCCTACCGGCGTTGCAAAGCGTCTTCTCGCCAACTAACAAGAATAGGTGAGAACAAAAATTTAGAATGTTATAATAATAAGAAAGAATGATATTAAGGATAAAAATGAATTATGTAAAGGTCTCCCTAGCCTGAGGCTAGCCTGAGGCTGTTTACCGAGGTAAAATAGTATAGTTATACGAGTCTTACCTTGGTACAGGTGATGGATAACTGTTGTTTTACCGAGGTATAAGCCTCGGATAGATGTGGGCTAGGGCCCTCCCGCCACACCCTGCCACATCTATTCTGTTGGTGTACCTTTTCGGTAAAGTAATAGTATCCATTGTTTGAAAGTCATTTTTATCCTCAATAAGTAGGTTAAGATTGCTGGTACCGGACGTGCTTACCTCTCCCTAGCCCACATCTATCCGAGGCTTATACCTCGGTAAAACAACAGTTATCCATCATCTGTACCAAGGTAAGACTCGTATAACTATACTATATATATATATATATATATATATATATATATATAATATATATATATATACTATATATATATATATATATATATATATATATATATATATATGTGAATTGTTGGTTCTGCAGGCACTGGACCGCTTAACCTCCTATGGTGATGAATGGTGACATTTCACCTGGCTACAGGTGTTAATGTCAACAATACGCACACGCACCCTCTCGCAACCCCAGCACACACACACACGCGATATAACGTAAAACTGGTAATAACAACCAGAGCCGAACCCTTTAACAGGGATGAAAGATCTCCGCGGTTTTCCGGGATTATATATTCACTGATGAATGTTAAACAAAATTCGAAAAAATGGTATGTATATGACACCAGTTGGGTGGTTCGAATCCCTTTCTTATATGACCTTAGATGTAACTAGAACATCAAATCTAAACAAGAAAGGGTTGTGTATGGGCGATAATGCAATCACAACAAGGCTAGTTGAAACCTGATTTCTGGTATTTTTCCACGATTCCCTGCCAATGCTAAACCTATGGGAGAATATCTGCATTTCCGCTTTTTTTTCCCCCGGAGAATACTTTCATCCCAGCTTTAAATTCCCATTAAACTAGATTTAACTAGTTTTTAGCGAAGTCCCTACATAATACGTAATATACAGGAGTTAATTCTCTCTTGGTTTACCAAATTAATACTTACCTGGCGCTTGGCACCACTGGACTGGATTACTCGGAATGAATATCAAGATAATTGGGTCATGGTGCCAGCAGCCTGGACTCTCAGTGGGCAGCACTATAAAGGTCTCCATGAGTGCGCACTGTCATAAGTCGATACTCGACCTGGTATGACCTCAAATGCTTCTAGGACGTAAAAACGAACAAATAACTTCTATTTTTAAATCGTATGAGCGTTTGTGTTAAGCTATGCCCTTTCTTTAAATTGTTGAAGGGTTTTTCGTTTGTTAAACTGGTTTGCATCGTCTGTGCGACATTTAAAGAATACCACACTTGGAATCGGGCTCGTGCATGTGTACCACCGCCATGTGGGGGGTGTCGTCACGTGACACTCGGCCCTGCTGAACCCTGGTACATTAGGTTATGAATTAACCAGTTCGCCCTTCTTTAAGGACCGGACGCGGTAGCCTAATCGGTAGAGCGTAGGCCTCGCGTACGGGATATCGGGCGTTTGATTCCTGGTCGAGTCAAACCAATGACTTAGCAAATTGATACTTGTCGCCTCCTAATCAGGTGCTTAGCATTATTAGTATTGGGACATGGACTGGTTAGCTCAGTGTCAGGATAATGTGACTGAGTGGGATTTAGCGTCATGGTGCTGGTGGCCTGATTTCCCAGTGGGACAGCAGTATAAAGTTGCCATGAGTGTGCACTGTCACAAGTCGGTACCCATCCTGGTATGATTTTAGATGTTGCTAGGATGTAAAACAACAACAAAAGAAACAAAACTGATATGACCTTAGATGTTGCCACCAACCATCTTGGTCTTGGCCTTAATATATATATATGTAAAGCGGAAACTCAAAACCATCGAATTGTACAGCTTTGAGATAGTACGATTGCCATCATATCACACACAGATGAGTGTGTGCATTGACTGACATTCTGGTTGAAGTAACGGAAGTTGGCCTCAGTGATTGTGGGTTAACTCTTCATAAGTATATCCTGCATAGTCGGCCCCAAGAGCCAGGCCGTGCTGCATGTAGGAGGGCTGATTGTATCTTGTTCTGACACCGACTCCTTTCACCTGTTTCAGTCGTGCGAGCTATCGGGTCAAAGCCGGGCGACCTTCCTCATGACCTTCAGTCCTGACGGGTAAGTACATACTGACATACTGTCCTCATTTGGAACCTGTTTTTCATTGCAAAGGCCTATAAAGGGAATGAGAGAAATAGGCCAATAGAATAGAGCTAGGATGCTTTTATAGATGTCTAGTATTAGATGTAATAGAGGTAAGAGTGCTTTAAAAATCTGTATGAAGTAATAAGAATATACTGTCAATATGTCATTGTAGTCACACTAAAATAACGGTGTCGCTTTTAACCTGACATTAAGGCAGTGGGTAGAGACTAGTCTGGGCATTTTTACCGCGACAAGTGCAGTCCAGAATAGCAGGTCTAAATATATACACCGTGTAGGACTAGTTCACACTGCTCATAATTCTGGGGATCTTTCCATCGGACATTGTAGTTGTTCGGTCTGCAGGCCAGCGTTGTATCTCAGTGGGGAAAACACATTAGGCGCTGCCTTCATGTCTTTGCGACTTGTCCATACCTGATTCTGAACTAATCGGTGAACACCCTGATCCCCCGCTCTATCCCCCAATTTCATTTGCTGGAGGTAATTGGGACATGTTTTTTTTTAGCAACTGTTAAACAAATCCACATATGAATTATAATAGGCTATACTTAATTACAATGCTATATATATATTATATCTATCTGCCAGAGTTTTCTACTGGAAGATAGCCTTATTATCGCCCATTCATGTTTCATTATTTATAATTGGTAGTCTATTTGATATAATTGGTTAGCCTTCATTATCGCTCACTCATAATGCTCTATTTGTTACTGATAGTCTATTTGGTTATTGCCGTGGGGGTGATGACAAAGGGAAATGTTTTGCCTACAGCAGGAATCGAACCCACATCTTTTGCTTTCCGGGTCAGTGTGCTAACCATTACACCACCTAGGCTCCCTGATGTCACCCCCCCCCCCCCTATCCTCGCTCACCTGTCTGTGTGGCGCATTGCCTGAGAGGTCACTGCAGACCACTACTGTGTAAATGCGTTCGTTTATTCAGTAACGATGTAGTGTTAGAAGTGACATTAGGTATCCCAAACACAGGCTGATTACTTGTTGAAAATGTCAAATTCTGTCAAAAAATGCTCCACTTCAGCACCATGGCAAAATAAACCACAAAGGGTTCTTACAAATTTATTACAGCAGAAACAACCTTTGTTCTCTTACCTTTAAGCTGGTCTTGGATGCATTTAATTAATAATAAAAAATAAGCCTGATATAGCTAAATAAAAACTACTACCAACTCCCACTTTTCAGGCTCAATCCATGGTAATTCCCAGGTGCAGATGTGTCATGGTATCCCTAGTAGAATTATCTAGTATACATCCAATTTGTGCAACAACGCCATTTGTTGATCAAAGTACCCAGGAAAAAGGTACTAATACCCCTAGAAAGGTGAGATTCCGAGCTTTCCATTGATATAAAATTGTATATGTTTGAATTTTAGAGAAAATGCAAAAGAATTGTTTGAAATTTGAAGTTACAAAGATTTCCATTTGAAGTGCTATTTTCTACTGAAAATATAATTTTAAAACCCTTAAAAGTTGGTATTGAATTAAAGATAATTTAATTTCCTGTCCAATCATAATTACCAGCCCTCATGCGAACCTATGGCGCTCATGCGCACGGCGATTTAATGACTAAAAATTGGGGGGTATTTTATTTTATTTTTTAAAATTTCTTTTTGGGGTACATTAGTAGTTTAAGCAGGAGAACAGGGGCCGTATGCAGGAAACAGTGTTACGCGAATTTGAGTTTAGGCTTTAAACGCGTATAGCTAACACCGACCGGGCGAAATATGTCAAGTGGTATGCAGGAGCGCCTAAACGGCCAGTGTTAGCTAAACGTGAAATTATTTATAGATTTGGGAATTCCCTCTGGGTCTCTACCCATATATTAGGCTTAAATATATTAAATGCCATCATATTTAACAGAATTAGATACGCAATAAGTGAAATTTGATGAAATTAACCGTAAATTCGAAGCAATATTAACGCTGCGGCCGTAACGGCGGCGATATTAACGGTTATATTTTCGAATCGACGAGCGTAAACTAAACAAATCGCTAATACATTGCCGCCAATGCGTAGACGTCGGCCAGTATGGATGTCGGCGGCGGTCGCGACGGCGGCGATTTGTTTACTTTACGTTCGTCGATTCGAAAATATAAGTATTAATATCTCCGCCGTTACGGCGGCAGCGTTAATATTGCTTCGAATTTAGGGTTAATTTAATCATATTTCACTTATTGCGTATGTAATTCTGTTAAATATGACAGCATTGAATAGATTTGGGTAGGACCGTACGCTAACACCGACCGTAAACCTGCTATGAAAGGGGTTTAGGGTAAACGCGCGGTGTTAGCGTAACACCGCTTCCTGCATACGGAATTTTGCTCGCTAAACTGGAAATCCCGCCGCTAAACGGGAAATCCTGCGCTAAACGCGTTTTGGAGCCGTAACACCGACACCTGCATACGGCCCCTGGTCTTCCTCATTCCACTGCTCATTGCCCTAGTTATAAATTTGGGAGCAATACAAAATGCTATCTTTTTAGCTTTGAGCAGGACCGATAGAATAACAACCTAAAAACATCCATATCTTCCTTAATATTATATCAATTTTGATGAATGAAGTGTCATTTTCTTTCAAATTCAATATCCTAACAAGTGAAATCCATTAAATCAAGCTCAAACCTGTTTTTAAAAATCTCTTGGGATACCTATGTGGTCGTAGTACTTATTACCTGACTGGCCATGTGCAAGGATTTTTGCTGCTTTTGAAGAAATGTTTAAAATCATTGTAAAATTAAAATAATTCACATTTATCAAAGTTTATTATATAGATTATAATGTAAATAGAAAGAGCATATTGAGGATAATACAATCTCCAGATTTCATGGAATTATCTTGTACATGTGTTTTTCTGTTCCATTTCAAAATTGTGCATTTTTTGCCAGATTTGATCACAATCATTATAAAATTAAAATAATTCACATATGTCAAAGCATATTGTATATACTGTAAATAGAAAGAGCATATTGACGATAATAAAGCCTGAAGATTTCATGCAATTATCTTGTACAGGTGATTTTCTGTGTCATTTTATACTTGCTCAAAATTGGGCAGTTTGTCACATTTGATCATAATCATTGTAAAATTAAAATAATTCATATATATCAAAGTGTATTTTATATAATGGAAATAGAAAGAACATATTGAGCCTAATAAAACCTGAAAACTTCATGCAATTATCTTGTATGGGTGATTTTCTGTGTCATTTAAAACTTTCTCAAAATTGTTCATTTTTTACCTAATTTTATCACTTGCCAAATTGAGCTCTGGAGCATTTTGGATCTATTTCTATCAACTTTTCCCAATCGTATGCGGTCCTGAAAAAAGATAGAGGTGACAAGACTCGTCTATAGGTCAGGGAGAAATAAGAATAATCTATCTTGGGTCCTAACAGATGAAATCCATTAAATTAAGCTCAGACCTGTTTTTTTAAATCACTTGGGATACCTAGTGACATACTGCATAAAGCATCTCCTACCTGTTTCCTATAATTATAAATAGAAGTGAGTGAAATTAACGCCACGAAGCTGATATGCCAGCTAATTTGTCCCTCGTATCACGCCGGATGTGCTGGGTTTTACGTGTTGATTTTATTCTGTTGGGTAAAACCACACGGAAAACTTTGATTAATATGTTATAGTAGCTTCTATTGTCTTATGTAAAATTGTATAATGCGTTGAAGCCATACAATCAATTCACTACATTTGATCCTACATATCCAGTTTAGATACCGCAGCTGTTACACGTGTATTGCTGCGTAGAAGGTAGTCAATTTAATACAGGGATGTATGAAACCCGACTTCCGGGTATTTTCCGCGATTTCCAGACAATGCTAAACCTATGGGAGAAATCAGTATTTCCGCTTTTTTTCCCGGAGACCACTTTCATCCCTGTTAATAGAACTTTGACTCCCGGTAGTCAAGTCAGGCAAGCCTTGGTGTGCAGTATTTGGCTTTGGTTTGTATGTTCTCCCGTCAAAAAACAGGACGCGGTAGCCGAATCGGTAGAGCGCAGGCTTCCCGTGCGGAAAGTTGGCTGTTCTAATCCCAGCTCTGTCAAACTGATGGCTTATAAATGTTATAGTTGTCGTTACCTAGTCTTGTGCCGGCATTAATAGGATATCAAGGTATCAAGCTAATAATAAATATGACTGTGTGGGATATTGGGTCATGGTGCCAGCGACCTGCTCTCCCAGTCGGGCAGCATTAGAAAGTCACTTTTAAGTGATATAAGATATAAGATATAATGCCCGGTACACACCTCCCGTATAAAACCTAAAACTGCCTGTTTCGCGACAAAGTTTGGGTTTCAGTCTTTAGGTGTGTGACCCCCTATCACACCAGAGCCTTGCGATTACGACTTAAAACTCAGTTTTAGGTTTTATACGGGAGGTGTGTACAGGGCTTTTATAAGATTTGAAAAATGAATCGGGCAGTTTTAGTCGGGAAACGGGACAGGTCGGGTTGTGATGGGTCCCGTCGGGCAGTCAGTTTTAGTGTGTGAATCGTATACAGGAGGTGTGTACCAGGCTTAAGAATCAACCTAATATGTTCGTTTGTGTATATATATATATATACACATTTTAATATGTTTTATGTGCGAATATGGATAAAACATTAAAAAATATATGTATATTTCTGCATAGGGATAAAATATTTAAAAAATATTTTTTTATTAATATGGCAAAAACCAGCAGATTAGGCAAGCTTCATTTCCATGTCCGCTCCACCCTTATATGCATTGAGGCTCGGTGGATTGTTAATAAGACGAGCTGTTTCTCAAAACTATGTATTAAAAATATATAAAGACTAAGCAACAGCAATAGTTTATGTATGCCTTGTCTTGCCGTAATGCGCACATAAAACCATTGACCATAACCTGGCCTACATAGTGCTGTTTTTGTGTGATTTTTTTTGCGGGGTGTTTTTTTTGCCTCCTCCAGTTGCTTGAACCACTTCCCCATTGTGATAGAGTGGTGAGGACGACAAGGAAAACTTGTGTGTGTGGGGGCGGGGTGCTGCAACTGAGTAGTTACTATGGAAGCTGCTTAGAATTTAATATTTCATTTGATACGCTGGGGTGTGTGTGTGTGTGTGTGTGTGTGTGTGTGTGTGTCGCTCGCTCGCTCTACGCAGAAGGCAGCCGTTAACAAGTAATGTAATGGGTAAATCTCCTTCATAGTAACCACGTACTGTTAAAGCATGAACACTGTATGGCCTCATTCTTTTGGGGATGGGCTGGTGAGCCATTCTGCAGTGTCTGTTCTCTTGAAACTTTTTATTTTTGGTCCATTGTTGCTCACAGGAGAGTGGTGGTAATATATACCTGCCCGACATGTTGCCAGCAAATAACCGGTTTTGGCTAATTATGTAGGGATACATACATACATACATACATACATACATACATACATACATACATACATACATACATACATACATACATACATACATACATACATACATACATACATACATACATACATACATACATACATACATACATACATACATACATACATACATACATACATACTACATACATACATACATACATACAATATTTACGTACATACATACATACATACATACATACATACATACATACATACATACATACATACATACATACATACATACAATATTTATATCCGAATAAAGCTCACGTTCTCAGCTTTCCATTGATGTATAATTTGTTATATTTACTTGATCCACCGACCTATCAAAACGTGATTTATACAGCCTAATTATCCACCTATCCAGCTCTAAGGAAATGTCAATGCCCGTGGTTATTTAATATGCACTCCGTGTTGGTTGTTCAGAGGTAGCCAGCCTCATTTGCATTCCCACAACCAAGAGCTTGTACATGGCTGGTGAATGAGACTCCTTTCAAACTTGCTCAAAATTGGGGAATTTTTGCCAGATTTGATCACAATCATTGTAAAATTAAAATAACTCACATATGAGCCTGTCTCAAAAGGTGATAACTCTTTTTTTGTTGTCCATTGTAACGATTGACACAAAACAGCACAGAAACGGTTACACTGAAAACACAAGGACATTTGCTTCAAATTAATATGTATTCTCTTGGGATTATGAAACACCATGTAAAAAACAAATCAGTTTATCCTGAGCAAATATATAGGCAGATAGTGTGTTGATCATTACAAAGGACAAAGTTATAGGCAGATAGTATGTTGATCATTACAAAGGACAAAGTTCTGTCCCATATTGCTTAGCACCTTTTGAGACAGTCTCATATGTCAACGCGTATTCTATATTCTGTAAATAGAGCATATTGCCGATAATAAAGCCTGAAGATTTCATGCAATTATCTTTTATGGGTGATTTTCTGTGTCGTTTTAAACTTGCTCAAAATTGGGCATTTTGCCAGATTTGATCATAATCATTGTAAAAATTAGAATAATTCACATATATATCAAAGTGAATTGTATATAATGTAAATAGAAAGAAGATATTGAGCCTAATAAAGTCTGACAATTTCATGCAATTATCTTGTACGGGTGATTTTCTGTGTCATTTTAAACTTTCTCAAAATTGTGCATTTTTTACCAGATTTTATCACTTGCCAAATTGAGCTCTGGAGCATTTTGGACCTATTTCTATCAACTTTTCCCAATCGTATGCGGTCCGAAAAAAAATAGCGGTGACATGAATCACCTGTAACTTGTAAGTCCGGGAGAAATAAGAATATTCCATCTGGGGTGCAAACCCAGCTCCAAAAGTGCTCCACTGCTAAATTTGAAAAATGGTGAGTTGTGGGAAATTGTAGTTTTTAGCATTTTTGAAGATCCATATCTTCAAATGTAACTATCTCATACGCCTAGATCTCTATATTCTCTTTATACAGGCCATGGAATCACCAGAAAAAAAAAATTAGAAGTGACATAGGGTGATTAGTTTTAATTTTGGGGAACACAAAAATGTAGGTTTGGATGGGCCTAATGGGGGACCTCCGACTTTTTAGTTCAAATTCCTGCCGTTCGCATCGCCACTGAACCAGTGGGCCTATTCGGCACACTGTCACACTGCAAACCCAATGGCTATGAGCAATCTTCATACAGAAAAAGTCAAATATCTCTAAAACCACAACACCTACAGACAAACCGCTTGGAATACATATAGAAAACATACAAGGAATAGATTATATTAAATTTATAAGGTTAGGGTTCTGTATTTCTATTAATTTTGAATGAAATAGACGTTTTTCACTGCGCGTACCGACAAACTCAATGCATTGTCAATGGCAGTGAGCAATCTTCATACAGAAAAAGTTTAATATCTCTAAAACCACACCACCTAGAAGCAACCCGCTTGGTATACATATAGAAAACATACAACGAATAGATTATATTAAATTTATAAGGTTAGAGTTCTGCATTTCTATTAATTTTGAATAAAAATTGACCTTTTGCACTGCGCGTACCGGCGAACTCAGTGCATTGTCAATGGCCGTTTAGGACCACTGGTACCGATGCGCCATCTAGTGTCAACAAATGAACTACCCCGGATGTCCCCCATTAAGTAACAACCTAAAAACGCCTATATCTTCCTTAATATTAGAGCGATTTTGACAAATGAAGTATCATTTTGTTTCAAATTAAATATCCTAACAGATGAAATCCATTAAATTAAGCTCAGACCTGTTTTTTAAAATCACTTGGGATACCTGCTATAACCGGACGCGGTAGCTGAGTCGGTAGAGTGCAGACTTTCCCCGTGTGGAAGGTCAGAAGTTTGTTTCCCAGTCGAGTCAAACCAGTGACTTATAAAAATTGATACGTGTTGCTACCCAGGCTGCCACTCGGCATTAATAGGATATGGTAAGGACTCTTTAGCACAGTATCAGGATAACATGACTGCGTGAGATATTATAAGATAATGGTGCTAGTGGCCTGGTCTTCCAGTGGGACAGCACTATTAAGTTGCCTTGACTGTGCAGTGTACCCATCCTGATCTGACCTTAGATGTTTTTTTTTTTTTGGTACATTAGTTGTTTAAGCAGGGGAAATTTCAGTCGCAGGCGATTGGTCTTCCTCATTCCACTGCTCCTTGACCTATCCTAATAATGCCGAGCGCCTGGCTAGGAAGTATCAATTTTTAAGTCATTGGTTTGACTCGACCAGGATTCGAACCCACCATCTACCACACGGAAGACAGACGCTCTAACTCATTTGGCCATCCCGTCTGGTTGTTGTTGCTTTATGTTGCTAAGACATAAAGCAACAACAAACAACCATATATGCATACCATTAAAACATTGTTCGTATTATTGTGTTACTGTGTATAAAGATTGGGGAAAGGTATGTTTTCCTTCTGACACCCACGCACACGCACGCAGACACACACACGCACAGCGTCGCTTTGAGATAGGAAGGACACTTGACACATATTTGTGTCGATGTGTTTCAGCCCATTCAATTAGCCATTAGCAGGAGAAGGCAGGGGCGTACGCATCCTAATACATTCCGACTGCGCATGCCCTGAAAACGGCGTCGAGAGCAACACCCAGGTGTACTGCCATTGAGTTTGCCGAAACGCGTAGGGCAAAACTTCGATTTTGTCCAGAATTCATAGGAATACATAACAATTTGGCATAAACATGGGTGCACACATGCAATATAATGATATAATAAATATATTTAAGAAAAAAAAACTAGCCATAGTTAAGCATTCTGAGCTAAGAAACATACAATTCCACACAAACAAATGCATACGGCAATTGAGTTTGCCGATACGCGTAGGCCAAAACTTCAACTTTATTCAAAATTAATAGAAATACTTGACAATTTGGCATAATCATGGATGCACACATGCACTATGATGATCATATGAATATATCTAAGACAAAACTAGCCATAGTTAAGCATGTTGAGCTAAGAAACATACAATTCAACACAAAACAATCAGTCACTTTAAGGCTGATATCTACATAACCATTATTAATTCTTGTTCTAAATAATAAAATGCCAAATGTGTCAACAGACACTTGTTTCAGAGAAATATATAACCAATATCTGATTAACCCTCTCATTTTCTAGCTATGTCATTAACCATAGGATATAAATAAAATAAGTAAAACTGACGAGCTATGGCTCTAACACTAGTCTGAGTGATCAGAGTTGTCTAGATCTAAATGCAGATGGCATAAGATGTGCAGATTAGATTGATGTAAATCCAATACTAGATAATAGATTCACATCTTAATTTATTATATGAGCCTGTCTCAAAAGGTGCTAACTCTTCGTTTTTTTTGTCCATAGTAATGATTGACACAAAACAGCACAGAAACGGTTACACTGAAAACACAAGGACATTTGCTTCAAATCAATATGTATTCTATTGGGATTATGAAACACCATGTAAAAAAACAAATTAGTTTATCCTGAGCAAATGCATAAGTAGATAGTGTGTTGATCGTTACTATGGACAAAGTTTTGTCCCATATTGCTTAGCACCTTTTGAGACAATCTCATATATATATATTTTAGTTGGTATTCTACATTTCAAACAGGAGCTGAAATCAGCTGAAAGTAGCACATTTTTATAGAAGCAGCCAGTGTCTTAGCATGCGGCATGTGCTTCTCACTGGTTTGTTTTTCTTCCACGCATCCCACA
Organism: Branchipolynoe longqiensis; assembly: GCA_030323885.1. Taxonomy (NCBI): domain Eukaryota; kingdom Metazoa; phylum Annelida; class Polychaeta; order Phyllodocida; family Polynoidae; genus Branchipolynoe; species Branchipolynoe longqiensis. The sequence continues at coordinate 70,555,907 of CM059189.1, forward strand.
ATGCACCATGCGGCTGGAATGGCAAACTAGTCTATTGCGTGTGTACTTCGTAGAATGTTCATTGTTGGTTGAGACCAAAATAAATCTAATTAAAATGGACAATTATAACAAGTTTAGCCGAAGTTGGTGGTTTTGTTTCCTTCATAAGAAGTGCTTTTCGTTTATCTTAGTGGGGTTGGGGGGGGGGGGCGGCTTGAATATAATATATATATAGCTTTCAAGCGTCAGGGGGACTTCTACTTCTAGCATTTCTCTCCACACAATCTCTACTCGTTATGGCAGCGTATCCTTCATTCCTTGGGTGATGTGCGATGATGGGAGAGGCGGAAGCGGGAGGGTAAATCAGGTGGCAGAGTGTCTACCGGTGACGGTGTAGGTGGTCCTATCGATCCTGCTCAGTAGACACATTTGCAGTTTGGACTATTTTCCGTTCCAACCCAGCTTGGGCTATTTTCCGTTCCAACCAGTGGTCTGCAACTGGTTCATCAAAGGCTGTAGTATGTGTTGTCCTGTCTGTGGGAAAGTGCATATAAAAGACCCCCTTGCTGCTTATTGAAAAGAGTAGCCTATGTGGCGGCAGCGGGTTTCCTCCAAAGAAATAAGTTAGAATGACCATATGTTAGACGTCCAATAGCCGATGATAAATAAATCAATGTGCTCTAGAGGCGTCATTAAATGAAACAAACTTTTAAGATGGGAGAGGAAACACAGGCTTCTCCCCCCCCACCCCCTCCCTCCCCTCACCTCCCTTTAGCTGATACCTTCTTACTAATACAAAGGTTGCCAGTTGTACCACTCACTCGGTTGTATTCTGGGTGCTGGTTCTATTATGATTGTTTGGTTTTTCAGGTAACTAACTGATCCAAGTTGTCTACATGTTGAATATTAGTGTTTCGGGGTATTCCATACATTGTACTACATACAGGCATCACCGTTCCTATGCCCCCTGCCCTTAAAGTGCGGACTTCAGGGAAGCGTCGAGTTGGGAGAAATGATCATTGTCGTTCATCTGATTGGAGCTAATTGACCTAGTTGTGAGTGACCTCTGACCTGAGGTGACCTCTGCCGTCACCAGGTGGCATGTGAGTGACGCCCATCAATAAGCCCTTCCGTTGGATGGGTGGGTGGGTGGGTTACATTGAGGGTAGCAGGTGTCTCGTCAATAACTAACAACTCGAAATTGTTGTAGTAACAAACAAACCAAAAGAAAAACAACAAAAACTAACTATTGTATATCGAAACATGCGATTTTTTAGAAATTGTTTTGAAGGATTGGTTTCTTTGGTTTTAATTTTCATGAATCACTTTTCTTTCTTTTAAATTTTGATGGAGGTGGGAATAATTGCGTTGGGTAATTAGTTTAGTAAACAGGTGCCCGCTGTTATCATCAGTGCCGATAGAGTAGGCCTATGTTCAGCGATAATCAGATGGTCATTATATGGGATGAGATAGTGCATGTTTTGCACGTCAATCAAGCAGTGAAAATTAAGGCGAAAGAGTGTCCAGATACCCCCAAACATATATAAATATTACTGTGGGAAAACACAGTCGAGATAAGTAGTGGCTAAAAGAGAAGGACATGAATACCATGTTGTGTTTTTTTCTGTTTTTGGTTCTTTACAAAGACCTTTATTTTTATACCTGTTGTTTCCTAGCCAGGCGCTCGACATTATTAGGATAGGATAGGGCAGGAACTGATTGGCTCAGTGTCAGGATAATGTGACTGAGTGGGATATCAGGTCATGGTGCTGTTGGCCTGGTCTCCCAGTGGGGCAGCATTATAATAAAGTCGCCATGAGTGCGCACTGTCACAAGTCAGTACCCGTCCTGATATGACCATCGATGTTGCCAGGATGTAAAACGCCAACAACAAAACTAGATATGTCCCTTGTCACTTACCGAGCTCTCGCACTAAAAGTATTGATGGTATTCTATTTTTTAATGTGGATTGTGTCCCATTTGTACAACTTGTTTATTGGGATGGATGCTTGTGGGGTTTTTGCTGTGTGTTTTTGCTTAGTCACCAATTGCTATCGGTGCTTTTATATTGGCGCTGTCTAATCGAGTTATCATGGCGGCTCTGAATTGTTTCCAGAGTGGGTTTTTTTCAGTATACAGACATCAGCCTGGCAGGTTTGGGGAAGAAATGGCAGAAACACCCACTGCGTATATTGTCTGATGGTCATCTTTATTTAAAGGGCCAGTAACGTAACGAGAAGGCAGTAATATACAATGTATGTTGTGACATTATGACATACCTAGTGTGATGGTGTGGGTGGGGGGTGAGGGGTGTGGCGCTCTGTGTTGGATGAAAACTTTGCTGAGACACGCCCACAGACACCAATGCATTCTACTAAAACCTCTGAGTAGTTCAAACTATTATTTGTAAATAATTGTAGTTATATTTATTCCTTCGGACAAAGGAATTTCAATGCTGAAACACTGGCCTTCTCGTTATGTTACTGGCCTTCAGTACCAATCCTGATATGACCATAGATGTTGCTAGGATGTAAAATGCCAACAACAAAACTAGATTTGTCGCTTACCGAGCTCTCACTCTAAACGTATTGATTGCATTCTATTTTTAATGTGGATTGTGTCCCATTCGTACAACTAGTCTACTGGGATGGATGCTTGTGGGGCTTTTGGTGTGTGTTTTTGCTTAGTCACCAATTGTTATCGGCGCTTTTATATTGGCGCTGTCTCATCTAGTTATCATGGCGGCTCTGAATTGTTTCCAGAGTGGTTTTTTCAGTATACACGCATCAGCCTGGCAGGTTCGGGGAAGAAATGGCAGAAACACCCACTGCGTATATTGTGTGATGGTCATCTTTATTTAAAGGGCCAGTAACGTAAGCAAGTCATCTTTAAAAGGAAACTAAAATATTGTTTATATCATAATTAAATCAAACTCAGGGATAAAAAATCTCTACGATTTCGCGATTCTTGATGTTCACAAAGTGACAATATATATAACCGCAATTGGTTAGTCTGAATCCCGTTCTTATGACATTGCATGTTACTAGAACATAAAATCCAAACAAGAGTTTGGCATTGGCGATAATACAGTGACAATAAGGACAGTTGAAACCAGGGCCGCGTTCATGGTCCGTCTCGGAGGCGCCGCGGAGACGTCTCGGCGATGCTTTTTTGGTCTATTTGCGTTCAGGGTGCGTCTCGGCGTCGCCTCCCTTTTCAGTCTGGAGATGAAAAGCGCCTCGAAAATGGCCGCTGTTATTCATTGGTTTCATCCAATCAGAGCGCAGCTTTTCCATTGCAAATGGCCGCTGCCTATGCAGGCTGCCATTTTCGAGGTGGCCAACAGCTAAATCCGTTCAGACTAGCGTGATGTCAGGTCCGTCGCCGAGGCGCCTCTGAGACGGAGCCTGAACGCGGCCCTGACTTCCTATATTTGCCCCGTGATTCAATGACGGTGCTAATCCTATGGGGGAATATCCACGTGGGGTATCCCTACCCAGAAATTGTTTAGGGTGTAGTGTAGTGCAGATTCCGTATGAAGCCTGGAAAGCCTTCATTTGCCTTTAGACTATCTCTAACTTCATTTGCCCCATTTCAAGAACTTGAAGAGCCTTGAATTTAACCTATTTTGGGTAATTAGTCTTGAAAAGCCTTGAATACCATTAAACTGTCCCCACTGATCTAAATTACTCTGAACTCGCTATTTTCCATTGTTCCCCCCCTCCCTTGAAATCCAAATGAAAATAGTCATGAATTCCTATCAATAGCAGCCTTGAAAATAACCTTGGATTCCATATCTTCACATGCGTATGGACTCTGGTAGTGTAGTGTAGTGCACACGCGTGGTCATGATCAGAATTTTAATCGTAGTGTCACTGTGACCCCTGAGTACGTTTACTTGGAAGATCCAAAAACAGGTGCAGATATCGCACCGTATCCAACTTCCGCCGTGTAAACTGAAGCTACTCCCCGAGGTGCTGGGTCGCAGCTTCAGTCTCTACTGAGGCACCACCTGAAATATAAAGACTCACAGGCAGTATATCTGTCAGCATGCTATTGGGTGTGTTCTGATTAGTTGGTTGGCTGTTTTACGTCCTGGCAACATTTATGGTCATATCAGGATTGATACCGACTTGTGACAGTGCGCACTTATGATGACTTTATAGTACTGCCCCACTGGGAGACCAGGCCGCCAGTACCAGGACCTAATATCACACTCATTATGCAGAGACTGAACTAACCAGTCCTTGCCCTATCCTAATAATTACCAAGCGCCAAGCTAGGAAGCGACCAACTATACATTTGGTAAGTAATTGCTTTGACTCGACTGGGAATCGAACTCCAGACCTTGCGCTCTAACTATTCGGTCATCGTGTTCGGTGTCTGCTCTCGTAATAACCATTTGCTAAGTACATCCTTGGTATAACTATAGATGGGGTCATTTAAGTTCAGAATTGAATATTTGACCAATAAAACCATAGTGAACAATTGCATCCGCTTTAAAAAAAATTTAATTTTTGTTAAATCTTTGTTCCATCAGCATTCTCCTATCTATTCCTGGCAGTGAATGCATTGTGACGTCATAACAAATAGAATGGCATATAACTACGGTAATGCACATTTCCTACACTAAGAGAAACAGGAATATTCCTGGACCAACTTAATGCATATTTCCTACATCAAGAGACTATAGACAATTAGGTTTTATCATGTATATATAGAAGATAATGGACAATATCCACCAGCCTCTGATGTCACGGGCGCGGTTGTCGAATCAGAGCGCGGGCCTCACGTGCGGGAGATCGGGAGTTCGGTTCCCGGTAAAGTCAAACCAATGATTTATAAAAATTGATACTTGTCGCTTCCTAGACTGGCGCTCGGTATTATTAGGATAGGGCAAGTAACGGTTAGCTCAGTTTCAGGATAATGTGACTGAGTGGGATATCAGGTCATAGTGTCAGTGGCCTGATTTCAAAGTGGGGCAGCACTATAAAGCCGCCAGGAGTGCACACTGTCACAAGTCAGTACCCGTCCTGATATGACCTTACATGTTGCCAGGACGTGAAACTCCCAACCAACCCTCTGATGACTGTGGCAAGAATTAATGTGGGTGGCATATCACTGCGCAGCATGCTACACAGAAAAGGTATAATAGACCATTTCCATTATAGAGCGCCCCCCCCCCCCCGGTGATGGCAGTTACCAGAACTAATGTCATGGAGGGAAGCTTACCGCGCATGTTTCTCAGAAAAGGTGTTTCATATAGACATTAATGCACATTTGTGCTTAAATCGCATTTAAGATGCACCAAGAAAGACAAATGTCAAATGTTGTAAAAAGAACTTCCAGAAGCAGCCATCTTTCCCAGATCGAGTAATATACAGGCATGAGCATTTCCCGCCAATTGGCTGATTTCCGCCAATTAAATGCTTCCTGGGCTGTTCATGAGATATTATAACAATTAAACAAGTATTACCATATTACAAGGACTGCCAGCTGAAGGAGTATAAGACAATAAAGTAAATAACTGAAACTATTAACTATGGTATAGGTGTATTATTTATATTATTGACTTATCATTTATGCAAGATTACAAGAAAAACACTTCTGTATTCTTAGAGCACTGCCTTATCTTACCTTATGTCACAGGTGAAGAGTGAAATTTCTCCCTCCAAAGTGGCTACCAAATTGCACCAATTGTGTCCTACTTGTAAACAAATTTCTCCGTGGGAGGGGGGTGGCCCCCCCCCCTCCCTACACCCCCCCCCCTACTTGGCCTTTGGCCGAGTTTTGAGGCTTGCGCCCACAATCAGCTAACTTGTTTTACTTCTCTGCTCATGTCTGAATATATACACTGACAAGGAAAATGTTCCACATATAAGACATGTTGTGGTTTATAACATCGCCTACTGGAAGCCAGAGGACGAATTTATATTTGGAGTTCACAGCCTTAGTATCTAATGTTAATGGATTATTTTTTTAATTTCATTTATTAAAAATATTAATTGTATTAAAAATAAAAGGACAGTTAACGAAGACGGCCACTTTAATTAATACATTCCGCTGTTATGGATTTTCACAGCAGAATCCGTTTCCATTTGTGCAAGCAACAAATGTCATGGTAGAGTGAAAATATTAGTTTAGTATCAATAAAAGGTAGACATTGAAATTTAATTAAATTCTGTTTTTATAGAAACAAACAGAAAACACTTGAAAACAGCCGAAGAGACATTAGATATATGCCATCCAGCATGTGCACTAATCACTCAGCAATTGATTGATTGGTGGTCTCTTTACGCTGTGTTGGTGTATTTTGTGTTCAACCGTCGCCTTTACATAAAAATTTAAAAACATACGGTCAAGTATATGTCAAAAGACACCCATGAGTTAGCTCATAATTATCAAATGGTGGTCAAATAAAATTGGTTTAATAAATTATATCACCCAGTACCTATGGTGACACAGCCGAGAATTGCTATATAATATATGTTGCCTGTGTAAGTTGGGAATGGCGGTACCAGCGGCTGGTTGGTTGTTGGAGTGTTATGTCCTGGCAACATCTAAGGTCATATCAGGATGGGTACCGACTTGTGACTGCGCAATCATGGCGACTTTATAGTGCTGCCCCACTGGGAGACCAGGCCACCACAACCACGATGTGATATCCTACCCAGTCACCTTATCCTGACACTGAGCTAACCAGTCAATGCCCTATCCTAATAATGCCGAGTGCCTGGCTAGTGACAAGATTCAATTTTCAAGTCATTGGTTTAACTCAACCAGGGTTCGAATCCCACAATCTACCAAATCAGGCATATTGTTTGTTGTTGTTTTACGTCCTAGCAACATCTAAGGCCATATCAGGACCGGTACTGACTTGTGACAGTGCGCACTCATGCCGGTTTTATAGTGGTGTCCCACTGGGAAACCAGGCCGCCGCCACCATGACCTGATATCCCACTCAGTCACATTATCCTGGCACTGAGCCAACCAGTCTCTGCCCTACCCTATTAATGCCAAGCGCCTGGCTGGGAAGCGACAAGTATCAATTTTTATGTCATTGGTTTGACTCGACCAGGGTTCGAACCCACAATGAACCAAATCGGGAGACAAACGCTCAACTCATTCGGCTACCCCGTCTGGTAGGCAACGGTACCAGCGGTAATGTACTATTACTAATGAAGTCAACGCGCGATCTAAGCCGACGAGCACCCGACACTGACGGAAAGACTTATGCCTGGTACACACCTACCGTTTGTGCGCGCACACCTCCCGTTTACCATCGAAAACTGCCCGTTTCGCGCACAAAAATCGCTAGGTGTGCACCCCCCGCGCACACCTAGCGATTGCGATTCGCGCATAAAACTCAGTTTTTAGTGCTAAAAGCGGCCGTTTACGATTGCGATTCGCGATTCGAAAAAACGAATCGGCTCGTTTTCAGTTTTAAGCGGGTCGGGTTGAGTCGCGAGTTTTAGTGCGCGAATCCTATACGGGAGGTGTGTACTAGGCATAAAAGCCGCTTAACCTCGATGAGGCAATGCACAATCAACCAACTGCCAGCAGCTGGAGTCAATAAGTGGGGAAATATGAAATGGGCGCGACTCAGTAGTGTACACGGCTACTGCGTGCTAACTGTTAGTAGGTTAAAGCTGCATAGTCCGATGAAAACATCGAATTTTCAAAACCAAAACAATTATCTAGATTTTTTTATACATATCTAACTTAGATGATGGTGCACTTATTAAACATTTGCCGTCACATTTAAGGGCATACTGAGTCAATTAATAGAACCTGTTACTGCAGAAGCCTACGGTGTTAGACTTTTGGCAAGCTTGCTAAAATTAACTTAGCGTGTTTCCATTTCAAATATCTCAAAAGTTAGTGATTTAAAATAAACTTACTTCAAACTAAAGTAAGGTAGATTATAATGAACAAGCTAATATGTTTATCTCAGAAAATGAGAGAAACTCAAAACTATCAGACTATGCAACTTTAACAAAGTGATGTAATGTAAGGTAGAGGGGTTCGGTGTTGCTAGGATTTATTATTATATGTTTGTAGTTTAAAAAACACAAAAAAACAACCAATAGGAGCAGAACTGAGAAAACAAGTAAGCCAGGGAACGCTATGCTATGCGGGGAACATTTCTCGTTAGCGTCCCGCTAATGTAGCAGTCACACTACGACGACAAGCGGCGACGACAGCTCTGCGACAGCGACCTCCGGTGTCGCGCAGGTGTCGCGCAGGTGTCGCCGCGACACCTGCGCGACACCTCCAGTTTCTCTACTCTTTCTCCACTGTCGCCGGGTTGTCGTGGGGATTTTGGACATGTTGAAAAACTTCTACGACAGCCGACGACAGCCGAGGTTGCGGCACTGTCGCGGCACTGTCGCACTGCCGCGGCACTGTCGCGGCACTGTCGTCTTGTGGTTAAGCTGTAGTTGCTTCTCTCTCCATGTATGTGTCTCTGTGTGTCTATGTGTCTGTGTCTATGTGTGTGTGTGTCTGTGTCTCTGTGTGTGTGTCTGTGTCTATGTGTGTGTCTGTGTCTATGTGTGTGTCTGTGTGTATATGTGTGTATATGTGTGTGTCTGTGTGTGTGTCTGTGTCTCTGTGTGTGCCTCACCATGTATGTGTCTCTGTGTGTCCCTGTATCTGTGTCTATGTGTGTGTCTGTGTCTATGTGTGTGTCTGTGTGTGTGTGTGTCTGTGTCTCTGTGTGTGCCTCACTCTCACTCTCAGTCTGACTCTCACTCTCACTCTCAGTCTGACTCTCACTCTCACTCTCAGTCTGACTCTCACTATGAGTCTGACTCTCACTCTCACTCTCACTCTCACTCTCACTCTGAGTCTGACTCTCCCTCTCAGTCTGACTCTGAGTCTGACACACAGAAACACAGAGACACACACAGAGACACACACAGTCTGACTCTGTGTCTCTGTGTGTGTCTCTATGTGTGTGTGTCTCTGTGTGTCTGTGTGTGTGTGTCTCTGTTTCTGTGTGTGTGTCTCTGTGTGTGTATCTGTGTGTGTGACTGTCTGTGTGTCTCTATGTGTGTGCCTGTGTCTCTGTGTGTGTCTCTGTGTTTCTGTGTGTGTGTCTCTGTGTGTGTCTCTGTATTTCTGTGTGTCTCTGAGAGTCAGAGTCAGAGTCAGATTGAGAGTCAGAGTCAGAGTGAGACTCAGAGTCAGAGTCAGACTGAGAGTGAGAGTCAGACTGAGAGTGAGAGTCAGAGTCAGACTGAGAGTCAGAGTCAGAGTCAGACTGAGAGTCAGAGTCAGGCACACACAGAGACACAGACACACACACACAGAGACACAGACACACACAGACACACACATACACAGACACACACAGAGACACAGACACACACAGAGACACAGACACACACAGAGACACATACACACACAGACACACACAGACACACACATATACACACATAGACACAGACACACACATAGAGACACACACAGAGACACAGACACACACATACACAGACACACACATAGACACAGACACACAGAGACACAGACACACACATAGAGACACACACAGAGACACAGAGTCACACACACAGAGACACAGACACACAGACACTGTCGTCCCTCTGTCGTCCCATCTGTTGTCCCGATGTCGTCCGGATGTCGTCCGATTGTCGTCCAACTTAGCCCGAATTTGCATAGGTCGTCGGGATTTCACAAAATTCCAGCCGCCGGGCTGTCGTCCCGTCTTGTCGTCGTAGTGTGACTGCTACATAAGTTACAGACGCCAGACACCAGCACATGGCGAGCTGTGACGTCACAGTGCCCGCTAGATAGTCCCGACCCGCGAGGTAGCGCACTGGGTGTAACCACGACGGGCAGGTATGTTATGTCAGGTTAGGTCGTGGGTTGCGGGTATAATACTAACATTTATTTGTTTGTTGCTTTACGTCCTGGCACCATTTAAGGTAATTATCATGACATACACATGTGAAGATGTAATTCAAGGCCATTACAAGGCTGTTTTTTTGCATAGGAATTCCATGACTATTTTCATTTCGATTTCGGGGGAGGGGGGGGGGGAGAGAACAATGGTGACTGGCATTTTCGGACTAATTTAGATCGGTGGGGAATATAATGAAATTTAGGATTTTTCAAGACTAATTACCCAAAATAGGTAAAATTCAATGATTTTCAAGGCCTTGAAATGTGGAAAATGAAATTCCAAGACTCAAGACTTTTTTTAACAAAAAAAGAAAAGAAAAGAAAAAAGACTTTCCAGGCCCGCACCGTACGGACCCTACGGTAGTAATACTAACATTTATTTGTTTGTTGCTTTACGTCCTAGCAACACTAAGGTCCTATCAGGATGGCTAGTGCACTCATGGTGACTTTATAGTGCTGCCCCACTAGGAGACAGCCACCAGCATCATGACCCGATATCCCAGTCACATTATCCTGATACTGGGCTAACCAGTCCTTGTCCTATCCTATTAACGCTGAGCGCCAGGCTAGCGAGCAACAAGTGTACATTTTGTACGTAATTGGTTTGACTTTGCTGGGATTCGAACTCCCGACCTGGCGCACGGGAAGGCTGCGCTCTACCGTTTCGGCCACAGCGGTTGCTGGGATTTTTTAAAACGTATAAATAAGTATACCAACTATGAGTGGAAGGCAAGTGTTTCAGCATTGAAATTCCTTTGTCCGAAGGAATAAATATAAAAGTAGAGTAACAAAATATTTAAGGGATTTTCCAGGTCTTTACCGACATGCTATTGTTTTGATCCGCAGTGGCGGTCACAGCAGGCTACCTTTACTTACAAATAACAGTTTTTGGTAGAAGGCATCGGTGCATGTGGGCGTGTCTCAGCAAAGTTTGTATCCACCACAGAGCGCCACGCCCTTCACCACCCACCCCCACCATCACACTGCACTGGTTCCATTGAGCCCATGGTGGAAATCCCATTATGACATACCTATGCATTATATATACCTATTTCATGTGACGTCAGGATAGGTATTTAGGTCAGTGCACGCGCAGCTTGGCTGCAGCACAACACAGGGTCACACTGCAAACTCAATGGCTATGAGCAATCTTCATACAGAAAAAGTGAAATATCTCTAAAACCACACCACCTAGAAGCAAACCAATATAGAAAACATATTCAATGAATAGATTATATTAAATTCATAAAGTTAGGGTTCTGCATTTCTATTAATTTTGAATAAGATAGACGTTTTGCAATGCGCGTACTGGCAAACTCAATGCATTGTCAATGGCCATGAGCAATCTTGAATTATCTTCATACAGAAAAAGCGACCCGCTTGGAACACATATAGAAAACATATTCAATGAATAGATTATATTTAATTTATACGGCTAGGCTTCTGCATTTCTATTAATTTTGAATAAAACTAACATTTTGCACTGCGCGTACCGGCAAACTCAATGCATTGTCAATGGCCGTGAGCAATCTTCATACAGAAAAAGATAAATATCTCTAAAACCACAACACCTAGAAGCAACCCGCTTGGAACACATATAGAAAACATATTCAAAGAATAGATTATATTAAATTTATACGGTTAGGGTTCTGCATTTCTATGAATTTTGAATAAAATAAACGTTTTGCACTGCGTGTACCGGCAAACTCAATGGCAGTGTGCCTTCGTTCTGCAGCCAAGCTGCACCCGCATACACAATGTTTATAAACATTGAAATAGGTCTATACATATTCATCGAAAAGGTGTTTTTTTGTAATTGCTTAAAAATAAGTTAATATTATTGTGATACTAAAAGTACATCAATCGAAATCCCCTAGGGAACAGGTAAATTCCAGTTACGTCTAATTCTATTTGCGTTCTTAGGTAGACCATTTATATAGGCCCTGTAGCTTACACGTATAACCGCATGCTTCCTGGAGTGGTAACCAACTTTGAGGGGTTCTTGCAAGACATTTGTTTCTACTACAGACTGGTGAAATCACAATCATAGCAAATATTTTAATTAGATACAATACTAGTATGAACACTAATCACCTTCCTGGAGTGGTAACCAACTTTGAGGGGTTCTTGCAAGACATTTGTTTCTACTACAGACTGGTGAAATTACAATCATAGCAAATATTTTAATTAGATACAATACTAGTATGAACACTAATCACCCAGTAATTGATTGATGGTTTCTTTACGCCGTGTCAACAGCACAGGCCATATTCACGGGAAGAAGTGTATTTTTTGTTCAACCATCGCTTTTACATAAAATATTTTTTTAAACATACAATCAATTATGTTTCAATAGACATCCATATGAGCTCAAAAGCTCAAATTATGACAATTGTGGTCAAGGAAAATTAAATCCCAATTAAAAATAAACGGCCACATTGATAAAAATTGGTTTAATAAATTCCACCGGGAAAGCTGTGGCTGCGATCAGGTGTGTGTCGCGTCGGAGTCTGCTTTCTTCCAGAGGTATCAGCAGAAGTGGGAACGCGCATATTTTTGGTGAGCAAAACTTGCCTTAGGTTGCTCTCATTATAAACGCACTGACGTTTCCGTCCCCAATTACTCTCCCACTAAAAGACCGCGGGCCTTTCGAACACAATGCGTCCATCTGCCATTCTAGACAACTATATTTTGGGTGTTTTAACTTCTTTTTTTTATGGAAAACTAGTTTTGGCTTATACTTTTATGTGAAAGATTTGTGAATGCATTCCCTCCCTCCCTCCCTCCCTCCCTCCCTCCCTCCCTCCCTCCCTCCCTCCCTCCCTCCCTCCCTCCCTCCATCCATCCATCCATCCATCCATCCATCCATCCATCCATTTTCACAAATATCTATATTCCCTTTCTCGGTCCATCTGCCATTCTAGACAAATATATTTAGTCTTTTGGGTTTTTTAACTTTTTTTGTTAATGGAAAGCTAATTTTGCCTTCTACTTTTATGTGAAAGATTTGTGAACTCATTCCCTCCCACCATCCCTCTCACCATCCCTCGACAATATGTTAAAGCTTAGTGTGGCACATACTACACACTGGCGATCACTGCCGTCACTTTAATTTATTGGAAAACCTGCTGTGTGGTTTTCATGGCCGGGTTGAAATCGGGTAACTCATGTGTGACGACGATAGGGGACCCGCCGACGATTGGTCACTCAGGATGTGACCACTGTCTTCGGGGATCTGCAATTAACGCTGACCACTCTGCGGCTCGCTGTCAAGGTCAAAAGGTCACCTTATTGGGGGATTCCGCTGGGGTGTGGCTGGAGACGGACGTGCATGGGGGCCATTGTTGCTACAGGAGTCCGATAATCAACCCCCTATTGGTGGACGGTCGTGGCTGATGGGAGGCCCAGCCTGTGTGGGTTATGAATAATGCATGTGGTTAGATCTGGGCATCTTTTCTCCTTTAATCCATTTAAAATGCAACCAATCAGTTCTACATTAGCGCGCCACACTTTTGTTGCTATGACAATGGCACACTGATCTTTGTTGGTTCTTCATTTTTGTTTACGCTCTTACTTTTAATGCCTAATCTCTTTTCGGTCCCTATTTTAAAATCTAATTTTGATTTGCAAGATTCGTATACTTAATGGTTTTTGTTGGGGGGGGGGGGGGTTTAACCCCCCCCCCCCCCAAAAAAACAACTCACCAACAAAACAACAAAAAACAACACCCCAACAACAAACCCACACAATAACCACCAGCCTGCCATTGAGTGAGCATTAAATCCTGTGGTATCGTGAATGCGTAAATCTCATTTGTTCAGTTACATTACCTGGTGAATACATCCAATTTGCAAAACCAAATCACATGCCTAGATTTGATCCTACATATCCAATGTCAATAGCCGTGTTCACACGGGAAAAGTTTAAAGCGATTTAGACAAGGCGAATAATATGAATCGATTTAGAGGCCCGTTCACACGGACCGAGTTTGAAAGTGTTTCGCGTTCACACCGGCAGTGCTTGAGTCAGTTTAAGGCGGAAGTGGATATCTGCGCATGAGCAAGTCCATACTAAGGTGGTTTATAAAATCCGAATTATATGATTCGAATCAGCCCTAAACCGCCTCAGCCGCGCATTCACACGCCAAATGTGAGCCGAACTAGGCAAGGCAATTCATATGAATCGAATTAACTGCCCCGTATGAACACGGCTATAGTCTATGTCTCGGTCGGTCGGTCGGTTTAAAACTTACAATCATTGAACTGTGCAACTGTAACAAGCGATGAAATAGTCACTTCGGATAGTGAGTGTATTGTTCCTTCATCCCATTGTCCTTATTTATTTGCTTGGAGGTAGTGCTTCCCGAATTGTTAATGCGCGGCGTGGTTCCTGTCTCTGCCACGTGATGTGCTGTTTGCGTAGGTGATGGAAAGTACATGTTTTGGGTGGGAGGGGGAGGGAGGGAGGGGGGGACTGGATCCCAGCTGAGTGTATGCAGATTACATTGCTGCCCTCCAAATTGACAGCTGACACGTCGCCGGAAACGGATGTCGAGCGTAGGGAACTCTGGGAGCAGCACGCCCAGCGTCTGCCCTCCGGGTATGGTGGGGAGGCGGTAATAACTCACCAGGTACCAGTGTGCACAAAAGTTCTACTCTAAACAAGAAAATTATTATTATGTAAAAAATTAGCTTTTTTTTTTGTTCTGACGATGTACCTTTTGCTTTGATTGAGCGGGAGAAATTTCAATTGCAGACAACGTCAGGCTAAGTGCCGAAAAGTATTCCCTCCAAAAAGTAAAAGAAATTAAAAAACGCTACTTTTTTGTTCTTAAAAAAAAAATTAAAATACTTAGGCTTATCTATTGCAATTTTTGTTAAATGATGTGTTTTGTTTGTTGTGGAATGAAGGCTTTTTTGTGGGTTTGTAGCAGCTTGTTCGGAAATGTTAAGTGAACTAGGTTGGGTCTGATTTCATTCCACTGTGCTTCTAGCGTGCTTTCTTTTAGTGGTCTATTTTTTGTGTGGTCTCCTTCAAAATGCTCTTGAGACAACCTTCAATCTGGGTATTCAGGAAGGACTGAAGCTATAAGCCAGCAAATCTGGTAGCAGCTTCAGCTTACGTGAGGTATAAAGTACTTAGGCAAATATTATATGCATGTAATGCTCCTGTCTTTTATTGTTCTTATTCCGATATAGCTCCTGTAAACCTTCCTTTTGATATGTTCCTTTCTTCTATGGGTTACGGGAGGTTGGGGTGCGGCCTGGGGAACGGGAGGCCTGCGTCCAAGGAGCTCCCCTAATAGACCACATCACGGTTCCGACTGCGCATGCGCTGAAAACGGGGCCGGGAGCAAAGCAAAGGTGTACGGACATTGAGTTTGCTGATACGCGAAGGGCAAAACTGGCATTTTATTCAAAATAAATAGAAATACATAACAATTTGGCACAAACATGGACGGAAGGATGCAATATAATAATATAATGAACATGTTTAAGATACAACTCTCCATAATTAAGCATTTTGAGCTAAGAAACATACAATTTCAGTCACTTTACAGGCTGATGTTTACATCACCATTGATTAGTCAGAAGTAATTCTTGTTCTAAATATTAAAATGTCAAATGTGTCAACAGAAACTTGTTTCAAAGAAATATATAACCAATATCTGATTAACCATACTAATTTTCTATTTCTACATATGTCATTAACCATAGAATATGAATAAAAACATGAATAGAATAAATAAAACTGGCTATGGCTCTAACACTAGTCTGAGTCCCTACCAGACGGGATGGCCGAATGAGTTAGAGCGTCCGTCTCCCGTGCCGGTAGATCGTGGGGTCGTGGGTTCGAGTCCCGGTCGAGTCAAACCAATGACTTTAAAATTGATACTTGTTGCTTCCTAGCCAGGCGCTCGGCATTATTAGGATAGGGCAAGGACTGGTGTGCTAAGTGTCAGGATAATATGACTGAGTGGGATACCAGGTCATGGTGCCGGCGGCCTGGTTTCCCATTGGGACAGCACTATAAAGTCGCTATGAGTGCGCACTGTCACAAGTCGGTACCCGTCCTGATATGACCTTAGATGTTGCTAGGACGTAAAACAACAACAAACAAACAAACAAACAGTCTGAGTCCCTAGATTTGTCTAAATCTAAATGCCCATGGCATAAGATGCGCTGATTATATTGATGTAAATACAATGCTGGATAAAAGATTAATATCTTAATTTATTATATTTTTTTTTAGTTGGTATTCTGTTTCAAACAAGAGCTGAGATTAGCTGAAACTAGCACATTTCATACCTGCACCCAGTGTATTATTAGCATGTGCCATGTGCTTCTCACGGCTTTGTTTTGCTCTGACGCATCCCACAATGCACCGCGCCACTGGAACCGTGATGTAGTCTATTCCCCTCCTTTCCTCCAGGCTGCGCCTCACCCACCTCTTAACGGCCCATTTCGCCACCGAGTGTACACAGGAAATAGGGTGTGATGCCGCTCCCAGTACTATCCTTCACTGTAAACCTTATTCTTTCAACTTGCTTTTCCTATAACTTATAAATACTGGAAGGTGAAAGGAAGGGGAAGGCGGAAGGCGGAGAGGAGAGCCTCCTGACGGCCAAACTAAACTTAGTATGGTTCCTGCCATACATTCATTACTGACGGGCTTGGGCGTATTGGATAAAGTTAGTCACCCCTCCCCCTAGGTGGTGTTTCACTGAGGCTCTTGTGAGTGACACCCCCGATGTGATGCATCTCCTTAGAGCCTGTTACTGTTAGTGGCTCTCCCTAGGTTGCCTGTCTGTGAGGCTCTTGTGAGTCATGCCCGATGTGATGCGTCTCGTTAGAGCCTGTTAGTGGCTCTCCCTAGGTGGCACATCTCTGAGGCTCTATGAGTGACGCCTTATGTTTTCCTGAGGGTACAACTGTACCCTCGAATTGTTGGGATAAATTCTTTTTAAGTTCTTCCATGAGCCAGATACAACAAAGCCTCCCCCCTCCCCCCCCCCCCCATTCTGGCGGAAACCCTGCTTATACTTTATTGCATCATGATTTGTGAGCCAGCGGTACGTTAGTTCCGCCACATTGAAAGCCCATTAGGTTAATCATCTTGGCAGGCCTTAGAACCTATTCTATTTAAACAACAAGAAAACAGGGTGAAGAAAGGTGGTCACATACTTTGCTGCTCACTGTATAGTGTTATTTTGGCGGTGTGGTGAGCTTGCACCATGGTGGTCCTGGCGTGTTAATTTGGGCGCGGACTGACGCGCCCAATGACTAGTAATGACCTCAGCGGGGGCGGGGTGGAACATGCCCTGCCTGTATTAAGCAGGGCCAGACGTGAATGCACAGGTCCTCATGAGTGTATTCTGAATGCGTCGCGTCGTCTCTCCGGGGATTCGGCTTCACACTATCCCCAAACCGACGGTTTATCCCCTATCCCCCAATGTGTGCCACCGCTGTTACGTCGCCATAGTAGCTAATTGTTTAGTTAGGCAAAGTTAAATAACCCCATCATAGATAGTATTGAGATAATGGTGCATTTCCTATTCTTATGCTCCAATTTTGCAGTAAGGGGAATCATTGAAGCGGGGTGTGGGTAATATATATATTTTTTAATCTCCTATTATTCGTAATATATGTTTTGTTTGTTTGTTCTTGTTTTACGCCCTAGAAACATCTAAGATCATATCAGGACGGGTACCGACTTGTGACAGTACGCACTCATGGCGACTTTATAGTGGAAGACCAGGCTGCCAGTACCATAACCTCATATCCCACTCAGTCACATTATCCTGACACTGAGCCAACCAGTCCTTTTCCTATCCTAATAATGCCGAGCGCCAGGGTAGGAAGCGACAAGTATCAATTTTTTAAGTCATTGGTTTGATTCGACCAGGGTTCGAACCCACGATCTACCAACACGGGAGATGGATGCTCTAACTCATTCGGGCATCCCGTCTGGTCTGTAATAGATGTAGTTGTGTCATAAAGGAAGGGATCTCAAAATATTCCTATATGCTTTTATATGTAATTTTTCCAATTAAAAAAAGGACACCCAAAGTCGGTTAGATTAAATTAGCTCCGTGGTTTTGATAGGATGTCAGCTGTATTCTAGATGAGACCCAACGGTAAGTCTTCGTCATAGTCTTGCGGTGTTAGCATCTGCCTATACAGACTGATAGTGAGGCAAATAATTCCCACTGGTTACTCAACACTGTCTGTCTTTTCTTTCCACAATCTTTCCTGCAATGAAATTCTCGGTTCCAACATCAGGGAGCATGTTGTTTTAAAAATTTTGATTAGCAACAATTGCTAATCTATTTGGAAATTAGCGATCTACGTAACTTGTATTAAGGCCCTGTCACACCTCACGGATTGGGGGAAACGGACAGAAAACGAAGAATGTCCGGTTTGTGCCCGTACACATTTTGAACATGCACAAAACTAGGAACGGATGCCGCTGGGCTGACGTCTACAGTTCTTGTCCAGTTTGATTTTGTTTTGTCCGTTGGCTATCCATTCATGTCAGTTTCATGTCCGTTCGTAGACCCGATGTCCGGTTCTCGTCCGGTGGATATTCATTAATGTACGTTCCTTGTCCGTTTAGCATCTGTTTCGTTCGGTACATTTTGATACCGAACCCCACCGGGCTAGAAAATTCTTTGTCCGGTGGTGTCCGGTACTCAGTCCCCTAAGGTCTGACTGGGCCTTAATGGTTCACGTAAAAGCAACACCTCTAAAGGCAACCTATCTTAAGGGTTCGTCCAAAGTTTTCAATATTCCCACTGTCGTACACAGTATACAAAGGGGGCTTGGGAGTAATTGTTAGTAATTTATCACTTTTATTTGTTTAATAAATCGTGATATAGCGTAAGCCACTGTCGTGTTCTGGGGTAAATTGGTTATATGTTGGGGGCTAGGAGGCATATGGAAAAAGTAGTAACTTTTGTATGGCTGTGAAAATGAGCACATACTATCCAAGGGCACACCCCAACGATCTAAAGGCACGTAGGGCACACGCGTGGTTGTCAATTGCCCATAAGCATATTCAGCGCTATACGGAGCGACCCAACCAGCCACGGTGCGACCCAACCAGCCACGGTTGAACTCATTTGAGGCCGTTTGAACTTGCCGGAAATAGACTTTCCTATTCTCGTCTTCGCAAGAACTCAGTGAAGTAGATTACTTTTCCCGCATTATTGATAGATTATAGAAGAGAAATACTTGACAATAAACATGAACTTTGTTTTAACTATAAAATGATATTTATTTCAATTATCATAATCATGTGTTGTGTTCTTTTTTTATTGCAAATGGCGGCCCCCATATGGGGTGGCCATTTGCAATCGAAAAGAACAGCTCTGATTGGCTCAAATTATGGAAAGATCCCATTATTTTTTTAGTACTTTCTTGTTCAGACATTGTTACACATATATATGTTTCTTTTACACAGATTAAATTGTTTGAAGTATATTTTAAATTTATCTACATTGATTTCTGTTTAAATCACACAATATCACTACTTACTGAATGGGAAACTCATCCTGCAAGGGTATGCTCGATATGACCCAGTGGTCAGCCGTTTTTGCTTCTTTCGTCGCTGTGGACCCTTCTCCAATTGCCGGTCCTCGTGGTTTTGGCGAGTAAACGTGTTTACTTTACCGCCTCTATTTTTTTATTTTTTTTGGTCCATTAGTTGTTTAAGCAGGGGAAATTTCAGTCATAGACGACTGGTCTTCCTCATTCCACTGCTGGTCGATAGAAAGCCCGAGCCTACACTTTTACCGACCCAAGGGATTTTTAACCTCCCACACCACATAGACATGGTATGAGAGCAACCGGCCTTTGATGACGCTGTAAGTTATACACAGCGGTGGAAATCCAAATTGGCAGAGCTGGGGGCACGGGGAATCGAACCGCTGACCCTCAGATTAGGAGTCTGACCTAGAAAAAAGTCAGACACTCTAACCACTCCGCCACAGAGAACGCCACACAGGTTAATGGTCTGGCTGGCTCGTGCTCCATGGGACGGTGAATGACTTGGCATTTTGCGACACGTGTGTAACCGGACTGCATGGTGTCCTAAAGGACATTAACCCTCCCCATCCCCCCCCCCCACCCCCCCATAGCCCCATCCACCATTATGGAGTTTCCCCATTTAAGGTGTAAACCGTACAGCAGCTTATGTTTTTGTCATATAATGTGAGTATTAAACTCTGCAACTCACCTTTCCAGATCTACTCAGGCACAACGCTATCTGATTATTGTTAGGCATTACCTATTCAGTCAATTAGAGCCAGTGGTGTTTATTTTAATGGGGAAAATGTCCTTTTTTCCAACTTGATTCATAATACGTTAGAATTGTGGCTGTTTTACAGGGAGGACATTCAGATCCCGTCATGATATGACCTTAGATGTTGCCAGGACTCTAACAGCCAATCAGGGGCCCCCAAAGGAGATGCGGGGGTGGGGGGGGCATGACTCCTTCAAGGTCACGTTTACTTTATGTTCAGATGAATATCACTGACCACTCATGTGTGACCTTGACCTCTGAGCTGCTCTGATATGCACATGTTTGGGGCTCCCACGATCCAATACGTTTTAAACAATGTTCACGTGTAGGCATTTAAATAATTTCTGCATTGGTGTTTTTTTTAATGGCTTTTCTTCCTAATATTGGTTCTTCATTTGGAGTAAGTTAAAACGCCTATGTTAATCGTCTCTCATTCTGATACACATAATATTTTCGAGATATTCGCTGAGGTGTAAACATTGGGATGGTGGAAACTTTGTTACAGCATTTTCTCGACAGTTTTATTAAATATTTTGACTAAGGAAAATGTCGTGTCTAGACAGGTTATTTGCCAAGCCTTGGGTGAGGGGCAGAGAATATGGCAGTCATCGATGCGAGTTTGCAGAGGTGGATGGGTGGGTACAAATAAGTGTGGTGAATAGTGCGTATGGTCACTGGAAGGGGTTGGGGACTTGCGTCGTGGTGGGGTGGGGTGAGTAGAGCATTATGCAGATATGTGAGGTCACAGGGACGCATGCCACAACCTTGCCCGTTACCACATTCTGCAGGAGACAACGGGGCTTCCGTTCGGCATCCTAATTGGGGGCGAGGGAACAATGGGGTCAGGGCGGGGGGGGGGGGGGCACAGTGGGTTGGTTGGTGTGTGTGTGGGGGGGGGGCTGGTGCTGATAACCACCACCTGACACACTGCCAACAAAGAAACCATTAACAGCCTATCCTGCCTTGTTTTATGTTGCCAAATTCCTGCTTGTTCATTCTCTAAGTGCTGGTCACACATAGCATGAATCATTCTTATGCAGCACATACATATGTGTTCAGAATTAAGCTATTGTTGTGGGGGGGGGTAATGAAAATGGGAAATATTGCGCGTAGAGCTGGAATCGAACCCACATCTCTTGCATTCCGGGCAAGTGTGCTAACCAGTACACCACTTAGGCTCCCTGGTGTCACCGCCCTACCCACGCCTACCTGCTCCTGTGGCTCCTTGCCTGAGAAGGTATGGTGGTGGATGGGATTAGGCGGGATCATCACCCTACTTCTGGTCATGTAAACAAATTGTGTCACAAGTTCAGTCCTTCCTGAAAATAACTAGGATCCTAACAGCGTCATACTTCGTTTTGGGTTCCTTAACTCCTGCCTCTTTTGCTTAGAACTGCCCTTCATTCTTGCCACTCTCAGTCCAACCACTTCCGGTTTGACCACTCTTGGCAGCCATTCTCGGTTCCTTACACCCTCACCCCGCCGTGCCTCTGGGTGGGGTTGGTGGAGAGGGGCTTAATGTGATGAGGGGAGGTCAATTTAGACTGATTACTGTGGATGTGGGAGAGACGCTAGACTTTAATTATCTCAATCCCCACTCAGTCGGCTCCAGCCGCCCGGTGGACCCAAACCCACTCATCCCACTGTAACTTGTAAGGCCGACCAGTACGCCAACACAAAGTATTCAAAACTGTGAGTGAGTGAGTGAGTGAGTGAGTGAGTGAGTGAGTGAGTGAGTGAGTGAGTGAGTGAGTGAGTGACTTAATTCTACTAAGCTCAATGTGATGTGTTTTCGCCTCCCCTCCCCTCCCCTCGCCTCCCCTCCCCTCCCCTCCCCTCCCCTCCCCTCCCCTCCCCTCCCCTCCCCTCCCCTCCCCTCCCCTCCGCTCCCCTCCGCTCCCCTCCCCTCCCCTCCCCTCCCCTCCCCTCCCCTCCCCTCCCCTCCCCTCCCCTCCCCTCCCCTCCCCTCCCCTCCCCTCACCTCGCCTCACCTCGCCTCACCTCACCTCCCCCACCCTTTTTTTGTCTGTCCTTCTGTCAGTTGGTCTGTCTGCCTGTCTGCCTCCCTGCCTGTCTCAGAATGTATTCAGTAAGTTGGGTGTGCTCATTGCCATCGGACATGCACACGTGATCACACGACGCGCCCCCTGGCGGCTAAAACTCACTATCCTGCTGTGGCCCAGTAATGCCACGCCGATAACATGCTAATATTATTAATACGCGCCGTAGCAAGAAAGGAACAAGACATTAACATATATACAATTGGATGAGTTATACCTCTGGCTGGTACCTCTAAAAGGCCCCTCCGTTTATTCATGAAGCAAATTTACCTGCCGAATGAATGCAAATGCAAAGTCGCGCAGACGCAGAAGGCCCGCGCTGCGCTGCCGGCGCCGGTTAGGCGCTGCCCAGGAGCATCAAAGCAGCAGCGGGCTGCACAAAGCATCAAAGCAGCTCAGTGCTGCCCAAACACGGCGGCTTCAACGTCCCACCGGACCGTTTCACCAAGTAATAGAAGCCTCAGCTTTTAATAATATTTGCGTAACATGTTACACTCTACATTATTAATACGCGCCGTAGCAAGAAAGGAACAAGACATTAACATATATACAATTGGATGAGTTATACCTCTGGCTGGTACCTCTAAAAGGCCCAAACCACCCAAACCAGCTAGTTATTATCGGCCGGCCAGTAGCGTGGCCACCCGCATATCCCTTGACATTCTCTCTTGTAGCGAAGCCCTTAGATATTCGAACACCGCGTCTGATCTCCAATCGCCTCTCTCTTTTATCTCCAGTATGGAGGCGCCACATAGTCGTAGAAAGGTTGCGCCTCCCCGTCTCAGGCTATGTGTAGAGAAGTCGCGGGGGTCCAAACCCGCCCGCGCGCATAGGATCTTTAACGATGATAAGTAAAATGAGTAAGGCATTGATACGGAGCTTGCCCCTTTTGGCAGTCTGAACGCGTGGGCGTCCCCCCCCCGCCCTCACGTCCCGGAAGTGCTCTCTCACCCAGTAGACTGCGCATAGTGCCTGGTCTGCGACTTTGGAAACGGGAATTAGGTGTACCCGTTCTCTGTACTGTATAGTTTTCGACTTCCGTACCCTCACCATCATACCCCATTCGTAGAATGCGAAGTCGGATCTTATTAGTGAGGCGTCCGATTCTGATACATGACACTTACGTAGTAAGGCCCGGAATGAGACCAGTATGGCCGCTCTTAGCGCTACGTGCCCCCTTGTGTGCAGCATCAAGCTAAATATTGACCTTAGGTGTCTAGGTAATAGGGGCGCTGCCTGCTTCGGCATGTCGCCCAGGATCCTACGTATCCCAGCTAAACACTTCTTCAGCCTATGACTGGTGTAGTCAACGGCCCCCACCCCCACGTCTTTCAAGTGATTGCTGAGTGCGCTCAAGTACTGCCTGATCGAATTGTAGCACAAACGTCTCGCTAAAAAGGATATATAAAGACATGCCTGGGATGTCGAGCACGGGTATGGTGACAACTGGTCCGCGAAGATTTCGCAGAACTCAAAATATGCTTTTATTTGAACAGATCTAGTTATTTTTGTCGAGTCTGCATGGTGGGCGCCCTCGTATCGGGCACACTCCAGCGTAAGCCGCCCCCAATCTGCAATCAACAGGAAAACAGGTCATGGCAGCACATGGTTCGTGCAGTGTCCGCATCTCGTATGCGTGCAATGTTTTTATATGCATCCAGCCTGCTTAGGCTGTCACAGATCACGTTGTCTCGCGTATTTATATAGACCGATTGGACATCGAAGTTATGTCTTATTGATAACCAGAATATTAGCCTCAGCCAGGTCATAGTGGTTTTTATTTTTACTTCTCCCCGAGTTGAGGGCTGCCATTACCTGGGTATTGTCAGTCACGAATATCACTGTTCTGTTTTCCCATAGGTGGCCCCACCTACGGACTCCCGCCAGGATAGGCCATAGCTCTAGCACATTTATGTTGTCCGTCCTGCATCCCACACCTTTCGCCTCCGCGAAGTGGTGTCCCAACCACTTCCCCAATTTCCTACCTGTTTTTATGTTAAAGGCGCCTGCCAACCAGTCTTCCCCGTGTATCGCCCCGAATCCCACCAAGGACGCGTCACTGTAGACTGAGATGCAGGGTTTGCATGGTTCGATTATTTTGGCCTTCCCGTTGAACGAGCTGGCAAACTCAATCCACCATTTCAGATCTAGCCTAAACTCGTCATTGAGCCTAATCCTGTGCGCGCCTTTCTTCGCTGAGGCCACTAGATCATACACACGGCGGGAGAAAGTCCTCCCACCGTGGATCACTTTACAACAATGCGCCAAGACCCCTGCCAGGCTTTCGAGCTCTTTTTTTGACGCCTTTCGTTTACGTAGGAACCACTTCAGCAGTGTCTGTAGTTTCCCTAGTTTGTCTGCCGGGAGCCTCAACTCCATCAACACTGAGTCTATGTCGATGCCCAAGAAACGTATGGTCTGACTCGGGTCTACCAGTTTCCTGTAGCTGACATAAAACCCCAGCCTACGCAGTATTTTCACCAGAACCCACTGCGCCTCCCTGCATCCCCCTTCTGTGTGTGCCACCACGCAGAAGTCGTCCAGATAGTTAATGCAGCTCGTGTACCCTTCCCTTACCATACAACGAACAATCATATCACTCACTTTGGAAAATACGTACGGGCTGCTACTCAGCCCCATGCATAGGCGGTTGTCGCGAAGGTAGACCGTGCCTCCCCCGAAATCCCAGGCCAGGCCCTGCTTCTCTCTGGATGTAGGGTGTATGTTCACCGCCCTATAGGCATTACTTATATCGACCGTAGCTAAGTAATCCCCTACCTGTAGTATCTTCGTGACTGACTCCACCGAGTTATAGCTAAAGTTAGCCCGGCAGCCGTCGGTGTAGTCGTTGACACATACACCGTCTGGGCTAGAACAGTCCACAATAGCCCTAAAATCATCATGACCTTTAGGTACAGCGCCCAGGCCATGAATACACACACATGGTTCATCAACAATAGTCAACAGTTGATCATCAATTTCAGATTGCAACCTCCCACACATTGCTACACCGACCTCGCCCTTAGTTATAGAGCCATAATTGGCTTTATTGTATTTGCTGTTACAAGATTCATCAATTACCCTGAAACCAAAACAAGCGCCCCGCAACACATATTCCCAATCGGGATCGACATCCCCCCTACAAAAGCATTCAGAAAACACACGACATGGTTTTAATTGGGCCAATGCCCCATCGATGTAATAGACACAGTCACAGTAACCCCCTATGCAGGCATCCAACACATCAATGTAGTGTTCAGTCCAGCTATAGCGACACTCCCTGTCCACTACCCACAGTGTGCAGACTAATTCGCCACTCTCCATGCGGGCTGGTTCCGGGCCGATTACCCTGAACCAGTCCTCGTTACGGGCCGACAACTCCGGATGCGATACATCAAAGTTAATAGGGGTGCGACCACCCCCCCCGTCTAGGTCTATGCCCGTCCTATTGTTGTTGTCTACCCCCGCGACAGTCTCAAGCACGAGATCCCTGCCCGGGTTTGTTTGCGCAGCACTCGCATCCTCCATTGTCGGTTCTTCTATCACCAAAGCTTCCCTTTGTTGGCCGACGCCGCTTCCCATGTTAATCCCCGTGGCGGAATTAGTCGGGTCGGTCCCGGTTCCCTCGTGTGTATAGTGGTTTAAACCGCCCGGTGGCGGGATGATCCTGGGGTTTACCGTCTTCCCTCTCCCCTGCTGGCGCCGTGGTTCCAGACCCGTGCTCTGCCTCGGCGCCCTCCAGCCTCATGCCGCCCTTGCTGGGAACGCATTGTGACTGTCAATATTTCTTCTGCGGGCATGCCTCGGCCACATGAGCTTTACTGCGACACGTTACACAATGATGATCCCATGCGCACTTCTCCCGTGTACAACCTTCCTTGTTATAGTTGTGTGCGAAGCACGCACCTTTCACCTTATTATGTGTCGTACCCCTGGGTTCATTTTCCTTACTGTATGTGCCTTTCGGCTTCCTCACCTCCTTGTATGACTTGGAGTTGTCCATGTTAAAGTGCAACAGGGACAAGCCATTGTCACCCATTTTGAATGCCCGCAACCCTTTCTCCTTCGCCTTCTCCCGTATCGCTCTGTCGTAGCCTCTGTACGCCTCATCAGAATAATTATTGGTTGTAGCGTGCATGCACATGTACGCCAAGTGTCCCATATAACCCATTAGGGCTTCCAAATCCATACCCGCCTTCTTCGCTTTCTTTGAACCCCACAAGCACGATGCATACATAAGTTCATTATAGTTCAGTTTTCTAACATTTTTTCCACCTTTGGTGTATTTGTCCAGAGCAAACTTACTGCGTTTCTTTCGTCGGCGCCTCCTGCGCTCCCTACTACGTTCACTGCTGCTGTCGGTGTCCGAAGATTCCGACGACGAACTTGATGAGTCACTGCTTGGGCTTGAGTATCGGTCCCCTCCTTGCGCCTCGTCTCTCCGACCCCTGCTGTGTTTCCTTGAATTTTTCCTTCTTTTCCTTTCCTTTTTCTTCTTCCGCGATCTGCACTGCGACATTTCCTCTTCCTCCGAGCTGCTGTCTTTTTCCAGCTCTGCCCGTAGCCTCATCTTGCGTTTCTCAAGGACTTTCTGCGACAGCCTTCTCCGCAGCTCCAACTCCTCCTCATCAGGTTCTACTTCCACTACCTTTATCAGCCCTGTCGCCGCCGGCTCACCCACCGTCGCACCGCCGACTGACAATGACAACATTTTGTCTACCGCCTCTTCCATGCAGCCAGTTGCCCCTGGCGCGCCGTGTTCGCCCAGCGGCTCACTTTTTGCCATTCGCCTCGTTAACTTTGCTTTGATAACTTTACACTTCGACCCTCGTGGTGCTTCATGTTCGTCCCCACAACCTTGGCACAAATCGATAGCCATCGTACCAAGACGTGACGCAATCCACTATGATTGTGTCCTACCAGACTTGTGTCCTACCAGACTTCACTTCACGTTACCTGCCGAATGAATGCAAATGCAAAGTCGCGCAGACGCAGAAGGCCCGCGCTGCGCTGCCGGCGCCGGTTAGGCGCTGCCCAGGAGCATCAAAGCAGCAGCGGGCTGCACAAAGCATCAAAGCAGCTCAGTGCTGCCCAAACACGGCGGCTTCAACGTCCCACCGGACCGTTTCACCAAGTAATAGAAGCCTCAGCTTTTAATAATATTTGCGTAACATGTTACACTCTACGTAAGCCTATTGCATCTTTGCAACCAATGTCTGCTTTACCCGCTTAATCCTAGCGGTATGACGGTTAGTGGGTCCTTTGGGGGAACGGGGGGAGGGGGGGGGGGGTCGTTGGCAGCAGGCAATACCGTGGAATTGTGGGGAGAAAAGCACTTGTGCTCCGTGGGGTGGAGCTGGGTGGTGACGAGTGGCTGTCGTCACGGAGTGCTTTTGGCTTCATGGTTTTGTGTGATCAATATGGTCTGACAAGATACACAACATTGCCATTAATAACCCACATTTTCCAATCTCACCTTTCACTTGCTGCCCTAGAAATGCCGTCTTCCTTATGAGGTGTTTCCATTTTGAATATAAGGCCTCTGCTTTTAGTTATTTTCTGTAAAAATTAGAATTTGTTGTTGTGCTTCCCAGTGAAAATCTAGTAATTTTATATTGTGTAGTGCATTATGGAGAGGATGTGTCAGTTTCTGCAAAACAAACTGATTTGACTATCGGAATGATGGCAGCTTCAGTTCAAACATGGTAGTCATAGTTTCAATGAGGCCTCAATGGCATTTGTCGTTTTGTCCCTGAACTCTTCAAACATATATACTCAAAATGCTACAATTTAATTTGCACGCTAGGAATTGCCTAGATATAGGATTCACCCCGTACATCCAGTACAGCGGTGAAAACCAACATATTAGAAAAACGGTCGAAGAATTTTGACATGGCGGGGAAATTAATTGAGCTGGTAAATTCTTAATTTAAGAAGCAAAATATATTCTTCACATGAATCTTCCTGTTTACCCGCTACTTTTGATTTGAAATATATAATAAAACATGTAGTTTAAGGAATTAAACAAATAAAACCGACGACTTTTTATCCCCCCCCCCATCTTGTCTTTTTGCATTCTCTCCCATTTCACCAACTCGGTGCCGATATATGTATCCATTTGATCCTGGAACCACAGGTTCTAGTTCCTGTTCCATACTAAAACTATTTTCGCATCGTATTTAGACTATGCTAGGGTTCACCCCTGTAGTATAAGTATGGGGTGAATAGTTTATCTAGGAATTGCCATGTCATAAAGTAACAGAACTTGCTATGTATAAAAAAAAGAAAAAGAACACTCGGTCCATGTTTCACTCTAAGCCAGCTACCATCTCCCCGCCCTCCCCGGAGAACACTCACAAACCTCCCCTGAGAACACACTTCATGCCTTTGTTCAGCACCCTGGAGGAATGCGATAATCGTGTCTCCTGGGAGCCATCCCTCAACCCAGATCAATGCGTCATCAGGTCACCTCCTGGAGCAAGAGGTTGCTATGGGTGTCTGTGTGAACTGGCATTGGAAAGTTACTGCTAATGAATATGGGGGCCTTGGAATATTATTTAAGCCGTCAGTCATAATGTAGAACCATGAATCTTTACTGGTTATATGTTCAGTAAAAACTCTCTATATCGACCGATCATGGGACCGACTTTAAATGGTCCATTTAGGGAGGTGGTCGGATTAGGGAGTTTTTTAATTTTTTATTGTTGCAATGGTATTGTATGGGCGATCGTTTGGGACCCAAATAAAGTGATCGATTTAGGGGAGTGGGCGAACTGTGGAGTTGGTCTGTTAGAGCGGTTTTACTGTATTATACATATGTGTATGTTATATGTATGACCTGCCACGTTTTGTTTATCACGTTAACGTCAGGAAGGTTGTAGAACTTTCCTAGGAAATCTGTATTAGATAACTAAAATTAGCTCGTTATTTAATCCCTTGGTTCCTGGAATGGTCTCCAGCCGTAGTTGCCAGGGGGTTTACTCAAACTTATTTATACTCTTTCTCTGATCATATACATTATTGGAAAGAGAACAAACTGCTCGCTGCAGCTACACATGTTATATTCATGAAATATCTCTCGTACTACGCATGTCGGTGCATCCCCTCGCTAAAGGATAAATACACCTGGAGACGGTTCCAGGAGGCAAGGGTGTGGGGGGGGGGAGTGAGTGAGTGAATGAGTGCGTAAGTGAGAGACAGACAGATAGACAGACAGAGAGCAAGCGAGAGACAGGCAGACAGACGGGGACGGGCACAGAGGGAGAGACAAACAGAGACAGACATATAGAGACAGACAAACAGAGACACACATACAGAGACGGACAAACAGAGACGGACAAACAGACAGACAAACAGAGACAGACAAACAGAGACGGACAAACAGAGACGGACATACAGAGACGGACATACAGAGATGGACATACAGAGACAGACATACAGAGACAGACATACAGAGACAGACATACAGAGACAGACAAACAGACAGAGACAGACATACAGAGACAGACATACAGAGACAGACATACAGAGACAGACATACAGAGACAGACATACAGAGACGGACATACAGAGACGGACAGACAAACAGAGACAGACAAACAGAGACAGACAAACAGAGACAGACAAACAGAGACAGACAAACAGAGACACACATATATGAAGAAAAAAGTGTGGTGTCTTCAGAAGTAGGCTTCTCGTCGTGATCCAGGAGGGGTAGGGCTATGATAGCTGATTGTCTTGGGGCATGACACACACTCCGATTACTGGTTTGTAGATACTACCCACTCGTCGTGGTCACCAGTTTGTAGAATATAATGCTCAGGTATGTGGCTGTGTATGTAGGCTATGGGGAAAACAATACAGACAAAGAGAAAGGAAGACAGTAAAGTATAATAGAAGAGAAGAGAGTCCAGCTGGTTTATTGCTTATATATAGTTACATTGGTTCATTGTAGAGTATCTCCCCACCTCTTTCCCCCAATGGGAATTGAGCATTCTTGGTCCTACCAATAGGGATCCAGCATTCCAGGTCTCCATGGATACCAGTGGTCTTCCCACCACTGTATGGCCCCATGGCCACCACCAAGCTTGACGTTTTGAGTGTGGTGACCCCTACCCCAGCAGAAGGGGTAGGCCCTGAGTGCACTCACACCCAGACCTGTCAGCACCACTATGTCTATTTACATCCCACTCAAGCTCCTCCCCCCCCCCCCCCTCACCCCTCACCCCCGTGTGGTGAGACTGAGTGAGAGTCGATTTCCGCGAAAATGCAGACATTTTCTGATCAGTCTGTGCAGGCTCCGTGGAGAGCGTTCTGCAGTTATTATGACTCTTTGATCGCCCATCTGCCCATTTTGGCGTCGATATCAGCTCTTTTCCCCAACGATATCACTCGCTGGATCACATGACCGAAATGTAGCCTTCTGATTGGCTTGTCATGTGTTGTAAGACTGTTTTTCTATCTGACTTTGGGACTCTTCATTAATAATTTGTGGTGGTTACTCAGCTAAAAAAAAATTCTGCAATTGAAAACCATTAGGGTTACTCTTAGATAATTAACCTATGTTCTTGAATTGTAATATTAATAACTCTGCTTTTGCTAAGCTTATGAAGTCCATCTATATGTCAAATTAAATGGTTTAATGTGTTTTATCAGAATACATTTGTTTTGAAATGCTATATGGTTTTGACATTTGTCTGGAAATCTATCTCTAATCACCTAGTCCACGGCTGACTGGTTTCTCTTGTATCAGTAGTAGTGTATTGCTGCATCCCTCTGCCTCAGGCGCAATGCTAGCCCTTAATGTACCCCCCCCCCCCCTCCCTCCTCCACCGAACTACCAGTATAGCTGAGTAATACCCCAGTCACACGAGAGACAGCGTTCGCCGCCAACCTCCCTACGCCCACAAGGACGCCAACCACCCAGCGTTCCATTGGATACATTGATTCAAACACGTTTTAGGCGCGATGTCGGCGCCGACCACATTGTGACTGCAGCATCACATGTATTACCACCAACCCAAGACGGCGCCAGGGCAGCGCCAACCATTTTGAATGGCGCCGCCGGAACAGGGCGTAAGGAGGTTGCACGTGCAGCAGCAGCAACCTCCTTGCGTCCAAAATTCGCGAAATGGACGCCGGGAGGTTGGCGTCCTCACGGCGACAGCACTCAATCAGGGCGTAGGGAGGGCGCAAGGAGGAAGTTTTGACGTCGCGAATCGATCGTTAGCGAACGCAGGCCTCGTGTGACTGGGGTATAACATAGCTGTTCTGCTCAGGATGAAATTATGGGCACTTCCGATGTTTTACACGTACACAGGAAGAACTTCCGGCTGTTGCGCTGGCGCATGCCTATTTGTATCACTACCTATTGTGGTGGCTATTAATAAATGGAGTGTACAATTCCCCCGTCACCCTACCCTACCCCCGCCCCCCCGCCCTCCCCCCCTCCTGGGTCTCGCTACATAACATAGCTGATGCCGGTGTGGCGGTTTCAGCTCGTTCCCGTGCTCAGCCGTGTCCCTCGCTTCTGCGCATGCGTCAGAATCTAATAAGCATGGCCGTAATCGATTAACACTACCCGGGCGACTCGGGTCATCCTAGTGGTCAGAATTTCAAATAGAACACAGCGAGTGGAGTCGACAAATACACGTGCCGTGTGCAAAAAAAGAATAACTTAGATTAATTAAATGGAAATATAGGTAAACTAGGCCATCATAAAATACTTTGAATCCTATTTTGCTGTAGTTTTATCGGTTATTAAAAAAAAAAAAAAAAATTGTCCACCCGAGCACGGAGAAGCGTATTCGATTATTCGACCCGAGTTTGTAGGATGTGCGCATGCGCCAATACGTGGCTCGGGTGACCCGAGTTGATGCGAAATCCGCGCATGCGCAGAAGCAACGGGACACGGCTGAGCACGGGAACGAGCTGAAACCGCCACACCGGGGCCCGCCATCTGTTGGCAGTGTAAGTTGACTTATTCAGTAAGCCCGTCATCTGTTGGCAGTAACTTACACATACTGCCTCAATCAATCAATAGTTCGGTCCTCTAGTCGAGGGTTGGATGCAATGGTTCTCCACTTGTCCCGATGTTGTGCTGTTCTGATAGACTGTGAATAATTCAAGCCTGTCCACTGTGAAATATTTGTAAACCATGATGTTCTTGGTCTCCCTCTCCCTCTGCTGCCATTCACCTTCCCTTCCAACAATGTACGGTATATTGAACTC
The DNA here is from genome assembly GCA_030323885.1 of Branchipolynoe longqiensis. Lineage (NCBI taxonomy): Eukaryota > Metazoa > Annelida > Polychaeta > Phyllodocida > Polynoidae > Branchipolynoe > Branchipolynoe longqiensis. The sequence continues at coordinate 70,588,405 of CM059189.1, forward strand.
TGACGAATGATGTGGCCAAAATAAATAAGTTTCTTTTTCTGTGTAGTGGCAAACAAGCATTTCTTATTTTTAATTTTTCTGAGAACTTCTTTGTTGGTGATCTTCTTTGTCCATGATATTTTCATCATCCTTCGATAAGTCCACATCTCAAATGCTGCTAAGAAATCTCTAAGAAAATGTACAAACGTTTAGCAGCATTTGAGACATACTGCCTATGCAGCTTTAATAAGTGCACTGGTATCAAATTGTATAGCTTTAATTGCTTCTTCCTGTAATGGCTTGTATCTAATGGTGTTGTACACTCGACATTCAATCTTTTCACATGTTAACCCAAGCCACCCTGTCGGTTTAACCTCTCACCTCCTCCGTCCTGATATGACCTTAGATGTTGCCAGGACGTAAAACAACAAACAAAACATCCTCCTCCTCCTCCTCCTCCTCCTCCTCCTCCTCCTCCTCCTCCTCCTCCTCCTCCTCCTCCTCCTCCTCCTCCTCCTCCTCCTCCTCCTCCTCCTCCTCCTCCTCCTCCCCTCCTCCCCCTCCTCCTCCTCCTCCTCCTCCCTCCTCCTCCCCTCCTCCTCCTCCTCCTCCTCCCTCCTCCTCCTCCTCCTCCCCTCCTCCTCCCTCCTCCTCCCTCCTCCTCCTCCCCTCCTCCTCCTCCTCCTCTTCTTCTTCCTCCCCCTCTTCTTCCTCTTCCTCTTCTTCCTCCCCTCTTCCTCCTCTCTTCTTCTTCTTCTTCTTCTTGAATCATAGTTGAATATTGGGAACCTTTGGAAGTGACAGCTTTTGCTAATCAAAATAGTTACTGTTTGAAAGCTCACTACGTTTACTAAATTGCTTTAACTCATAAATATGGGCCCTCTGAGATGCGTATTAACCATGTCTCTCATAGGTCAAAGACAATGTCAGATAAAAAAAACTTCTGAATATTGAGTGCGCGTCTCCTACTTGTAATTACCCCAGGTCGAAAGAAAATCAATTATCTTAATTGAGATTTCTCATGCTCTATTTGCTTGTTGTTTTCACCCGTATTTTTTTCGTCACCAGGTTAGGTTTAAACATTCTACCTTGTAGCTACCTACATTCATTCATTTTTACCCGATAATAATTTTAGACCCTTTATTTTACCGATGCAACTTACAAGGATGAAAGATCTCCGCGGTTTCACGGAGTTCCACGATTATTTATATTTACCGATTAACTTTAAACAACATTTTAAAAATTATATTTATATGACAACACTTGGGGAGTTTGAATACCATTCTTAGATGTTGCTAGAACATCAAGCCCAAACAAGAGCGAGTCTGGTATGGGTGATAATACAGTCACAACAAGGTTAGTACGGCATTTTTCTGTGAATCCCTGACAGTGCTAAGTCTATGGGAGAAGATCCACATTATCGCGGACATTTGCCGTCGGTGTAATAATCGCGGCCTGATTTCCGCGATTTTAGCCGGAGACCACTTTCATCCCTGAACTTAGTAATTTGTTTTGTGGGTGGCCTCCCCTGTCGCACCGTCTAGGAAGTTATTTACCAAGAGGGTAGCTCTACGCACTGTACGTACAATTAATCAATCAATCAATCAATCACTGTACCAGACGCGTGGCCGAATCAGTAGAGCGCAGGCTTCCCGTGCAGAAGGTTGGGAGTTCAAAACACACCAAAGTCAAAGCAGTGACTTACAAAATTGATCTAGTCGCTACCTGGCCTGGCGCTCGGCATTAGTAGGACAGGGCAAGGGCTGGTTAGTTCAGTATCAGGATGATGAGACTGAGTGGGAAATCAGGTCATGGTGCTGGTGGCCTGGTCGCCCAGTGGGGCAGCACTATAAACACCATGAGTGCGGACTGTCATAAGTCGTCACCGATCCTGATATGACCTTAGATGTCATGATGTAAAACCCCCCCAACAAACAACTGCTCACTATTATCATGGAATATAAGTTCTAGCGGCTCATTTCGATTAAGGGAATTTATTTGGAGTAATGTGTGATTTGCTAGTAATGCGCACTCTTAGGAATGGTTCGTATGTGGTGTGTTTGTGCAGGAGTGTCGTGCATTATTGATACCTTAAAAGGTGCTAAGTATGGACTGGGATGGACAGTTCTGTGCAAACACGCTCTTACGTGGAGGGGGGGGGGGGGGTAACAGGGTTGTCAACCCTATATGTTTGTTTGTTGGTTTGCTGTTGTTTTACGTCCTAGCAACATCTAAGGTCATATCAGGACGAGTACCGACTTGTGACAGTTCGCACTCATGGCGACTTTATAGTGCTGTCCCACTGGGAAACCACTGGCACCATGACCTGGTATCCCACTCAGTCACATTATCCTGACACTGAGCACACCAGTCCTTGCCCTATCCTAATAATACCGAGTGCCTGGCTAGGAAGCAACAAGTATCAATTTTCAAGTCATTCGACTGGGGTTCGAACCCACGATCTACCAGCACGTGAGACGGACATATATGGGGGGGGGGGGGGAGAGTGTGGTTACAGATTCTTTGTAATATTTATTCATTTATTGTTCTTTCTTGATGAATCTATATCATATTATATATATATATATATATATATTTATATATATATTATATATATATATTATATATATAAAATAAAAATATTTTAATTTAAAAAAATTAAATTGGGAGCAATAGGAGGGACGGGATAAACGAGGTTTTACTGTTGTCTTCAATGTTGGAGGCAGGTACTTTCATAACGGGGATGTATCTTATACAAGCCGTAAGCGATCGATATTTGCAGTGGCCTCTATGCACTCAGTTCAGGATGGCGGGTGTGTGTGTGGTGGTGGGGCGGGGGGGGTCCCCTTGACGACCGGCCTGGCAGAGATCACACGCTCATAACAACAGCTGGGAAGCGGTCAGGGCTCGGTGACCAATCCCCGCCCACCACGCCTTTAAGAAGTTTCACAAAAATATCAATGTTAAATCAAATGGCAGAAAGATAAATGCTCTGGCATTAAATTAGGTTTGATTTACGGTAGTAATCCCATGGTTTTGATTTTCTGTTGTTTCTTTTTGTTTTTTTTCCAATTTTTTTTAAAGATAAATATATTAGATTTTCACGATCGTACAAAGGTAGCGTACTTTTCTAGACCCCCTCCCCCGAAGTAGTACACATCAACATTTTAATACATAGAGCCCCTGTCACGCCTCGTCGGATTGAGGAAACGGAAGGAATCGAATAAAGTCCGTTGATATCCGGTTTGTGTCCGTTGATATCTGGGTACAAGTTTTGAACATGCACAAAACTTGGAACGGATGCCGCTGGATTGACGTCTACGGTTCTTGTCCGGTTTGAGTGTGTTTCGTCCGTTGACTATCTGTTCATGTCCGTTTGTCCGGCAGCCTTTGACCCGATATCGCAGCATTTTGACACATTTTGATACTTGTCACGCCCAAACACCACCGGACTAGACAATTCTGTCCGCTGCTCAATCCGGCGAGGTGTGATAGGGACTTAACAAAGTTCAACCAAAAATATCAACATTTTATTAAGCGATTAAAGTCGTACTTGACTCACAGCCCAGCCCGCCCCCTGTGGTACGCTTTGGACGACCGTGCAAATTTTGAAAACTTTTGATGACCCTTAAGCCGGTTAAGGGGAACAATGTTCTAATGTTCTTGGACCAGGCCCATCATTAAACCACATCCTACATTCTCACTAATTTCACTGTGGTAGATTGTGGCCAGAAAGAGCTGTCAAAGAGTCGCATGACCATGTCCTCGGACTGTGCCCTGGGCTCTTATTGTTTGTTTGTTTGTTTGTTTATTTGTTGGAGTTTTACGCCCTGGCAATATCTAAGGACATATAAGAATAGGCACCGACTTGTGACAGTGTGCACTCATTGTAACTTTATAGTGCTGCCCCACTGAGAGACAAGGCCACCACACCATGACCTGATTTTCCACTGTCACATCATCCCGATACTGAGCTAACCAGTCCTTGCCGTATCCTATTAATGCCAAACACCAGGCTTAGTCGCGACAAAAAAAGTCATTGGTTTTAATCGACCAGGAATAGAACTGCCGACCATTCCGCACGGGACAGCTGGCTCTGGAAGCCTATGCTCTACCTATTCGGCCCCCGCGTCTGGTCCTGGGCTCTTCTTGCTCGACACTTGGTACTCGGGCATGGTCAGATGACTATGATCTGGTCTGGTGGAGTGCTTTAATTATTTTGTTATGCGAAGGGTGTTCCTTATAATGCTATTTTTTACCCACTCACCCATTTAAACAAAACACAAATTTAATCGGTGAACTGTTGATTTGTCACCAACCTGAGTTCCAGGTGTGACATAACAAATCTATCAAATCAACATAAATCAAGTCTGGTGCCTGTCTGCAGACATTGTCTGCCCGACTTGGACAGGTCAGCAGAGGTCAGCCTCCGCCACCCGTTGCCACGCCCACAAGGCCCCGCAGCCACGCCCATAAACCCTGCTGCAACCCCACTCAAAAGAGTCTCGGCCCACCCCCGGCCCCGCCCTCTCCAGCTGTGGGCCTTTTCATCTGACGCAATCAGGTGATGACAGATTGTCGTCGTGGTCAGAGTGCGGCGTCGCCCCAGACGCCCATGGACGGTGGCCCAATCGGTAGAGCGTAGGCTTCCCGTGGGGAAGGTCCGGAGCTCGAAATCCCGGTCGAGTCAAAGCAATGATTTATAAAATTGATACTTGTCGCTACCTAGTTAAACGCTCTGCATTACTAGGATAGGGCAAGAACTGTTATAAAGCTCAGTCTCAGTGTATTGTATCTTGAAATCAAATTATATAGAATACAAGTTAAACATTTCTCGCCGTGAATATGGCCTTTGTGACTGACATGGCGTAAAATAACAACCAATCAATTATTTATATTCATATATTTTTCTTTCTTGAAAACTACATCAAAGACCAAATCCTTCGGGAGTTATATGTAAAATATCATTCATGAAAATCTTTTTTTCTTTATAGTGTGCTATTATTATTTTTAATTAACAGGCAGCTTTGTCATGGCTATTCTAGGCAACTCTCTGACTGCCGGGAATACAGGTCATTGACTGCACGGGTAACTCGCTGCTTGGGTCATTGACCGCCGTGACTTGCAGTAACCTTAGACCAAAATCAATAATGGCAGTCTGGTACTGCAGTGGCTGCTTTCGCCTCGCGTCGTGATTCGTCATCATCGTTGTTTGTGTGGGTGTGGGTGGGTGGGTTTGCGGTGGTTTTTGTTATTTATAGCTATTGAGCCATAGCGTAGATAATGTCGGTGATATTGAAGTTGAAATTATCGATTATCTCCCATGATGCATCTGTCTACGTCGTAGGTCTGGTTAGTGCACACACATGAATATGTAGTTCTGTTAACTCTTTCACCACCTTGCCAGCGGGGGGTGGGAGGGGGGGGGGGACTAACTAAAGGGAGCTGATGTAAAGTTACTACACACTCACGGTCGTGGGTTCGAACCCTGGTCGAGTCAAACCAATGACTTAAAATTTGATACTTGTCGCTTCCTAGCCTGGCGCTTGGCATTATTAGGATATGGCAAGGACGGGTTGGCTCAGTGTCAGGATAATGTGACTGAGTGGGATATGAGGTCATGGTGCTGGTGGCCTGGTCTTCGAGTGCGGCAGCATTATAAAGTCGCCATGAGTGCGCACTGTCATAAGTCGGTACCCGTCCTGATGACCTTAGATGTTGCTAGGACGTAAAACAACAACTGACACCTTATGTTTTGTTTGCTTTTGTTATTTATAACTATTGAGCCATAGCTAAGCGTAAACAATATCGGTGGTATTATTTGAAATTATCCATTATCCATTATCTCCCATGATGCATCTGTCTACTTTGGCGGCCTGGTTAGTGTACACACATGAATAGGTAGTTCTGCTAAATCTTTCACCACCTTGCAGGGACGGACTAACTAAAGGGAGCCGTAGCCGTGGCCGAATCGGTAGAGCGCAGACCTCCTGTGTGGCAGTCAAACCAATGACTTACAAAAATTGATACTTGTCGCTTCCTAACTTGGCGCTTCCTAACTTGGCGCTCAGCATTAATAGGATATGGTATGGACTAGTTAGCTCATTGTCAGGATAATGTGACTAGGTGGGATAGTGGGTCATGGTGCTGGTGGATTGATTTCCCTGTGGGGCAGCACTATAAATTTGCCATCAGTGCACACTGTCACAAGTCAGTACCTGTCCTGATGTGACCTTAGATAATGCCCGCACGTCGAACTCCAACAACCAACCAACCAACCAACCGCCATGAGTGCACACTGTTACAAGTCAGTACGTTAGTATACATTGCTGCATGTTAGCCATACGTTCAGCCGGTGGGAATGTGCAGTCCGCTTACTGCCAATGGAAGCATTACGTACTCCTCACATACTTCGAACGTATGCCTGCTGTATCTCCAGCGTATTTAACGTATATGATGTACTTCTAGTGATGGAGTAACGTATGTAACGTTGGTCAGTGTTAAGTGAGTGTCTTGCGAATGTTTTGCGAGGCCCCTGAACGCTCTCATTTGCTAGCAATAGGTCAGAGATACGTTGTGTATACGCCCATTTTTTATCACCCGTCGCTGAAAAGTTTGAATGCCCATGTACTGGCAAATTTTCTAACGTTGAGCACACGCTGACGCTGTACGTCGTAGTGTGACAGGGCCTTTAGATAATGCCCGGACGTCAAACTACAACAAACAACCAACCAACTGCCCTCAGTGCACACTGTCACAAGTCAGTACCTGTCCTGATATGACCTTAGATAATGCGCGGACGTCAAACTCCATAGTCTTTGCGATCCGCCGATCAATGTAGTGGTTGTGCAACTGAGGTATGTATTGCGGTGACTCGGTGCACACTGATAGCGAGCGATACACACATAGGGCGAGACATTTAGATTAATTCCATGCGCTATGGGTTTTTTTTTATGTGCACTTTCTCCATCGATGCCTTTCATTTGGGTATATTTGATGTGGGGGGAGATTGGCTCAGCTAGTTAGGGGGCCACTCACTGATAGCAGTGAAATTACTGGCTTGCGCTTTCATTCACTGATCACGTATGTCATTAATCCCTGTGTAAAGTCCACGGCTCGAATCTGTGGTTGTGTAGGCAGGTTATAGTGAAATCAATACAGGCAAAGAGAAAGGAAGAGTATAAAGAGTGAAAGAAGAGAGAGAGTCAAGACATCAGGTTTATTATTTATATGGTACATGGATCCAGTATAGTGTATCATCCCACCCCATTCTCCCAATGAAAAATGAACATTTCTATCTCCACCAGTGAGCAACAAGCATTCCCGGTCCCCATGGTTACAGTGATCTGCCCACCAGCACCAAGCTGTGTGGCTCCCCTGGCCACCACCTGCCTTGAGCATGTGTCTGGTCATTCTGACTAAAAGAGGGGGGAGGGGGTAGTGGGTAGGGCTCTGAGTGCCCCTTACACGCTATCTTACTGGCACCACAATGTCTATTTACCAATCAATCAAGTACCTCCAGCAACTACATCTATGCCTGTTTCACAAATAGCCATGTATACCTGTTTCACAAATAGAACATTTGCATTCCCCCACCAATGCATCATTATCAGAATATTTTACACCTGGGTCAATCTATGGGATGGTAGGAGGGTTTAGTTTGGCCGATGATCCTTATGCTCCTTAGGTCTGTGTCTCCTCAGTATGCCTCGCTGAATACAGGGTTGACTGGAGGGCTGCGTCACTGACCAGAGTGGATTCTGAATCTTGGGTCACCTATAGGCCCTATTGCATGCTGGGGTTACTACTGAATGCCTGGGTCATTGGTCATTGACTCATGTTTGGATTATTAACAGATCTGACCATGAGGGTTTGAGTCATTGACCCATGTTTGGATTATTAACAGCTCTGACTATGAGGGATTGAGTCATTGACCCATGTTTGGATTATTAACAGCTCTGACCATGAGGGTTTGGGTCATTGACCCATGTTTGGATTAAAAACAGCTATGACCATGAGGGTTTGGGCATTAACACCTGAGTCTTTGATCATTGGCGTGTCATTTACAGTTTCACTGGTGCTTGTGTCATTGACAGCTGAGACTGCTGAATGTCTGCATCATTGACAGTTGGCACCGCTGAACTCTCGGGTCGTTGACAGCTAGGATCACTTTAATGCCCGGGTAGTTGACAGTGTACTAAATGTACTAAATGCCGGGGTTTTTGACAGCTGGGTGTTGTGAATGCCTGCTTGACAGGTGGGTGTCTTGAATGACAGTTTAGTCTAATGACTGCTTTGGTCATTGACAACTCTGACCACAGAATGTCTGCTGGGTATTTAACACCTGGGTCACCTGAATGACTGTACATGACAGTCGGGTCTCCTGAATGACTGAGTAGTTGACAGCTGGGGTACCTGAATGACCGGGTATATGACAGCCAGGTCTCCTGAATGACTGAGTATTTGACAGCCGGGTCTCCTGAATGACCGAGTATATGACAGCCGGGTCTCCTGAATGACTGGGTATTTGACAGCTGGGACACCTGAATAACTGGGTATTTGACAGCTGGGTCTCCTGACTGCCTGGGTTTTTGACAGCTAACTCTCTTCACCGCCTGGTTACTAATCTCATTGACAGCTATGGCGACAAAACAGTTCAGTTACTGGCCACTAGAATCGCTGCATTGTCTATCTTACACCAAGCCAATATCTGTAACCATGTGTCAGCAAGCCTTTTTATCTTTCCATTAAAATACACATCCATATATATCCAATATGACGGATATAAAGGAATTTTAATTAAAATTGCCTTTTTGTTTTTAACAATTGGGAAATGAAGCTCTGCAACCTTACGGTTGCAGAAAAACGAAGTCATAATTACAAACACATTAAGTGTTGGTGTTTCCTCCTGGCGAGAACTCACAGCAGTTGCCTACACCGGAAGTGCGTCCGACAAGTGACTTCCGCCCAGGGGTGACTAATCAGTTAGCCGATCGAAAGGAGACTGATTTCAGTGTGCGCGCGCAGATGTGGGGGATGCCACACACTTTGCCAAGGGGATGACTTTGTTGTAAATGTTCCCAAATATTTGTGAATGATTGAGTGCTTACTTAATTGACCAGGCTGATTAGATTTGGCTGGGTCCGATGTTGGTTTTTGTGTGTGTTTGTTTGTTTGTTGTTGTTTTACGTCCTAGCAACATCTATGGTCATATCAGTCCTAAAATCCCAACAAAACAAAACCATCTGCAGACCTATGCACCTTCCGGATTGCAAGGGTAAATGTGGAAATATGGTTTCTCGGCCTTTGTTCCGGAAATTGGAATATTTTTTATCACACTTAAAGTTACTGATCGCGTCTGTACAAATACTGAAAGTATTACCGAAAGTGTCTGAAGAAAATACCGAATATTACTTTCAGTTATTATCAAGCATGAAAAGCTTGTTTGTGGATATTATTTAATTGTTTATTTTTCATTGTAAATGTGTTACTGATTCCGTTGAATTATTTATATGATAAGACTCGTGAACAAAGGTAGTGTAAGTGACATTGGACTGTGGGAAGGTGTGTGCGTTGATGTGCATGAATGGTAGGTGTATCCGTGGGTACCAGCGCAGACTGAGGGGGGGGGGGGGGAGGGTACAGGGTACAGCAGCACAAATTAGAGGCTGCCTAACCTCTTTGTCAGTGTCTTTACACGGGCTCATACATTGGATCTAATTCCGTTGAATTATCTATATGATAAGACTCATGAACAAAGGTAGTGTAAGTGACATTGGACTATGGGAAGGTGGGTTGATGTGCATGAATGCCAGGTGTAGCCGTGGGTACCAGCGGAGACTGCAAGGCAGGCTTTAAACTAAATAAAAGGGGGTGGTCGTCAGGTGATTACTAAATCCACTAGGGTTAAGCGGATAAGAGTATTTTCACTCACTTAGAAGAAAATGGGTTAATATCCTGTAAAAAGGTATTGGGGGTGATCCATTCCCGCCCCCTGTTCGATGAAGTATTTCAGCTCTTTGGAAAAGGATTCAGCAATTTACATGTCTCGCTAGATGGCGCTACAAAATAACCACAGTAGGGTGACTGGAATGGCGGGGAGGGGGGGGGGGGGTCCAATGGAATTTACCATGTCTTAATACCATGAGATTTGTGTGTGGTTATACTTATTTGGTATTTTATTATTTGTAAGACAGTCCGACATAAAATATTAATCTATCGATCAGCCAACCTCAGATGAGCATACACCTTCCCGTCCTGATATGACCTTAGATGTTGCTAGGACGCAAAACAACAAAGCTAACAACGCGTACACCTGCTGTCTGAGGACAATATTGGTTTGGGTGCGGAGGTCCTATATACTTCTGTTCTCATATTACAGTTGTTTTGGGAACTTCATTATTTACCCTACAGACTGAAAACTATCTGAACGTTACTGTCCCTAATGGGACAATTATGAACACTTTTTACTCAGCCAGTATTGACTGCTTTTCTGTGAATATCTATATTGAGATACTAAGAAATTGAGGAGGCTGTCGTGTGGGGGGAGGGAGGGGGGGGGGGGGGGAGTCATGTCTACTGGCGCCTCCCTTTCCAGCAGCCTGTGGAGGAGTGGGGTGAGGGTATGGAGGTATCCATTCCCAACCTGTCAGCATGACTGCCAGCATCCCCCTCACCTTCAGCTCTGGTCGCTTAATCCCTTTGTGTACACATGCTGGCCTCTTGGCAACTCCATCAGCCTCCGCTAGAGTAAGCATCACCCCCCTCCACCCCACACACGCACAGTCCCCTTATTGTGTGTTTTCTCTCTTATCGTGTCCCCCTTAAGAGTTGATCTCTCTGACCCCTCCATCACCGCCCCTCTCAGTCAGTCGCTGCTTCAGAAAGCCGGCCGTCTCAGTCAGTCACTGCTTCAGGAAGCCGGCTGTCTCAGTCAGTCACTGCTTCAGGAAGCCAGCCATCTTAGTCAGTCGCTGCTTCAGGAAGCCAGCCATCTCAGTCAGTCACTGCTTCAGGATGCCGGCCGTCTCAGTCAGTCGCTGCTTCAGGAAGCCAGCTTTCTCAGTCAGTCGCTGCTTCAGGAAACTGGCCATCTCAGTCACTGCTTCAGCAAGCCGGCTGTCTCAATCAGTTGCTGCTTCACTAAGCCGGCTGTCTCAGTCAGTCGCTGCTTCAGCAAGCCGGCTGTCTCAGTCAGTCGCTGCTTCAGGGAGCCGGCTGTCTCAGTCAGTCGCTGCTTCACCGGTTTTTGTAAGCAGGCTGCTAATGCTGACACGGTGTAGTCACAATCAATCAATCCATTGATCGATCGATCGTCTGACCGATCATTTGGCGTGTTGTTGATCGCTTGAAGTACAGATCATCAGTACTCTTCACACCAATGCAATGTGAGGCTTTTACTAATGTCCCCGACAGGTTGGCTCAGTGTCAGGATAATGTGACTGAATGGGATATCGGGTCATGGTGCCGGCGGCCTGATTTCCCAGTGGGGAAGCACTATTAAGTCGCCATGAGTGCACACTGACACAAGTCGGTACCCGTCCTGATATGACCTTCGATGTTGCTAGGATGTGAAACTCCAACAACCAACCAACCAACTAATGTCCCCCATAACCAGGTGGGTGAGCCTGTGCCCAACTAGTACGCCTCTGAGGTACAATCCACCGTCTGGTTGGGAATCAATACTGCACTTAGTCACATTCAGGCATTTAGCTACATTTACACTCTGTGTCTGTCTGTCTCTGTCTGTCTATCCGTCTGTCTGTCTGAGTCTAATTTATAGTTGTTCCTTTATTGCCTGGAGCTCAGTCTTAGCTGAATAGATAGGGAAAGTACTGGAAAGTATCAGGATAATGGAGCACGTCGTGGTGGCAGCTGCATGGTACCCTAGTGTGGACAGCACTATAAATCCACCATGAATATGCACTGTCGTGATATTACCTCAGTTGTTGCTGTGAACTAAAACATTCAGTCACTCACAGATGCCTGTTGGGTGCGTGTTTTGTGTATGTGGGTCGTTCTCAGAAACTGTGTACCACTTGAGGTAGTCTACTTGAAATGCATATTTCAAAGAAACCCATTATTGGAGTGTCAATATTTAGATTTCATCATTTAGCCCAATAATGTGGGAGATATTTTACATCAAAAGTAAATGTTAATATTGTGTATTATGTATCTTATTGGGATGGATGTAGCTAAATACATAGAAAATTACATCACTAATTTGTGGCATTGTCAACAGCATTGAAAATAAAGTGTCACAAACTTAATGAAAACCTCTGAACAACAGCTCATTTAACTTCAAATGGTCATATACAATGTCTTCATTAAGTTGAAGACATTTATTTTTAAATTATGAAATAGTTAACCTTTTCTGGAGTCATTAGCATTGTAACATTTCGTTTCCACTTGCAAGTACTATGAAACTCTGTATCAAACACTGATACACCATTTGACACTCTAAGCATGGACCCAGTTATGGTATAGTAAAAGATAAATCCTGAAATTGCCCCTAAACATTGAAATTTGAGTCAAACATTTGTGTAAAATTGTTGTTTCCACTTTGACTGTTACCTTGCTAATATTTTTTTGCTTTTCTCTTTAATATTCACAAATAAGACAAAACCATAGCAATGAGGTTTCAAATTATTATTACTACTGTTTATAAAGCAAGTGGCATGTGAAATGTCCTAAAAATGTCAAGTTTTGTGTGGAAAATATTTGATTTTGGAGTCAGATTGTTACAATTGAGCTTTATATATCGGACATAAACAGTTTAAGGATTAATATGTGAAGATGGATGGATACTCTACCAGGTAAATGCTCGCTAAAGACGGAACCGGAAAATACTGCCCTGCTACCATAACTTTCATTGGTTCTTGTCACTGCCAACAGACGGCAGGTTTGTGATGGAAATATTCTGTTATCCCTTTGCTGCATAGTGAGCTGCTACTTACAATATTAGTTCTTCCACTGTCGTCAGAGGGCGGGTTGATGGTGGAAATTGGCTCTTGCAGTTCAGTTTGATTCAACTGTACTGAAGTTGATTTCCTGCTTCTTTTTTTCCCCCCTCCAAGACCATTTTGCTTCCTGAATAATGTAATGACCACATGGCTATAACAAAATAAAGAAATGGTCTTTAATGCTGCTCTCTGTTTATTTCAGGTGAGTAACAACCATTTCACTCTGTGTGATTTCGTTAATCGGCAGTCGGTCGGTAAGTATCGTACATTTTACAGCAGGAATCGCGTCGTGTAGCAACAATTTGGAGCTTATACATTGGTGGTTGAGCTGAAACTTAAAAGCCCACCAGCGTGTGCTGGGTAGCTGTCTTTTAAATGGTCACAGGTTATGTATTTATGTGTGCTCTGTAACCTGTTATGGAAATATAAACTAGGACACTGCCGCCCCCCCCCCCCCACAGTTGGAGGACTTGCATGCCTACGAGCGCAACAATTCTACTGTATAGTAGAATCTTTTATGCGCATGCGCCAATCCAGAAATTCCGAGCGGCGCCTCGTTTAGATAAATGTGGGCGGAGTTGTGACACTCTGTCACTGAGAGGGGGGAGAGGGTAGGCCGGGGGGCGGGGGCATTTCCTGGGGTCTCTGCCCGACCAGGCCCAGCAGAAACAGGCCACTCGGTCAGCCTCTCACCGTCACCGTTCTATTACGTGACTTGACAGTAACTAAGACGGGCATTTTTTTCCCACGGACATGGGGAATGGTGTGGTGGGCGCTGAAAGCTATGTGAAAGGTGGTGATGGTATAGTGTGGTGGTGAGGGGCTTGTTTTCACTTTACGTGATTTTGTGTGTGTTTAATTTAGGAGTTGCGAACTCTGTTGAAGTCGTAATTGTACCCAGGCTGGTGACAGTTTGCTGAATAACGCTGTGTTTCTTTTACCCCGTTTTGGGGGGGGGGGGGGGGGGGGGGGGGGGGTTGGAGGGATGGGTTTTAAATTATAGACCTTCTTGGTCCCCCCTCCCCTTTTTGTCGTTTTTTATATAGGTTATTTCTCTTTCCCCCCATTTTCTTTTCTCCATTCATCCTTTCTTAGTTTTTTTTCTTTCCTCCACCCCCCCCTCCCCACTTTCTTTTTAAGGAGAACTAAATGCACTTTGTGTAACTCTCTTCGGTCCCCATCCCACACAATGCCACGAGTGGCGATATATGACATTTAGATGTTGCTAGTATATAAACCCAATTAATTGCGCAAATGAATAAAGACTAAATATTCAGGGAGAACATTACAATGAGGGCATTCGACTGGGCCTCTCTATCTGAATATCAAAATATTTCCGGACAAATTCCTATTCGACTGGGACCGGAAGTGGGTTCATATACACATGATTCGGATGTGTGTATGTGGCTCCATCCGTTCCATCCGTAAATCTTGCGGATAGAAAGGGCCCAGTCGAATGGCCCCCAATGACAATGCAGCAGGAGTATACATCTGTAAGAAGCCGCACACTCCGCTCCATTCACATTCTGTCTGGCCGGTCTGCGCCCACGTGAGATCTCGTGTGGCCGGTCAGAGGGAGTTCACATCAGGTATTTATGGACACTGGGTGCGTGAGTAAAGGATGCAATTAGCGCTGGAATCCAATCACAAAGTGTCTCTCCTGGATAGACATGGGCTCCTTAGAAAGGGGCTGTAAACAAGACGTGTAGCAAAGGAACTAGTGCATCTGGTTCCGTGTTGGTTACCGGGCGCTGTGGCCGGATCGGTAGAGCGTGGGCCTCGCTAGATAAAAGATTCACCCCGTACTTCCAGTACAGGGGATGAAAACCAACCCATTATTAGAAAAGCTGGCGAAGAATTTTGACATGCTGGGTTAATTAACTGAGTTGGTAAATTCATATTTTAAGAAGCACAATATATTCTTTATGTACGTCTTCATATTTACCCGCTACTTTTGAGTTGGAAAATATAATAAAACATATACTTTTATGCAATTTAAAAGTGAAATTGACGACGTTCTCTGCCCGCCATCTTGTCTTTTTGCATTCTCTCCCATTTCACCAACTCTGTGTTGATATAAGTAACCATTTGACACTGGTGCCAGGCATTCTACTTCCTGTTCCATACTAAAGCTATTTTTGCCCGTATTTAGACTACGTTGTCATTCACCCCTGTACTGTAAATATGGGGTGAATCTTTTATCGAGGGCCTCGCGTGTGGGAGATTGGGTGTTCGGTCCCCAATCCAGTCAAAGGAATGACTTATAAAAATTGTTTGCTTGTCGCTTCCTAGCCTGGCGCTCGGCATTAATAGGATATGGCAAGGACTGATTTGCTCAGTGTTAGGATAATGTGACTGAGTGGGATATCGGGTCATGATGCCGGTGTTCTGATTTCCCAGTCACAAGTCGGTACCTGTCCTAATACAACCTCAAATGTTGCCAGGATGTAAAACTCCAACAATCAATCAGCCAACCCCGGTCGAAGCAAACCATGAACTTAAGAAATTATACTTGTCACTACCTAGCATGGCGTTCGGCATTACTAGGATATGCCAAAGAGCAGTGGAATGAGGAAGACCACGATTGAAAATTCCCCTACTTGAATAACTAATGAGCAAAACAAAAAAAATAAAATTAGGCAACTCGCATGATGTAGTGAAGGGGCCCCCTTTAAAGTTTACAACAGAAACTCATCGGTGTTCCAGTTGACCACTACTCAATTGGCCGGTGGTCAGTGCGTGGAGGGAGGGGGCGGGTAGCGATCCCAAAGCAGGCCCTTTGCGGCCTACATGGCTACCTGCTGCAGGTTCACTACCGGGGCACGGGGTCATCGTGCGGCACGGGCGCGTTGTACCCGCAAATCGCGCGAAAAAAATATACACCAAAAACACTGTTAGACCATAATAAATGGACCAACGACCAACACCTTTAGCGTAGTGAATATTGGATTTGAATGAGAAAGACATTATTTAATATTTTAATTATTATCAGTTGAGAATAGTCATCTGAAATTGTGCGTTGCCGAAGATGGTCGGTGATTTCTTGGCATGAGGGGCTCAGGACGCGCTGGTCCCTCTGTGGTCAGCGGACCCGGTTCGATGTGGTACCACTTCGCCAGCAACCAGCGTCTGTATCATTTCCCAATAGACGAGATCACCGTTCCGACTGCGCATGCGCTGAAAACGGCGTTGGGAGCAAAGCAAAGGCGTACGGCCATCGAGTTTGCCGATGTGCATAGGGTAACAGTTTTATTTTATTCAAAATTAATATTTAAAAAAATACATAATAATTTGCCACAAACATGGATGGATGGATGCAATATAATAATATAATGAATATCTTTAAGACACAACTCTCCATAATTAAGCATTTTGAGCTAAGAAACATACAATTTCAGTCACTTTACAGGTTGATGTTTACATCACCATTGATATGACATAAAGTACTTCTTGTTCTAAATATTAAAATGTCAAATATGTCAACAAAAACTTGTTTCAAAGAAATATATAAACCAATGTCTGATTAACCCTACCCATTTCCTAGCCCAACACAAGTTATTAACCATAGGATATAAATAAACACATGAATAAAATGAGTAAAACTGACTCTGGCTGTGGCTCTAACACTAGTCTGAGTGCCCAGATTTTTCTCAATCTAAATGCAGATGGTATACGATGTGCTGATTAGATAGATCTAAAGGCAATGCTAGATAAAAGATTAACATTTTAGTTTATTATACATATTTTTTAGTTGGTATTCTATGTTTCAAACACGAGCTGAAATGAGCTGAAACTAGCACATTTCATAGCTGCACCCAGTATCTTAGCATTAGTCATGTGCCTCGCGGGGGGTTGTTTTTCTTCCATGCATCCCACAATGCACCGGGCCGCTGGAATGGCGATGTAGTCTATTCCCATCACCCCTGGGGACTCAACTCCGCGTCCCTCTCACAATCCCCCCCCCCCACACACACACCCTCTCACAACCCCCACCTGCCCCCCTTTCACTGTTTCTTTACACACGAGATCTGCGGTACCTCCTGCCGTCTGTCACAATGCATACCCCTTGACCCGGGAGTGTCCTCTAACCAGGTATTTATCGGCGGGCTGCTTAGTACATGTGTACTGACCCATTGTGCAATGTGTTCTACGTCATCACTACTCGGGTGCGTTTTGTTCGCATCCGTCGACTTGCAGAAGGAGGGCTCAGGTAATTTACCATGGAGCAGCTGGTGTTTCAGCGCGACAATCTTTATTCACAGCATAGTGACATATTGCAAGGTAGCTGAACACCCCCCCCCCCCCCGATTTTTTAATATATTTTGTTTAGTTGAGGTTGGGAGGTCGATTCCCAGTTGAGTCAAACTATTGACGTAAAAAATTGGTACTTGTCGCTACCTAGCCTGGTGCTCGGCATTACTAGGACAGGGCAGGGACTGGTTAGCTCAGGATTGGGATAATGTGACCAAGTGGGAAATCAAGTCATGGTGTTGGCGGCCTGATTTCCCAGTGAGGCAGCACTATAAAGTCACCATGAGTATGCACTCACAAATTGGTACCCGTCCTGATATGGCCATAGATGTTCCCATGACGTAAAGCTCCAACAACCAACCAACTTACCCCCCCCCCGCCCCCTTCTCCCGTCAGTTGGCCCGGGCATGGATCTGCTGACCTTCCCCTGTCCTGATATGACCTTAGATGTTGCTAGGACGTAAAACAACAACACACAATCTGCTGACCCTAAATAAGCTTCTTCCCATGTAAACAGGCTAATAAAGCAAACCCCGCACCCACACACCCACAGCACCCCCCCCCCCCCCCTCTGAAGCCATGTAGATTAATGGCAGCTACTAGGTTGTCTTTGAAGGGCTGTGACCTGGAACCTTTTCCGACCCGACTCGGCCCATCTTTAGCTCAGACAGACGGTTAAAATGGTGGCACCTTTTTTTCAACATTAAACAATTAAACAATGAAACAAGTTATGTGGATAAGAATCGAGGTGCATTTGGGTTGAGTTACTCGAGGCTGTTCGTCAATGTATCGGCCCCTTTGTTCATTGTGGTGCATAGGTTGTGTAACGCAGCCTATTGTTGCACATAAACCTGATGCCGACTATTTATTTGATTTTTAAAATGTATTCACCAGTTTGCAACACATGGCCAATTGGACAGTTAGCATATATATATATCGAAGTAGCCTAACTGTATAGTTGGTCCTTAGCTTATATAACCCGATCAGTTGTATACACACACACACACACATTTGTTTACCTTCTCTTTCCCTTCCCTTTCCCTTCCCCTTCCCTTTCCCCTTCCCCTTCACTTTCCCTTTCCCTTTCCCTTTCCCCTTCCCCCTCCCTCTCCCTCCCTCCCTCCCTCCCTCCCCCCCTCCCCCCTCCCCCTCCCCCTCCTCCCTCCTCCCCCTCCTCCCTCCCCTCCCCCCTCCTCCCCCCCTCCCCCTCCCCCCTCCTCCTCCTCCCCCCTCATCTTTCTCATCCTCCCCCCTCCTCCTTCTCATCCTTCTCATCCTTCTCCACCTTCTCCACATGAGAGGTGATCCGATGCTACTTGTTTGCCCCTAATTGCATTTGGCTGCCCGCATGGTGACCTTATTTGAGCCAATGACGCCAAGAACCAGCATATTGACCTCGGGGTGAGAGGGCTTCAGTCCGATAACCCCCCTCCCCACAGACACACACACACACACACACACTCACTCACTCACTCACTCACTCACTCACTCACTCACTCACTCACTCACTCACTCACTCACTCACTCACTCGGCCGCAGTCAAATTTCCGGCCGAATGGATACCTATAGCGACCGCGCCGCCCGAAGTCGCCTCACCGGTGTCCCCGGAACCTGATTGGGTGCTGTCGTGTGGCACAGGCCACCCCAGCCGGGTGAGTCCAGGCGGTACAGCGCCCACCAGCCATACACGGGCAGGTGATATTAAAGCCCTGCAGCCTAAATAATATGGGCATAACTCGTTATACAATACGAAACAAAATATGTCCGTTCTGAAGAAATCCCGTGCCAAGTGAGCCCATAGGCTTTACTCACATATGGTTGAAACTGAAGCCACGTGGTGGGGGGGGGGGGGGGGGCGGAGAGGGTGCTGATTTATTTATAACACACTATGTAATATGTATTACTGAATCGATGAAGACATGTAAGTTGGAACTGATGAACGCTGACATTTCATTCAATCTTTAATCCAGTCTTAAATAACAGATAACTTTGCTAATTTGATGACATTATAATCATTTATTCCGTTAGCTAGTTTGACGCTATATAGTGTGGTTAAAGAAATACTATTTTTATGGTAGGATTTGATGCTACTGTTAGGCATAATCGTGCTGTCACGATCAGCACAGCAGTATCAGTCTTCAACGGACAACTCTGCATCCAGACCAATGTTGTCCTGACGAAACAGTTGTCGTCTCATCTGAAGGAGTGGTAGTATAATAGTTTGTACATTTCAAGAAATGGTCTAATTTATGAACGGTCTGTGTTACAAAAGGTTTATGTTATGAAATGTCTACATAGTGAATGGTCTAAATGGGGAAAGGTAAAGAAAGTTCTGCATTTTGAATCAATCCCAAATGGCTGACAAAAGTGACATGGCTTGATCAAACCTGATTCCACAAGTCTTTGGTTCTCAAGTCCATATCGGACAAAGAAAGGGGACCAGACGGGATGGCCGAATGAGTTAGAGCGTCCGTCTCCCGTGCTGGTAGATCGTGGGGTCGTGGGTTCGAGTCCTGGTCGAGTCAAACCAATGACTTTAAAATTGATACTTGTTGCTTCCTAGCCAGGCGCTCGGCATTATTAGGATAGGGCAAGGACTGGTGTGCTCAGTGTCAGGATAATGTGACTAAGTGGGATACCAGGTCATGGTGCCAGCGGCCTGGTTTCCCAGTGGGACAGCACTATAAAGTCGCCATGAGTGCGCACTGTCACAAGTCGGTACCCGTCCTGATATGACCTTAGATGTTGCTAGGACGTAAAACAACAACAAACAAACAAAACAAAGAAAGGGTTTTTAAGTCATCCCAAATCTACTTCGTTGTATGGTTTTTAACTGAAGTCTACAACAACTGCTTAGTGGTAGAACTCTGAGAAATGATGTCTTGTGTAATAGTAATAGTCCAGTTATGCTATGTTCTCATCGTGTGTAATAGGGGTCACATGGGTTGACCTTGGAGCCCCATGGTGTACGCCGTGGGCTAGTGTGTGCGATGAGTCATTGGTCCTGAGCATGGTGCAGAGAAGGGGCATGCATGTCCGCAGTTGTGCGCTATGGAAGCGGGTGATATCGTGCGTCTGGAATCTCCCTTACTAACTATTACCCGTCCATTGTATCCTAAATGTAACCAAGCAAATATTCAATAGGGTTTGCACTGCGTCTGTGAGAGGGATGCTGGCTGTTGGAGTTTTACATCCTGGCGGCATATTAGGACGGGTACCGACTTCTGACAGTGTGCACTCATGGTGACTTTATAGTGGCTAGTGCTGCCCCACTGGGAAATCAGGCCGCCAGCACCATGAACCGATATCCCACTCAGCCACATTATCCTGACTGAGCTAACTGGTCCTTGTCATATCCTATTAATGGTTTGACTCAACCGACTTGTGACAGTGTGCTCATGGTGGCTTAATAGTGCTGCCCCACTAGGAGACGCAGGCCACTGGCACCATGATCCGATTTCCTACTCAGTCACATTATCCGGACACTGAGCTAACCGGTCCTTGCCCTCTTCTAGTTATGCCGAGTGCCATGCTAGGAAGCGACAAGTATCAATTTTGTAAGTCATTGGTTTGATTCGATCGAGAACCGAACTCCCGACCTTCCGCACGCAAAGCACGCGCTCTACCGATCTGGCCACCGCGTCCGTCCGGTATGAACTCTAGTAATACTACATGTATGTTGCTCACCTAATATTAGGTGTAAGATACGGCCCTCTGCCCACGTGGTCCCACGTGACTAGACTCACGTGAGCAACACGTGACTAAACCCACGTGGGTATGTCGGCCAGTGGTATCTGGCAGTAGGGCCCGACGGTCTCCGCTATGTGGACCGGGTTTAGTATTTCAGCGGTCATGTGTGATTTACGAGCCGTATGTATCACGCAGCTCACTGCCGGAAGACACTCTGAGACGGTGAGGTGCGATAAAGCCATGTGTCGTGGTGGCTTGTACGCCTAGGGGTAAATTTGGACTGCATATCTCGCACTTAAGATATCTGCAGGGCGTTTACTTAGCGAGTGGAACCAGTCTGGTGTGCTGATTTTGTTGTTTGTGGGGCGTGTGGTGGCTTTGGGGTGGGGGGGGGGGCGGGGTTACGTCCTATAAATATTTAAAGTCACATCAGGACGGGTGAAAAAAACCAATTACATTTGAGTGTTTTAAACACCCACACACACACCCACACCCGGGCACCAAAGAAGGGGGTAGGGAGAATGAGTGGATAGAGGGACGGGGGATGGGAGGAGATGGGGATGGCGAAGATGAGGGAAGAGATAGGAGAGAGAAGGCAAGGGAAGCGAAGAGGGCAAACAAAACTGATTCAGTGATTGTGTTATATAAGCTGATGACATCTAAAAAAGTTAGGCTTCTTTGTTGTATATGCTGACTGTCCTCAGTCCGAAGAGGTGTGAGCCATGATGAGAATGCTGCTTGTGATCGGAAGGTTTGATGATCAAGCGGCTGACTGCGTTGTTGTATTTGTTGTTGCTGCTGCTGTTTTACTTGTTTGTGGCAGTCCCTTAGAGACTGTTTGTAGTTGTAGTATCAGTTTCTGCCGCCAGGGCCTTCAGGTCAGATCTCCCGCCGCTTACCGGCGTGTGCCACTAAATCCTGTCGCTGGTTGTCGGTCTATCACGCTCATCATGTTGGCGATCACCGCTGATGGCCGCGTCACTAGTGAATCATCGACCATGCCTCTACTCCACTCAACCCCCAGGGGCCATATGCATGAAGCAGTGTTAGCGAGCCAAAACGCGTTTAGACGGGATTTCTGGTTTAGCGCGGAAAAGTTGGTATGCATGGAGCAGTGTTAGGCCTAACACCGAGCGTTTAAACTCGGAAATTCTAACTCCGCTGATATCTGGTTTACAGCGGTGTTAGTGCTAGGTTAGTGTCAAGATGGAGCCCAAATCTATTCAATGCGACCATATTTAACAGAATTACATATGCAATAAGTGAAATTTGATCAATTTAACCCTAAATTCGAAGCGTTATTAAGGCTACCGCTGCATTGGCGGCGATATTAATAGTTATATTTTTGAATCGACGAACCTACAGTAAACAAACCGCCGCTGCCGCCAGTATGGATAGCGGCGGCTGCGGCGATTTGTTTACTTTACGTTCGTCGATTCGAAAATATAACTATTAATATCGCCGCCAATGCGGTGGTAGCCTTAATAACGCTTTGAATTTAGGGTTAAATTGATAAATCTGTTAAATATGGTCGCATTGAATAGATTTGAGCCTAATATATGGCTACAAACGCAGAGGGATTTCCCAAATTTATAAATACATTCACGTTTAGCTAACACTCACCGTTTAAGCGCCCATGCATACGGCTTGACATAGTTCTCGACACCGCCGATAACCGGTGTTAGCTACCCACTGTTACAGTGTTAGAGGGATAACACCACGCGCCGCTAACACTGCTCCATGCATAAGGGCCCAGGGGCCATATGCAGGATGCGGTGTTAGCGAGCCAAAACGCGTTTAGAAGGGATTTCTGGTTTAGCGCCGAAAAGTTGGTATGCACGAATTCGCGAATTCGGAAATAACGCGATGATTCATTGGACCCAGAATTCAACTGAACTGTAATTCAGTTAACTGAACCCCGATTTAAGTTAACGTGGACCCGCTGTTTTTTCGTGATGACATTGTATGGACCCCAACGATCGCGTTATAACGGGGTTTCACTGTACTATTTTTTTTAAAACACTAGTTTTCTTTGGTGATGTATTAGTTACGCTGCTGCTGTCTTCGCCATGACGTATGAACTCCAACGATCGCATTATAGCGGGGTTTCACTGCGCTGTATATTTTTTAAACAATAATGCTAGGTACACACATAGCGTATAGGATTCGCGCACTAAAACTCCCGATCAGCTTAAAACTGAAGTCGGGCCGATTCATTTTTCGAATCGGGAATCGCAATCGTAGTGCTAGCGCACACCTACCGTTTTAGCCCTAAAAATTAGTTTTTAGTCGTGAATCGCAATCGGTAGGTGTGCTAGGGGAGTGCACACCTCACGATTTTTGGGCAGTTTTAGATCGTATACGCTAGGTGGGTGCGGGAAAACGATCGTATACGCTAGGTGTGTACCGGGCATAAGAAAACCCACTAAAGGTTTCTTCGGTGATCTGTTAGTTAGCGACTGCTTCCCGGACGTGGGTGTGGGTGTGGTGGTATGGGGGGGGGGGGTGATTCTCCCACATCACCAATCAACCATAAATCAAAGGGTCATTTGGATTGTGCCAACAGATTTGATTACGCATGCGCCGCGAGTAGATGGCAATCGCCGACTGCGATATTTGATCATATTTAACGGGCGGCCGAGTGGCCGTGCAAAACGGTGCTGGCGATAAGAGTGGGGTGCCCACGTGGTCGTTATGAATATTAATGAGTCCACGTGACTGGGGCGCGTCCGTTCTACAGACGAGATTAGCAAAGTTGCACACCCCCAGGTCATTGACCTTCAGCTCTATTGTGCCAGTCATTGATTGTTAATTCGAGTGTTAATGTTGTAAATAAAGTGTTAACATAGTTGTTGGGTGGTGTGTGCTTGTCTTCAGCGTTGAATACACCTCTCAGGGATGAAAGATCTCCGCGATTTCACGGATTTCCGGGATTTTTCCTGTAGCTATAAGTGTATACTAATACATTGCGCCCTTCCTGATATGACCTTAGATGTTTCCAGGACATAAAACTCCCAACAACCAACCAACCAATACGTTATTTCACGCTGCAGCACCATCAGTGTATACTAATATGTGTTGCAAACGCTGCAGCACTAGCAGCGTATACTACTACTACTACTAATGCCTTGAAACGCCACAGCAGGGTCAGCGTATACCGATATGTGGTGTAAACGCTGCAGCACTAGCAGCGTATACTACTAATACGTGCTTCAAACAGCACATCACTATCAGCGTATACCAATATGTATGAAACCCGACTTCCGGGAATTTTCAGCGATTCCCTGATAATGCTAAGCCTATGGGAGAATATCAGCATTTCCGCTTTTTTTCCTGGAGACCACTTTCATCCCTGACCTCTGTATTTATTATATTACAAAAGTATGTGTATGATATTGATAAACACCAATCCAAAAATTGAGATAAACATTCAATTGGTTAGAGACAGTTTGTTTGTGTCGAGCCTTCAAAATGTTCATTTAAAAAAAATTCATTTTGTTTGTTTGTTCATTGTTCCATGACCATTTCATAACAAGAAAAGTGGAATTCCAAAAATTGAGATAAACATTCAATTGGTTAGAGACGGTTTGTTTCAAAAGGCTCCAAATATGAAAAAAAAAAAAAAAAAAAAAATTGTAAGCTCCAATGACCAAAAAGCAATATTCTTTTGGAATTTTCAAAATATCTCAAAATTT
This sequence comes from Branchipolynoe longqiensis, assembly GCA_030323885.1. Classification (NCBI taxonomy): domain Eukaryota; kingdom Metazoa; phylum Annelida; class Polychaeta; order Phyllodocida; family Polynoidae; genus Branchipolynoe; species Branchipolynoe longqiensis. The sequence continues at coordinate 70,612,982 of CM059189.1, forward strand.
GACTGACATACGTGCATTTGATTTTGAAAGTTAGTCATTTCCATAGCTTTTGTATGTGCTGTGACAACGGTCCCACAACCATAGTGTTCGTCATCACCGTCAGATGTCGCATGCATTGTGAATATTGTCCTTTACGGCGTTTCATTTGTCAGACGCCCCAGCGGGTAGCCACCGCCCACCATTTTGTCCCGTCTGAAATAAGTGACCTTTGAGGAGGCAGGGGTCAGCGGGTGGTCGGTGCGGCCAATGGTCAGTGTAAGCCCCGACCACCCACCCCGGGATGGATTGGCTTTGTTTTAATGTACTTATTGTCAGTAGAACGCCAGAGTCCCTCGTGGTCTGGTCAGACCGAAGACGAAGCCACAACTCACTGACCGCAGTCACGTGGGGCACTGGGGTGAGTGAGGTGGAGGGGTCATGTGACCAGCAGGGCGTGCTCTGATTGGTCACGCGCGGCTAATGTGCCAGTCTTGAGAATTACTTCTCTTAGAGGTTTCATCCACTGTTTTCGATGATAGCCTGTTTTGCCATCTGCCCCGGTCTGTAGCCGGTAGATTTATCGCCGGTAGAAGTTTGAATAGGTTGTTTAAATAGGCGATTTCCACCACCCACCCTCTCTGATGGCAGAGGCAGGAACTAATGTTGTGGGTTGGTTAGTTGGTCGGTTGTTGGAGTTTTACGTCCTGGCAATATCTAAGGTCATATCAGGACGGGTACCGACTTGTGACAGTGCACACTCATGGCAACTTTATAGTGCTGCCCACCTGGGAGACCCCAGGCCACCAGTACCATGACCCAATTTCCCACTAAGTCACTGAGCTAACTGGGCCTTGCCCTATCCTAGTAATGTCAAGCGCCAGGCTAGGTAGTGACAATTATCAATTTGATAAGTAATTGGTTTTACTCGACCAGGAATCGAACTCTTTTATAAGTCATTGGTTTGATTCGACCAGGAATCGAACTCCCTACCTTCCGCACAGGAGGCCTGCGCTCGACCGATTTGGCCACCGCGTCCGGTGCCGAACATTGTGAGGAGTGGCCCGCAATGTCTGGGAGTGAGCTTTCTGGGCCTATATGCAGGAGTCGGTGGTATTCGGTGATAGTGAGCTGAAAAGGTGGTAGTCGGGATTTTCCCGGGTAGCGGCGAAAAATGCTATGCACGAAGCGGTGATAGGCATAACACCAAAGGCTTACCCGGTGGTACCTTACCCCTGGTATATAGGAGGTATAGCGAGTTCATTAGGCCCAAATCTATTCAATGCTGTCATATTTAACAGAATTACATACGCAATAAGTGAAATTTTATCAATTTAACCCTAAATTCAAACCCTCCTTAAGGCTACCGCCGCATTGGCGGCGATATTACTAGTTATATTTTCGAATAGACGAAGGTCTGTAGGAGCAGGCTCGGGAGAGTCAACGGCGGCTGCGGCGGTTTGTTGACTGTTCCTTCGTTGATTCGAAAATATAACTATTAATATCGCTGCCAATGCGGCGGTAGCCTTAAGGAGGGTTTGAATTTAGGGTTAAATTGATAAAATTTCACTTATTGCGTATTTAATTCTGTTAAATATGACAGCATTGAATAGATTTAAGCCTAATATACGGGTACAGATGCAGAGGGATTTCCCAAATCTATAAATAAATTCACGGGTAGCTATAATCAAAGTGTACGCACTCCTGCTTAGCACTTGACACAGTTCCCGACGTCGGCGATAGCTACCCGGTAATAGGCTGTAACACCAAAACCCGCTACCACCGACTCCTGCATATAGGCCCTGGTGAGGACGGCTCCGTGATCACCATCATTGTCCCTAGTGTCAGTATTAAGTACATTGCTCATGGGTAATTGATGGGATTACGAGTTTACTCTGGGCCTGGGCAGTTAGAAGTGAAGCGAGCATTCATTCTACTTATATCCGGAAAACCGTGGCCGAATTGTGTGCGGAAGGTTGGGAATTTGAATCCCAGTCGAGTCAAACAAATGATTTTCAAATTTGATACTTGTCGCTATCTAGTCTGGCGCTTGGCATTACTAGGATAGGACAAGGACTGGTTAGCTCAGTATTAGAATAATGGGATTTCAGGTCCTGATGCCACCAGCCCGGTCTCCCAGTGGAGCAGGCTTATTAAGTTAACATGAGTGTGCATCGTAAATCAGTACCTGATATGCCCTTAATTGTTTCTAGGACGTAAAACCCAAACAAACCGTGTAAGCAATTAAAAATAACATTCTGTACAAATAAAACTTGGATTTAAAATACCCGAGACCTGCATAATTCGATGAAAGCGTAACATTTCTAAAACCAAAACACTTATCTACCCTTGATCCTACATACGTAACTAACCAGATTGGATGGCCGAATGAGTTAGAGCATCCGTCTCCCGTGTTGGTAGATCGTGGGTTCGAAACCTGGTTGAGTCAAACCGATGACTTAAAAAAATTGATACTTGTCGCTTCCTAGCCAGGCGCTCGGCATCATTAGGATAGGACAAGGACTGGTTGGCTATGTGTCAGGATAATGTGACTGAGTGGGATATCAGGTCATGGTGCTGGTGCCCTGGTATCCCAGTGGGGCAGCACTATAAAGTCACCATGAGTGCACACTGTCAGAAGTCGGCACCTGTCCTGATATGACCTTAGATGTTGCTAGGATGTAAAACAACAATAAACTAAATTGGCCCTGCGCCAACAATTTTACACTGCAGACAGTATGCATGACTTTTTTACTAAAGTAAAACAAGAAAACGTCTGCCTTTTTGAAAGCAGCTGGTCTCTACCACCTCATTTAGTTTGCTAAATAAATTCAAACAATTATTAATAAACTTTCCTTTTTTACAGGAATTTGTTTCCCTCAGCCACAAATATATAATTGTGAGCATTTTAATTTAATGAGTGTTTACTGGCACATAATTGATTGTCTGCTTTTACATGTAAAAGCACATAATTGGTTGTCTGCTTTTACATGTAAAAGCGATAGTTTGAACAAAAAACAAACATTTCTCGCCGTGAATATGGCCTATGCTGCCGACACGGTGTAAAGCAACCAACTAATCAATCAACCAACAATAAACAAACATACATACAGAACTTGAGATACTGAAATACTTATTAAGCATTTGTTGCTACATAGAAGAGAATACAAAGTCAGTTTAATAGAATGTACTGATTAAGCCTACAGTGGCCAGCAATTTGATGTGAATGCCAAAATGGTTTAACCTCAAATATCCCTCAAAGTTAGCCATTTATAATCAAAGTTACTGCAAACTAAGGTAAGATAGATTGATCGATGGAAATGATCGCTAAAACAGATCAGAAATGAAATGTGAATTAGTCTCTTTTTGCAATGTGTTCTTTGATCAGGACAACACATCGTAACTGTTGCATCATAATTCATACCGGTCACACTTAAAAACACCATACGCATGGGTAGGGTGCAGGCTTCCTCTGCAGAAGGTCATGAGTTTAATTTTTGGTTGAGTTGATTGATTGAAGATTTATACTGCATATCATGGATAAGTCTGAATAGACTTGTTTTCACCATTAGACAGTTTCTCGATAGAAAGCCCGAGCCTACACTTTTACCGACCTATGGGATTTTTTACCTCCCACACCGCATAGACATGGTATGAGAGCAACCAGCCTTTGATGACACTGTAAGTTACACACAGCGGTGGAAATCCAAAGTGGCAGAGGTGGGGGCACGGGGAATCGAACCACCAACCTTCAGATTAGGAGTCCGACCTAGAAAAAAGTCAGACACGCTAACCACTCACTCACAGAGAACACCAGAGAGTAAAACTAGTAAAAACCTACGACTTTACAAATTGATACTTGTTGCTACCTAGCCTAGCACTCGATATTACTAGGATAAGGTAAGGACTGGATAGCTCAGTATCAGGATAATGTGACTGAGTAGGAAATCGGGCCATGTTGCTGGTGGCCTCGTCTCCCAGTGAGGCGCCATTAGTGTGCCCTGTCACAAGTCGGTTCCCATCCTGATTTGACCTTAGATGTTGCCCAGACGTAAAACTCCAACGAGCAAACATGTAGAAACACTGTCGCCAGTTCCCTGCAAATGACGGAATATAGACGTGTGGGTAGCATTTGAATAGATGATGTGTTTGGGAGTGTGTGCCTGGGGCGCGGGGGGGGGGGGGGGAAGAGGCGACCTCACAGACTGTCAGGGGTCACATCGCCCCGCCCCGCTTCCACCCCCTGACCCTGCCCGCTAGGGGGCGCGGAGCGGGGTCACGTGGAAGGACACGAGGCCGTTCGTTATGCTGATTACAGGGTCTTGGCGTCTTTTTACTACTAACTAGATTCCTTATGTAAATAAAGTGCAAACATTTTAATTTAAATGAATGTGTGCGAAGCACAAATATAATATTTAGGCTAGTGCTACGGAAATGTTCTGCGGGGCCTTTCGGAAATTGCATGCATTTTCAGCATACACATCCAGGCACTTACCCCACTCCCCCAATATGCAGTAGTTGTTTAAGTGTTAGTAAGTGGCACCCGCCGGAAGGTGGGTAGGAACATGGATACTGTCATTAGTTTGTCGTGCAGTCCCGGGCTGGATTGTCGTGACAGGGTTAACCCACGCCCTCCGTCCCCATCTCCCTCTTGTTTTGTCACCGAGTTGCAGTGATCGGTTCGTGTGACCTTTCCTTGAGCAGGTGACGCTGGGACTGTAATTTGTCCCTTCCTGCTCTCGGTTATATTGGCATGTTTGATAACTTTTGGGTTCTTTTGATAAGCATTCGTTTGATAAGCATTCTATAGCCGTGTTCACACGGACGATGTAAATCGATTCGTAGAAAGCGACTTGTATAGTTCGCCTCACATTTCACGTGTGAATGCACGTCTGAGGCGGATTAGGGCTGATTCGATTCACGTGATGCGGATCCTGTAAACCACCTAAGGGAGGTAGTCTACGTGAGGCGATTTCTCTGATTCGATTTATTTTGTCCGTGTGGACGCACTGAGGCGGATTAAGCACCTCACACGCATGCGCAGTCGACACCTCAGTTTGTTGACTTTCCGGTCGATCAAAAGCGCATATTATATAATTTAATTAATGAAACTGCTATCTATGCACAGATATTTTTTTCATCATTTATTTTTAGGGTTTCACTGCCCAGCAGAAGTTTTGACCGTTCCAAACCAATACGAATCATTAAATACATATCTAGGTCGAACCCACACTCTCTGGTGCCACGTCGTCGAACCCAAAATGGCGCTGGTTAGCCTGGACTTGCTCATGCGCAGATATCCACTTCCGCCTCACGCAGTGTCCGTGTGAACGGGCGCCTAATTCGCCTCACCTGATTCGATTTGTGTGATACGCCTCACATTTTGTCCGTGTGAACACGGCTTAGGAGACTGGCTTCAATTGTTCGTGTTGAGTCGAGTCTGTGCGGTTCGTGCCACTAGTCCCAGCAGGTGCTATGGGTTGTTATTGAACGCGATTCTTTCAGTGCTTATACTATAGTAGTATTTAAATCTAACTTCCAGAATTTTTAGGCGATTCCTTGACAGTGCTAAGTCTGTTTGGAGAAGATCCGTTTTTGTGTGTGTTGAAATTCACCACTGGTTTCCCTTTTAATAATATTAATAATAATAATAATGATGATAATAATAATTACTAGGATTAATGAATATAAATATTGTTGCCACAATAATAGTCTTATTTGAAGCAACGTTATTTACAGATACCATTACCATAGATTTCTATCCTGATATGACCACTAGTCGTGGGGAGGTTTTTGGTGGCTGGGGGTGGGGGGGTGGGGTGGTTAATGTTATGTTGCCACAAGGGTGCTAATTTGTGACGTGCATCTGACCAGTGTGTTAACACTTGGTATCTACGGAATCTGCGTGTTGTGTACACCGTTTAGGTATGACGACATCACCGATAACAGAAGGGCTTTGTCTCCGCTCAAGGTCCAGCTATTAGCAGGAGCAAGGCTCCTTCAGTAAGGCCTATGAAAAAATAATGGTGTTTTCGGTTACAGGGATGATTGGGATTTTTGTAAGAGATATATATATATATGTGAATCCCTTATCTCTGATGTAATTTTGCGTGCAAGCCCATATAATTCTTTAGAAAATTGTCATTGATGCAACAACAACAACATTACAGTCGGTAGATTTTTGCATGGTCGGTGTTGCAACCGGAGACACATTTCTTTTGATTGGCCTAAGCGAAATAAATTATATAGCTACTCAATTGAAACAGATTTTGTTTACTGGTTATTTGGAAATTCTACTCCTTTGTCTCGGTTGGCATCAATCGAGGGTGCCAAGTGGGAAATGAGGTCAAATTTAACTTAGTTCGCGATTAATTCAATATGGTATTTTATGTGTTTGTCTAGTAAGATTTTGCGAGTGGGTGAGTTTGGAAAATGTCTGAATAAGATGGTGAATTACTTCCATCCGGCAGATTTGAAATCTATTAACAACATTAACTGGATTGGTTATCATCGTCACCCATGGCTTTCACGTTGACAGGGAATTCTATTTGATCCTCACCCCCCCCCCCCCCCCCCCCGCCCTGCTTATCCCAGTCTAATTCCATTAATCTCGTCTTCATCCGGACCCTGTGAGGCACTGGAATAGCTGCAAGCTCATGTTTCTGCCTAGATAAAAGATTCACCCGGTACTTGTAGTACATGGGTGAAAGACAAAGTAGTCTAAACACCGGCGAAAATAGCGTTAGTATGGAACAAGAAGTAGACTGCCTGCCTCCAGTGTCAAATGGTTACTTATATCGGCACAGACTTGGTGAAATGGGAGAGAATGCAAAAAGACAAGATGGTGGCCGCAGAACGCCGTCGATATCACTTTTAAATCTTATTAAACTAGATATTATATTATATTTTTTAACTCAAAGGTAGCGGGCTATCAATAAGACATGTAAAGAATAATTGTTGCTTCTTAGATTGTGAAATTAGGCTCTCAATTCATTAACCCCCTTTTTCGACCGTTTTTATATAGGGTTGGTATTCACCCGTGTACTGCGAGTACTAGTTTCTGCCCAGCGATATTCAATAGAGGTGTGGGTTCAGGCGTCCTATGGAGTATTGAATCGATAGAGTGCAGGCTTCCCATGCGGAAGGTCAGGAGTTTGATTCCCGGTCGAATTAAATCAATGACGTACAAAATTGAGACTTGTCGCTACCTAGCCTGGCGCATGGTATTGCTAGGATGTGGTAAGGACTGGTTAGCTCAGTATCAGGATAGTGTGACTGAGTGGGAAATTGGATTATGATGCCAGCAACCTGGTCTCCTCGCAGTGGGGCAGCATTATAACGTCGCCATGAGTGAACACTGTCACAAGTCAGTGCCCATCCTGGTATGACCTTAGATGTTGCCAGGACTCCAACAAACAAACATCTTATGAAGTAGCTTGTTAATGCTAGCCAAATAGCCCTGTCTCGATTGCAGTTTGAGGAGTATAGATTTTATTTATTTACTAACGGACACGTGATGTGATGCAGGTGGGGTGGGGGGAAGTGAGTTATGATGCAGACAAGTACCAGTAGGTTATGATATAGGTGTGTACTAGCGAAATATGGTGTAAAGGCTACATTCCTTACACGCGGTATGCGGCATGCAAATGTGAATGCGGCAAAAAATCGGAAAGCATCTAAGTCAATGGGGGTGATTCCTTACATCCGAATGTGAATGCGAAGGCGGCAACTGAATCGGTCCATGTAGCCATCGGTGCAGCATGCGAATGCGTTTATCATAGAAGACAGTGTTAGAGAAACCTGACACTATGTGTGGGTGTGGGTGAAAGGACCCAACCTGTACGCATTCGCATTCACATTCGCATTCGCATGCCGCATACCGTGTGTAAGGAATCCTAGCTTTAGCGGGTACTGGCAGGGCATGATGCAGGTGAATATATTGTATACAGTTAAAACATGGTGAAGCTTGAAACTAGCGGACGATGAAGCATAATAGTGCCTCAGCGCTGAAAAGATCTGGTCTGATGAATAAACTATTTACCCCCGAACACATTTAATTTGCTCAAGTTGAACATGTGGATGGGTACCACTGGGACATAATGTATGCTACTGAGACATGGTACAGCCATGCACTGGCTGGAAATGATGGGCGAATGAGTTGAGCGTCCGACTCCCCTTTTGGTAGGTCGTGGGTTTCGAACCTCCCGGGGTTCGAACCCTGACCGAGTCAAACCAATGACTTAAAAATGTATACTTGTCGCTACCTAGACTTGTGCTCAGCATTACTAGGATAGGGCAAGGAGTAGTGAAATGAGGAAGACTAATTGTCTGCTATTGAAATTTCCCCTGCTTAAAGTTGCATAGTCCGATGGATTTGAGTTTCTCTCATTTTCTGAGATAAACATATTAGGTTGTTCATTATAATCTACCTTGCTTTAGTTTGAAGTAACTTTTATTTTAAATCGCAAACTTTTGAGATACTTGAAATGGAAACATGCTAAATTAATTTTGGCAAGCTTGCCAAAACTCTATCACCGCAGAAGTAACAGGTTCTATTAATTGACTCAGTCATCCCTTCTATCTGTATGTTTCAGTGCCGGTAAATGTTTAATAAGTGCATCAGTATCTAAGGTAGATCATCAATCAATCAATAGTTCCATCCTCTAGTCGAGGGTTGGATGCAATGGTTCTCCACTTGTCCCGACGTTGTGCTGTTCTGATAGACTGTGAATAATTCAAGCCTGTCCACTGTGAAATATTTGTAAACCATGATGTTCTTGGTCTCCCTCTCCCTCTGCTGCCATTCACCTTCCCTTCCAACAATGTACGGTAAATTGAACTCTGACGAAATGATGTGGCCAAAATAAATAAGTTTCTTTGTCTGTATAGTGGCAAACAAGCTTTTCTTATTTTTAATTTTTCTGAGAACTTCTTTGTTGGTGATCTTCTTTGTCCATGATATTTTCATCATCCTTCGATAAGTCCACATCTCAAATGCTCCTAAACGTTTGTACATTTTCTTAGAGATTGTCCATGTCTCTGCCCCATACATTAGAGTAGACCACACATAACACTGAAGAATACGCTTCCTTGTTTGTATTAATATCTTACTTGACGTTAACACTCTATACATTTTGGAGAATGTTGTTCGGGCTATTGTTATCCTTCTTTTAATTTCTTCCTCACATCTCCCATCATTTGTAATCTTTTGTCCGAGATATATGAATTCGGATACTTGTTCTATGTTTGTGCCATCTATGGTTATATTGACATTTGGTTTATCTGTCTTTTTACTTATAACCATTGTTTTGGTCTTCCTGGCATTCATCTTCATGATGAATAGTATTCCAGCTTTATTGATTCTATTCACTATATAAGGTAGATATGTAGAATAAAATCTAGATAATTGCTTTGGATTTGAAAATTTGATGTTTTCATCGGACTATGCAGCTTTAATCAACTAATGTACCCCCAAAAAAGTTTATTGGTGGGAGAAGCTACACAGATGGGTACCAGCCGGACATGGCGCAGATTCCTACTGACGGGACACGTGCAGCTGGGCACGGTGCTACAAGGTGCAGCTGGTGCTGGTCACTGGCAGCACGGGGCGAGAATCCTATATTGACTGATGGGACCAGGGGCCATATGCAGGGGTCGGTGATAGCACCGTTTGGTGTTACAGTCTGACACCGGTTACCTATCTCCGAATAGGGAAATCACGTGACTCGGCATGTAGATGCGCCTAACACTTTGATGAGAGCTAAACGCGAACTCATAATTAGGTCAATGAAGGGAGTGTAACTGGTTCCCGGCAGCACCGCTGTAAGTTATTGTTCTCCATCGGCACCAGCGTGATATGTGTTTCAGCGTAACAATATGAATAACGCCGCCAATGCGGCGGCGGCGTTAACATCGGTTCGAATTCAGGGTTAATTTGATAAAATTTCACTTATGGCGTATGTAATTCTATTAAATATGACAGCATTGAATAGATTTGGGCCTGTGGCGGCGGCAGCGGCGATTTGCGACAGTATGGATGTCGACATCGATGCGGCGGCGGCGGCGATTTGTTTACTTTACATTCGTCGATTCGAAAACATTAATATCTCCGCCGATGCGGCAGAGGGATTAATTTTGCTTCGAATTTAGGGTTAAATTGTTGAAATTTCACTTATTGCGTATGTAATTCTGTTAAATATGATCGCATTGAATAGATTTGGGCCTAATCGGTGTCTAACACCAATTTTAAACCACCTATGGATCAGGGTTACCCTAACCTCGTTTAAGCTTTTGGTGTTAGGCCTATCACTGACTCGTGCATACCACTTGTTCACCGCTAAACGGGGATACCCACCAAACACCGTTTTGGCTCGCTATCACCGACTCCTGCATATGGCCCCAGAGCTGAAGACCTGGGTGAGACCCCTCTCTGTAATGGGCACCAGACCGGATGGCGGAATTCAATTTTGGTAGATCATAGGATTCGAACCCTGTTTGAGTAAAAAAAACAATGACTTAACAATTTATTCTTGTCGCTTCCTAGCCAGACGCTCGGCATTATTATGACAGGGCAAGGACTGGCTGGCTCAGTCACGTGTCAGGATAATGTGACAGTGGGATATCGGGTCATGGTGCTGGTGGCCTGGTCTCCCAGTGTGGCAGCACTATAAAGTTGCCATGAGTGCACACTGCCACAAGCCAGTACCTGTCCTGATATGACCTTAGATGTGCCAGGATGTAAAACTCCAACAACCAACCCTCTGAAATGGGATTGGTAGGAGGGGGTTGTCTACTTGGTTCTTATCTGAGGTCTCCTGTCGTAGCATGGATAACATTCCACCCCTCCACCCCTCCACCCCTCCACCCCCCAGGGGGCGCTATCTCCCCGCATGCACCCCTCTGCACCCTCTTATCTCTTTCTGGTAAATTAACCCGCCCCTACACGCCCCCCCCCCCCCGCCACTTACTGTTTAAAGGGGCCATCCACAAAGTAGTCGCATCTTGTTGATGTCCGGAGGGTGTTTTTAAATTACTTTGTCCGTAGTTACTCCAGGGTTTTCAGTTTGTTGAATGTGTGACAGGTATGAGACAGACGATTCCCACCATCAATCCCGCCTCTCAACAGTAGTGGAAAAACTAATGTTGTGGATAGCTGGTTGGTTGGTTGTTTTACGTCCTGGTAACATCTAAGGTCATATCACTCCCGTGTTGCTGGGTCGTGGGTTCGAACCCTGGTCGAGTCAAACCAATGACTTAAAAATTGTTACTTGTCGCTTCCTAGCTAGATGCTCAGCATTATTAGGATAGGGCAATGACTGGTTGGCTCAGTGTCAGGATAATGTGACTGAGTGGGATATCAGGTCATGGTGCTGGTGGCCTGGTCTTCCAGTGGGGCAGCACTATAAAGTCGCCATGACTGCGCACTGTCTCAAGTCGGTACCCGTCCTGATATGACCTTAGATTTTGCTAGGACGTAAAACAACTACAAACAAACAACTATTAGGACGGGCTTGTGGATCGCAGCTCACTATGCACCATGCTCTGTGGAAACGGTCTTAATACATAAGTTCTGCTACCAACCCGCCCTCTGATGACAGTGGCAAGAACTAATGTTCGCTGCAGCTCACTAGGCATGCTACCGGACGCGGTGGCCGAATCGGTAGAGCGCGGGCTTCCTGTGTGGAAGGTCAGGAGTTTGAATCCCAGCCGAGTCAAACCAATGACATATCAAATCGATCCCTGTCGCTACCTAGCCTGGTGCTCGCCATTAATAGGATAGGACAATGACCGATTTGCGCAGTGTCAGGATAATGTGACTGTGTGGGATATCGGGTCATGGTGATGGCAGCCTGGTCTCACAGTGGGGCAGCACTATAAAGTCACCATGAGTGCACAATCAAAAATCAGTACCCTTTTGATATGACCTGAGATGTTGAACGTAAAGCACCAAGTTTTCCATGGTCATTTCTATTTGTTTTCCAGCCTATGACGATCAACCTCATAAGTAATATATTTATCTGAAAAATTATGACAGAAACTCAAAACCATCAGGCGTTACAACTTTAAGCAGGTATTACCCACTGAGAGGTTTGAGACATGCCCCTATCCTAGTATTGCCAATCGCCAGTCTAGGTAGTGACAAGTATCACTTTTGTAAGTCATTGGTTTGACTGGGTCAGGGTTCGAATCATTGGTTTGACTCGGTCCTGGTTCGAACCCACCACCTCCTGCACTGGAAGCCAATCAGCGCTCTTGCTGATATTGCCATTCGGTCCCCTGAAAAACATGTGCAATTAAGCCAACTCAATTCGGTACAAGTGACTCCAAACACTTACTCATGCGTCACTGATTAGCCAGGTAGAGAATTTCCTATTGAGAGACCTGTAACTAACACTAGTAACAGTATTCAAGGCACACTGAGAGCTCTGTATAACTACCTGTATTCAAACCACACTGAGACCTCTGTATAACTAAATGAATTCAAGCCGCACTGAGAGCCTTGTATAACTGACTATTCAAGCCACACAGAGAGCCATGTATAACTAACAGTGACAGTATTCAAGCCACACTGAGAGCTCTGTATAATTAACTCAATTCAAGTCACACTGAGCCCAGTATAACTAACTGTATTCAACTTCAAGCCACACTGAGAGCCCTGTATAACTAATTGTATTCAACCCACACTGAGTCATATATGAGTATGACTAACTTTTCAAGCTACACTGAGAGCCCCGTATAACTAACTGTATTCAAGCCACACAGAGAGCCCTGTATAACTAACTGTATTCCAACCACACACAGAACCCTGTATAACTAACCGAATTCAAGCCACATTGAGAGCCCTGTATAACTAACAGTATTCAACTTTTAAGTCACAGTGAGAGCCATGTATCACTAACTATTGAACCCACCGTGATAGCCCTGTATATCTAACTGTTTTCAAGACAATCCTAATATAGGAATTGCAGGCCGGGTAATTGTGGCGGGGGCGGCGGAGGGGTCTCATTTCCATCTGAGAAATGTCTACCATTTGACATCTATTTGCACACAGTGTTTCTATTTTGTCTGGCAGTTCATAGAAACAAGTCGTATTGACACTTTCTGTGTAAAGCCTGTGCACACACCAACCACCAAACATGCAATCTACAAATATATCGTTCGTCTGTCTAAGTAAATTGTTATCATTGGTATTTTTAGTTTTGTTACTTTTCCTTAATATATCAGGGATGAAAGATCTCCGTGGTTTCGCGGATTTCCGCGATCATTTATATTTACCGATTAACTTTAAACATTAAAAAAAAAAAGATATGTATATGACAACACTTGGGGGGAGTTCGAATCCCATTTTTAAATGACCTTAGATGTTGCTAGAACATCAAACCCAAACAAGAGCGAGTCCGGTATGGGCGATAATACAGTCACAACAAGGTTAGTTGAAAACTGACTTCCGGTATTTTTCCGCGAATCCCTGACAGTGCTAAGTCTATGGGAGAAAATCAGTGTTATCGCGGAAATTAGCCGTTGGTGACCTGATTTCCGCGATTTTAGCCGGAGACCACTTTCATCCCTGATATATGAGCCTGTTTCAAAAGGTGATAACTCTTCTTTTTTGTTGTCCATTGTAACGATTGATACAAAATAGTTACACTGAAAACACAAGGACATTTGCTTCAAATCAATATGTATTCTATTGGGATTATGAAACACCATGTAAAAAACAAATCAGTTTATCCTGAGCAAATGCATAAGCAGATAGTATGTTGATCGCTACAATTGACAAAGTTTTGTCCCATATTGTTTAGCACCTTTTGAGACAGTCTCATATATCAATCGCTTTTGCTCTTGTGGAGGGGGGGGTGCTAAGAACTTGTCTAATCCATGTTGGGCGACATAAGCCGTGTTCACACGGGTGATGTAAATCGATTCGTAGAAAGCGACTTGTATAGTTTGGGTTACATTTCGGGTGTGAACGCGCGGTTGAGGTGGATTGAGGCATGAATCGGTTTCTGTGATCTGGATACTGCTAAACCACCTCGAGGCCAGTGTTACGTGCAGGCGAGTTTCGTGTGAGTCGCATTTATTCTATGCCGTCATTGTGAACGCACTGAGGCGATTACGCCCTCACATGAATGCGATCAGTCGAACACCTTAGTTCGTTGGACTTTACGCGTCGATCACACAGCGGCATATTATATAATTTCGGATCTATGAACCTGCGTAGAGGTCGCACAGATATTTTATGTCAGTCATCGTATTTATGGCGTCGCACGTGCCACAGCGGCAGCTTTGATGTTCAAACCCAATATCGATTCAGTGCATCCATATCTAGGTACAGATTACAACGCAACTAACTCGTGGCGACTTCTACAAATTAACCAATAAATCGAACCGTTATGGTCAAGACTCCGGCCTTGCTAATTGGCAGCAGATATCGATTTCGGCCAAGACTGGCCGCGATGTGCAATGCGACACTAAGTTCGGTTCATATTATGCCGCACTGGCTAGTACATTTATGCATACGGCTTGACCTAATTAACCAAGGCCCTCCTAGCTGCGAATAGCTATCCCAGAGTTGGCTCCTAGCTCCGGCTAAGCCTAACTCCGATTCATGCATACTGTCTCTGGTGGAGGGAGAGGTGAGGCGTGTTCGCTCTTGGGGAGTTTGTAACCTTACGATGGTTGCCGGCTGCAGAACTGCAGCAATATAGAAAGGCACCGATAAATCGGTCCGACCTTTGGATTGAAGATTAAACTTCAGGTGGGATGGTTGTAGAAGTAGGGATCTCTTTACAACATGTTAAAGAAGAATCGTTGGGGCGGGGCGGAAACTCTGGTCCGGCAGTAGGAGTGCACTCGTATCCAGCAGTCCCAGGAGGAAGGGACGGGAAAAGGCGGGTTCTGCAGCAAGAAGACAGCGAAAAAGGAAAAGGGCCCCCACCCAAGCAAACAACTCCCTTGATCAGGGTAAGGAGTAAGCCCGGGAGAAGAAGAAAAAGGGTAGAATAGAGGAAAGAGAAATGAGAGTTGAGTCAAAGGGCCGTGTCTAAAAAAAAAGCACAAAAAAGGGGTGTCCTCAATGTAGTTGTGGTCACAGGGTTGATTGTTTGGGGGTTTAGCATCCTCGGAACATCCTCGGTCAGTAGCATGGCATTTTTGTGTACATGTGAATATGAGTAGATCAATATGGTGGGGCAGGGGCAGGGGGCGTGCATGCGGCAATGAATATGCAATGTGGGTTCATAGAAGTCCTGGGGCCCAATTCACGATTATGTGAAGTTTTGAACTGCAGTAAAATCTCTAACTAACCACTTCCCTAGATCGACCACTTCCCTATATCGATCGCTTTATTTGGGTCTCAAACGATTGCCCATAGGCCATGCAGTACCATTGTAACGATTTTAAAAAAACTCCCCGTTGTCAACTTCTACCCCACACACCCACCCGCCAACACACACTCTTCTCTCCCCCATGCCACCTCTACCCCTATAAGGGCCTCTGGAGGTCAGTTCCAGAACTAGCCCTCTCTGCTGGTGGTCAGGCGACTCGACTACACGGGGACCAGTCAAGCGTAGCGGCCATTGTTACGTCAGTCAGTCATGTAGGGGTGAGGTGGTGGTCAGTGGGTCAAGACGGGCGCCGACGATCGTCAGAAGTGAGGCTGGTTGAGGGGGAGAGGAAATCCTACCGCCCCATTAAATTTGCATAATCCGATGGATTTTAGGTCTTTTTAAAGCTAAGGATATAATGGCCAGTCTACAAATGGACCATGTAGTCAGGAGACGCCATTACCAGTTAGCGTTTTACAACGGTGTACAGTATGACCAATTGAGTCCTCATTTAAAAGCATTATATGCTTTTAAATGCTTGTAAATGAGGACTCACTTGGTCACGGTGACGACCGCAGTTGAAGATATATAATCTCTCACTAGAAGTTAAAGTTGCATAGTCCGATGGTTTTGAGTTTCTCTCATTTTCTGAGATAAACATATTAGGTTGTTCATTATATTCTATCTTACTTTGGTTTGAAATAACTTTTATTTTAAATCTCAAACTTTTGAGATATTTGAAATGGAAGTATGCTAAATTAATTTTGGTAAGCTTGCCACAACTCTATCACCATAGGCTTCTGCAGTAACATGTTTTATTAATTGACTCAGTAGTCCCTTCTATGCGCTGGTAAATGTTTAATAAGTGCATCAGTATCTAAGGTAGATATGTAGAATCAAATCTAGATAATTGTTTTGGTTTTGAAAATTGGATGTTTTCATCGGACTATGCAGCTTTAATTAACCACCTCTAGCCTAAGTAAATATTTCGCGTGCAGAGCGAGGGCGCGGGGCTAGACAAGTTAATGTGTATAAAGACAGGTGGCGCCACAATCGGGCTGAGGTTGTCAGAGGATGGCAGTCGATCACCAATAATAATAAGAATCCAACAGTAGATGTCTGAGGGTGTAGAATAATATATAAGTGGAGTGGAAAGCTTCCGATTAATTATATTCTTATAATGCTTATACATCACATACTGCTTTGAATGAGGACTCACTTGATCATACTGTGCACCGTTGTAAATATATTACCTACTCAATCTCCCAATATATTATAATACAGCCAACCATAAAGCTATTTTGTAATAAAAAAAAATAAAAAAATGTAAAAGCCCTAACACCTAGAAATGTTAGTTACAGTTATTAAAATATTATTTATTGCCGATTTATTGGGGGAATTGTGACAGGGGTATTAAAGTGACAATAATTGTTTTTAATACCCAAATTACAAATGACAATAATGCCAATTACAGTGCACTACAGTACAGCACATAGTCGTAGGGTTTGTACATCGAGTTTTGATAATGGCATACGGTTTGGGAGTTCCCTCATTTTCAAATTGCTTTTCTCGCTTCTGAGAAAACTTGATTATAGGCAGACATAATCGCAGCCAGTTTGGCACTGAGTAATCAAGTTCGGCCGGGCGATCAGCTATGCAACTACTGATTTGTTTCTGTGTTGTTTGAATTCAGCCTTTTCTGCAACTAAAAAAAGGACAGTATAAATAGAGCCTCAATAAAAAAATATATATATTTTAAAAAAAGCAAAAAAAAGCAAGATGTTTCCAATGACAATTAAACATTTAAATCCATAGGACATGTCTGGCACTTTGAGAAACACATACCAAGCGATATTGTGTCCTGTTCGTATCACTTGGTGCTAGCAGAAGTTGACTGTAGCCGGATGGTGTTGCATCCAATTCGAAGCAGGCGAAACTTGATAATCAAGACTGACCCAGGCTCACCTTTTTAAAAGTAGTTTTGTTTGTTCGTTTGCTATCCTGTAATTTAAGTTAAAATGAATAGTCATATATATAACATACCCCCAGGTCGTTAAACAAGTAAATGAGGAGTGCACATTTTCTCTTGTGACACATTTGCATGGATAAATTAAATACATGATGTAAATTTAGGAACATCATGGTATAGGCTATACATGATGTAAATTTAGGAACATCACATTTCTTTATAAGGAATATTCCCATTATGAGGTAGAGATAATTTACCCGCTAGCACAGCACAGTCTTTGCACTTTGACCAGTTGAACTATTTATATCATGTTATGCACTGTGGAACAAACAGCTCTCTAGTTATATTAAAATATAATTGATTGTATGCTTTGGCACTGTAAATGCGATGGTTGAATAATTTAAAAGAAATAAGAAAATTCTCACCAATGAATATGGCCTATGCTGCCGTCACGGCGTAAAGCAACCACCAATCAATCAACCCTCAAACGATCGCCCATAGGCCATACATTAATCCTCCTTGCTGTTGTCTTTTCGAACAGGACGATGATTGCCTCGACACATGGTGACCATACTGTGCGTGTGACAGACGTGCAGAGTGGGCGGTGTCGCCACATCCTGACCGGGCATCCCCGTACTCCCTGGTGCATCGCCTTCCACCCAACCTCCAACGACATCCTCGCCTCGGGCTGCCTTAAGGGGGAGGTTCGCATATGGGACCTGCGGGTAGGTTATAGCTTATATGCCACTATCCCTGGCACAGCTTCATTAAAGAGTCGATTGGATAGGTCTGTATTTGGGACATGGGGGAAGGTTATATATACATAACCCTATCCCGGACCTTGATTCTTCAACGTGGTGGTATGTACAGATGAACCTCGATCCAACGGACTAATAGGGGGGAGCAGTTGTCCGTTAAGGTCGTTTGTCCATTGCAGCGACGAATTGCTATACCTGCAATACCTGCATAGGATACAGCTGTAATAATAGGCGTTGGACCTGTTAGCTGCTCTTAATTAATAGAAATCGAGACAGTTCTTCAGATGTGGTGGATTGTAGCAACTGTCACTGGCTCCAAGATATACGTAATGCTTGACCAGTATGCATCCCAAGAAACAATTCCTACAAATTCAGATATTCACTCTAGCGGATTGTGTCCGTTGGATCCGGAATCCGTTGCATTGGTGTCTGTTGGATCGAGGCATCTGTATCTGTAAACTGGGTAGGGTATATATCACTATTACTGACCCAGCTTCCTCAAAGGGTGGTCGGGTGGGTCCTCATTTGGAACCTTCGAGTAGGTTATGTACCTGGTTTCATCAAGTGAATGTCTGCATCTGGGACCTGGGTAGGTTATTTATCACATCCGAGACCTGCAGATAGGTTATCCCTGACCTTGATTATTCAACATGAAAGTCTGCATCTGGGACGTCTGGGTAGGTTATATATACAGTAAAACCTCTCTAAATCGACCGACCATGGGAGCGAATGTAAGTTGTCCATTTAGGGAGGTGGTCGGTTTAGAGAGTTAGAATATCCTTACAATGGTATTTTTGGGACCCAAATAAAACAATCGATATAGGGAGTGGTCGATCTGTGGAGGGGTCGGTATAGAGAGGTTTTACTTTTATCACTATTCCTTAAGGGAGAGGTCTGCTTCTACTTTTTAGTCCCTCTGGGTAGGTTATATATCATTATTCCTTAAGGGGGCGGTCTGCGAGCACATAAAACCTCAACAACTTAAATAATTAAAGTTGCATGGTCCGATGAAATATCATTTTGTCAAAATTAAAACAACTACTTACATTTGAGCCTATATAAACTCACCCCTTTGGACACTCACTTTGAAACACCCATTATGCAAGGAGGCCATTAACAAATTAGGCCAATCTCATGACCTCATTAGCCTCCCCCAACCAAGTAGGCCTTCTGTGCAGGACCATAGAGGGGAAGGGGAAATGAGATGGATGTTCAATGCTGTTTGGTCAATTCTATAAATATAATTAATCAATTTGGGTAATTTAAATTTTAAAATTTTTACATCTGTCAATTAAAATTGCATTTGGCCTCAGGACTATGTATGGAATGAGGGAGGATGAGACATATGTATGACATAACAGTAAATAATAACAGAGCAATAATAGGTACATGAGAAATGCAAGCAGTACGCATATCCTTGGCGGTCTAAATGTATGTGAGGATGCGCACGCATGTGTTTTGCGCGCATCCATTTCAAATTTGTCAGTTACACTGTATATAAAAGGAAAAGGTTTTTTTGTTATTGAATGTAAAAAGGAGTGAACCATATGGAGTGAGATATATTTTTTAAGTTTTTGACTTAGCTAATGCAGCAGCTGTTCCATGCTGGCCACATCAGCCGGGTCTGAGCATTAATAGTTTGATGGGATCTGCCACAAATACACAGGTTTTCGGTTTTAATACCAGCCGCTCTGGTTGTGCCTATGCATTATTGTTTGGACTGGATCCATCGCAAATGCTGGGCTTAACACTATGACGGCAGCAGCCGTTCCACAGTCTATATGCCGGGGGACGGCTTGGGATTGCAGAGCGTGCAGTTCGTCATAGGTGAGTGTAGAAACTGATATGGTGCTACAACCCCAGGCCATCCTCCGACACAAACACTGTGGAATGGCGTATTTGCGATGGATCCCGTCAACGATAACACATAGGCATGACCAGAACGGCTGCTGCAATCATAGCATTAAACCCAGAAACCTGCACAATTGTGGCAGATCCCGTCATACCTTTAATGCTCAGGCCTGGCTGAATCATAAAATATGCAATTTGGTGGGTGGTTGCATAGTTTGATGTTTTGACATTTCTGCCATTGGGATGATGTCAATCATATACTGATGTATATGTGATGTTGGATATTCGATGCTACTTGGTCAATTCGATAGATATAAATCAAATTAACCTTTCTGGTAAATATGTTTATTCTGCTGAATAAGTCTTTTGTCAGTGCTGAAGCACTGGTCTTCCAGCCATTTTTCAATTCAGGGTTATTTACACAAAAGGTATATAGAATAAGGTGTACAATACCTGTTGAATACACAATTTGCACCATGTAACACAATGAAATTCTGAAACCCAAATGTTCCATAACAATATGGTACAGTAATGTCATATAACCAGATCAATATTAGTCAGATCAATGTGAGTATTTACATAGTATTTAGAATGTAAGCAGAAGTTATCTTCTGTATTCAGTTAGTAAACTTGTAGTAAGTGTTAATGTTCAGTTGCAGTTAGGCAAGCGGTATATAAATGTTGGTTTGTTAGGAAAATTCTAGTCTAATGTAGTTAGTTATGTGAGTTTAACAAAATAATATGTTGTTAAAAACCCCAGTGCCAACGGCCTATGGCACCAATCCGTTCCCAGAATGTTATCCCCAAACAGAAATATCTACCGACAGCCCTGTCAGGTTCCAGGATTAGTAGGTCATCTCACATCACGTGGTCACCGCTAGATGACCATCTGGGTCATAGCCACAGGTTTTTTGGCAAGCCTGTTTAAATTATTTTGGGTTCTTTCAGCTTAAATTGCTCCAAAACTAGCCATTTTTCATCAAAGTTACTCAGACTAATGAATATTATGATATAATGGTCAACCTCAGCTATTTATCTCAAATATAAGTAACAAATTCAAATGCCATCGGACCATGCAACTTTAACCAGCACACTATATACGTGTCCAAATGTTTCTCCGTGACCAGGGCGGTGGGAGTGAGCGGTGGGCCTCTGAGGACGGAGCGGTGATTGCCTCAGTGACGTTCCACCCCACTGACCAGGTTCTTGTCATCGCCACGAGCCACGAGCTCCTCTTCTGGGACTGGACCCGGCCCGTGCCATTCGCGCGCTGCAAGACGGCCTCTAAGTATGAGCGTGTCAAGTGAGTGAGCGCATGCCATGGTGGCCATGGACAAACTTTGTGTCTATTTCTATACATGTTTTTTATGCACTTTCTTTCCAATTTAAACGATCTATTGTTGTATGTTTTTTTTAAATAAATTCTTTTTATACAGGTTTCTTTTCTTTGATTCGAAAGGGAAAGTTTCTCCTCATTAACTGTCATATCTATTTTATTTTCTTAGTATTTCCCTGTGCTGTTAAAATATAAATAAATATTATTTATTGCCAGCAAATATAGGAGGATGGAACGAAATATAAATTTCTTGAAAGACAAATATGTTGAAGAATATTTCCAATGTGTTTTGAAATGTCCCCTGAAATCAAAATAATTTAATGGAAGAGAAGGAAAATTATTAACATCTGTATTCAATGCCGTTCTTTGGCTGCATTGAAAATGAACACATGTATTTTCTTTAAATGTATATGCAGTAAAACCTCTAAAATCGACCGACCATGGGACCGACTTTAGCGGAGGTGGTCATCATAAGAAGGTTTTTAATCATTACAATGGTATTGTATGGTCGTTCGTTTGGAACCCAAATAAAGCTAGCGATATAGGGGAGTGGTCGATCTGTGGATGTGGTCGGTTAGAGAGGTTTTACTGTATTCAGATGTTTGTATTTAAACAATACATGATCGCTGACACCTGTTGCCTCTGCAGGTGGGTGAAATTTGACCCTCTTGGACATCAACTTCTAACTGCCATTGCCAATACTACGGTGCCCCGAGAGGATACCTCTGCAGCACGAGCTACCGGCAGTGGTGTGAGTTATATCAACCGTGACTCCGGTGGTGACACGGACGAGCGACGCCGGCTTCGTCAACGCTACACCAATCTGGTCCAGCAGATTACCACTCACCAACGTGACCGCATCCTGCCCGAAGATCAACCGGTTCGGGACCCACTGCCTGAAGATCCTCCCGAAGACATGTCTATCGAAGCAGTGCCACCTACCGGGAATGATGTGGAGCCGGAGGCCGATGCGCTGCAAGAGGAGAGTTACGATCTTCTAGCGGAACATGAGCCACCACCCACATCCACCAGTCACATAGCAGGTCAGTTTGTAGCACACTGCCAGGGGTGTGGTTTAATACTGTTCTTAATGTCGCCTTGTGCTGATACCACAGTTATATCTATCTTGTGGTCTTCTCTGTGGCGGAGTGGTTAGAGTGTCCGACTTTTTTCTAGGTCGGACTCCTAATCTGAAGGTCTATGGTTCGATTCCCGGTGCCCCCACCTCTCCCAATTTGGATTTCCACCACTGTGTATACCTTACAGTGTCATCAAAGGCCAGTTGCTTTCATACCATGTCTATGTGGTGTGGGAGGTTAAAAATCCCTTGGGTTGGTAAAAGTGTAGGCTCGGGCTTTCTATCGACTCTTCAAGAAAAAAAATTAGGAACGATAGATTTTGGTTGTCAAAAACAAAAATTAAATGTGAACTACAGCTAGGATCTTGGATGGAGGAGGTTATTTTCGTCCTAGCCCTATCTCAGGTCATATCAGGATAGGTACTAACTTGTAACAGTGTACACACATCCCCCTGCCCCACTAGGATATAGCATCATTGACACCATGCCACAGTATTGCGTATAGTACAAACACTGCGTTAATAGCCTAGTTAGATATTTTCAGCCTAGTTATTTATTGCGGGTATTCCATGCCCCGTCTTGGCTATAATATATGGATGAGTGTGTCGCTGACTGCCTACTCTGCTCTGACGACATAGGTATGACCTTCAGTGGACCACATCAGGCTGATATCGTGATTGTCGAGCCGCAGTCTCCGGTGCATATGGAGGCAGTGGAGAATGCCCGCGAGTATGCGGCTATAGTGACTAGGCGTAACGCCCTGGCACTGAGTCAGTCTATGGGAAGTTTGGCAGTGCCACCTGCCGGGGAAGAGATCGAATTAGAGGCCGATGAGTTGCAAGAGGAGAGTTATGACCTCACGGAACACGACCCACCACCCACATCCACCAGTCATATAGCAGGTCAGTTTGTAGCACTCTGCCAGGGGTGCGGTTTAAGACTGTAATAAATGCCACAGCCTAGTGACATTATGATCACTTAATGTTGCGTCCCCTTTTTTTAAAATGAAGTCCCGGAATAACTGTTGTGCAGATCTGTTAGGAATGTTGGATTCTCATCTAGGAGTAGAAAACAATTCAAACTGACTGTTGTGTACATATACCGTATATGTTTGAATATCCATTTTGACACTTATTTCCACCCTCTTCCCCTCTATCCACTTCCTCCCCTCCTTCCCCTCCCTCCCCTCCCTCCCCTCCCCTCCCTCTCCTCCCTCCTCTACCCTACCCTACCCTACCCTCCGCTCCCCTACCCTACCCTCCCCTCCCCTCACAGGTCAGGTCTGGTCAATACTTACATAGATTTAATTAAATGAGTAAGCTTTTCGCTAAATGTCTGTTTTGTCTTTGTCATAGGCATGACCTTCAGTGGACCACACCAGGCTGATATAGGAATCGTTGAGCCCCAGGTCCCGGCCCACATCGAGGCCGTGCGTACTGCCGGTGAATACGCATCCATTGCACCTCAAGGAAGTGCGGGACAACTGAATAGTGCACGACAGTACGCAGTCAATCTGACAAGTGCAGCTCTCTCTGGTGAAGATGTCGAACGAGAGGTGATCCGTGTCCGCAATGACCATGCTTTGGAGGATCCGCAACCAGTGGCCATGGATACCGAGGAGGAAGAGTATGATCCAATGCGTGATGAGGATCGTGCCTTCATGGATAGCCTGTTTGATGCGGACTTGCTGTCCCAGCAAGCCCCAAGTCAGGCAGAGTGGTGGCATGCTGGGAGTGGAAGTGTTGCGCCTACTGCCATTCCACCCACACAACCACGACACTCTTCTTTGTCTGAACAGCAACTGTCCACTTTGTTGACATCGCAAGCGCCATTCCACAGGAACCTCTCACACCACTCGATGGCAAGCCTTCCAACCGCTACTCCCACTCAGCGAGAACGCAGTGAGCCTCAAGACTCTATTATTGGCTCGCTCATCACCTCGACCCAGTTGTCGCAGATGGATCCAGCCACATCCAGTGTGTCGGGTGTACAGACAGCAGGCCTGTCTCACCGCACAAACAGCTCACAGGCTATGGCAGCAGCGCTATCCCATGGTGCATTTACATCGATTCTTCGGTCCCGATTGACTACCACTTCGGCTACTTCCACGAGCTCCACAGGGGCACGCAACATGAGCCTCACTTCGAGATCATGCCCAATGTCACTATTGCGGTTCCAGCTTTCCAGGCACCATCGTCGCCGCTCGTCGCCACTCTTGTTCTCACGTGCTGGCCATCACTCGACTGCCACGCACGACATGCCTGTTACATCCACTACGTTGCTACCAAGCGTCGTCAACACACAACCCAGTGCAACCACCACCACTGTTGCATCATCTACGACATCCTCAATGAGCACGGTCGTCTCCGTGCCACAATCGACTACAAGACCGATGACCGCTACCTCTTCGTCAACAGTGCAGTCGCGCCAGCGATCAACCTTTACCACCACCTCCACGCTGCAGGGCATCCTTCAAGCCATGGTCCCTGTTGTGGACGATACGAGTGCTGCCTCCCATGTGCGCCCTGAGGAAGAAGCCCTGGGCAGTGACGCTGCACAGTGCTTGATGTGTGGACACCACACCGTCTACCAATCGCCCAACTCTGCGTACCAGCACACACATGTGTCGCCACCATTGCCCCCTACTGCTGCATCCTCCTCTGCACCACTTGGAACCATCTCCAGTGCGTCTTCAGCAGCCGGTGTACTGCATGCACCGGCCACCGCGCCCAATTTGAGACCAGGTAAGCTTTCAATCCAGCAGAAATTAACCAAGTCTAGTTGTTATTATCATCATTGCTTTTATCCTAATCAGTATAAACATTGTAATACATGGTAATGTAAACGCATTTTTTAGTTAATCGCTTTGCTTCTCTCATTGGTTACAGCGAAATTAAATGAATACCTACCATGTTTTAGTCTATCATCATCACCAGCATCATCATCATTATCATCAGCATCTTAATTTGAATGAATCACTGATGTGTAAACATCATATAAATAGTGCACCTGAATTTCGCTAGCCACTCTAAGGCCTCTAGCTTTGTATTTATACTCTTCCAATTAAAATAGATAAAGGAAGCAACAACAACATTGTTCTAGGCTGTAACTCCCAGACTGGAGGGGAGGAAGGCTAAGTTCTCCTCTCCAATAAAATCTAACTTTGAAAGGTGTAGAATAAAAGAAAACTTAACAAGTTAATATTTCCTTTAAGAATATTGTGGCTTTTTTTTCTTTTTCTAAATGTAATTCTTTGGTCCTTGTGCTTTCTTACTGGCCCAGAAGTAATGACCAACCTACTTGTGTATCCGAATCTCCGACCGATGCCTGGTTTCCCATGTGGAAGGTTGTGGGTTTGAACCTCAACTGACTCAAAGTAATGACTTAGAAAATTGACACTTGTTGCTACTTAGCCTGGTGCTAGACATTACTAGGATGGGGCGAGGACTGGTTTGCTCAGTGTCAGGATAATGTGACTGAGTGGGATATCAGGTGCTGGTGCTGGTGGCCTGATCTCCCAGTGGGGCAATACTGTAAAGTCGCAATGAGTGCGCACTTGTCATGATACAACCTTAGATGTGGCTAGGATGTAAAACTGCAACAAAGAAATAATTACATGGCCTTTGTGGATGCAGGTCGCCCGCGCAGACGGCTCCACGACACACACCGCCTGGCCGTCTTCTTCCATAATGAGATGCGCCAGGCCATTGCCCGGGTTCGAGCGCGGCAGTTGGACATTCGCGAGACACTGCAGGCACTCAACCAGCTGCAGACGGCGATCGGTGCTGATGATGGCGCTCCTAGTGGGCAGCAGGCCGTGACACAGGCGGAGACTGTACGACTGAACATGGCTCTGCACCTTCTCAGCAACAACTCTGAGATGACCTCTATGTTCAGGGGGCAGCTTGCCACTTCGTCTGCAAGCAGACTGGAGGCTGCAACCACGGGGAGTACGGAGGGAGGTGGGAACGCACCAAGTGCTGGGTCCTCAGCAGCCACGCTCCATCAGCAGGCAGCCAGGCTGGACCAGTACTCCACATCACCGCCCCATTCGGAGAGCGATAGCGGTAATCCTGAAAGTTCCTCGTCGGTATCGATGCTCTCGGCTGAGCTGAATCGGCGCATCGAGCGACTTAACCAGCTCGATCGCAATATCTCTGAAATCACGCAGCAGCTCGGTGTGCGCATGGGCTCGCTGAATGAGGAGCGAAGGCGAAATCTGTGGCGATTGCGGAACCGGATCTCAAACACTCGCTTCTTGCTTAGCGCTCGACAGCGGGAGAGACAGGACAGGGTTCATGCCCACATACACGACTACCGGCGCAGGTACCAGCTAATTCCAGAGATCACCGTTACTCCATCACCGGAGGACACAAACTCAACTGTGCCGGCCCCTGTTCCAGCCCCTGTTCCAGCCCCAGTGCCAGCCCCAGTGCCAGCCCCTGTGCCTGCAGTATTCGTGGCTGAAAGTCTGCACCAGTCATTCAGAAGGTCGGAGCCTGACCCCGACCCCGACCCCGAAAGAGTGGCGCACTGGAGACGTGCCCTGAACAGAGACATCGATTAGTAAGTTATTTTCAACACTTGCGTTTGGTTCATATATTAAAAAAATAAAAAATTGTTTCCATAATGAATTCAGTGAAACCTTATTATAACACGATCGTCAGGGTTCATAAAATTTCATCGTGAAAACAACGGGGTCACACTAAATCGGGGTTCAGTTTACTGAATTACCTTTGCATTAAAGAATTTTGTGTCCGCTAAATCATTGACATTGTGTTATATCCGAATTTGCATTAAATCAGGGTGCGTTATAATGGGGTTTCATTGTACTTAACTGAAATCTTAAAATTTGTTATTAGCTTGTAAAGATGTATAGTTTTTATTGCACTCAAACGAAAATGGACAACACGACACACTTTTCGCCGTGAATATAGCCTCTGCCTCTGACATGGTGTAAACCATGTCGGAGGCAATTTTTATAATTGTGAGGTTTTTTAAAACTTCAAATGTGTCTTTTGACTGTATGCTTTTACACTCTTGTGTAAAAGACATTTACACTCTGCGTAAAAGCGATGGTTATACGGAAATGGACAGAATACAAGTTAAGCACTTCTCGCCATGAATATGATGTGGCCTTTGCTGCCAACATGGCGTAAAACAATCAATCAATCAATCAATCCATCACCACCGCAGTTTGCGCTCGGAGATGATGCGGCGCCGGCAGCGGAGCAGGGACCGGGAAAGGGACAGAGACCGGGACAGGGACCGGCGTTGGCAAACGCTGCAGCGGCGCCACCTGCACCCTCACTACGCAGTGAGCATCCTGGACGACACCATCAACCAGCAGAACGACGGGCTGCAGGCCGCCATCAACCGCGCCATAGCGGGCGCCTTCATGGGCACGGGCGAGGCGGCAGTGGCGTCCAACATCGTCAACCTGACACACCGCATCCAGGGGTGGGACTTCACGCGCTGCCACATCCCCGACATCAGCGACGGTCAGTTTGCTTGGGTTATTATTATTTAGATATTTGCGTTGTGCCTGGAATGTTAATTGTGAAACCATTTTAAATTAGGTCTTTTTTGTTGTTGTTGTGTATGATAAATGTATGTGTGATATTTTTGTCTAATGTTATTTATATGTATATATTTTTATATATATAATGTATATATGATATGTGTATAGATAGTATGCATAATATTGATATGTGTATATATAATATGTATATATAATATGTATATGGGTCATTTCATGGTGAATGGGGCCAATGTACTTTCTAGTATGTAATGGTCAAAATCAATTATGGAAAGAGTAGAGGAGGTATTTTCTTTATAGAATTGGTATTCTTACACTTTGGAGAGATACATACGAAAGAATTAAGGCCTAATATGACATAGTTAAGAAAAAGTCAACATTTTCATTCCAAAAATAGGCATGGATTTGTTACATGGAAAATGTGGAATTTTCTACAGCCTTTGTTTTGCATAGAATATTACCTAGTCAATGAAATAATATAAAGAGACTCTTACTTGAAGTAAATATTCATTTTGCATGCTTATATATTTTTTTTCTATCTAATATTCCATGGTGATTAAACTGCTTCTGGACGGAACTGTCGTGTCCCCTGCTTGTCCCTTGCTTGTTAAATTAGGAAATATGTTATCCTGGGAATACGAGAGCTTCAGTAAAAAAAAACAGTTGCTATTGTTGCATGTCTAAGGCTATTTTCTAGTACCATGCCTAGTAATATAATTTTTCTACAAAGCTTTATGGAAAAAAATTGAAGTTGAAGTTCCATATTATTTTTGGTGTGCCCTTCTATTGTGTTACGTCCACAACTCAAAATTGGGAAGAATCTAATGATCCTATGCATATTTTGTTACAGTGCATTTCTATACTTAGGGGATCACAATATAAAAATTAATTGTTTCATGCAATAAATTTGATTAAATAATTGTTTTGTTTAATGAATCTGCTCTTGGAGATTAATAAATCCACACTTGGGGCTGGCTACTCAATTAGTTCTTGTTTTTCTGACAAAATGGTAACCTCAACTATCTTTTCCTTCCTGTTACCAGTATATATGTGGACAAGAGTTGGCTACTCAGCGAAAAAAATTCGGAAAATACACAATATTAATTTTTTACCCTCATGTAACACTTTGACCCCATTTACCATGAAACGACCCATATATATAATAAATATATATATATAATATATGTATTTATTTTTATGTATATACAATATGTATATATATATAATATATGTTTATTTTTCTTATGTTTCCCTTTTTTCGTTTAAAAATAAAATATATATATTTAGTAAATAATACTTCTCTTGAACAGTTCTCTTGTCAGGGCTGGGGCACTGGTTTTCCATCCATTTTCATAATTATTTATGCACAAGCTAGAGGTAAAGTTAAATTATGGTTGATTAAAGAGCATTAGAGGGTACATGTTGCAAAATGATAACATCTGTGTCTTTACAGCCTCACTGAACGTGCTTGTGCCGCACTGTAAGCTGCACAATGATGCGAGTGTCGACATCTCTGCGGATGGGCACTATCTGGCCACCTTCGTGCCATCGCACCGCGGTTTCCCTGACGACACCATTCTGGGCGTCTTCTCGCTGCAGCCTTCGTCAAGGGGACAGTGTCTGTACACCAAGAGCTTCGGTGAGTGCCTCGCACAACATGCGCCTGGTCCAGTAAACCGCTCATAATAACTTGATTTTTATATTAAACCGATATATACGTTCCGTCTTATCTGGTATACTCATTTACACTTCACATCATACGCAGTGAATCGATTGAATACGGCTGTGTTTTGGAGTACTATTTAATAAGCAATTTAAAAACGTCCTGAATGTTTGCACTGGACGGTATTGGGAAAGTCTTGGAATTAGATAGATCAAAATAGCTATGGACCCTGTTTTTGGTAGTACAGTTTCATCAGAACATACATTTTTTCAGTGCCGAGGCACTGGTCTTCCGAATATTTATATCACATTGTAGATAGGTAGTTTGGCGGGGAGCTAGGTAGGGCATATTAGTAAATTAAGATGGAGGTTTAGTGTGTTAGTGGTTTAGCTATGAGGGGGTTAGTTTGGTATTATGTGCTAAGGTGGCAGGATGCTGTATAAACTGTCCTGTGATCATGGGTGAGTTGAGTGTATGTGAGAGGGGGTGGGGTGATGTGACACAAACATTTTTGACTACATGGGAAAATGATCATTTAATAAGGACCGGGCGCGGTGGCCCAATCGATAGAGTGTAGACCTCGCATACAGGAGATTGGGAGTTGGGTTCCTAAGTTGTCAGTTCAAAACAATGACTTATAAAATTGATACTTGTTGCTTCCTAGCCTGGCGCTCTGCATTAATAGGATATGGCCACTACTGGTTAGTTCAGTGTCACGATAATGTGACTGAGTAGGATATCAGATCATGGTGCTGGCGGCCTGATTTCCCAGTGGGGCAGCACTATAAAGTCGCCATGAGTGCACACTGTAACAAGTCGGTACCCATCCTGATATGACCTTAGATTTTGCCAGGACATAAAATTCCAACAACCACCATCATTTAGTAAATAATTATGCGTAATTCCTTCAGTTTGTGATGTTTGTATGCTTGTGTCTGCCACCAGGGCCCAATGCCATCTCCCTAAGCTTGTCTCCACTCAACAACTACGTGCTGGTGGGGCTGGCAGCGAAGCGACTCGCTTGGGTCTTCACACCGAAGCAGATGGTGGCGCAGGTATACAAGCTGAAGACGCTCCAAGCAGGCGAGGACTCAATGGAGGTAGCCTTCTTCTCCCTTTGCTTTCGTTTTCTTTTATTGTTGATGATATGTTTATGTTCAAAACTGGACGCCGTGGCCCTATTAGTAGAGCGCAGGCTATACGTGTGAACGGTCGGGAATTTGAATCCTGGCCGAGTAAAAAAAATTACTTACAAAATTTATACTTGTCGCTACCTAGCTTGACACTCGACATTACTAGGATAGGGCAAGAACTGGTTAGATCGGTATCAGAAAAATGTGACTGTCTAGGATATCGGGTCATGATACCAGTGGCCTGGTCTCCCATTTGGGCAGCACTATAAATTTGCCATGATTGCACAATGTCACAAGTCTGGACCCATCCTTCCCAGTGTGTTTATAGAGAAGTTTGAGAAGTGTTATGTTTTCTTATTTCCATCCTTCTCGGTTTATTTATAATAAATTGATGATTTTAAAATAAATCAGATAGAAACTATCTCGATTAAAAGTACAAGGTGAGAAATGTTGGCACGCATATTGAAGTCTTTTAGTCGATACACATTTCAAGAGTCACTTGAGTCGCAAACCCCATATCAGACTAACTGCTTTAGTATGTGTTTGCATATTAAATATTGCTAAATCACATGGGTTATATTTGGCTTGTTTCAGCATATCTGTGACCTGATGCATCCGTGTGACCTTGACATCCGGTCCCACATCAGTGTGAACTCTGCGCGCTGGTTACCACGCATTGGGGAAGGCGTTGTCTACGGCACGAACCGGGGTGACCTGCACATCTGTCGTCCGGGGTGAGTTCGAACAGACGATTGTGAAAACTACATGCACTGATGATGCAGTCGTGTTGAAGTTATGTCAGGGTTCCTGCGGATCCTTAAAAAGTCGTTAAAAGTCTTAAATTGATTAGTCCATTTTCAAGGCCTTAAAAAGTCTTAAATATGGTAACTTTTCTGTGAAAGGTCTTAAAAAGGTCTTAAATTGGATATGGCCTCTATAATATTTTTTCAAGACGTTTTACCAGCTATCTTCAAAAAGCACAAATGGCCATGGAGCTGAAATATCCATAGATTCTATGACCCCTCATTTATGTTAATATTTAATTAAATATGTATGTTACATTTGCTGTGAACATAGGTCTTAAATTGTATATAAATTGGTATTAAAGTGTTAAAAAGGTCTCATCAGAATCCTGTATTGGCTAGCATGGTCAGTTTTGTAGCCTGATGTGGCATTGTGATGACCATCTTGTATTATTCAGGTGGTAGAACGCGCAATAGGTGTTGCATTCATTTCTGTAGTGATGTTTTTTCCTATTTCGTTTAAATTCCTCTCGTAGGGTTCGTACGGGGCCTTGCAAGTTCTGAAGTTCATTTTCCAGAGCCTTGAAACGCCTTGAATTTAGCCTATTTTTTGTAATTAATCTTGAAAAGCCTTGAATTCCATTAAACTGTGCCCACTGATCTAAATTAGCCCAAAATCGCCATTCGCCATTGTTGTTTTTTCTTGAAATCCAAATGAAAATAGTCTTGAATTCCTATCAAAAACAGCCTTGAAATTCCATATGTTCACATGTGTATGGACCCTGCTCTCCATTCCCTCAAATCGTTCTCTTCAGCCTGTTATAAAAAAAGAAGGCCACAGAATAGAATAAAGCTAATCACAATGCACTTGGTTTGTTCTCTGTGTACAGTGATGATGAGAGCGACTCGAAGGCTGGTCGTGGAGTGGATTCCGATGGTGCTGAGTCACACTCGATCGGGCGTAACATCATGCAGATGCTGGGTCTGGCCGTGCCATCAACTACCTCCACTTCCACACAGACCATCCACCGCCTGCGGCGCACCGCTAGCACCCAGACGGACCTGCCACCATCCGATACCCCGACCGATCACTGAGTGTAATCAGCAACAAGGTGTTCCTTTTTGTTCGCTTTAAGAAAAAACTAAACAAAAACGTGTACATAGAAATATATATATATATACCACGGAAACAAAACTGTTGTGATACTACATTGATTATATATATATACAAATGTGTATATATGTAAGCGAAGCCACTGATACTTGCCCCCTTAGATGAATGGTCTAGATGTGTAGGTAAGATAGTGTTCCTATGGTAGTTGTAGGCTGACGTCGCAAGTATACGTAATATGTGTACAAGCGAGTGACATCAGTGCGCTGTAGCCGTATATGTTGTTAGCGACACTGCTGCGCTTCAAAGCAAACTGAACTTGCTAACAACAGTTCATTTGATATGGTGCAGTTCAAAAGCACTGAAGACCTAGCATGTCTGGTTTTGAAATCATTATTCAAACTGGTGGTGACGAAACATCATGTTTGAAAACAGTATTATTGCATCAAATTGGTGTCAAAGGTGTTTATTACTACCGTATTCTCGCGGGTTAATGCCCATGTGTGGGTTAACGCCCACCCCCCCACCTGGCCAATATTTTGTAAACGCCCAAGCCTTAAATGCCCATGTGTGGGTAAACGCTCAACCCCCACTTCAGTGATTTGCCAATATAAACGCCCAGGGCGTTAACCCACGAGAATATGGTTCTACTACTATTATTATTACTCAAAGCCCAGATAGCTGCAGAAGCCATGGTTCTTTGTGGATTACAGATGTGTTTGTATTTATTTGATGCCTTAAGTTATGACTTGTGTGCTTGCGATGTGCGGCTACTAGAAAGACTGGTTATAGTTCTGTGGCGGAGCACTTCGGCAGTGGCGGCCACCTGAAAAGCGATTACATCAAGGATACAGCAGCAGCGACAAATCAACGCTGCTGCATTCATTACAGGTGCTTTCAAGAGATGTTGGCTCACGTGCCATTTTAGCACTAGGTCCAACCAACAGTGAAAGTGTAGGGAAGGGGACGGGCGTATTGTATCAATCGCTTTTTCACTGAGTTATAATGCCAACTGAGCTCAGTGCTGGGTAAATACCATGTGCTCAAGACACCAGCATCATGTGCTCTTTGGTTTAAAGCCCAGACTCATGTGAAAGCGTTGAGCTCTTGCATGATTTAATGCGGTTTAGGACACTCAGTGGACTAAACACCAGAACCATGTGTATGCTCTGTGAGCTCAACACAAGAATAATATTTATATATCATATGTATGCAGGGATGATATTTTTCCGTTTTTAAGCGGATTTCCGGGGGGGTTTTCACAGCCTAGGGGGCATTTTTGATATAGGTGTAAACGGAAATTTGCCGTGGGGATAATAATCTCGGCTTGATTTCCGTTTTTTGGGGGGGGGGGGGGGGCTGAAAGCACTATCATCCCTGCTATGAGTTCTAAGCACCAGAATCATGAGTGCTTTGAGCTCTACATGATATAAATTAAGTGAACACTCTGTGTTGTTGATACCGTAACCATGTGTTCATACCATAATGGCGTGTATGCTCTATGAGCTCTAAGCAACGGAATCATGAGCGCTTTGAGATCCAGATGACAGAATGTGAGCGAACATACTGTGCTCATCACAATCATGTGTAAGCTCTAAACATCAGAATCATGTGTAAGCTCAAAACACCAGAATCATGTGTCAACTCTAAGCATCAGAATCATGTGTCAGCTTTAACTTCTAAGCATCAGAATCGTGTGTAAGGTCTAAGCACCAGAATCATATGTAACACAAGAATCGTGTGTAAGCTCCAAAGGTGAGAATCATGTGTAAGCTCTAAACACCAGAATCATGTGTAAGCTCTAAACATCAGAATCATGTGTAAGCTCCAAAAGCCATAATCATGTGTAAGCTCTAAACACCAGAATCATGTGTACTGCCTAAACATCAGAATCATGTGTAAGCTCCAAAAGCCATAATCACGTGTAAGTAACACCAGAATCATGTGTAAGCTCTAAACATCAGAATCATGTGTAAGCTCCAAAAGCCATAATCACGTGTAAGCTCTAAACATCAGAATTATGTGTACGGTCTAAACATCAGAATCATGTGTAAGCTCTAAACACCAGAATCATATATAATAAGCTGTAATAGGATGAACATTAGAATCACATGAATTCTCTGAGTTTTCAAATAGCACAGGCTCACTGTACTTGGTATGCAAACTGTGCGTATCGAAAGTATTTTTGTAAAGGCAACTTAGGCTTTGTGCATTCTTTGGTTATGTTTCTTGTTCTTTTAAGTGCTTTTCACTTTTGGTAACGCCTCCTCTGTGACGGCTTGTGCTTTGTCGGAGATGCGATTCACGCTAACTATAGCCAAACATGACATTCAGCAACTGAGCGATCTGTATGATATTCACAAACCTATTTAACACGCTGCAACATAGCAACGGGCAAAACCACGAACATGCAGGGAATGAGACCTGGTTGAAAATCATTGACCTTGTAGCTTTTATTCCCTCTCCCTTGTTGTGAACTGAACAGTGTGAATACGTACACACCATTCGCATACCCGTCGGTCACACACACACTGAGGACTAGGTCATGTCGGTGGAATAGCGAATACGGTACTTCGCAGGTAGCCATTTCGACGCTGTACGCGGGCCGTAACCTCTGGTTCACCGCTCTGGTCACGTGACCGTTGGGGTTAGTAAATGAATGCCATGTATTGTATTGGACGGTTGTTAGTCAAATATAGCTTCATTCTTCACCAAAAGCGATGTCTGATATCCACTACCAGTCCGCCCTCTGGCGGCAGTGTGAAGAACTAGCGCTGCGGGTAGCAGTTTATTGTGCAGTGTGGTCTGTGGAAAAGGTCTTATAGATGATTTCCATTACCAACCTGCCCTGTCAGTGACAGAACAAGTGTTGTGGGTAGCAGCTCAATGTGCAAGATGCTCTGAGGTAACGGTCTTATAGAGGATTTCCACCACCAAGCCATCCTTTCATAGGGGCAAGAGCTAATGTGGATACCAGCTTACTGGGCATGTGACATTGAAAGGCTTCATTATCAAATACTTTGGCGGTGCTGATAATGCTTGTTTACTGTTGTAGGTTTAATACTTGTCTCTTCCTAGCCTGGCACTCTGCATTAATAGGATAGGGCAAGGGCTGGTTGCCTTAGTATCAGGATAATGTGACTGAGTGGGATATTGGGTCTTGGTGCCAGCCTGATTTCCCAGTGGGCAGCACTATAAAGTGACCATGAGTGTACCCTCACAAGTCGGTACCCATCTTGATATGACCGTTGACGTTGCTAGGACGTAAATCGACAACATACGAACACAAACCCAACGCAGGTTTTGTTGTGTAAACAGTGAATTTATGCGAAAATCGGGAGAATTTGGAGAGCATTTGTCGGGAATACAGAACTCGTTATTCCAAGTCCATATCCGGCTTCGGTAGAAGTGTGGAGCTGGTTTTCGTGGACAATCCATAAAGGCGCGTATGGTGGATGGCAGATCTACAAGTTTGCATCTACAATCTGGACATGTAACAAGTGTAGCTGGTGTGGCACTCCTGAGGCCTGACAGTTTTCATTAGAAAGCCATGGGTCGGTGTGGCACATATATCCCCAGGTGATGAGCGAATACAGCGCTGTCCGCCTTGTCGTGTGCTGCGCCCTTAGTTTGTACGTTTGGCCATTCCTGGTGTGAGGACTGTGTGTGCCAGTGTGCTGCGGAGAAGTTGTGACTGTGGATGTTAGCTGGAAGTGGGAAAGAATATTCTTCGGGACTACTTTGTCTTTTGCTGAATCTTGTCATGATATATGTGTGTGGTGGTGTGTGGGTAAGATGGGGCAGTACCAATTCTGCTATTGAACGATTCTGGTGTATTTATATGGTGATAGTAGGAGGGTGGGATGGGGGTTGGGGTTGGAGATGTACAGCAGGGTTCCTAGCTTTGTTAGAATCCTGAAAAATCTTTGAATTTAATATTAGAATTTCTTTTTTCATTTATTAAACCTTGAATTTCAGTTCAGCCCTTCAAGTTATTAAAAACAAGGGCGATTTCTTTTAACTATGGTTTTTGTTATCCGTTAAGCCGTTTCAAGTTTGAAGTATTCTATTGTTCTGCATAATTTTCTCCTTTTTTTTTCTTTCTTTCGATCCGAACACTGATCTCTTGCTCTTTTATTTCTGAAGGTCTGGCAAGCTCCTGAAAAGGTGCGGTTTGACGTTGATAATGGATCGTGGATATGTTGTCATCATTCACAGAAACTACTGCAATTGCAAATGTAAAAAGATAATGTTTGGGGCGGAGGGGTAGAAAATAAACACGTGTGTAGGTGGTATGTGTAATGGGGGAGGTGTAGTGTAGGTGTGTGGCAGGTGTGTAGCAGGTTGGGTGGGTGGTATAGGTGTGTGGCAGGTGGTGTGGATGTGTAGTGTAGGTGTGTGGCAGGTGGTGTGGATGTGTAGTGTAGGTGTGTAGCAGGTGGTGTGGATGTCTAGTGTAGGTGTGTGGCAGGTGGTGTAGGTGTGTGGCAGGTGGTGTGGATGTCTAGTGTAGGTGTGTGGCAGGTGGTGTGGCAGTTGGTGTGGATGTGTAGTGTAGGTGTGTGGCAGGTGGTGTGGATGTGTTGTGTAGGTGTGTAGCAGGTGGTGTGGATGTCTAGTGTAGGTGTGTGGCAGGTGGTGTAGGTGTGTGGCAGGTGGTGTGGATGTCTAGTGTAGGTGTGTGGCAGGTGGTGTAGGTGTGTAGTGTAGGTGTGTGGCAGGTGGTGTGGATGTCTAGTGTAGGTGTGTGGCAGGTGGTGTGGATGTGTAGGTGTGTGGCAGGTGGTGTGGATGTGTAGTGTAGGTGTGTGGCAGGTGGTGTGGATGTGTAGTGTAGGTGTGTGGCAGGTGGTGTGGATGTGTAGTGTAGGTGTGTGGCAGATGGTGTGGATGTGTAGTGTATGTGTGTGGCAGGTGGTGTGAATGTGTGTGGCGGGTGTGTGGCAGGTGGTGTGAATGTGTGTGGCGGGTGTCTGGCAGGTATGCGTGGCAGAGAAGCTGTGTGCTACAAACGAGGCGCTGTATGTCACGTGATAGGTCATGTGATGGGTCACCTGGGTGGCAGGGGAGCACTGGATGATGGAGCCCATGTGTACCTGACCAACCATCGTAAGAACCATATCTCATACGCTCACGTAGATAAAGACTGGGTATCCCATATCATTCAAGAGCAGAGTATTACTGATTTAACATTAAAATACACAGAAAAAAAGATACAAAAGTTACCGTTTTTGCTTGAGGAGTTTAGAGAATCTGTCCATCAGAATATTGCCGTGGCCATATAAAGTACGCCAGCCATACTATGTTCGTCTATGCACTAAAGCGTGTACTGCTCCAACGCTTCGTGTATTTCATGTTCTTATAGCCATTATTGCAGTTTAGGGTTTTGTTTATTTGAAGGAATCAAAATCACACCCCAATGCAACAAAAACTAATTACGGGACTAGGTAGAAATTAATTTGTCTTGCAGCATTTGATTCCTCACATTATCTTACTGAATGTTCAGGATCTGTACAAGACTTATGTTAAAATAAACAATGTAGCACCTTTATCTGTGCACCTAGCCAATTTACCTGTTGCTACGTGGTATGAAGGTTATAGCTTATGTAAATATATTCATTAATGGGCTTTGTGGGCGAAATGTTTGATAAGATTTTTTTTTCTTTAAAGAGCGTTTTCGTAAATTCTCAATTTATTCTAGACTAATTGGGTGTTTTTAATTGCAAATTTGTCAAGAGCATTACAAATATATTTTCGATAAACACTTATATAGACAAGGATGAAAGATCTCCGCATTTGGCAGATATCCGCGATATTTGATAATTGTCGATTAGCTGTCATAGAATGGCAAGGATATAGATGATAGCAATTGGTCAGTCAGAATCCTGCTATGATATGACCTTAGATGTTGCTAGGACATAACAAATCCAAGCAAGCAGATACATGAAAACCCAAACAATCAGAAAAGCAAGGAGTGATTGCCTCGAGACAATATAGTTACAAGGACAGATTAGTGGAATGGAGCTAAGGTACTGCTTGGAGAGTAATGTATGAAACCTGACTTTCTTTTTTTACGTGATTCCCTGACAAGTCTATGGGAGAAGACCCCCCCCCCCCCCCCCCATGTTTTCATGGAAATTTCCTGATATTGGACGGTGTAAGACAATAACTACTAGGATAAGCAACTTTGAAACAATCTTTTTTTCAGTGTTTCCATTATTTAGATTCCTCGCCACAGATTTCTGGGTTTTTTTAAGGTTTTTTTTTACCAGATACTACTTTTAAAGAAAAGAAAGAAGGGGTGGAAGGGAGACGGGTGCTGCTCACTCGCAGTCACGTGTCAATTACATATATGCACCGTGTGTGTACCGCTGATGGTTAAAACTGCCTAGTCTGATGGTTTTGAGTTTTTCTGTCATTTTCTGAGAAAAATATATTTGGTTGATCGTTATAATCTACCTTCTTCTAGTTTGAAGTAACTTTTATTTTAAATGGCTAACTTTTGAGATACTAGTGCCAACATGCAAAATTAATATGGGCAAAAAGATGCCATAGGTTTCCGCAATAAGAGGTTCAATTAAATTGACTCCGTATTCCCTTCTATGTGGTGACAAATGTTTAATAAGTGCATCAGTATCTAAGTTAGACATCTAGAATAAAATCTAGATAATTGCTAGTTTTTGAGAATTTGATATTTTCATAGTGCAGCTTTAAAGCTGCCTAGTCCAGTGAAACCCACTTTTCTTTTTTTCTTTTTTTTATAACAAAAAAAAAAACCCAATAAAAACTTCACCAAAACACTTCACTAGATTTGATCGCAATTTAGATATTGATGCACTTGATAAGCATTTGTTCCTGCATAGCAGGGAAAATACTAACTGATTCTAATAGAACCTGTCACTACTGACGTTTTTGGTGTTCACGATTTCAATTTTCATGGCAAAATTAATTTTTCACTTCAAATATCTCCGAAGTTAACTCTAACCAATACTTTTTAGCCTAAAGTAAAATAAATCAACTCAAGCTGCAGAAACCCCCCCCCCCCCCAAAAAAAAACAAAAAACAACATCGGATCATGCAGCTTTAATGTTGGCCGAAAGTACTAATAGGTGATTTGGTTTTGTTGCAGGTGTGATGTATATTGCATGTCTGCTCTGCTGGGGTGTTGTGGGGGTGGGGGGTGGAGGGTCTGGTGTATCGAATACTGTAGTATGTGTGTCTGAATCATAACCCCCAAAATATAGTCCCATCTTGGGTTTAGGTTCATCTCGCACTAGCCGATAATTTGACTTGAATCCCACCACAATAATAACAATACCAAAACAAACAAAAACTCGCTATAACTTTTATCTTGTCGATGCCGACTCTCAACACTGGTATTGGTCGCATTACCTGTGACTGATTTGAGTAAATCCCCCCAACGATGAGACTCCCGATCCCCGACCCCCCTTAGGAATTCCAAGTTCAAATCTATCGGCTATTGGGAGATTTCCGCTGAGCATTGCACACCTAAATACATGACGATGTGGGCGCGCTCTATTGACTTGTGTATAATGCGTGGCTTTGACCAGACCGGTCTCAGCCGAGCCGACCAGTCTGACGCCGGCTGTCCAATCCAACTTGGCCCTTAGTCACAGGACGATTTAGTTTACAGTCGTCAGTCGGCGCCCGATTTATTACCGAGTCTGTCGCTGACAGTTGCTGCTCACACCGACAGTCGGGTTGGTTGAAAGCAACCATTGAAAGACTCACCTCATATCGCTATTGAAAAGGAGGGGTGGGGGGGGGGGGGGAAATGAAGACAACTAGGAAATTAATAAGGATACAAGCTGTGTTCATTACTTGTCGCGAAACAATAGGAAAAGAGAATGTGTTGTGGGGAGGGTGGTGGAGGTGGGGGGTTGGGGATAAAACCGAAGTGTTTTGTCAACTGTGTGTTTGGTTGACCTACTTACCTCATCAACCACCATGAGGTAAGTAGGTCATTATGGTGCACCTTACCAGGTGCAGCGTTCTCACTGTGCACACTACGGGTGCTATGGTCTCTTAATTGTGTTGTATTCATTGTGTTGTATATATTCAGATGCACTCGTCGTACATACCTAGTACTACTGTTTCAGAGCGAGACAACGAGAGAAATTAAAGAGATTTAAACAAATATGTGATGTGTTGGAGTTATGTGTTTATCTGACTCAGAGTAGGGGTGAATGACCACACAAAATGGGATAAAATACCAATTTTCTCCAACAACAAACAAATTTTGATTAAGAGTAAATGTACCACCAAATTGACCCATCTAGAAAAATGTGGTAGGACATTTAGGAAAAATTATTTATAACATGAAGGAAAACCCCATAAAGTTGGTGGAAATTGTGTTTAAAAAAGGCCATTCCTGAATACCACTTTATTTAGGCCGCAATTAACTGGATATTGCAATTTCCTGCCTGTAGAAAATTTGAGGCTAACCAAACACAGGCATGATCATTTCCCGCCAATTGCCTAATTTCCGCCAATTAAAGGAAAAGGAAAAGAACAAGCAGAAATAATGAACCAACATTGTTATTAAAATGAACTTCAGATTAGTTTTATTATTGTATTCCTTGACATTTTATGCTTTATTATAGAAGTTATGCAAGTATTAAGAACTGATGGAGGGAGTATAAGACTATATATTGAGGAAGTATAAGACTATATTGTTGTTAAAATGAAATTTACATTACTTTTATAAATATTCCTTTACATTTATTATAACAATTAAACAAGTATTACCATATTATAAGGACTGCCAGCTAAAGGAGTATAAGACAATATATTAACTATGGTATAAGTGTATTATTTATATCATTGACTTATCATTTATGCAAGATTACAAGAAAAACACTTCTGTATTCTTAGAGTATTGGTCTATATGCCTACTCTTACCTTATGTCACAGGTGAAGAGTGAAATATCTCCCTCCTAAGTGGCTACCAAATTGCACCAATTGTGTCCTACTTGTAAACAAATTTCTCTGTGGGAGGGGGGGGTGGCACTCCCCCCCCCCTCCCTACCCTCCCCCCCCCCCTACTCGGCCTTTGGCCGAGTTTTGAGGCTTACGCCCACAATCAGCTAATTTGTTTTACTTCTCTGCAAACAGTAAAGTTTTGCCAAGTTAGTCTTTGTATTCATCGTTCAAATTTTCACTATTTATTATTAATGTAGAACTACAACTGTACCATTATTAAATTACCTATATGTTGTTTATATTTGTTTTATAGAAGGGTCTACTTATTTTGATCATTGGCCAGACGATTGAGCGACAAATTCTAATTTTAATTAAAATACTCCCTTTACAACAAAGCCATATATATATATTTTACCTCGGTATCCAGCCTCAGGCTAGGGAGAAGGAAGCACATCCGGGTCCAGCAATTAGCATAAACAACTCACGATTGGATTACGTTTCGTTGAGTTGCTCCCGCAAATTTAGTCTACACACAAGCAAATACGCAGTAAGTATAATAAAAACTGTGGTTAGCTTAATTATGATGCATTATAGCATCGTTATAGAAAGTTCAGAACTTTCTTTGGTCCTTTTTGGACTAGTTTCTTCGGTTATAAAAAACCAAGGATAGAACGCTCTAGATTCCTTCTCGAAGGAACGAAACCGATTCTTAGCGGTTCTATCAACACCCGTGTGACCATGGGTAGAGATGTGGGCTTTGCCTCATCTCCTGTGGAAATTCTCTCGGACTCTAATAGAGAGTGATGTTGGAGATGCTCCTGGGTTTCTTTTATAGACTCCCCACAATATTTTCAGGCGTTTCTCCGAGTTTCGTAGCATTTTCTCCAACCTGCTGGCGTAGTAGTCGCAGGGGGGAGAAGTGTGCGGAACAGAGAGATGGGCGAGCCGATACACTGGTCCCGACCCCGCGTAAGATTTGGGCTTGACCCACAATCCACGCACAAATTTAGCTTATTACGCCTGTGTTATAACGGTCTAAACACGTTCTCTAACACCACTAGATGTCCAATTACGTTTTAAACAACAAAATTGTGACATTTATAAATACCGAGACTGACCAACATGTTTGGTTTCAGATCCCGATGGCCACGAAGCGGAGTAAGCGCGTTGCAGCAGCAGCCGAGGGACGAGCTCCCAGAGCCTCGGACGAGGAGTACGACTCCTCGCCGGTGTTGTCGGCAATGCCCTCACCACAGCCCGGGGCGCATATACTCTCCGAGCCGGAGGAAGAGACAGTGCCTGATGGCCCCACAGTTCCGGACTGGGAGGCTCGGTGGACTGCTATGGAGTCATATCCTGTCTCTCAAACCACCGCCGTCTCTTAAACGGCAAAGGCCGGGGTTCCAAGACGAGTCGGACTGGGAAGACTTCTCAGAGACAGACTCGGCGATCGAGCCGAGGGCTCCTCCTCCTCCTAAACGGAGTAAGAAGAAGAAACACGTTACTTCTTCTGGTGACGAGTTCACCAAGGAACGTAGCAAGACCGGACTTCGCAAGAAGCGAAAGACCAAGTCCAAGAAGAAGAAGAAGAGGAAAGATTCTTCTTCTTCTGATTCCTCCACGGATTCCACTTCCACGGAATCAGACTCAGACACACAATATGAAGGTGTCTATGCTGCCATTGGTGGCAAAGTGTCTAAGAAGGTGGAGAAGCCGAAAGCTAAGCGGGTTAAAACTACCACGCTTATGCGCGAGACCATAAATGGTCATTTCCGTACCTTCAAACCGGCGGAAATCATCTCCAAGCTAGGAGATGAATTGACGGGCATTAAAGGTGTCCCCAACTCCATCATTAAAGAGATGGATCGAGATGTCAACATGACGGAAGACCGTAAGAAATTTGAGAGCGTGTTACACATAGCACATAAGGCGGTGCTCGGTCACCCCGGTGGCAAATCGAATGCAAAGAGAAAACAAGTTCTCATCCTTGGCAAAAACCATGGACAAAGGCATTGCACTGTTAACAGCGGCAGGTAATTACTTGTCCTACCGAAGATATGAGAATGTCTTTAAGTCGGGTTGCACAGACGGCGGCAAAGAGGTGGCCCGCTCAAAGAAGGTCACGGACAATGATGGGAAAGAGTATACGCTCTTTCTGGCCCCAGAGCCGATCAAAGGGAAGCCTTTGGACAAAACGAAAATGTTTGGCGGCCAACTACAATACCTCTATAAAGAGGTAGAAACCGCAGCGAAAATCTATACCCAGGTAAGAGTCGTATAACTATACTATATATATGTTTTGTATATTTATGTTATCATTTTTTTTTATAATCGGTCAAGTACTAGTCACATATGCTATATAAATATATTTATTATTATTAAATTGCCCTGTATATATATTTTAATTTTCACCATTTCCATTATTTGTTATTTAATAAAGTAGAGCCATAATTCGATTTACTTATGTTGATCATTAACCAGAACATAAGCTCTAA
Organism: Branchipolynoe longqiensis; assembly: GCA_030323885.1. Lineage (NCBI taxonomy): Eukaryota > Metazoa > Annelida > Polychaeta > Phyllodocida > Polynoidae > Branchipolynoe > Branchipolynoe longqiensis. The sequence goes on from CM059189.1 coordinate 70,656,903, forward strand.
TTTGAATTAAATTACCTTCTCTACAACAGCCTGTATATATACATTTTTTAATATTTATTTTATCACTTTTTATAATCAACCAGATAATAAAGAGGCCATACAAACATATTTATTATTAAATCCGTGTATGTATATTCTATATATTTTATCATTGGCTCGATGATAGAGCCATATAGACAACATGCTCACAATACATTTAAAAAAAAAAAACAATCTCCAAATAAAATTCATTCGTATATGTTCATGTTGATTATGTATTCAGCACCTCTGGTTCCTGAGTGAGGTATGTTGGTACTGTGGCTGAAGGGGGTGAGGGCGGCCTATTCGATAGTTACCTGCAGAGTGACTTCACATAGCATCGTGACTAATGCGGGATGGGACGTGGCGCCCCCTACACTAGATGCCATGAACTTCGACTCCCCACCCCACACCTTTCCCTGCAGCTGTCCCCGTTGCTACGGACTAAATAAAGAGCAACTTTTTTTGGTATTGCCATGGTGATGAATGTCCTACTCAACATTAGCCCACTTAGGTTACCTAGTCTGGCGGCCTGGTCTCCCAGTGGGGCAGCACTATAAAGTCGCCATGACTGCAGTCACGAGTCGGTACCCGTCCTATGACCTTACATGTTGCCAGGATGTAAAACTCCAACATTGGATACTTAGTACTGATCTACTCTTATCTGTAAGACCAGTGCACTATATTGTTAGCGTGGGGGGGGGGGGGGCTTTTTCTGTCTAAATGTGTATCTATTATATTTGTTTAATGTTCAAATACCTTCCTTCTGCTAATGACACTAATCTTGAAGAAAAACACAGAATCAATGGACAAACCTCCTTTATTACCATGACTTTACAATCTTTGTACAATCATTTTGAATATATAGATTAGAGATACAAAACACTGGACATGGATGGATGCAACACCAGTCTTATGCATAAATAGAAGCACACTTGCGTGTTATATATTATATAACAAGAGATACCAATAATCTTTGTATATGAATACTAGTTCATGAGGAAATAAAAGAAGAATATGAGATATGTCTTGCGAAATTAAAAAATAAGATTTTTTTAAATTATCAGTAACCCACTCCCTTCTCCGAAAATTATCAGAATTGTCTAAGCCTATTCATGCCAACATTTCATTTACACACTTGTATCACCTATCTATATATAATAATCCGGTATGTGCTTAATCAATACGACAAACCTAAAGCAACAACAAAAGTTGTTTAAAGCTGCATAGTCTGATGAAAACATCAAATTTTCAAAACCAAAATGATTATCTAGATTTCATTCTACATATCTAACTTAGACCTACTGCCACACTTATTAAACATTTATCACAACGTAGAAGGGAATACTGAGGCAATTCAATTAAATCTGTTACTGCAGAAGTCCATATGGTCAGAGCTTTGGCATGCCTGCCAAAATAAATGTGGCATGTTTGCACTTCAAATATCTCAAAAGTTAGCCAATTAAAATAAAAGTTACTTCAAAGTAAAAGTAAGGTAGATTATAACGATCAGACTGACATATTTATCTCAGAAAATGACAGTAAGTAACTCAATCAACACCATCAGACTATGCAACTTTAAAAAGTGAATAGAACACACAGCTGACAACATGGACCTGCCCTGTGGGACAGTGGACGGCATGGCTACTAGTGGTTAGTAAGTAGTCAGGTAGTAACCACGGTGCGCCCGCCACCCCGGCTTCCGGCCGCTCACAGGCGGGTAGCGCCCCCAGGCGGGGGCCTGATGGGAGCGGCCCGGGCGGGGCGGCGGCGATGTGGGCGGACGGCGGGACGACGGGGGGGGACGGGCCCTGGGACGGAAATCATAAGGGCATGGGCCGGGGGCAGGCGCGGACACGGGCAGACCTGCCTGCTGTCGCCGGGTGGTGGAACGGGTCTCTGAGGGCACGGCTTATCGCAACACTGAACAGATGGACAGGGGGGAGGGGGGGGGGGTTACTACATATAGGGGCGGGGCTTACTACTGATAAGGGAGGGGCTTACTATGGATAGGGGTAGGGCTTACATATAGGGGTGGGGGTTACTATATATAGGGGTGGGACTTACTACATATAGGGGTGGCACTTACTACATATAGGGGTGGGACTTACATATAGGGCATGGGGCTTACTATGGATAGGGGTAGGGCTTATTAGTAATATTACATATACGAGATATGGCGTAGTGCATATGGGGGTGTATAGAAGAGGGGCTTACTATGAATAGAGGTGAGGCTTACTATGTATAGAAGAGGGGCTTACTATGGATAGGGGTGGGGCTTACTATGTATAGAAGCGGGCTTACTACGGGAGGGGGGGGGGATATACAGACAGGCAGAGTAAAACGGGTCCACTACTGACCGGGCAATGCAGGGGCTTAGTACATAGGGGGGGGGGGGGGGGGCAGATCCCTATAACGGACAGGTGGGGGCTTACTACAGAAATGTGGAGATGGGAGGTAGGGTTATAATGGTGGGTGCAGGAGCTGACTATGGGCGGGGGGAGGAGGTGGGAGGGGGTGGGGGGTGGAGCCCTACAGGGCACAGTGGAAACCATCACAGGGTGCGAACGAAGCTAGGGGGTGTGCCTGGTAGGAGGCGCCAACGTGGTCACTTGTGTCAAGGGACAGAACCTAGTGGCGCCACCTGATAGCAACAGAGGGAATGGGTGTGGGTGTGGGTGTGGGTGACTAAACCATAAGGGTTGTTATTTGGTGTGGCTATTCATATATAACTCTACATACATACGCGCTACACTTCTGTACAACATACATTTCTGGACCGGTTTCTGATTGATAGGGCTTCTATCCAATACACAAGCTTCCGCCTTGCGATTCAACGAAGTTTACATTTAGCTTCTGTCGAATACACATGCTTCCGCCTTGCAATTCGACGAAGTTTACATTTACACACCTAACCCGCACTTGTTCACAACATGTGAAAATGGCTTCTATTTTTAAAAATAATTATATATTAATTATCATTATATATTAACTCCCCTCTTCGCCGTGAATATGGCCTCTGCTGCCGTCACGGCGTAAAGCAACCACCAATCAATCAATCAATCAACTCCCCTCCCTCCCCAAGTTACATTGCAGAAAGCAATCAGCACAACAAACTGCTATTGTACAACCTTCCCAAAATAAGCTGTATAATGCGGTTTTCCTCCTAGAGCTTGTCTAATACAGACAACCCACCCTTACACTTCACAAACATCTTCACAGCATCGCCAACAGAGTACACCATGGACACTGTGCCAATGTACCATCTTTTATCACTTACTACATGGCAAATGTGGCAAGTCATAATTGTCCTACATACATCAAGAAGCCAGCCAGCCCTGCCCTAACGTCACGGATACTGACCCCAGGGCAACACTGCTTCAAGTTCAAGGACACACTGTGGTTCGGCACAAGCTAAACTGCAAAGTGCATTCTGCCTTGAGCTTGGAAAGGCTTGGTCCCTGCAAACCTGCTACGGGTGTCTAGTACCATTACCAAGGCAGCTGGCACCAATCGGCCGATCAGAAGACATTTAATGGATAACGTCTAGCTCAGGAACGGCCCAGTATTGCAGCAAATGTCCAAACAGTGCATCTAATATCACAGTCTCGGGGAATTGTTTGTTTTATATACACAATGAGGCGAGGTCCAACCTGCTGCAGATGGCGATATACTATATATATGATTCATGCACGACTCGATTGACTTAAAACACAATGACATTTAATTTTTATATTTAATTCATAACATACATTTATGTAATTAATATCTTTCATTGCATTTCATTATTGATTACATGTGTTTATACATATATCTATATATATAGACGCGAAAGTGACATACATATGAGCCTGTCTCAAAAGGTGCTAGCTCTTCGGTTTTTTGTCCATAGTAACGATTGACACAAAACAGCACAGAAACGGTTACACTGAAAACACAAGGACATTTGCTTCAAATCAATATCTATTCTATTGGGATTATGAAACACCATGTAAAAAACCAAATCAGTTTATCCTGAGCAAATGCATAAGTAGATAGTGTGTTGATCGTTACTATGGACAAAGGTTTGTCCCATATTGCTTAGCACCTTTTGAGACAGGCTCATATATGTACATATATCTATATATTATCTATTTATCTAACTATACATATAGATCGATATATATATATATATATATCTATCTATCTATCTATATATACATATATATCTAAACAGATTTATATCTATATATATATCCATATATATCTATACCTATACCTATATATAATTCACTTTTGCGCATGTCACAAGACAATAGATAAATGACTAATCCCACTAAGCAAAAAGATGAAGCAGTAGTTCGAGTTGACTCCCCCCCCCCCCCCTCCTTCCTTCCTGCTACACCGCTACATCCATGCACACACACACACGCGCGCGCGGGTGTGCGTGGGGTGATCAACAAGCGGGTGAGCTACTTCCCCTTCTTCTTGCCCGGTGACTTCTTGCCTGACGCCTTGCCGCCCTTGGGTGTGGCTGCCTTCTCCTGTTCTGCGCGTAGTGCCGCCTCAGCCTGCGCCAACTCCTCCAGGCGCAGACGCTCAGCCTCCAGCACGCGCTGCCGGAACGCCTCCCGGGGCTCGTTGATGGCTAGGCGCGCCTTGTCCAGGGTCAGCTGGGCGGGGGTGAACAGGGAGGGGCAGGGTGTAGAGCAATTGGAAAGGAGTGTGATTTAAAGTGGTATATTTCGATGGCTTTGCCCTTCTGCTATCTTTTGTTGTTGTTGTTATCGATCAAATATATGACTAGCTTGGTAATAATAATCTACTTTACTTTAGTTTGAATTAAGTTATTTTTAAGTTGAACATTCTGATGGTTTTGAGCTTCTGCTCGTTTTATTACAGATCAAATATAGTAGGTTGCTCATAATAATCGACCTTACTTTAGTTTGAAGTAACTTATTTTCAAGTTGCATAGTCTGATAGGTTTGAGTTTGCGTCATTTGCTGAGATAAATGTAGAAGGTTGATTGTTATAATCCACCTACTATAACTATAACTATGACTTAACATGACTAACTGCAGAGATATTGGAAGTGTAAAACTGATTTCATAGGCTTCAACAGTAAGAGGTTCTGTTAAGTTGACATAGTGTAACATTTTCCGATATTATGAGATATAGGATATATGAACTCTACTATAATAAATTGCAACTTGTCTAAATAATGGTAAATGGTAATATATAAAACCCAAAGGCATATGAGGGATATGTGGAGTTGGTAAACTATTACTCATTAAGTATAGAAATTGTATAGTAAACTAGTATAGAGGAGGAGTGTCACTTCTTAGATACAGTCTTTGGAGGAGTTGCCTCACATACCCCCTCCCCCCAGGGGTTATTTATGGATCAGTACACACCACAAGGCACTGTGGCCAGCATGACAAGGCCTTGGATGCAAGAGATTGAACTCTGATTGGTGGATAGATAAATACCTGTTAGGGATTGGGAGATCAACCCATGTGACCACCACCATCTTGGATTCTAAAAGCTATATATATAATAAAGTAAGCAAGCTCCTTCTGGTTCCCTTTGCACACTCTATCCCTTGCCTTCCTTCTCTATACTTGCCTGTAGTGATTTCCTATTTAACCTGCCTACACAACCACAGCTGCCGGCCGTCGCACTTTACAATAGCATGCCCCTCCAATTAGAACCAAATACTTAATAAGCACACCAGTATCTAAGTGGTGCATGTAGGTTCAAATCTAGATAAGTATTTTGCTTTTCGAAAATTTGATGCTTTTATCGAACTATTCAACTTTAAATGGTCGACTCAACTTTAGAGATGTTTGAAGAGCGGCTGGGGGAGGGGGAGGGGGAAGAAATTGAAATGAGTTTTATTTAAAGTGGCATAGTTCGATGGCTTTCAGCTTCTGCTATTTTTCCTAAAGATAAATATATTAGGTCGATCAACATAATCTACCTCATTTTAGTTTGAAGTAAGTTGTTTTAAATGGTCAACTTTTGGCGATGCTTGGAGAGCAGGGGGTGGGAGGGGGGGGGAGGGGTTGAAATGAGTTTGATTTAAAGTTGCATAGTCTGATGAATTTGACTTTCTGCTATATTTTCTTTTATAGAAAAAATGTATGAGGTTGATCATTATAGTGTATCTCATTTTAGTTAAAAGTAACTCATTTTAAATAGTCAAATTTGGAGATGTTTGAAGAGCGGGGTGGTGGTGAAACCTATTCCCTTCCCTTTCCTTGAAGATTTATACTGCCTATCATGGATAAGTCTCACTAGACTTCTTTTCACCATTAGACAGTTTGTCGATAGAAAGCCTGAGCCTACACTTTTACCGACCCAAGGGATTTTTAACCGCCCAAACCACATAGACATGGTATGAGAGCAACTGCCTTTTGATGATGCTGTAAGTTATACACAGCGGTGGAAATCCAATTTGGCAGAGATGGGGGGCACAGGGAATCGAACCACTGACCTTCCGATTAGGAGTCCAACCTACTCTGACCACTCCGCCACAGAGAACACCACAGACACACCTATGGTGTCAGAATTTCAATGTGCACACCCAAAATTAACTTAGAATGGTTTCTCTTCAAATACCTCCGAAATTAGCCATTTATAATACAAGTTAATTTAAACTAAATAAGGTAGATTATAATGATCAACCTAATATGGTTATCTAAAAAAGAAAAGGCAGGAACCCAAAAGCATTGAATTATGCAACTTTAAAGTCACTTTAAACCTTTAAACGCATCGTTCATGATGACCAAACTTAAATCGATCTTTCCCTATTTGTTTGTGAATTGGATTGTAGTGAAATTACACTAACGCACTATTGTAGATTAAAATTAAAAAAATTATTTCAAATATATATTTAGGGTAGTGTGCAGTGTGCAGCGTTACAGTGCTGCAACGTGCAGTGGGGCAGTGTGCAGTGCTAAAGTGCTGCAGCATGCAGTGCTGCAGTGTAAGTGCTGCAGTGTTACAGTGCTGCAACGTGCAGTGCTACAGCGTGCAGTTCTACAGTGTGAAGTACTGCAGTGTGCCTCACCCCGACCCTAGCCAGGCCTGGTGCCTGACTAGTGGCTGGGTGGACATCTCCCTTCCCCAGTCCCCCGTCCCCCGGTTACCTGTAGAGTCTCGGCCAGCTCGAGCTGGTATATCTTGGCCTGGTTCCGGTTGGCCCGGTCCTGTTGCCGCTGGACCTCGACCCGCTCCCGGTACTCCCGGTACTCGCCGATCTCCCGCAGCTTCTCCTGCAGCTGCCGCTCCGTCTCGTCGTCGTCCAGCAGCCGGGGCATCCCGCCCTGGGTCCTGGATTGGGAGAGGAGGGGGGGGGGGAGAAAGCCACTACTGTAGTATTTAACGACGCCTCTAGAGCACATTGATTTTAATTTTTATCATCAGCTATTGGACATCAAACAAATGGTCATTCTGACATATTTCTTTTGAGGAAATCCGCTGCCGCCATATAGGCTACTTTTTCCGATAAGCAGCAAGGGGTCTTTTATATGCACTTTCCCACAGACAGGACAACACATACCACAGCCTTTGATGAACCAGTTGTGGACCCTGTAGTTTGAGTCATGGTAGATTCATGGGAGAATCACCTCTTCCCTGTTAGTATTTACAGCAAGGTTCTTCATCGCAGGGGTCTCAACTTCACTTGCACCTCTATTCTCCATATGTTGTACTTTCATGGTCCATTGCAAACTATGGGAAAATACGTAGTGAGGCCCCAGTCTCTTCCACGATGACTGGCCGTGTTGGAGGTGGAAATATCAATAACACAAGATACGCAGATGATACAGCACTGCTAGCCTTAACGTCAAATCAACTACAAGATATAGTGGATGAAGTAAAAGAAAAAAGTGAGAGATGTGGCCTCAAAATGAATGTAAAGAAGACAAAATCCATGGTTGTCAGCAGAAAGGAATACAAACCAAGAGCAGAGATAAAAGTTAATAAACATTGCCAAAACAACATTTCTAAAGATGCAGAAAGTACTAACATCTAGAGACATAAATATAAAAACAAGACTCCGACTGCTAAAATGCTATGTGTGGTCTACACTTTTATATTGCTGCAAGACATGGACTTTGAAGAAAGCAATAACAACAAAGCTCGAGGCATTTGAAATGTGGCAATACAGAAGAATGTTAAAAATTCCATGGACAGCAATGATAAGCAACGTGGAGGTCCTAACAAGAATGAAAATAAAGAGACAGATAATACAAACGATCAAAAACAGAAAAATTAAATACTTTGGCCACATGATACGGCACCAGGAATCACAGAGAAGAATACTGGAAGGGAAGATAGAAGGGAAACGACCAAGAGGGAGAAGGAGAACAACATGGATGGACAACATCACTGAGTGGACAGCAATGAGCTATGCGGAATGCGTGAGAGGAACAAATGACAGGAAGAGATGGAGGTCCATTGCAGCCAACCTTCTTCGAGAAGACGGCACCCATTGATTGATTGAGATTTATGGGGTTGTCTCCTGACGACATCGGGAGTCACATCGGGACGGCTACAAACTCACTAGTGCTGCCACAGCTTTTAAACTTTTTTTTGCTGTCGTTGTAAATAACCTTTTCTTTCATGACAGTGGACTCACTGCAGCTTTATAGTGCTGCCCCATTTTTAAAACTCTTTTTCCTTTTTTGTTGGTTAATATCTTTATTGTTTATAGTACTGCCCCGTCTTTTAAAGTATATTTTGTTGTTGTAAATAACTTTATTTTTCAGCTTTATAGTGCCCCCTTACCTGAGGAAGGGAGAGAGGTCAATCTCCTGCAGCTTCTCCTTGGGCGGGGGAGGCGGCGGCGGCTCCAGCAGCAGCTGGTCATTGTCCACGCTGTCCGGGGTGGGCGACAGGACGCCATCCACCGTGCCATCGGAGCTCTCCACCACGAATTCCTCTTCCTCCTCCACCGCCAGCTGAAAGACACCGCCCAGCAGGAGTTGCTCTTACATTCATGTTCAGTCCACCCATATCAATAAATACACACCAGGGGTTAAGGCGCAAAAACCGACAAATCCATTTTAGTTCTTTTCTGTACAATAGAATTTATCGATCTGCTTTCCAGTTGAAGTCTGTCAATTTCATATTGAGTAGGGAGTTACATAGGGGACGTGGCAGTTTATATGACCCGCCGCACACACACACAAAGCGGATTGGGTTATCGGAATGATGGCAGCTTCAGCTCGACCATGGTAGCCATGGTTTTATTTAGGTACAGATGGCGTTTGTCGGTTTTTGCACCTGAACTCTTATCTATAATATTAATAAGTGTTATTTAAAATGTTGCATAATCATACTGTATATATACGGCTATATAACCACATATGAAAATATTATATACATATATACGCATATCATATTATACATAAAACCATGCATATATATAATATGAATATTCAACATCTTAAACAGCATGTATTGTAGATTATGTTGCTGTAGATACAGAATAAATAATAAGTATTTATTTAGGATGCATTAGTTCTTGTTTGTTTGTTGTAGTTTTACGTCCTAGCAACATTTAAAGTCATACCAGGGCAGGTACCAGCTTGTGACGGTGTGCACTCATGGCGACTTTATAGTGCTTCCCAACTGGGAGACCAGGCTGCTGGCATCATGGCCCGATTTCCCACTCAGTCCCATTATCCTGATACTATGCTAACCAGTCTTTGCCCTATCCTATTAATGCCGAGCGCCAGGCTAGGTAGCAGCAAGTATCAATTTTGTAAGTCATTGGTTTGACGCGACCTTCCACACGGGAAGTCTGCACTGTAATGATTCAGCTACCTCGTTCAGCATATGATGTGCCATATTTGTGTGGGTGCCGTATGTTGGTACTGACCTTGACCATGTGCGACTTGAGGTAGTTGAGGCGTGACTGCATGGCCTTGACGGCCCGGCCGGGGTCGGCGTCTTCCCATGCCTTCTTCATGGCACGGATCTCGTCGGTACGCTCAGTGTCCTTGCGCACTTCTATAGTATCCTGCCAGTCAAGGATAATTCAACCCACTTATTTAGAACATTATTGAACAAAAACAACAGTAAAGAGTCACAGTATGTACATTTAATTGTATATCGTCTAAAACATAAAAGTCTTATCACCAGAAGGGGGCACTACCAGGACAGTGAACAGTCACAGTATGTGCAGTTACATGTATATCGTCTAAAAGTCTTATCGCCAGAATGGGGTGCCACCAGGAAAGTGAACAGTCACAGTATGTGCATTTACTTGAATATCATCTAAAAGTCTTATCGCCAGGAGGGGGCGCAACCAAGAAAGTGAACAGTCACAGTATGTGCATTTACTTGAATATTGTCTAAAAGTCTTATCGCCACCAGGAAAGTGAACAGTCACAGTATGTGCATTTACTTGAATATCATCTAAAAGTCTTATTGCCAGGAGGGGGCGCAACCAAGAAATTGAACAGTCACAGTATGTGCATTTACTTGAATATTGTCTAAAAGTCTTATCGCCACCAGGAAAGTGAACAGTCACAGTATGTGCATTTACTTGAATATCATCTAAAAGTCTTATCACCAGAAGGGGTCACCATCAGAATAGTCAACAGTCACAGTATGTGCATTTACTTATATATCGTCTAAAAGTCGCCAGAAGGAGGCGCCACCAGGACAGTGAACAAGACCACCTACTGCAGCTGATGCGTCGCTGACGATTCGGAGCATCCAGTTGGGCTTGGTGCTGTCAAACTGCTGTGAGTTTGGTCGCGATATCTTTTCCTTGCTCTCCTTGCCTATCCTGTTCTTGCTGCCCCTATCTTTGCCCTTAATGGATGCTGATGATGATACCTTATCGATGCGCTGAATGCTTGCGCTGCTGTCAACAGCCAGATTATCCTTAAAGGCAACTGCAAGCAGCAAGGTGACCACTGGCCTGTTAAAGCTGCATAATCCGATGAAAGCATCAACATTACAAAATAAAAGTACAGTAAAACCTCTCTAACCGACTACCTGCACAAATCGACCACTCCCCTATATCGATCGCTTTATTTAGGTCCCAACAATACCATTGTAACCATATTCTAACCCCATAAACCGACCACCTCCCTAAATGGACCACTTAAAATCGGTCCCAAGGTGGGTCGATTAAAAGCGGTTTTACTGTACTTACCTACAGACCGGACGCGGTGGCTGAATCGGTAGAGCGCAGGGCAATCGAGCCAAATGCTCCCAATTGGGCCCTGCGCCCAAGGGCGGGGGAGGGGGGGGGGGGCTGCGTTAGGTTATTGGGTATTATTTCACTAAAACAGACCTTGGCTATCAGAATTTGAGAACCCTGGCAAAAATGTTCCCAATTCAGCCCTGGGTACAGGTATATAATTGCACTGCTTAGCGCTACCCCGTTTAGCGCTGATTCGCTATAGCGCTCTTTTATTCACTTTCCCAGTCTATCAGCCAATAGGAAGATGACAACCAGTTCATTCCACCCTCCATATATCAGAGATTGAACAAGATGAGCTAATTAACATCTATTTAATATATTTTATTAGCCTCTATTTATCGGATTTCTTTTACAAAGGTAAATATCTATTTATACATTGAAATAATGACCCCATGTGGTGCTGATTCGCTTAGCGCTGTTTAAAAAATAGAAGGAATCTAGAGCGCTAACCGGGGTATTGCTGTAGTTATTAATAACATTTAATTACACATTTATTTCTTGCTTAAGAAGGTTTAACGCACCTTTGAGTTCGTTCTTCTCCAAATCCTTGAGCAAATTCACGAAGTTCCAGGCGCTCTCCGAGATGGGCCAGGAGCGGCGAAGAACTTCGGCTTGCACTATGTACTTGTGTGGCTGAAAGTCCAACAACAACTAGTAAGACTAGCTTAACACTTACAGTTACAGTGAACGCCTTGCACAGGATTTTCGCGCTAACCAGACCACCCCGCCAAAGCACCCAGTTTTCTATTTCTTCTGTCCAAAGTCAGCAGGAATACTCGATAAAACTGGTATATGACATTGCATTACAGTAGAAACTCAGGTATTGCATCTTTCAATAATTAGACCACCCTACTAAAGCAACCATTTTCTTTAAGTAAAGGAGTTTGAAAACGCAGGAATATCTAGTAAGACTGGCAATGGTATTCTACCTTCAACAGTTGAGATCCAATATTGATCAATCTTCAGCAGAATTCCATACAAATACATATCCAGAATCCCTTAAAACAGTAAGTCGTGGTCCATACATTATTTTACAAATATTGCACTGTTTCATATAATCTCATTTGACAAAAGAGAAAAAAAGAACCCAACACGTAAATTAATATTAGAATTAATGTTGCATAGTCCGATGGTTTTGAATTTGTTTCATTTTCTGAGATAAATACATTAGGTTGATTATAATCTATATTACTTTAGTTTCAGGTAACTTTTTTATCTTAAATAGTTAACTTTTGAAATATTTAAAGTGCAAACATGCCAAATTAAGTTTGGCATGTATGCCAAAACTTTGACACCATAGGCTTCCGCAGTAAGATATTCTAGTAAACTGACTTGGTATTCCCTTCTCTGTGGCAACCAATGCTTAATAAGTGCATCAGTATCCAAGTCAGACATATAAAATCAAATCTAGGCCAGTGTTTTCATTTAGAAAATGTTATGCTTTCATCGGACTAGGCAGCTTTAAATGCTTAGTGTGCCAAGTTGAGCAGCTACTCTTCGAATCTTTGAAATCATTTTGGAAAACACAACAATATTATGGTGAATGTGCAAATGGCTGGAAAATGAACCTCAGACAGTGATTCTCAAGTGTGCTCCCATCAGCTGTGATCTGCCAAAGCGCTACATGCTCATGTCTAGGCTACCTAGGTGTGACACCATTATCGAAACACATCATGTTACATACGAATAGGCACACATGCTAATATGAATGTTGGTGGAGTGAATCCAAATGGGTTTCACACTTTCGCTTTGACCCATTATTGTGAATGTGCAAATGGCGCGAAAATGAACCTCAGACAGTGGTGATTCTCAAGTGTGCTCCCATCAGCTGTGATCTGCCGAAGCGCTACATGCTCATGTCTAGGCTACCTAGGTGTGACACCATTATCGAAACACATCATGTTACATACGCATAGGCACACATGCTAATCTGAGTGTTGGTGGAGTGAATCCAAATGGGTTTCACACTTCCGGTTTGACCCATTTGAAATCACACCATCGACCCAAGAGGACAATTATATACGCCTACCCATATCTAAAACCATGGTCTAAAAAAAGGTTTTTAAACTGATTTATTCTACATGCACTGAATCATTTCATTATTTGCAATGGCCTATAGTATGGTTATGTGGGCGGTGTGAATTCAAATGGGCCTCACATTTTCGCATCGGCTCATTTGAAATCACACCGTCCACCCACGAGGACAATCATATATGCCTACCCATATCTAAAACCATGGGTTTAAAAAAAAAAAGGTTTTTAAACTGATTAACAAAAATTCTACACGCACTGGATTATTTAATTATTTGCTATGGACTACAGAATGATTATGTGTTGGTGGTGTGAATTAAAATTGGCCTCACGCTTTTGAATCAGCCCATTTGAAATCACACCATCCACCCACAACACATGCCTATCCATATGTAAAACTATGTCTTTTAAGACTGCATTGGTTGGTTGTTCATGCACTGGATTAGTTCATTACTGGCTGTGAGACTGTTTTCAGGCAATGCATGCATGCAGTAAACACCAACGTATCTAAGTATCTGTTAAACTCAGATGCGTTTAGCTGTGAGATTCGGATAAATGCACATGTGCTTAGTTGTGAGATTCGGATAAACCCATGGGTGTGTAGCTGTGAGATTCCCATAAACGCACATGTATTTAGTTGTGAGATTCTGATTAACTCAGGGGTGTGAAGCTGTGAGATTCCAATAAACGCACATGTGCTTAGTTGTGAGATTCGGATAAACTCATGGGTGTGTAGCTGTGAGTTGCTGATAAACTCAGATTTATTTAGCTGTGAGATTAGGATAAACTCATGGGTGTGTAGCTGTGAGATTCCGATAAACACAGACGTGTTTAGTTGTGAGATTCGAATAAACTCATGGGTGTGTAGCTGTGAGATTCCGATAAACACATATATTTAGTTGTGAGATTCTGATAAACTGGGTGTGTAGCTGTGAGATTCCGATAAACGCAGATGTGTTTAGTTGTGAGATTCAGATAAACTCATGGGTGTGTAGCTGTGAGATTCCGATAAACGCACATGTATTTAGTTTTGAGATTCTGATTAACTCATGGGTGTGTAGCTGTGAGATTCCGATAAACGCAGATGTGTTTAGTTGTGAGATTCAGATAAACTCATGGGTGTGTAGCTGTGAGATTCCGATAAACGCACATGTATTTAGTTGTGAGATTCTGATTAACTCATGGGTGTGTAGCTGTGAAATTTCGATAAACGCAGATGTGTTTAGTTGTGAGATTCGAATAAACTCATGGGTGTGTAGCTGTGAAATTCCGATAAAAGCACATGTATTTAGTCGTGATATTCTGATAAACTCATGTGTGTGTAGCTGTGAGATTCTGATAAATGCAAATGTGTTTAGTTGTGAGATTCGGATGAACTCATGGGTGTGTAGCTGCGAGATTCCGATAAACGCAGATGTGTTTAGTTGTGAGATTCAGATACACTCATGGGTGTGTAGCTGTGAGATTCGGATAAATGCACATGTGTTTAGTTCTGAGATTCAGGTAAACTCATGGGTGTGTAGCTGTGAGATTCCGATAAACGCACATGTATTTAGTTGTGAGATTCTGATTAACTCATGGGTGTGTAGCTATGAAATTTCGATAAAAGCACATGTATTTAGTCGTGAGATTCTGATAAACTCATGTGTGTGTAGCTGTGAGATTCTGATAAATGCAAATGTGTTTAGTTGTGAGATTCGGATGACTCATGGGTCTCATGGGTGTGTAGCTGTGAGATTCCGATAAACGCAGATGTGTTTAGTTGTGAGATTCAGATAAACTCATGGGTGTGTAGCTGTGAGTTGCTGAACAATTCAGATGTATTTAGCTGGGTTATTGGGATAAACTCAGCTATGTTTAGCTGTGAGATTCTGATAAACTCAGATAGGCTTAGCTGTGAGATTCTGATGAATTCAGATGTGCTTAGCTGTGAGATTCCGATACACTCATGTGTGTGTAGCTGTGATATTCCGATAAACAGTGTTTAGCTAAGAGCTTCCGATAAGCTCAGATGTGCTTAGTTGTGAGATTCTGATAAACTCAGATATGCTTAGCTGTAAGATTCCGATACACTCAGATATACTTAACTGTGAAATTCCGATAAACTCCGATGTGTTTAGCTGTGAGAATCCAATAAACTCAGGCATGTTCAGCTGTGAGATTCCAATAAACTCAGGCGTGTTCAGCTGTGAGAAGTCGAGGCACGTGAGCAGAGAGCATGCAGCGTATATATGGAAGTGACTTATTGCGCATGCGCGTGCACATGTGCAGACTGACAAAGACTACTACCTGTTCAAGAACCCCCTCAAAGCCGTAGGGTTCTTGCTCCCAGTAAGCGAAGTTATCGACTTCGCTGAAGGCAAGCCGTGACAGGGCCGGCTACAAGAAGACAGGCCACACAGTCACCCACCATGGCCACACTTTGTAACCCCCCCCCCCCCCCAATCTCACTTCTTGTGCCTTACCACACATCAATTAATACGATCCAACTTGCAAGAAGGTAATATTTCCCCCAATCTTTACATCAGTAATTGAGATTTGGGTCAGCATGTAAATGACAAAAGACAGGCATTGTTATCTTCTCAATTTTAAAATTATTTTAATTTAAAGAAATACAAAAATTGTGCAGTTGGTAAGTCTCAGATGCCTAATTTGCTGTTGACTAATCGCGCTTGGCATACTAATGATAAACTTGGGAAATTATCATTTAGTAAATTTGTTGTTATTTGTCTGTTTGCGTTGCTTCATTTGTCAAATTAGCTCAGCTTGCAAATAACAATGAGTGAGACACCGTCATTTACTAAATACCATGGATCTTTTGTAAAATGAGTTAATTGACCGATTGTATGAATTCAGATTTAAAAAATGGGCAAATTAAAAAAAGGTTTTTTTTCTGGCAGTAATATTAAATTCAATCGCTTTAAAAAAAGATTAGTTATTCCACAAATGTGTCTTCAATGAGTGAATTACTTATATAATGAAAAATGAACTACCACATAACTTAAATGGCCAATTATTAAAATATAATAGCTCGGAGAGAAAATTAGTTACTAATTATGTTAAATTGTAATATAACGAAAAAGACAAATAGACCGCGGTGGGCCGAGGGATGAGTGAGAATGACAGTTCTCCCAGTGCAGTTACATTGACAGAAATGAAAAAGATTGCAGAGGGGAAAAAACGGAAATCGACGGCAAGGTGGGCGATAATAGAGCAACAACACTGATAACAGAATGTTCTCCCAGCAGAGTCTGTACTAATTGATTATAAGTATAGATAGAGCAGGGAGAGTACTGGATGAAACCTGACTTCCGGTATTCTCCCCTGATTCCCTGACAATGCTAAGTCTATGAGATACTCCCCGCACTCAGTGCAGGAGAGACGCAAACACTGGTCTGTCGCCACTCTAACGCAGGATGACTATCACTTCATTGAGGTGGGCAGAGTGACCAGTGGGACTGCACAGTTTACCCCACTACCACCAGGGGTTAATTACAGCTAAGTGAGTAGAGGGACCAGTGGGAATGGTCAGTTGACCCAGCTACCACCAAGGGTTAGTTACACCTAAGTGGGCAGAGGGACCAGTGGGAATGGACAGTTGACCGAGCTACCACCAAGGGTTAGTTACACCTAAGTGGGCAGAGGGACCAGTGGGAATGGACAGTTGACCCAGCTACCACCAAGGGTTAGTTACACCTAAGTGGGCAGAGGGACCAGTGGGAATGGACAGTTGACCGAGCTACCACCAAGGGTTAGTTACACCTAAGTGGGCAGAGGGACCAGTGGGAATGGACAGTTGACCCAGCTACCACCAAGGGTTAGTTACACCTAAGTGGGCAGAGGGACCAGTGGGAATGGACAGTTGACTGAGCTACCACCAAGGGTTAGTTACACCTAAGTGGGCAGAGGGACCAGTGGGAATGGACAGTTGACCCAGCTACCACCAAGGGTTAGTTACACCTAAATGGGCAGAGGGACCAGTGGGAATGGACAGCTGACCGAGCTACCACCAAGGGTTAGTTACACCTAAGTGGGCAGAGGGACCAGTGGGAATGGACAGTTGACCCAGCTACCACCAAGGGTTAGTTACACCTAAGTGGGCAGAGGGACCAGTGGGAATGGACAGTTGACCCAGCTACCACCAGGGGTCATATACACCGGAGGGTAGAAATACATTGTCACAGTCGCACTGAAATACATGTATAAATACACTATTGAAGTACCTACCAGGTACACTGCATAGAAACAATAACCTAATGCCATGTACCTCCTAATAATAATAATAATAATAATAATAATAAAATCACTTTCTACCTTACTACTAATTGTAACCATGCATATACTGAATATGTAACCACAATATTATCCGTAATATCTACATTGTATATTGCAGACATAACTAGTATAACCGATGTGTGGAATATAAGTGCTGAGCCATGCGACATGCTCTGAAATAAATATCTTTACGATAAAATTAAACATCAACTGGAACTTGGAAGTAGGGAGTTGTTTGATTCAGAAGGGGGAGAGTAAAAAAACCCAGCAAAAGTTGAGTAGGTACAAATAAATATAGTACAGAACATGTGGAGGGTATATAGTAACTGTCGTTGTTTATAATTGTGTAATATATTATAAGGCGTATAAAGAATTATGCGAATATAGGTAGGCGTAAAATACATTATGCCCATTTGAATATGTTAACCAAGGTTATTATGAAATGGTCTATTGATTCACTGGCACTATGCCACCTTGCTGCGAGCCTGCTCCGGCGGTGCTTTGGTACTGCGTTGGCCTATAAATACGCCGTCGGAGCACCTGCCTTGCCCCACTCGCTTGTTTTTTTATTTTTATTTTTTGTTACCAGTACGGGTATTCCGAGCCATTGGACGAGATATATGTATAAAGTTGCCAATTCATTTGCCTCTCGTCTCATTTATTATTTGTAGCTACTCCTATATAACATATATGTCTAAATATCTACACATCTTTCAACATATACCTTTCCTGGTAAGGTGTGAAGGCTATGTGTGAGTCACTGATTCTGCTTCTAGTTCTACTCACAGATGGCACTAGTGTACTGACACAGTGTCTAATACACAGATGGCATAGCAGAAGAGTAACTTTTTTTATATTCACATAATGCATCATATAACACATATTATAACTGACATATATCGACATATAAATATGCATATTAAAAATATACATATATATGTCTGTTTATAAGCTACATGTGTATATATATATACATATATATATACATACATATATTTAGCTTGAACACTGCATATCTAGTACTAAGAATGAACTACACTTCTAATGATTTAAACAGGTGGTAAAACTTCTATATACTGACCCTTCTATAAATTACTATAGGACACACATTTCTACCAGAGGGAATCAAAGCAGCATCCTTCAAACTGAAACTAGTGAAAGTGACTCTTCACCTGGTGTGTCACAAATGACACAGGGCGTCTGCGGTAGGCGGCTTGTTCACACCACTACGGATGCCAAGAAAGCAAAAGGCCAATTTGGTAGGCAACCCAGG
This sequence comes from Branchipolynoe longqiensis, assembly GCA_030323885.1. NCBI lineage: Eukaryota > Metazoa > Annelida > Polychaeta > Phyllodocida > Polynoidae > Branchipolynoe > Branchipolynoe longqiensis. The sequence continues at coordinate 70,675,706 of CM059189.1, forward strand.
CTGTCTAACTGACACACCGCTAGTCTAAGCGAGGTCTTTTAGGGGCACATCTGGCCGACAAATAGTTTGAGCATTTAGCAGAACACAAGAAGACTCGTGTATGGGTTTCCTGGGGAACCTGATTAACAGTAAAACGTTGGCAGAAGTAAACGTGAAGTGAAATCAGTGGCAGACAGGTCCTATTTGAACTATTGGTCACGCTGGGAACTCACCTGTGACTAATACCTCAACCACACTATGCTGGCGACCACTAAAGAAGGTTGGTTGCAAAATGGTCCTCAGTGTTCGCCGACCTCTGGCTTTGTTTGTTTGTTTGTTTTTTGTTGCTTTACGTCCTAGCAACATCTAAGGTTGTATCAGGACGGATACCGACTTGTGACAGTGCGCGCTCATGGTGATTTTATAGTGCTGCCCCCCCCCCCCCCCCCCCCCCCCTGAGCAATCTGGTCACCAGAACCATGAGCAAATATCCCACTCAGTCACATTATTCTGACACTGAGCTAACCATTCATTGCCCTATCCTATTAATGCTGATCTCCAGGCTTGGAAGCGACAAGTATTAATTTCATAAGTCATCGGTTTGACTCGACCGGGAACCGAACTACCGACCTTCCGGACGCGAGGCCCGCACTCTACCGATTAGGCCACCGCGCCGGTTGAATTATAATCAGGCCCGGGGTAAAATCGGACCGGTCTGCGGGTTGACTTCATAAAATGGTTCAAAGGGGAATATTGTGAACAATAAAAAAAGGAAAAAGGAAAAAGTAGGAAGCAAAGTGCCAACAATATCAGAGCAACATTTAAAGTGTGATGAAAAGGGCTAATTGTGATAAGACACCAACGCTAAAGAAGATGAGGCAAGGTTATCTAGTGGACTAGAATCATTACCATTTCTTTTTCTTCATCGTCAGCGCTCCCCAAAGATACTTTGCTGCTTGCTCGCTGAATTGTTATGTATTGAAATAAATTAGCAAAAGGTATATAAAAAAACCGATGCATGATATAATAATTTTCAAGCACCCACATTTGTTTTCTCATTTCGGCATTATAAACAACTATAGGAAAATGAGAAAAAGGTTCCTTATTTTCTACCAAGGAAAACAATATTAAATTGTTTAAAGGAACAATGCGGCTAGTAAACCGATATGAAAGTAGTGGTTCATGTTTTAAACAGTAAGTAAAATAATAATTTAACAAAGTTTAAACGACAACTGAATTAGTCAAAAGAAAAAAAGTATCAATTAATTCAACTATATCAAAGTCAATATTCAGAGAAATAGTCAGTGATAGATACATGTATCGATAAATTGAATATGATTTTGCTAATGAATTAATTTGTTGATAAAGGCTTAATTAAAAAAATAATTTCCCCAAAACCAAATAAGTAAATGAATCTAAAATCAAGACATGACTACAATTATATTGGTGATAGGACTGTGGAAGTGCATGTAGGTGTGTCTGAGTGTGAAAACATATACAGATACACCCTGCTTAAACTAAAGCGGCTGTCACAAATCACCGGATTGAGCAACAGACAGAATTGTCTAGTCCGGTGGTGTTCGGGCATGATAAGTATCAAAATGTATTAAAATGTGTCAAAATGTTGCGATATCGGGTCAAAGGTCACTGGACGAATGGACATGAAACAGACATGAACGGATAACCAACGGACGGTAAGCAGACTAAACAGACTCAAACCGGACAAGAACCATAGACATCACGGCGGCATCCGTTCCAAGTTTTGTGCATGTTCAAAACTTGTACTGGATCAGGCCGGATATCAACATGCATGTTGGCTGCAGGCTAACATGGGTAATTTGCACACGAGGCGCTGTCCTATTTTAGTCCACCTGCTGCATCGCGGACCACTGAGCCGTCACTTCTCCGCTGCCTGCTGCTTGGGACGCATCAATTCACCCACCCTCCCACCCAAGCTCCAGTGGTTTGAGCGCCGGCCGGGCGGGTACGCTCTACACGCCGGACTCTCTCAAATATTCCATCAGCGGAAAACCATTTCTTGAACATGAACTGCCTTAACTGCTCAGTCTCCAGACCTTACAAATATCACTACTGCTCGACCGATCGCGGTCATGATTTAATTTTATTATTAAATAAAAATATATTAACCTAGTTTCCTGTTTCCTCTATTTGTCCGAGTGTGTGAATTAGATATCAATGGATATGCAATGGATATGCAAAGGACACAAACCGGACTTTGCCAGATATCAACGGACTTTGTTTGGTTTCTTTCCGTTTCCCCAATCCGGTGATGTGTGACAGCCGCTTAATGCTCTAGATACATTCCTAAAAATGGAGTGCTAAACGAAACAATGCTGTAAGGTGTCATTATAGCTTTCGCTGCGGCTTTACATTCTAGCAATATTTAAGGTCATATAAGGACAAGTACCGACTTGTGACAGCCGTACTAGTCGATTGTGTTGCAGCGCCTGGGCGAGAGCAGCAGACAGAACCCAGCTTTGATTCCCATGTACGGAGGGAGGGGAGAGGTGGTTATTGTGATAAAAGAGCGTGAGAGTGAATCAGCACTAACTAAATTGGATAGCGCTAAGCGGGGTATACCTGTGCAACGTAAGGCTGGTAATTAACTAATATATAACTATGCTAATGATGCCAACATTTGCATGGGTATGGTTTGTTCTTGGGCCAATAGTAGCATTGTATACATATTTATCACACTACAGACACCAATCGGGGCAAAGTCCTTTACCAAACCAGGTCATCCATTGTTCAATGGTACTAGCACCATTTTCAAAACGTTTTCTTACTTCTAACTGCACTAGTCTAATTGTACTTCTAATACTATGTCTCAGGTCGCATGCAAAATCCCGATCAGGAAAAAAAAGTCTATTATTTTGTAATCGAGCAATGAATTATTACAATGTATTATAAATAGTGATACCTTATTACACATTACTATTGTATAATTACTATAGAAATCCTGTTTTTTTTTATATGTATCTAACATTCCGGAATTTTGGGTCGGTGGCATTTCAGAAACGATATACCATTATATATATGAGTCAGCCTCACGAAAACGGACCAATCGGTGGTCAAGTGAAAATGTTGGCGTCGCAATTCTTAAAAGTGTAGTTCATTTCTTTGTTTCATATTAAATTATCCTAGAAACAAATAAGGTTGTTGTATTTTCTCGACCTTTACATTCAGTATAAATTTAAGGACTTTCCAACATCTCTGTCAATGCTAAACTATAATTATACCAATCGACGCCGACATCCAATGATCGACGCCGACAACGTTAACAGATGTCGGCATCGCAATTCTTAAAGTCTCATCATGCATTTCTTTGTTTTATATTAAATTATCCTAGAAACAAATGAGGTTGTTGTATTTTCTCAACCTTTACATTCAGGATAAATTTAAAGACTTTCCAACACCTGTCAATGCTAAATTATAATTATACCGATCGACGCCTACATCCATGCTCGAACCGACAACTTCCACCAATTGGCCTCTTTTTGTGATCATGACCCATATATATATGTATATATATATATATATATATATATATAATGGTATATCGTTTCTGAACTAGAAGAAAATGTATATATAAACTCTGCTCCACAGATTGTTTATAGTGGACTACTATTATCAAATGAGTCTTTTCTAGATTTTAAACAGGGTCGTCATTCACCCTAGATAAGATATTCACCTTCAGTAGGGGTGATTGACAACCATGTTTTAATCTGAGCAAATACTGCTTTGGTAAGAGTCCACTGTAAACAAGCCATGGAGGGTCTGGTTCCAGCGAGCAGTTTTTTTAATCTATGTTGGTTTAGAGTTGCTGAACTGGGAAAGAATGTCAAAAGATTCTCTCCATTGAACTTGTAAAGTCTAGTATATTAATCTACATGATTTCATCAAGTCTGCACTTAAACAATAAGAGCCTATGTAAGATGAGTAGGGCCTACATAAAGAATATATCAAACTGGTTATATTAGAGATTGGTACGATTATCCCCATAACCCAGCAATCTAACAGTCGTTCTCTGGGCTTGCTTAAAGTTGCATAGTCCGATGGTTTTGAATTTCAGTATTTTTTCTGAGATACATATATTAGATCGATCACTAGTATCTACTTTACATTAGTTCAAAGTTACTTTTATTTTAAATGTAAACCGTTGAGATATATTTAGTGCAAACATGGAAAATTAGTTTTGGCAAGCTTGCCAAAACTCTGACACCATAGACTTCTGCAGTAACAGGTTCTGTTAAATTGTGTCAGTATTGCCTTCTACAAATGCTTAATAAGTGCATCAGTATGTAAGTTAGATATGTCAAATCAAATCTAGATAATTGGTTTTGTTTTGAAAATTTGATATTTCATCGGACTATGCAACTTTAACAGCACTGTCCATGAAACAGGACTGCGGGATTAACTAAGTTCATCCATACATGAAGTGGAGATTTTTATCTACCAATATGGATGTAAATGTGACAAATCAAGCAGTTGATGTTGAGCTGGTGAAGAAAAACATGTTTTGATAGTGTAATAAATAATTAACAGGCTCTTTTTGCTATTCAGGGCACTGGGCTCACGCATCATTGTTGAATACGAAACTGCGGTGGTGATCACTCTTACCATCATTGAACACTTCCCAATAACCATTTCCAATTACCTCTAGCTACCGGCTTCTTTCGTGTGGTTGTCGATGATAACCTTTCTCAACCAATACAACACCAATCAGGTAAGGTAAGAGCGGGGAGGCTGGGTAAGGGAGTGAGTGTTGCAGGTGCAATAGTTAATACACCAGGTGGCGCAACTACCACACCTAATTAGGGCTGCTAGTGAACACTAGGTGGCGGCACCAGAGTGAGCTGCTCCCTACTCACAGAGCTCCGTCCTTGCTGACTTGCTGCCGAGCTGTCACGTTTACTGCGCGACTGACTCACCTTCCCGATGCGTGTTGCTGAAAATGGAGACAAGCCAAATAACTTTTCAGGGTCCGTGCACATGCGAAGATATGGAATTCAAGGCTATTTTAAAGGCTTTTCAAGACTGTTTTTGAGAGGAATTGTGTTCTCTGTGGTGGAGTAGTTAGAGTGTCTGACTTTTTTCTAGATCAGACTCCTTATCTGAAGGTCAGTGGTTCAATTTCCCATGCCCCAACCTCTGCCAATTTGGATTTCCACCGCTGTGTATAACTTACAGCGTCATCAAAGGCCAGTTGTTCTCATACCATGTCTATGTGGTGTGGGAGGTTAAAAATCCCTTGGGGTCGATAAAAGTGTAGGCTCGGGCTTTCTATCGACAAACTAAACAAGTCTATTCAGACTTATCCATGATAGGCAGTATAAATCTCCAAGAAAGCAATTCAAGACTATTTTCATTTGGATTTCAGGACAAAACAACAATGGTGAATGGCGATTTCAGATTAATTTAGATCAGTGGGGACAGTTTAATGGAATTCAAGGCTTTTCAAGACTAATTACCTAAAATAGGTTAAAGTTAAGATTTTATTCTACATATCCAACTTAGATACTGATGCACTTATTAAATATCTGTTGCCACATAGCAGAGAATATTCAGGCAATTTCATAGAGTAGATTTTGGAGCCAGTGACATTTGCTACAATCCACCACATCTGAAGAACTGTCTCGATTTCTATTAATTAAGAGCAGCTAACAGCTCCAAGGCCTATTATAGCTGTATCCTATTGATTGATTAATTGATTGATAGAACCTGCTTCTGCAGAAGCCTATGGTGTCAATAGTTTTAGCATGCCTGCCAAAATTAATATTGAATGGTTGCACTTCATATATCTCCAAAGCTAGCCATTTAAAAATAAAACTTATGTCAAACTAAAGTAAGGTAGGTTATAATAATCAACCTAATATGTTTATTTGAGAAAATAACAGAAACTCAAAACATCAAACGATGCAACTTTAATGAATTACGTGTTCACTGATCCTTCAGCTACTTCCACTCTAATCGCGAATTGTGTTCTGATTGTGCTGATACAAGGTTCATACCAATGTTTACATATCAAATTCCAGGACTTTCCAGGACCTTTCGGTGCAAAATTCCAGAACGTTTTTAAGATCTTTATTTTAAAGTGTCCTGAAACATGAATGCAGGTTCATAGTCGATTGACTGGGTAAGATATTAATTGTGAATAAGGATGTGGTGTTCTCTGTGGCAGAGTGGTTAGAGTGTCTGACATTTTTCTAGGTCCGACTCCTAATCTGAAGGTCGGTGGTTCGATTCCCCATGCCCCCCACCTCTGCCAATTTGGATTTCCACCGCTGTGCATAACTTACAACGACATCAAAGGCCAGTTGCTCTCATACCATGTCTATGTGGTGTGGGAGGTTAAAAATGCCTTGGGTCGGTAAAAGTGTAGGCTCAGGCTTTCTATCGACAAACTGTCTAATGGTGAAAACAAGTCTATTCAGACTTATCCATGATAGGCAGCATAAATCTTCAATGACTATATCCATGGTTTTAATATAAAAATCAAGAGGCAGGATAAAGAACCCACAAAAATCACTTTTAATACAAAACATCACCAATTGAAGTTTGCGCACATCGGCGAAAATAGTCTTTAAAAAATGCTCATGATTTTTCCATTTTCAAGGACTTTCAGGGATCTTTAGACACAATTCCAGGACTTTCTAGCCCTGGAATCCTGAATTATCAACTTCCACGACTTTTGAGGTTTTCAAGGACGCACCAAGAACCCTGTGATAAGTGACTTACACGACCTGGAGCTTTGGTGGTCGGACTTCTCCTCGGGAGGCGTCGAGTCGGCTCGGAAGATGAAGGCCGGCAGCACCACGTGACCCTTGCCGACAGTTGAGGTGACGACATGCTCATGGTCCAGCACAGACAGCCTCATGTACACGTCACTCTTTGACGTCGTCATCTGCAGTGACGCCACGTGGTGCTCTGTGACGCGTACCGAGTACCTGTAGAATTTTGTCCCCCAAACAAAATGTGGCACTTTGTTTTCAAGACGGTTTTCTGCCGTTTTTTATTCCCTAACAAAATATGGCACATTGTTTTAGAGGTTTTTCACTTGCTTACAACAGGTTAATTGAAAGAAAAGTTGTTGTATTATCGCTATTAAATTGATGTTTGTTTGATCTTTATGTCCTAGCAACATCTAAGGTCATATCAGATCGGGGACCGACTTGTGACATTGCACACATATGCCTATGGTGACTTTATAGTTTCGGACTAATTTAGATCAGTGGGGGGCAGTTCAATGGAATTCAAGGCTTTTCAAGACTAATTACACATAATAGGTTAAATTCAAGGCTTTTCGAGGCCTTGAAATGGGCAAATGAAGTTCTAAGACTTTTCAAGACTGTTCCAAGACTTTTCAGGCACCGTAGAGACCCGGAAATGGACCTTTCCATGACAGCTTGGACACCAAACCTCAGCCAATCAATGAATAACTTCCTTTGGGTATCAAACCTAAGTCATGGGCTGGCTTGGGATCGAGTGAGGTCCCTTTGTCAATAACAGTTTGTTTGTTGTTGTTTTACGTCCTAGCAACATCTAAGGTCATATCAGGCCAGGTCAATAACAGAACACGGCCCACTGCTCACCTGAAGATGATGTCCTTGTCGTTGGGCACGTAGTAGTCTCTGAGCTCGGTGTTGTAGAAGGCAGAGTTCATCTCGGGGCGCTTTGGGGTTGGGAGCGGGGTCAGCGACCCGATGAGCCGCATCTTCCAACGTCCCACCTGGAGGGGCATCTCAAGAGTGCGAGCCTCCGCGACGAATGTGTAGCCCCTCTACCAGAGAAACCATTTACAGGGTCAGTCAGTACACATGTGAAGATATGGAATTCAAGGCTATTTCAAGGCTGTTTTTTTAAAGGAATTCAAGACTATTTTCATTTGGATTTGAGGAAAAAAACCAACAATGGTGAATGCCAATTTCGGACTAATTTAGATCAGTATGGACAGTTAAATGGATTTGAAGGCTTTTCATGGTCTTGAAATGGGGAAAATGAAGTTCAGGACTTTTCAAGACTGTCCAGGCCCCGCACAGACCCTGTATTTAAACAGTATGTCACCTCAGAGGCACCAAAGCTGGTGTCCGTCCAGACACCATTTAGGGCCGCTGGCCATGCTAGGCTGGAGGGTGAAGCCAGAGACGCCAAGTAGATAGGAGAGTGAGTGGGGAGATCTCCCTAATAGACACATTGTAAATAGGCAGAAATAGCGCGGGCCCAAGTTTGGAGGGTGGTTTGCCCGCGTCCCACATGGGAGGCTCGGGGGGGGGGGGCGTCCAGGGGATCAGCGTTGAAAAATAATGAGATATTATTCAACTGAAATAAAACTTTAGTTTTCCCCTCTGCTAACCTGTACAACAGTTGAGAAGAGAGTGCTGCTTTACCTTGTTCCGCTTGTAGATGTAGGGTGCCACCTTTTGGAAGACGCGTGGTATCTCTTCGTTGGTGTCATTGTTGATAACTCGCAACATGCACGTGGGGCTGGGACTTATCATCAGCTTCGGCACACACAGCATCTCCTCCGAGACATAGAAGACCTCTCTGGAAGCAGATCACAGATTCGATTAAGTTTAGACGCACAGCTGAGGGCTATAAATAAGGCACAGGGTGTGTAAACATGTGAAGATATGAAATTCAAGGCTATTTCAAGGCTGTTTTTGATAGGAATTGAAGATTAATTTGGCGCTGTATTCCCATCAATGTGGCAACAAATGCACCTAAATGCAGCAGCATCTCTAAGATAGATGTGTAGAATCAAATCTGGATAATTGTCTTGGTTTTGACAATTTGATGCTTCATCGGACTATGAAGCTTTAATAACCGCGATGAGTTGAGCGTCCGTATCCCATTCTGGTAGATCGTGGGTTCGAATCCTGGTCGAGTTAGACCAATGACTTAAAATTGATACTTGTCGCTTCTTAGCCTATTGCTCGGCATTATCAGGATAAGGCAAGGAGCAGTGGAATGAGGAAGACCAATCGTCCACGATTGAAATTTCCACCGCTTAATCAACTAATTTACTCCCCCCCCCAAATTACTACCGACCTGAAGACGATGAACCAGGTGTTGGGTGGCTGGTCAGAAAAGTTGCCGTGGTAATCCGAGAAGGCCACCTTATTCCACTCGTCGCCATAGAACGGGTACATAGGCATCAGCTCGGGGTCAATCTTGAAGATTTGCCTGTTGTCGAAAGATCAAAGCAACCGGCAGTTAATACAATAATGGTTCTACGCATGGTTTCACAGTGCCCAGACAACTATGCTTGTTTGACTACATCCAATGGGATTGATTGAATCTCCACATGACCATACTTGTGTGACTACACCCAACCAAAGGGCATGCGTAGTGACATACATGCAGATTACGTCACTTCCGGGTTCCCCCACATGCTGCCTAAACAGGTCCTCTGGGACACACTAATGGGATTGACTGAATCCCCATATGACCATACTTGTGTGACTACACCCAACCAAAGGGCATGCGTAGTGAAGTGGGTTCACATTATGTCACTTCTGGGTGACTGAATCCCCATATTCAGTCACCCAGAAGTGACTGAATGGGATATAACAGGTCCTCTGGGACTCATACTTGTCTGAGTACACCCGACCAAAGGGCATGCATAGTGAAGTGGGTGCACGCTACGTCACTGCCGGGTTCGAATAAGCTTCTCCATGCTCGGGTGACAAAAATGGTGGCCCTTTTATTTGTTTTTTTAGTAGCCGATATAATTACAGCAAAATACGATTTAACTATTTTTATGATGGCATAGTTTAGGGATATTTCCATTTCATTAATCTATGTTATTACCAAAAAAATATATGTATGACTGGTACCGGTGCCTGTTATCCTGCAGGACGGTACCAGCGCAAATGTGACATCATCGCTCCTGTGCAACACCCCAGCCAAGAGTGGGTTACTGGGGTCGGGTAGTTTTGCACACGGCACATGTATTTCTCGACTCCACTCGCGGTGTTCGATTTGAAATTCTGATGACTCGGGTGACCAGAGTCGCCCGGGTCGTGTTAATCGATTACGGCTATAGTGAAACAACAAGGTATTCTTTGTATCTAAGTCACTTTAAACCTCCTCAGAACTACTAAAGATATTTAGACATTGTAATAGTGTTTGGTAAAGAGTGAAACCTATTTATTTTTATTTTTTTAAATTTGTTATATTTTTATTGAGGATGTATTTATACTGACCATAGCATATAATAATAATAATTATTATTAATATTATTATTAATATTATTATTATTATTATTATTATCGAATATGGGTAATCATTGTTTGCATATCTTGAAATGGCGTATTCTCTGAAGAACTAATGACGGTAGAATATGCCAGAAATTCTAAATCATCGGATTATGCAACTTTAAGTAATGATCTGCTGGAGAACATTAATCTGACCACAGAAGTGGTCATCCTAATCCATATCCAGCTCCTTTAATTTAAATGGCCATACCAAGCACCATCACACACTTTCCCCTTAAGGTGGCACCACCAGCAACGAAAGTGAGGGTAATGACGATATCGCTATCCTTCTACAAATGCACAATCCGCTAATCTCAGCAAATTTTCATATAATACACTTAAATATATTGAGTTGAGTTCCCAATTATAATCTACTATACTTTAGTCCAGATTAACTTTTCCAACAAATGATTGCTTTTGGAGGTGGTTGGAGTGTAGGTGCGCAATATAATTTCTCTATGCACACCAATTGAAGCCAAAAGTGGCTGGAATACAAGTGCCTCGGCTTTGAAAAAAATGCCTCGGCGTTACAAAAAAGAAAAAGAAAAAAAAAAGCAACAGGCTATCGCTATGTTAACTAGGTCATGTCGAATCAAGAAAGTTTAAACATTCCAAAGGCAGCAACGAAAACCCCAAAGGAATGATGACTGAGTACACTAGTATCTAAGGTGGGTATGTAGGATAAAATCTAGATAAGCTATTAGAAGCACCAACCTAAATATGGAGAGTCCGAAGTTCTCCATCTGTGGCTCAATTACAGTCCAAGCCTTCATCAGTTGCTCATAGACCTGGGTGTTTTCAACAGAGCCTGGAGGAAGAGAAGAAGACGGGGGTCAGAGTATCTGGACCTGGGTTCTGGAGACGATGCCAAAGTCAAGCATCCATTAGCTTATTACACATTCCATTAAAAACTATTGGTTAATTTGTGAGTTTACAAAAATCAAAGTGTGCTAAAAGTAAAAACACAATGGCCAGCCCTATAGAAGTTCACAAATTGCACCAAATTATTTTCTTATGAACTAAAGTAGGTAATGTAGATTGGTTGGGTGTTGCAGTTTTATGTCCTGGCAACATCTAAGGTTATATCAGGACAGGTATAGACTCGTGACAGTGTGCAGTCATGGTGATGTTATAGTGCTGCCCCACTGGGAAATCAGGGTGCCAGCACCATGACCCGATGTCCCACCCAGTCACATTATCCTGACACTGAGCTTACCAGTCCTTGTCCTATCCTATTAATGCCGACCACCAAGCTAGGGAAATGACAAGTATCAATTTTGTAAGTCATTGGGTTGACTCGACCGCGAATTGACATCCCGATCTCCCGCACGGGATGGCAGCGCTCTACTGACTCAGTCACTGAACCCAGGTAATGTAGATGATCATTTCAACAAAAGAAAAAATGAAATATACAAACGGTTTTCATCGAAGTATTTAATCCTCGTCTTGGCGATCACATTAGATATATAATGGTGTATAAAATGATGGACTGATAATGTAGGTGATTGAAGCAAAATGACAATTACTCATACACTAGAACTAAATTTGTCAAGTTGGTGTAATTTCCAACTGGAACCGAGGCTTCCTTCTGCTTACCGGAAGTGCGGCCAGCTTTGATCTTGCGGACAGAATATCCACGCAGGACCTTCTGGATCTTAGTGGTTGCGACGTGTTCTTCAGGGGTGGGTTCCCTAAGGAAAGAAACATAAACCTTATGTATACAAACTTATTAAGCAGTAAAATTGCACAGTCTGATGGTTTTTGAGTTTCTGTAATTTTCTTAGATAAAAATAGTAGGTTGGTCGCTATAATCTACCTTACTTTAGTTCGAAATAACTGATTTAAAGTGACTAACTTCAGAGATATTTGAGGTGCAAACATTCCAAATTAATTTTGGCGAGCTTGTCAAAATCTGACTCCATAGGCTTCACCAGTAACTGCTTCTATTATATTGACATAGTATGACCTTTTACACAGCAACAAATATTTAATAAAAGCACCGGTATCTAAGTTGGATACGTAGGTTCAAATCTAGAGAAGTGCTTTGCCTTTGAAAATGTTATGCTTTTATCGGACGATGCAGCTCTAAGTTAAGTTGATTTAGAGTGACAATTTACCAGATATGTTTAAAGGTTCACTAATAGGTTGGTTGGTTGTTTTGCGTCCTGGCAACATCTAGTCATATCAGGCTGAGTACCGACTTGTGACAGTGCACACTCATGGCGACTTATAGTGCTGCCCCACTTGGAGACCAGGCCATCAACACCATGACCTGATATCCCACTCAGTCACATTATCCTGGCACTGAGCCAACCAGTCCTTGCCCTATCCTAATAATGCCAAGCGCCTGGCTAGGAAGGGACAAGTATATATTTTTAAGTCATCGTTTGACTCAACCAGGATTCGAACCCATGGGTTCAAATCCCACGATCTACCAACACGGGAGACGGACGCTCAACTCATTCGGCCATCCCGTCTGGTGGGGTTTACAAACATGACAAAAACAACTTCATGGATACGTGTCATGATCGAATATTGTTAGTTTAGTTACCTGTATAGTCTAAGATTTATATATCCTAATCAAGGCTGGTGGTCTCCTCCGGCTGTGATTACTTTGTTTGTTTGGGGTTTAGGTCCTAGCAACATCTAATGTTATATCAGGACGGGTCAAGCTGTGTGATTACTAAGGCCGGTACACTCTAATGACCCGCCTCATGTCCTAGTTGAGTGATACTTACACATATTGACAGAGTTCTCTACAAACTGAAACCAGCTTAGTCTCTTGTACATATCACAATATAATAATGCTAGATGGATAAGTTACCTATTCGTCCAGACGTCAGGTGCTTTGTTCTTTTCGTCCGGTTCTCCTAGATTGAATAGAACTTGGTTAATGACATGGCAAAGCCATCTTGAGTTTGTTAACAAGATACTCACGTGTATAATAGAAGCTTGTAAATACTTCCTATAAGCACGGACATATATGTTAGTTAAACAGCTCCTCCATGGGAACTATTCTAGATTTTTCAGCTGTTCTAGATTTTGCAATTGTTCTAGTTTTATAGCTATTCTAGATTTTGCAACTTGTTAATCTTTTTCAGCTATTTTTAGATTTGTCTGCTATTTTAGATTTGTTTCTGATGTTTTAGATTTAACTGCTGGTTTACATTTCACAGCTATTCTAGATTTTGTGGCTGTTCTAGATTTTGCAGCTGCCTGACCTACATTCAGTGGATGGACTTTAATCCTCATTACACACACACTTTTGCGTCAGCTCAGCTGAATATGTTATGAGGCTAGCATATTCACCGTGCGATATTCACGACCATTAAGGTGACATGCAAAGTGATAGTAATAAAATTGAAAACTAGCAAGGAATTAAAACAGTTTATATCACTCTTGTGTCAGCTCAGCTGCGTGTATGCATGCTGAATTAAAACATTTTATGCACAATTTAAGCTATTTAATTAGTTTAATAAACAACACAAGAAAAGGTAGATGTTCCTCAATCAAAATCAAAATGGTAACATGAATAACAATTTCTTATATGGGCAGTTTGATTTAGTGATACATGTATGCTTACCGCTTGATTTTAACAGTTATATTTAAATGAATGCAGGAAAATTTTAATTGCAATACATTGATTCGTACATACATAATGATTATTATGAAAACATGCTTTAAAAATGGAACATCTGATAAATCAAAAGCATGCAATTTTCCAATGCCCATTGTCGCATCGGGAACATTGGTATAGGCAGTGGATAGAATGCACATAATATCAAAAAGGGAGAAGTAAAGAAGTAAAAATACATCATTTCCAAAAGTTAAGCAAGAAATGAGAAGTCTGAAAATAGGAGACCAATAAAATGAATCAAAATAAAAAACTTTAATCTAAAGGGACATGTTAGCCTATTTCTATCTCCGTGTTAGTTTTAATTTACTAAGTACTGTCGCGATACCTGTTCTGCATGGCTTATATAATTTTATTTCTAATGTCTAAGCACTATAACCCTATAGTATCACTGATCTTTCACATTTGTCAAACTTAAATTAAAGCTAGTTTTACAGAAAAAATATTCGTTAAATACCTGTAAATAAAATTGTTAAAAAGCTTTAAGGAAAGTTATTCTATAAATATCTCATTTGGTTTGCTTCTGACATTAATAATTAAATCGTGTGCACAGTTAATAGATATATCATTAAAAAAAAACGCTAACACAAACAGTCTACAGTTCCGTAGTCCGATGGTTCTAAGAAAATTACAGAAATTGAAAGCAATCGGACTATGCAACTTTAGAAATGCAATAGTTAATGGACGCCCAAGTTTCTTTCAAGAGTCTCTTCCAATCCCCACCTCTTGAATTCTCCCACCCCAGAACCATCACATAGATTCCAGAGAAGCTGGATGTGAACTGAAATGACCAATTTGGCAGAGTATATATATATATATCTTACTCTGTACAATCCAAATATTGCTGGGTATTCATGCATTTTATGTTGCAGAACATTGCCATCATGTATTCAGTACCATTAACAACTTTTCTGACTTAGAGTTAACCACTATTAATGTTATCTTGTTAGCTCACAGAAGCCTAATCAATTCTGTCAGAGAATATATAGTACTTCTCTATCGCAATCGTTGTACACATTACCTTGCATTTCAAGCCTAGAACATTATCGGAATACAGAGTTGACCATCTTAGTTCACAGAAAGTCCCATTAAAAGCTTTTCTGACTTTCAGCTAGTCACACTAAACATTATCTTGTCAACCTATAGAAGCCTAACCAACTTAGTTCACAGAAAGTCCAGTTAACAACTTTTCTGACTTTGGGTTAGTCACTGTTAACATTATCTTGTCGACTTGTAGAAGCCTAACCATGTCAGTTCTTAGAAAATCCGGTTAACAACCTTTCTGACTTTGGGATAGTCACTGTTAACATTATCTTGTCAACTTGTAGAAGCCTAACCATGTCAGTTCACAGAAAATCCTGTTAACAACTTTTCTGACTTTGAGCTAGTGACTGTTAACATTACCCTCCGACTTGTAGAAGCCTAACCATGTCAGTTCTCAGAAAATCCGGTCAACAACTTTTCTGACTTTGGGCTAGTCACTGTTAACGTTATCTTGTCAACATGTAGAGGCCTAACCATGTCAGTTCACAGAAAATCCCGTTAACAATTTTGATAAATTTGGGCTAGTCACTGTTAAAGTTATCTTGTCAACATGTAGAGGCCTAATCAACCCCGTTACAGCATATATAATATTTCCATTTTACAATCAATCTTCACATTGCCATGCATTTCAAGCCTGGAACATTACTGCAGTACAAAACTGACAATCCTAATTCACATGCAATACCGTTGACAACTTTTCTGACTTTGGGTTAGCCACGGTTAATGTTATCTTGTTAACTTGGAGATGCCTAATCTATTCTGCCACAGCATATTTAGTATTTCTCTTTCGCAATAAATGTTTGCATCGCCTTGCATTTAAAACATATATGCCTGGATAATCAATGTGGGTTAGATAAACTTGCTTTCGCTATTTGAGTTTTGCTGGTTAAGGACTTCAGTGCAAACAGAGAAAACAAACCAGGTTATAGCAAATGTCACCAGCCTAGTACTAAGACAGTTAACAGATTAACAGACATTAAGGACGATAGCAGTTTAAGCTCTTTATGGTATAATGCTACACGTACCGATACTCTCCAAAGGCACTTGTTCTACAACGCAGAACAGGGAGGCAAGGTAGCAGAGTTACATTAGTATTGCGGTGCTTTAGTTTTGTGTGTGTTTTTTTCCTGTTTAAGAGATTCTCTCATCAATTCTCTCATCACATTCAATGAATTCAATAATAACAATCTATGTATGGGATAACGTAGTAGTCTTCACTCATCTCTCAGGCAAGCAGCGACATAGACAATAATTATACACATTATAAGAAAGTAGATTGTCTGGATCACTGTCCACCGGCGAGTAGTTACGCCACCTGACGCCTATAATATACCTACAAGGCAAGCAGGGCGGTTGCCTGAGGCGACATGATTATACCTATCCACTTATTACAGGTGATAATGTTATAATGTCATTATCCCCCCCCCTCTCCATATCTCTCTCCCTCCCTCTCTGCCTCCTTCCCTATCTCTCTATATACACACATATATAGATACAGATTGGTGTAGTGCTAAACAAAGAAATGAGGGAACGCAGGCTTGGATTTATTTGAAATAGTGACGGAAATCCGATACTCCAAAGTAAGGGAACGCCGTTTCCACAGCACTAGTAGCACATATATGATATAATATATGCCTAAATATGTGCTGCAGTCATATGGATACACTATGCCTGTGTGGTGAGCAGATCAGTCTGGTATCGATTGAAAGTTGATACAAATCGGACTGTAGTAGGGTCCTCTTAGCTTATTTGAACTTCAACATTTCCATGTAGCCAGTGAAGCCAGGCTACAGTTGGGGACACTGCTAAATAATAAACAATATACACCGTAAACAACAGATGTTCCCCATTCAAGAATATATGTCAGTCACCCGTGAAAAAAAATAACCACTGAAGTCAGGCCACAGTTGGCTACAATATTAAATTATAAACAATATAAACAATAGAAGTTCCCCATTCAAGAATATGTCGCTTCTGACAAAGAATAACCACTGAAGTCAGGCCGTAGTTGGCTACAATGCTAAATTATAAACAATATAAACAATAGACGTTCCCCAAGAATATATGTCGCCCTTGACAAAGAATAACCACTGAAGTCAAGCCGCAGTTGGCTACAATGCTAAATTATAAAAATATAAACAATAGCCGTTCCCCATTGAAGAATATATGTCGCCCTTGACAAAGAATAACCACTGAAGTCAGGCCGCAGTTGGCTACAATGCTAAACTATAAGCAATAGACATTCCCCATTCAGGAATATATGTCGCCTCTGACAAACACATTTCCCAATGAACACTTAAAGCAATGAGAAGACAACCTTACTCCTGTGAACTTTCATGGAATCAGCGCAAGTAGTCTTGTTCAGAAGTATTGATAGAATTGTTGCTTAAAAATGGTTCACAGGAATAATTCTGATAGCGACAATTTTGAATGTGAATAACTCTGAATGCGAATAATTCTGAATGGGGAATTCAGCAAGTTTGTTAGTAAAACATTTCCTGGCGAAGAACCTTCACGATGGTGATGATGGGTGATGACGATGATATTGATGAGGACACAATGTCACTGAAGGTCAAAGAATGCTCAGTCAATGAACTTCCAGGACAGTCTCTATGGCCAGACACCTTCCATCATGAGAGTGCAAAGGTTACTTTAAGGTGTCACTAATAGAGAGCTGAGTTAATTGCATCATGAAAATGCATCCTTTTTTAAAATCTTTGCTTTTGCTCTGAAATTGTAAATCTCACAACAAATATGGACGTGTATGCAAAGTATTTTCTTCCATTCTCTCTTTTCAAAAGTGCCATATTGCGAATTGATACTTAAAAGAAGTAAAACTACAACGAATTTTATATACAGAAAGACATTCAATAAATTAAAAACAAATTAAATCTTTTTTTAAAGAATTTTAAAAAAATCAGTAAAAAAGCTCTATTTGTTTCTCTTTGTTGTTATGCATAACTGCTTCATTTTTCCCAATCAGCTTGAATTGGGAAGAAGGCATCTAGTACATACTTGTTGGTGGGTTGGTTCCGCGCGACTGAGGGTCATCTATAAACAATGTACAGCAATCATAACTCAGGTTCCAACATTAGTGACACCATAAGGCACGGAATGCACATGTAAACAGGACACCGGTTCAATCCAGTCGACACTCAAATAAATTCTAAAAATAATGCAGTATTTCTGTTAAATAGATCTATGCGAGCCATTTGCTATCAGCGTAAGCATTTTTAGGAAGAATACCAGATTGCAATATTTAACATGGATTAAAATTACTAAAGAGAGACACAGCGACAATTAATCTGAAACAAGATTATGCATAAAGTAGCACAATAGAATATTGTAATTATATGGTGTCAGAGACTGAAATGTATATGCATGATGAGTCAACAGAAACCTATCTAAGGCAAATCAGTAAATGGCGAACAAATTAATTATATAAAGAAATGGCATTGGTTATGTTAGGTGCAGGTGTGAACAAATGCAGGTGTGAACAAATACAACTGTGTCACGGTGTTATTTGCGTTGGTGATCTTAATAATACTCCAGTCACACTACTTTTGCTTGCAATCGCTGGCCACCACTTCGTGACCACAAAAAAGTTTGGTAGCAAAGAGGTCGCAAAATGGGCGCTAACTTACTTGCAAACATTTTGTTCATAAGGAGCTTGCAGCTGCTGCACTAAAAACATCCTTGCGACCAAAATGGTTGCAAGGAGGTCAATGACCATTGCTTTGGTCGCAAGGAGGTCACCGGTGACTGTGGGTTCTTTGGTCCAAAATGGTCGCAAAGCGGTTGCAAGTGGTCGCAAGTGGTAGTGTGACTGGGGTTTAAATAGGCATTTCTGTGAACACTTCCCCATAAAAAAACCACATGGAGCGGACGGAAAGGTTGTCTAATTCAAAAGTCTTAAAGTTAGACAGTATTAAATTTGAGCGGTTCAAAAATTAAAATAGATTCCCGCTATTTGTTAATGAGGTCAAAATTACTAAATGAAAATCAATCAAAATGCATCTCATTGACTCAAACGTTTTGCTTAGTCCAATCACCAACAATAAAAATCATCAGCGTATCCTATCGCAAAAACACCAACATATAACATGGTTTAAGAAGACAACACAAATGTAACCAACTACCTCAAAGTCAAGTACATATTATTTGATTAATAATCTTATATTAAACTTAACCAAATCTGGAACAACCCCCACCCTTCGAAGACAACCTCATTGAAAAGGTAATCTTAAAGAGCAACATCGAACTAAAAACATTCTGAAACTAAAAACAAATAAAAACCCATGAAAACTTCAAACATGAAAATTGCGCCAACAACAAATAAAAACAAATACAACCAAAATCTAAAAATCTCTTTTAACAAAGCATCCCAACTCCGACAAAATCTAGTCACAGCTATCCATCAAAATCTTTTTAAAACCATTATCTTGGTCATTCAAAGTTACGCAATAATAACAAAATAAATCTGGTCCATTTATTCCAATTTAATTACTCTAAGACTGGGGAGCAGGACATAGATTCTGGCCATGCTTGCATCTTGAATTTTACTCTGGGTGCTGCTATCTGTGGTGACAATAGTCCATAAATAAGGCTTCTAACACTAAACACTGACCACCCCAAAACCCACGTGTCATGCCACAAGCTCAACATACCGTTCTGTGGTGTTTGAGAAAGTCTTTTACTCACTATTAGTGAGATGGACCACGGTTATTTTTGGTAGAATATTGACCATAACTGATATATTTATTGCATAAACAATTCGAAGAACGAATTTATATATATATATATACATATTTATATATATTTATACTATAATTAATTGAGCTACAGATATTTCCAATTGATGTTACAATTCGATTCTTATTAAAAATAGTTTTTCTTTCTAGATTAAGATGTTTTCCGTTGATTAAAATGCAATATAATATATATTGTTAAAATGCAAGATTATATATACATACCAAGTGTCACATATATATGACATATACTTATATATATGCGCCAAATGGTATATTTGTATTTCTACTCGCAGTCTAATGTTGGTAATTTGAATTTAATATCAACTCAGTTTTCTTTTACATTAGATTTTCTCCCAGCTTGGCAATTCATGGAAGAGATCAATCCCTCTGTTAACTGATAACCAAATACCGCAGCCACCCAGCGACATACAGAGGAGGTGGGGGGGGGGGGGTGATCCTCTGCCTTCCTTTTAAGACTTTAGTTTCTATACAAACTACTACGACTGACCCCGGCGTGGGTCCACTCTAAGGAGCCATCCCCTGGGCTCAGAGGCGACTGTAACCCACACCCCATTGGGTGCCTGGTGGGAGCATTGGTCACAGGTAATTTTCAACATGTGTAATTCCGCTTGTGGGAACACACCTTCCTACCTATTAAAGTATTATTGCCAATGATGCTTTACCCTGGCGCCCTCTGTCTCCGCCCGTAATAACTAACTTTCCTGCGCGCCATCTGGCGTTTTCACCGAAGCCACCATGTGTCTGCTTGCCTGGAGCTGCACACTTCATCCGAGCAGTATGCGTGTTGTGTGGAACTGTCCCGTCGGATTTTCATCACCCACCCATCCATCTAACGCCTAGTGCTAAGCATCCTGGTAGGCGACACAACTAAAACACACAAACTAGAGATTTATACTCCTTCCATTTTTACTTTTTTGTTAAATAAATAAAGAACCCACAAAATAATCTCTTTCCGCATTGCTGAATTACTCAAAACCTTGACACAAAATCGACCCCCACCCACACATTCATCCCAGAACTCAATTTAACACAAACGAATTCAGAAATAATTTAGAGCTGGGTAAGCAGGCCCACCCAGTGGTAGACCGGCTGCAAACCTATGGTTGGGAGGCTGCTAGTCACTCCATCTCTCCAGTCAGGATAATAATATCACCATGGCTTGCAGACTGCCCTCATTTGCGGACATGAGTATTAAAATAAACCTGACACCTTCACCATGAACACACTAAGCACACATCATACCAATTAGTCACCTTTGGCATAAACCATTCGCGCTCGCTTGTATCGCTCTTGGTGAGTACATATTAGTCACCTTGTCAGCGAACACAACTTCCCTTTAAGCCCCCAGTCACACCTATGCGGACTAGCACCGGATTTTGAGCCGGACCACCCCCAGAGTAGTTGCCCGGACCGCCCCGGACAAAATCGCTGTTTTCGTCGTTTTTTGCCTCGCAGTCTAACCTTCCCGGATGAGGCCCTGGACCAGAGGCCGGATCGCCCCGGACCACCCCCCGACTCCCCGGTGTAGCCACAGACCAGTCCCGGACGAGTGATCCAGGGTAAACCGGGCAGTCCAGGGCGATCCGTGGCTGATCTGTGGTGATCCGGTCTTATCCGGGCAGTCCGTCGGGGGTAGTCTGGGAAAGTCCGGGTGTGGTCCCGGGTTAAACCGTGGCTGAAACATGGCTCATCCGGGGCGAAATAGCCCCGGACCACCCCGGACCGGCCGCGGTTCACCCCCGGATCATGCCGGATCGAGCACGGATCGCTAAATGCCCCAGACCACCCCGGATGTTTTAAAAACTAAAAAACATCCAGGGCGGACCCTGGACCAGCCACGGATCACGCCGGACCACCACGGACGAGCCACGGATCACCCCGGATGATGGTCCGGGGCTCATTCGGCCTCTTATCCAGGTAGGTGTGACTGTGGCTTTAGTCCTTAATTTCCTTATTGTATTCTTCTTACCAGCTAAGGCTATTCCTTCCCCTTTATTCTACAACACTTCTCTACAGCGCTATCTCACGAAGTTGGGCAACTTACGCCGCTTGGAAGACTTGCCCTTAGCTGAGCCACGGTCGCTGGCAACTCCGGTCGCTGTAACAAATTTCTCGTTATATATATATAAGTGTATATATACTACATATATGTATATTTATATATATGGGTCAGGATCACGAAAAGAGGCCAATTGGGGAAAGTTGTCGGCGTCGAGCATGGATGTCAGCGTCAATCGGGATAACGATAATTTAGCATTGACAGAGCTGTTGGAAAATCCTTAAATTTATCCTGAATGTAAAGGTCGAGAAAATACAACAACCTTATTTGTTTCTAGGATAATCTAATATAAAACAAAGAAATGCACGAGACATTAAGAATTGCGACGCCGACATCTGTTAAAGTTGTCGGCGTCGATCATTGGATGTCGGCGTCGATCGGTATAATTATAGTTTAGCATTGACAGAGGCGTTGGAAAGTCCTTAAATTTATCCTGAATGTAAAAGTCGAGAAAATACAACAACCTTATTTGTTTCTAGGATAATTTAATATGAAACAAAGAAATGCACTACACTTTTAAGAATTGCGACACCGACATCTTCAATTGACCACCGATTGGTCCGTTTTCGTGAGGCTGACTCATATATATATATTTTTTTATATACACATTTATATATACATGTGTATATATAAATGTATATATATGTGAATATATACATGTATATATAACTAATATATATATATAATATATATATATTTATATAATAATATAATATATATTGTATATATTACATATATTATACACATATATACATATACCCTATACATCATTGGTGCTCGCTCCACAATCCAACTCTAAATTTGATTTAAAAACAAGAAAAAACCCTTTCCGTTCACTGCATGACATGCTTACACATTACGACACATACACTTAAAAAAGCACACAAATAAACCATACAGACAATACCCCAGACAACTGGTGAATGATACATTTTCATCTGGTGGTAGTTTTATCAAACATTCTCACAAATACAGGTGAGACCAAGACTGGTTACATCAACAACGTTACATTACAAATAAGCAACACACTTTACAGTCATGTAAGTATGTTCAGAACCGACCCACCCCATTACACATAGGTGGCGCCACCATTTACAATGCTAACTCACATCCTTATGGGCCCTCAACCGTGACTTACGGTCGGCTTCACTTAGATTGTCCCACCCCAGTCTGACTACCATGATATGCACATGTCACTTGTTTTATACATACAACATGTGCATCTTGCGGTGGTTCGGGTAGATGGTGTTGAATTGGTTGAGCAGCTGACGGAAAGGCACGATTGAGGAGCAAATTAGTGCTACAGAAGGTTGTGCCACGTATGAGCAGAAGGTGATACAATATTGTAAGTAACAAGTGTGATTTTTTTGTGTGCGTATATATATATGTATATATATATTCCTGGTATATTTATGCATTTATATGTGTGTATATAGAGGTCACTTAGATTTCCCCACTCCATTGTGAACACCTTGGGAAGCACAGATCACTTGTGTTATATGTACGACATGTGCATCCTGGGATGGTTAGTTTGGACTGGGTTGAATTTCAGCTGACAGAAAAGCATAGATATGGGGAAGGTTTCTGCTATAGGGAAGAACCCTACCATATATGAGCAATTGGGTACTTTGATCTTGGTCATACTTACAAGCCTTACAAGTAATGTGTGTAATATATAATAAATATATATGTAGTGCATATATATATGTGTGTAATAATACATATTTATACATACATTCACAAAAACAAGTATTTATGGTGCATGTATTTATATATATTATAATATGTGTATATATGTATATACCAGGAATATATATATACATATATATATACATATATATATATACACACACACAAAAATCACACTTGTTACTTACAATATTGTATCACCTTAATATATATATATGGATAGTAAAAAATACCTTTCGCGGGTATTAAGAAGGGAGCGCTACTGGGTCTTCCCACACTTCTCCAACCCTTATCCAGATGGGTGTGGGCTGATCGCTCTTCCATCAGAGGGTCACCCTGAACTCTCCTCGTATCAGGAGCCTCCCTGCTTCATTCACATGCAATCTCTTTCTCTCTCTCACACTCTCTCTCTCTCTTTATATATATATCAGGGTTCCTGCACCTATCACAGTATCAACCAATCAAATTTAAGACCTTTTAAAGACTTTTTAATATCAATTTTTCATACAATTTCTTACCTATTTTCACAGCAAATGTAACATACATATTTAATTAAATATTAACAGAAATGAGTGAGGTGATGCAATCCATGGATCTCTATGTGGACGATCACTTCGCTGGCCAGTCTTTTCTGTGATATAACGGGTCTACTATAGGCTTGCACAATCAAGCTTTTGTTCCAAAATTTATATGTGAGAAGCCACCTACATCTGGCAATATTATCATGGCCAAATCCAATTTAAGACCTTTTTAAGACCTTTTACAGAAAAGTTGCCATATTTAAGTCTTTTCAAGGCCTTGAAAATTGACTAACTAATTTAAGACTTTTTAAGGATCCGTGGGAACCATGATATATATATATTTATATGTATATATATTTATATATTTATAGTATATATATACTATAAATATATATATATAATATATTTAATTATCCAGTATTTGGTCTTCTTACCAGGACGGGTTACAAATGACATTCCGAGGATGTTCTTGGTAACACAGTCGAAGAAAAAGGCTCGGAATGCAAAAGCCATTTCTGGCGTGAGCATCTGTGGTTCGGCCAGTACCCTCCGCAACTGGGTGTAGAATGCGTCGTTGAACAACTGAAAAAAAAACCAGCAGAGAATTGACATATCTTTTCACAAACTGGGTATAATCTATTTATTAATAGCACATCTTATTTATACAGTAAAACCTAGAGCTCTATCCTACCACCTCCACAGATCAACCACTCCCCTATATCGATCGCTTTATTTGGGTCCCAAACGATCGGGAGCCACATAGACAGGCAGGCTTTGATAGGGTGATTGCATCAGGGAGTCTAGGTAGTGTAATGGTTAGCACCCTAACCCTGGAATGGCAAGAAGTGTAAGGTTTGAATCCTGCCCTAGGCACAATATTTTCCATTTTCATCACCCCTACACTTCAGTCCTTCCTGAATGACCAGCGAAACTAAGAATACCGGTATTACAAAGGTTGTGGAACAACATACACACAACTGTAAAGACACAGTGCGTTACTGAAAAGGCAGCAAATAAATGGATCACTTACCTGACTCACTCGGTAGGGGAGGTCTTTGGCCATAGAGTCGTCCGCATGGTATGGGAATTGTAAATTGCAAAACTCCGCGTATGACACTTTGAACTGCTCTTGGTCCTGGAAGTTGTTAATACACCTTCCCAGACTATGCATCACCTGCATGGCGTTGTCAATGAAGCGAAAGCTTTCCTGCAACATCAACCAACCAAGCATGTAAATCACCTCCCAGCATCAACATACCTGATTTGATGCTACTTGAGAGCAACAGCTAGTTGCAGTATTGAGTTCAATAATACCACCAAGAGATAATACCACATTTGAGAGATGGCATAGATGAATAGTGAATATAATAAATTTGTGTCAATCTAGAAGCTTCAGGGTCGGTGAGGTCATCCTGAAACTATATTATTCACTTTCAAAAGCTTCGGCAATAATATTCAATGTGACTTCAAAAGTGGCTTCTAAAATAATTTCACATGTGCTTTCAACATGGCTTCTCAGATGGCTTCCGAAATAATTATCAAAATAGCTCTAAAAATGGCTTCCTGTATGACTTCTGAAACTTTTTCAAATAAGGCTTAAAATTGATATTTTTTTGGTTTGTTATATATTAAAGTAACATAGTCAGATAGTTTTGAGTTTCTATCATTTTCTAAGATAAATAGATTAGATTGATCATTAGAATCTATCTTGTATGAGACTGGAGTTACTTTGATTTAAAAATGGTAAATTTGGAGATATTTGAAGCGCAAACATGGCTAAATTAAAGTTGGCATGTGTGCCAAAACTCTGGTCTCATACGCTTCAACAATAACAGGTTCAATTAAATTGACTTAATGTGCCCTTCTATATAGCAATAAATAATTAACAAGCATGTAAGTTGGAATTGCAGGTTCAAATCTAGATAAGTGTTTCCCTTTCGAAAATTTAATGCTTTTATCGGACTATGCAACTTTAATATAAACTATTTAAAATATGACATGACTTAATCCACTATGTTATGCACAGATCGCCTCAGGTGAATGAATGTTTAAGACGCGATACCTCTGTCAGTTTGTTCATGACCGAGTCCTCGTCCCCAAATATAAACTTGACCGTGGAGCACAATTGGATGTGGTAGCCAAGCAGCGCCTGCATGTGTAACCGCAGCAGGTGGCGCCTGCAATGGTTAAAGAGGAAAATATATTACGTATTACCCAAGAAAGGTCAAACAGAGTCGCTTTCGTCTGAATTTGAGGTCGTCAGCCATTTTGTGCGAACGGTGCTAGTAGTAGTAGTACTTTTTGACTACTTTCAATTTAGGGCTGTTCTATCTGAATTGCGCCAATACTCTCAACAATCTATGGCTATATAGAATTGGAACAAGAAACAAATAACAATCCCTGTATAATGAAAGCCTTCAATCAATGACTGTGCCTGTGCCTGACATAGCCCCACGTTGAATTGATTGATTGGTGCTTGTTTTACACCATGTCGGCAGCAAAGGCCATATTCGTGGTGAGAAGTGTTCAACTTGTATTATGGCCATTTTTGTTTAACCATCACTTTTACACAGAGTGTAAAACCAAAAGCGCGCAATCAAATACTTGTCAAGAGACACATATGAAGTTCTTTAAAAAGCTTACAATTATAAAAATTATGGTCAAGGAAAATAAGATTCCAAGTTAAAAAAACAAACCCTACGTACCCGGGCGGCAGGTTGAGGACGGCTGCCCTGGTGGCAGTGCTGCGCAGCCGGAGGATGGGTTGACCAGTCACCAGTGACTTCCAGGCATAAGGCTCGACGACGAGGAAGCCTGGTTGGACGGGGTCCTGGGTCCGGGGCTCGGGGCTTGCTACAAAACAAAGCAAAGTAATAGCTTTTAGCCAGAGCGATTTTTATTAGGGCATGCTAGAATTCCCAGTTACTCACCAACAAACAGAAGCTGCGGCTTTTATTTGGGTTCTTAGCTGCTTAAAGGGGACTTGGAGGAAATGAGGGGACGGCTTCAATATATCTCAATTATTAAGCGGTGATCGAAAACGAGGCTTGTGACGGCGTCACTTGTTTGTTTACATCGCAATAGAACTATAATAATAGTGACAACAACATATTTTTCTACATGATCATGGTACATATTAATATTAATTCATGCATAATGCCATGTCTTTGGTTTTACGCCCTGGCAACATCTAAGGTCATATCAGGATGGGGCGTATGTATGTATGTAGTATGTATGTATATATGTATCTATGTGTATACGTATATATATATGTATGTGTGTATGTATATATATATGCATGTATGTCTGTATCTGTGTGTATGTATGTGTGTATGTATGTGTGTGTATGTATGTCTATATGCATATATATGTATGTACATATATATGTATGTGCATGTATAATTTATGAATGTATATATGTGTATAAAGTACTGGCCAGTCTGTTTGGCCAGTGCGCACCAAGTTTGAAAAGCAGGTGCGCACTGGCCAAACAGAGGGGCGCAGGCCACGAGCACAAAGTGGCGCTGCAGTAGCAGGTGGTCATGAGACCCAATTAGGCCAAGCCAACTTACTTTTCGTTGGCGCACAAGGTTTAGGCCAAACCAACTCAACTTCCGCACACACGCGGTTGGCTACTGCGCAGTAGATAATATAAAATAATAATGGAGGATAGGCCGCTCCGCCCTTTATATATCGATAAGTACTTATCCTATCTATAATTATATTATGTGTATGTATGTACGTACATATGCATGTACGTACGTACACATGTATGTATGTAGGTACGAACTTACCGTCTCCTGTACCGAGACCGTCTGTAGGAAACGACTCGGATTTAAAGTCTCGGTCCTTGTCTCTTTTCAGGTTGACTTTCGACTCCTCCTTGGCGGACACTGTCGTGATGTCGTTCCACCGGCACAGTGCCGAGAACGACACGACGATCTCCGTCAACTGCAGGTTGTCAACGACTCGCATGCGTTAAGGATGTCAAGCAAGGTCAGGTTGACATTGCAACTACCCTGCCCCTGTGAAAGGCCATTCAGACCTGCGCTAGCATAGCTACTGCTGAAGGGCTTCAACGCAAATATAGAGCAGTAGGCTCATAAAAAAAGTTTGTTATATTTAACAATGCCTCTAGAGCACATTGATCTTTATCATCGGCTAATGGGCGTCAAACATATGGTCATTCTGACATATTTCGTTGGAGGAAACCAGCTGACGCCACATAGGCTACCCTTTCTGATAAGCAGCAAAGGGTCTTTTACATGCACTTTCCCACAGACAGGATAACACATACCACAGCCTTTGATGAACCAGTTGTGGACCACTGGTTGCAGTAAGCTCATCTGCACGACACTAGGCGCTGTACTAATGTCATTGCAAATTGTTGGTTGTTTGGGTGGTTGTTGGAGTTTTACGTCCTGGCAAAATTTACGGTCATATCAGGCTGCTGTGCACACCCATGGTGACTTTATAGTACTGCCCAACTGGGAAATCAGGCCGCCAATATCATGACACAATATCCAACTGTCACATTATCCTGACACTGAGCAAACCAGTCCTCCTTGTCTTATACGATAAATGCCAAGCACCAGGCTAGGAAGCGACAAATATCAATTTTGTACGTCATTGGTTTGACTCGACAGGGAATCGAACTCCCGACCTTCCGCACGGGAAGCCTGCACTCTATCGATTAGGCCACCGCGTTCGGTACATTGCAAATTTTAATTGTGGTCAAACAGTAAAAGAACCGCCTTCACTTCCATGGTAACGTTGCATAGTCCGATAGCTTTGAATTTTGCAGAAAAATACATTAGATTGATCATTATGATCTATTTCACTTTAGTTTGAAGTAACTTTTATTTTTAATGGCTATCATTGGATATATTTAAAGTGAAAACATGTCAAATTAATTTGGGCAAACATGCCAAAATTCTGACACCATAGCCTTCACCAGTAACAGCTAATGCCTTCCAAAAAGTGACAAATAACTCACTGATTACCAACCTGGCTCTGAGAACCAGAGTATATATGAAACCGGGTTCAAGCTGCTCATTGGAGACCATCAAATGCTTTAGATTTCTATAATCCGATGGAAACAGCATTTTCGAAACCAAAAGCCATTGTGGTCCACACATATCCAATTTAGATACTGGTTCACTTATTAAACATTGATTATTGTATAGAAGGAATACTACAACAATTTAACCACTCCTGTCCCTACCAAACGGAATGGCGGAATGAGTTGACCATCCGTCTTCCATTTGGTAGATAGTGGGATTCGAACCCTGGTCGAGTCAAACCAATGACTTAAAAATTGATACTTGTTGTTTCTTAGCCATGTGCTCGGCATTATTAGGATAGAGCAAAAACTGGTTGTCTCAGTTTCAGGATAATGTGACTGGGTGGGATATTAGGTCATGGCGCTGGCGGCTTGGTCTACCAGTGGGGCAGCATTTTAAAGTCACCATGAGTGTGCACTGTCACAAGTTGGTATCCATCATGATATGACCTAAGATGTTGCCAGGATGTAAAACTCCAAAAACCAACCAACCTCCGGTCCCTCTTGAAGTCTATGATGTCCAGTATTTTCTGCAAAGTGAACCTTTTAGAATAAAAGTTACTTTAAACTAAATTCAATTGATTATAATGATCGGTATATTTATCTTTAAAAAAAAAAAAAGCGGAAGCTAAAATCCATCAGCGTATGCAACGCTAAGCATTTGTTTTTCTATCTTTTAGTCTTGAGTTCACAAAAGGATACATAGAAAGTGAGACGTCCTCTCCTCAGTTGGGGGCTGAAATACAAAATTCAAATATAAACTACACCGGAAAAAAAGCAGTTGTGTGTACACATTCATCAAATATATAAATGAGAATAACATGTCTGTAAGTCTACATGGCGGAAAGATTAAATAAACAGGGACACCAGTAGAGGCTAGGGCTGACACCAGAATCCAGAAAGTAGTAGTTCCTATGAGGGTGTTTAAAAATGTGCGTGCGGGAAGATGGGTTTGAAGAACAGAATTCATAACTCGTGGTGCGACTTCTATTAAATACCCCCCCCCCCATTGCTATATCTGTCTGGAACTTACAATAGGGTGCTTACTCACCTTCAACCCAACCTAGAACTGGGGTTGACTTCAGCACCCATAAGCAGTAGTTGGATTGAGGGTGTTTACAAATGAGGGTACATGAGGAGGGGTTTGAAGAATAGAAACTCATGGTGCGACTTCTATTAAATATTTCCAGCAATATTATATCTGTCTGAAACTCACAGTCACCTCCAACCTAAATCCATATGTATTGACACCAACAACGAAAACTATGTGGTTGAGATCTCAGTGGCAATAAACATATATAAACAAACTGTGAGGTGGTGTGTTCTGACACTTCACACCCTCTCTCAAACCCGCCGGGAACACAGGCCCTTTAGTGTGCCTAGATATGCCTGTTTAACTCGTGTAACTTCAAGGTGTAATTCTCTCAGTCTCATAAGAATGGGTGTGAGTTGTATTAAAGCTGCATAGTCCGATGAAATATCAAATTTTCAAAACCAAACCAATTATCTAGATTTGATTTTACATATCTAACTTAGACTCTGATTCACTTATTAAGCATTTGTTTCTGCGTAGAAGGCAATACTGAGTCAATTTAACAGAACCTGTTACTGCAGAAGTCTATGGTGTCAGAGTTTTGGCAAGCTTGCCAAAACTAATTTTCCATGTTTGCACTCAAAATATTTCAAAAGTTGACCGTTTAAAATAAAAGTAACTTTGAACTAATGTAAAATAGATACTAGTGATCGATCTAATATATTTATCTCAGAAAAAATACAGAAATTCAAAACCATCGGATTATGAAACTTTAAGATAATGGCCGGCAACAAACTTCGCATAGGTTTGCATGCTTAACTCTGAATATCACATTTTCCTAATTATGTTGGCAATAGCAGTGCACGCACTACATGTACAAATCCTCTTCCAACAACGCCCCAACCACGTACCAATCTACCCACCTGTCAAGCAGAAATCATCATTTCCGCTAAGTAATATCCGAAATCGATGCACCACATGCTGATTTATACACGCACTTATTTTTAAAAAAAACCGTCTATGAGATGGACGAATGCTCCCCAACCAGAGTATAATGATTACTCATAGGCATGGTGCAAAGCCTATGATTGGAGAGTACTGGATGAAACCTAACTTCCGGGAATTTCGCAGAAACTGTTCACTTGCATTGGGTACTGTGACTGAACGACTGCAGGGATTCCCTAACAGTTCTAACCCTGAGTGGCTTTCCGGATATTCGTTAAAGTTCACTCCTTGCTTTTGTTTGGGTTTTATATCCTAGTTACATCTAACGCAAAATCTGGACTGTCTGTTTGTGATAGTTAATTGGTGATAAAAAAAAAAGATGAAATTGGAGATGTTTCGTTCCTGATATAACCGGCAAAAATAAATGCCTTTAATCTCTTATTGGAAATACTCGAAAGAAATTAAATCCTTTTATATCTGAATGCACAATGCTACTTGAACTCATAACCTGTAATTCATTGGACCCGGCCTCTGACGTCATCATCATGTTGCATGACGTATGCAATACGTGGGGACTGCATCAATCAAGACGACGTGACGATTAGATAGAGCAGAAAGTAGCGCCTTATGCTACAGTTGCATAGTCCGATGGTTTTGAGTTTCTGTCATTTTCTGAGATAAATATATTAGGTTGATTGTTATAATCTACCTTACTTTAGTTTGAAATAACTTTTACTTTAAATGGCTAATATTTGAGATATTTGAAATGCAAACATGCAAAATTCATTTTGGCAGGCATGCCAAAACTCTGACACCATAGACTTCTGGAGTAACATATTTTCTTTATTAAATTGCCTTAGTATCCCCTTCTATGTTTAATAAGTGCACCAGTATCTAAGTTAGATATGTAGGCTCAAATCTAGATAATTGCTTTGATTTGAAAAATTTGATGTTTTCATCGGACTATGCAGCTTTAAACATAGTGGTTAAACACAAACATTGTGAACTATGTCATCATCAACAACTAACCCATTTAGAAAAAATTAAGCAGTTAGAAAACAATACAGCAAAGCAGTAAACAACAATCAAAGAGTAAAGACAGTGATATCACCTGTCAGTTCCATTGGGATGGGGAGGTCTAACTTGGCTTTCATTATATTATTATTTATTTTTTAATTCAAGAAAGATTTACATTGCAAATAAATATTCATGGGCTCTCTAAACATAACCGTTGTCCGTTGCAAGTGCTTTGTTTCTTGGGAATCGGACAATTAAATATGAATTCCGTGTATGTTATATTAAATCTCTTCTTAATAGCACATGCATGTTCTTTTTATAGTTTATGATCATTGACGATGCAATGTGATCTGGACAGTGAAATTTAACATTTCCTAATTTGTGGAGCTAAGAAATAAATTGTGTTGGAGTACATCGGTTTGATGGTTAATTTAACGAAATAAACGTTGCAGTTTACAGACTTAATAAAAAAGGATTTGAACATGGACCACGATGGCTAAATTTCTTCTCTGACAAATGTTCTCTGTCAGATATTGGCTTAACTTCCCTGTTTACACAACCAAAGATGTGTTGAGAGAATGATTAAACGTCATATTTATGCTCTGCCTGTTGTGTGCTTTGTAGCTATTGATAATTTGTTCTCTTAATTGTGCTTAGATATATTCATATTCTACGAATACAAATGACCTATTACATGTACGTTTACAAAAAAAAAAGAATTCTGTTTAAACCAAACAGAGTATATATTTTGCATTTGCTTTGTATCGTCTCAATGATACTGGTTATAAACACAATGCAATGGCATGTTTGTCAGAGTACAGAACTGATCATCCCCTTTCATATTCAGTACCTGTAAACAACAAAAGAAACGAGTCGCATTAGTTGAATACACAGTACCGTTTTGTTCTGGCGCAATAACCGTTAATATTGTATTTAACAATAAAGAACGCAAAGTATGCCAGAATCTAAATGGAACAAGTTGCACTCTCTACCCCTCACTAACATAGGCAACTTCCACCAGACTCAATCCCTGCTCAAACCTAACTACCATCCACCACTAATCCATGTTAATCCCTACCATGCCCTGTCAACACTTTAAATAATATTTATCTAATTACCCGTTCACATATATTACAAATACTAAATAGCAAACAAATTGAAGTGTAATTGACCTATATATACAATGACCTGTATATATCTATATATAGGTCAATTGCACTATATATATATATATATATTATATTCGCACACACATATATATACACATAGATACACATATAGATACATACACGTATATATACAATATATAATAAATATAGCATATTTAATACATATAGAATGTATAGAATACATATATAATGCATATACAATACATATATAATACATATATAATACATATATAATACATATATGTTTAAATATAATACATATAATATATATAACTACATATATAATACATATATATATATATATATATATATATATATATATATATATATATATATATATATATATGCATATATATATATATACATAAAACAGTCAGAAGAGCAGTGCGGCATGAATAAACTATCCCCCCATTACCAAAAAAACTGAACTAGCTATCTTTGACTCTTCAAGTGGAGAAAGGAGGTTAGTAAGAAAACGACAAAACAGGTACAAGGGAAGGAATGTTAATTGGATAAGATAACGAATCAACAGGAGGATTAGCTTGGAGGATATAGCCAGCAGTTACAAATGTGGGAGGGATTAGTTTGGATAATGGCAGTGCAGTGTCAGAGGATCATAGGATTAGCCGGATAATGATGATGCAGTGCCAGAGGAAGGAGCTCAGTTTGGATAATAGTAATGCAGTGGATGAGGATTAGTTGGAAGGGGGGGGGGGGATGAGGCGGCGACAGAGGAGGAGCTAATTAGATTTACCCCAGCTGGTACCGGAGGAGCCTTCTTATCCTTGACGACAGGCCCGCTCGTCTGCAACCAGACAAGAAGCTGGCGATGTGAAACTAAGGCATGGACACTCAGTGTGTACTGCGGCTTTGACACAGCGGTGTAGTGTGACACACAACATGAACTAAGACAGTGACACTCAGTGTGTACTGCGGCTTTGACACAGCGGTGTAGTGTGACACACAACATGAAGTAAGACAGTGACACTCAGTGTGTACCGCGGATTTGACACAGCGGTGGAGTGTCACACACAACATGAACTAAAACAGTGACACTCAGTGTGTACTGTGGCTTTGACACAGCGGTGTAGTGTCACCCACAACACGAAGTAAGACAGTGACACTCAGTGTGTAATGTGGCTTTGACACAGTGGTGTACTGTGACACACAATATAACTAAGACAGCGACACTCAGTGTGTACTGTGGCTTTGACACAGTGGTGTACTGTGACACACAACATGCTGTGTGATGCACATGATCACACTATAATTCATAGCATGCATTGTGTCATACAGGGTGTGACACACATCATATAGTGTGACACATGCTGCATACCCTGTGACATACACAGGGGTGACACAGTGCGCACTGTGGCACATAGCATGTAGCTTGACATATGGCATGCATGGATATGGTGCGACAGGTAGTGAGGCAAGTGGCATGTATAGTGGCACACCGAATATGTGTGTGACATATCAGGTGTCACACATGGGGGTGATGCACAGTTTGCACAGTGACACCTTGTGGATAGTTTGGCATCGAATATGGATAGTGACACAATGTGTCAGAGACTATGTGCAATGAAACATAAGACACATGCTAAGTGTAGCCCCATCATGTGATACATTTACATGTACAGTGGAACACCAGGTGGAAAATACCATGTATAGTGACACACAGTGTGGCATATATCATGTATACTGACATATGGCACATATGCATAGTGACACACATTGTGGAACATATCATGCATAGTGACACACAGTGTGGCACATATGCATAGTGACATACAGTGTGGCACATATAGTGTGGCACATATGTATAGTGACACACAATGTGGTGCATATCATGCATAGTGACACACAGTGTGAAACATGTGAATAGTAACACACAATGTGGCACATATGCATAGTGACATACAGTGTGGCACATATCATGAATAGTGACACAGTGTGGTATATATCATGCATAGTACACACCATGTGGTACATATCATGCATAGTTATACAGTGTGGCATATATCATGTATAGTGACACACAGTGTGACATATATCATGTATAGTGAGACACAGTGTGGCACATATGCATAGTGACACACAGTGTGGCACATATCATGCATAGTGACACATAGTGTGTCACATATCATGTATAGTGACACACAACATGTATTGCATAACATGTGTAATAACACAGTATGCCACATACGTGTTGTGACACATATCATGTCTTGTGACACATATCATGATGCACAATGTCACACACTGTGGAACACAGCACGGTGGCACAC
Source organism: Branchipolynoe longqiensis (assembly GCA_030323885.1). Taxonomy (NCBI): domain Eukaryota; kingdom Metazoa; phylum Annelida; class Polychaeta; order Phyllodocida; family Polynoidae; genus Branchipolynoe; species Branchipolynoe longqiensis. Next base: position 70,711,195 of record CM059189.1, read on the forward strand.
TGCAGACTATGAATCTTGGTGTAAACTGTGATCCTTTAAATGCACCCATACACGCATGTATACAGACTGACTGATCTCTGGTGAATGAGATGACGTGCAATGTGCACAGTGCACAGACACAAACCAGGCTCCATGTCATCTAGTCGAGAAGGCAAGCCCATGGAATTATCATATCTGGCTGTCAGAAAAAGTAGAATTTGGAAAGCGCTTCTCGGCAAAATAACATCCAACACCAAGGTAACCAAAGTCAATTTGTTAATCAAGAATTATTTCTATTACCACACGACGGGCAGGTCATCCTCAATAAGTAGAACAATAATGCCAAGTAAAACCTTGTGGCTAATTACTGTATTAGAAAAGCAATCACTTCATCCAACTCCACATTGCACTAATGCTGAATGAACTCACAAACTATTCCATCTCCCGTTTTGGTAGATCGTGGGATACGAACTCACGGGTTCGAACCCTGGTCGAATCAAACCAATGACTTAACAATTTATACTTGTTTCTTCCTAGCCAGGTGCTCAGCATTATTAGAATATGGCAAGGACTGGTTGGCTCAATGCCAGGAAAATGTGACTGAGTAGGATATCAGGTCATGGTGCTGGTGGCCTGGTTTCTCAGTGGGGCAGCACTGTAAAGTCAATATAAGTGTGCACTGTCACAAGTCGGTACCTGTCCTGATATGACCTTAGATGTTGCAAGGACATAACACTCCAACAACCAACAACAACTAACCTATTCTCATACTTTAATCTCACTATGTAATCATGGCGATTTTAGACCTGCCATGATAATGTCACTGAGTGGGAAATCACATTATCGTGCTGGAAGTGCAGTATCTCCATAGGGCAGCACTATAAAGCCGCTGAGATTGCACACTGTCACAAATCAGTTCCCGTTCAGATATAGTATCTGGCGCAATCAATGCAAGATGTACCATATTCTTAGCAAGACATAACTCACTAACATTAGGAGGCTGGACGGAAGGAGGAAGTTTTTGTTGTTGTAGTTTCTGTCTTTTATCTCTAAAAATGAGAGTTCACATCTCGGTTCTACATCCCAATCGAGACATGAACCAAGAGCAAAATTTAGCAAGCAACGAAGCATTCGCTTTATAAAACAGAAAGGGTTGGGGTCGGAGGTCAGAGAGTTAGATTTAATCGGCGTTCTTAATTTAAAAGCTGTTAATTAGAGCAGCAAAACAAACCCCATTAATTAAAACAGTGACAGCAATGTAGAACACACAGGTTATTAATTATGCTGTGGGTTCGATCCTCAGCTGAGTCAAAGAACAGGTCTTATGTAATGTATACATTCCCTAACCTCAAAATTCCTAGGATATATCAATGCCTCAATAGTTCTGTGGCGCGATAATATGACTGAGAGGGATATCATGTTATGCTGCTAGCACTGACTCCCTGCGAGGCAACACTATAAAGTTACCATGAGTTCTCAATATCGAAGGTCGGTACACACCAGGGCCTATTAATTACAACCATGCCTATGGTTGAGATATGTAGACAGCCTGGGACTGATACAGCGACACATAAGTTTCCTTTGCAGTTAGCATGACAGCAGTTAGTTTGAACACATGTAGCAGTCTAAAGGGTGGACTGTGTGCTTGCACTCAATAAGACAACAGCACCGATTAGTTTGACTGAGGTCAGCTTGATTGCAATCAGTGTGATAATTGTCAGTTCACTGGTACAGTGGTAGCCAGTGTGCTAGCAATTAAGTGTGACATCACACCATTCCTTGTAGTGAGTTCAGTGAAAACAGTTAATATGGCAGCAATCCATTTTACAACAGTTAATTTGAGCTTACTCAGCGTGATAATAGCCCATGTGCAGGTCATAGGTCCGAGGCTAGTTAATGTCACAGCGGTCAGTCAATGTGACTGCAGGCAGTGTGTGACAGTAGGCAGTGAGACAGCAATCAGTGTAACTATAGCCAGTGTAACAGCAGCCAGCATGGTCACAGTCATATTGACAGCAGTCAGTGTGGCAGCAATCAGTGTAAATGTAGTGAGTGACAATAGTCATCTTGACAACAGTCAGTGACAGCACAGCAGTTAGTGTGACTGTAGCAGGTATGACAGTAGTCATCTTCCCAGGTAGTCAATATGACAACAGAGAATGTGACTGCAGTCAATGTGCTTGCAGCAAGCTGATAGTAATCAGTGCGAATGCAATATGTGTAACTGCAGTGACCAACATAACAGTCAATTTGATAGCAGTCAATTTGACTGTAGCCATCTTGACAGCAGACATTGCGATAGCAATAATGATTGGACTGATCAATACAACATCAATAACCATGACACTGCTCAGCATTGTAGCAGTGAAATCGGGCAATAGTGGTACATCATTACTTCCCAGCTTACCTTGAGATCCGAGTACTTGGCTGTACATGGGTAAGTCTGTGGCTTGTGGTAGACGTAGAGTGTCCTGATAAGTTGAGAAAACAACACACATAGTACCACACCGTTCCATCAAAAATACCGTAATCATCCCTACAAACGGAATTGTTCAAATGTGCCGTGAAGGGTGTCATCGTAACTGCGGAAGTCAGATCCATATTTTCTACAAAAAGATCCTATTTATTTATTTCATTTATCAAGCTGAAAATGTGGGTGTTTAATATGTATATATTTTGTAATCCGTTTCTTTTAAAGGGGAAATAGTTCTCACATAATTAACCTTCATCGGAAACATAAGTTTGTTTGTTCTTTTACATCCTAGCAACATCTAAGGTCATATCAAGATGGGTACTGATTTGTGACAGTGTGCACTCACGGCAACTTTATAGTGCTGCCTTACTGGGAGACGAGGTTGCCAGCACCATGACCCGATATCCCACACAGTCACATTATCCTGATGCTGTGCTAACCAGTCCTTTTTAATAAGTCATTGGTTTGAGTCGGGATTCGAACTCCCGACCTTCCGCACGGGAAGCCTGCGCTTTGCCGATTCGATGGTAAGCCTATAACTAGGCGCCTCTAATGATATCAACTAAAAGACTTTCAAAAAGGATTAATACTAACTAATGTGTTACTGTATCACATGTATGGTAAATCGATGTATCGTTACAGTATATGGAGATAAACGGCAACAAACGAATATTCCCCTACAAAAGACCTACTTGAAACACTTAGAGAATTCTTCGAAGTCCATCCAAATATTCTGCATCTTGACATCTTTTGAGAGAGCAGTAGCGCTGACTGAATTAACGTCCGCGTGAGGAACCTCCCCATCCTCTGTAGGTTGCGTGCCCTCACCTCCTGACGGCAGCAATGGCGTCTCTACTGATAAAAGAAGCAGAAGCAATGGCTTTAATATTAAAGCTGCATAGCTCCGCCAATTTGGATTTCCACTGCTATGTATAACTTACAGCGTCATCAAAGGCCGGTTGCTCTCATACCATGTCTATGTGGTCTGGGAGGTTAAAAATCCCTTGGGTCGGTAAAAGTGTAGGCTCGGGCTTTCTATTGACCAACTGTCTAATGGTGAAAACAAGTCTAGTCAGACTTATCCATGATAGGCAGTATAAATCTTCAAAAAAAAAAAGAAGAAAAACAATTATCTAGATTTGATTCTACATATCTCACTTAGATACTGATGCACTTATTAAGCATTTGTTGCCACATAGAAGGGGATACTAAGTCAATTTAACAGAAGCTGCTACTTCAGAATCCTATGGTGCCAGAATTTTGGCATACTTGCCTAAATTAATTTGACATGTTTGCACTTCAAATATATCAAAAGGTAGCCATTAAAAATCAGTTACTTAAAACTAACGTAAGATAAATCATAGCGATCACCCTAATATATTTTTCTCAGAAAATGACAACTTAAAACCATCAGACTATGCAACTTTAATTGGCCTACTTCCAAGACAACCCAGATTATTAAAAAAAATTTAAGCCCATCTGCTTTTTGAATGTGAGATGGGTTATTCCAAATTATGAATTGTGTTTGAGTCAGCATTTAAGATTGATTGTAGAAATAGAATGATAAGCAATGCTTTAGATATTTGACACTAGCGACAGCTTAGGTCGGCTAGTTTTAGCATGCCTTCTGATTGGCCACCACCTTCCTGCCAATAAAAAAAGTATAATAAAGAAAATTATCAAGCTTAACCTACAAACAAACTAGGCCTAGGGAATGCATAGCCACACTACCAGGGTCCATATATGCTGCTGTCACTCTCCAAGCACATATTCGGTTACATAAACAGATAACAAAGAACAAAGGTGTGCTGGAGACCATATGTCGAGGGGAAAAAAAGGAAAAAAAGAGAAGAAGCCTCTTCAGCGTCTTGCTTACCTGAGTTTCGAGATTCGACGACGCGATCTCGCTGTGCGGCGCTCTTCTTACGTTCTTTAGGGGTGGTTGCATGCTTATCCTCCACATTGGACTTAGTTGAGGAACCTGATGCAACTCGCTTAGTTACCTTTTGTGAGCTTTGCTTTTCCAATGGAGCGAGCTAACGTAAACGAATAAACACATTGATAGTTAAGTAATTTGATGTAAAAGTACACGGCACAAAAAAAAAGACATTTGGGGAGAACATATCTCAAAAACAGTAGCTATAGTATGTATTAATTGATAATTATATGTGCAATTAAAGTGTTTTTCTTTTATTAAGCCAACCCACCCCGGGGGGAGGCTAATGACTAACATGTGTATATATATATACATAAACAACACCTATAGTCATAGAGAGAGAAAATGTATTCACCAGAATCCAGAAACAGCTGTTTCTGCGGAATTGATATAAACTGGTCCCAGTGCCATCTCACATAATTATTAAAAAGTTCTTAAACGGAATAATATATGCTTATTTTAATCTATTACAAAATTTCCTGTGGTGTTAAAAAAGAATGAGTAAATTCAGTACATCGTACTTGAACACCAGTGGAAACAAATAGCAAAATGTGTGTGTGTGTGGGGGGGGGGGGGGGGCGGGCGGTCCTAAGCATTACATATTCATATTATCTTTGATTAGGTCAGAGGAAAATCAGCTTGGCATCGGTCAATAGCTCTCACAAACCTTCTTCATATAAAACCTTCGTCCACAGGCAACAACTCCACAGGTTTACTCTGTGACCTATTTGAAATATAGCCATTACTTATCTATATTACAACTAGCTGCATTTTTAATTAAACATCACTACTGGCATTGGATGAACCTTTATTACTGGTTAATAGAACAAAATATCTGATTTAAATGCCATATTTAGATCTACGCAAAATAATCGTACACGAAAGTCAAAATTATATGAAATATAAAAAGTAGCCGGGCTCCTATATTACTTAAAAAGAACAAAAACAAGTACACAATAGTAGTCTAGCAGAGCTACGTTTGTTTCTCTTCTCAACTAAATACCAGAATCTTAAATAGTGCCCAGTACACACCTCCCGTATAAAACCTAAAACTGCCCGTTTCGCGACTAAGTTTGAGTTTTAGTCGGTTTCAGTCTTTAGGTGTGTGACCCCCTAACACTGGGCCTTCCGATTCGCGACTTAAAACTCAGTTGTAGGGCTTAAGTATAAGATTCGAAAAATGAATCGGGCAGTTTTAGGTTTTATACGGGAGGTGTGTACCGGGCATTAGCCGGGAAACGGGACGGGTCGGGTTGTGATGGGTCACGTCGGACAGTCAGTTTTAGCGTCTGAATCAAATATGGGAGGTGTGTACCAGGCTTAACACATGATTGGCACAGGTCGCTTCAGCGATTCAAGTAAGCCTATATCTTGGGTAAATTGTCAACTAAACGGCTAATTTATTTGGATGGTAAACTAAATGGTGGTTACTATTGGTAATCTAAATATCAGACCATTGGATCTGAATGTGGGATAACCAACTCTATGTCTAGCTAGGAACAGGATATCACGGGTAAGGTACACACATGCATGGTTAGCAATCGCCATTTTGGAGCGAACTGTTCGGATTGCACAGCGGTAGAGGTTGGCGCGAGGTTCTTTACTACTAGTTTCACAGCACACTACACGACAGAGGAGGCGATACTATCTTTCTTTCATTCTTTCCTTCACCTTCTTTCGGGAAGACTTTGTGTCTTGCAATCTTTTACGGCACCGTTTCGCATGTGGGGCTATAAGGGAGGTTGTGGACGACACCCTAGAAACAGCCGAATCTGTGTCCGATGCTGCGGTGGATGCCGCGCTAACTGGCCTCAGGTGGTGCGTGGTGCCGGGAGAAACTTCCGGTTGCCGAGCACCACTTCCGGTGGTGGAGAGCACGTCGTGTTGACGTGACAAGTTTGGCACGTCGGTGGCGTCGACTGGGGAAGTGACACTGACAGCACACGCTGAACTTCTTCCACTCGACGCACTGCTGACACTTCTTACACTTCTTACACTTCTTACACTCTCGGAGTCGGGAATACTATCCCGCCGTTTTAGTTCTGCGCATTGTGTTCGGGGCATCGAGGTGCTGAATGAGTCTCCTCGGGTTGTGTCAATTCTTACACGGGGCCCTGATTTTGGACGCGCTTTGTCGATTTTTAGTTTGGGTAGTGTTATTTGTGTGAATGTCTGACACTGATAGCCACCAAACACGGGTTCATTGTCTGTTACCACGGTTTGGAGTGGTATAGATTTTGAGGTGGTAAGTGCACAACTCAACCCCCTTAACTTCACATACTTGGGTAACCCTAAAGTGTCACCTGACTGCAAGCAATCGCATTAACCCGTTATTCAACCAATATGCTTGTGTCGACTGCGTACAAAGGGTAGATAAAAAATTCACCCCTAACCAGAATAGGTAGGGGGGGGGGGGCGGGGGTGAATCTTTTCTCTTAACAAACTGGCAAAGTTGTTTAATGGCTCATCCACAGTTTTAAACATTCTCACGATCGTTAAAAGCGTATAGTGGATGAAGGAGTATTAGTAATGTACGACTTTATATTGATATAACATAACCCACTGTCATGTTCTATAATAACATGCTGATATGTACTACATTTGGGGGGGGGGAGGGGAGTATGGAAAAATGGTACTCTTTGTACAACCGTGAAAATCATAACCCCTAATTAGATTTCTTAAATGCCTTAATATTGTATGCATTAAGAGATCAAATAATACACCTAAATTAATATCAACCAAGGCTTAGGGTGGGGGTGGGGTTAGCAGTTGAAAATTGAAAGCTCAGCTGGGGGGCACTTTATTAACTAAAGATATAAAGGTCCCTAGTTCAAACCGTACTCTGGCACATTGTTCCTTGTGCTTTAAAAATCCCTTTACTTACAGCACTACAAAAACTTCATTTGTATGTCTGATACAGCACTGTGGTTGTAAGTAACAACAAAATAAAACTCCATATAAAATACCGCTAGGTGTAATCAAATTGTCAATCTGGCCGGCACAGCACTGTGGCAGAGGCCAAAGTGACACTTTTATGATAGTCAACAACTATAGTAATAAATAATGCAATAGTAGTGGCACAGAATTACCATATTAGCAAATACATGCTTTTAAAACAGATTCTAATATAACCAATTACTCTAGTTGGCAAGCGGAGCAAATCCCAAGAGATACGCCACTTGGAAAGGACTTACTTATGTCAGCTAAATCCCACATGGGAAGTAGCCTAATAGGAAATATACTATAAATATGTTTTAAGCATACATATACATGAAGTCATGTAGCTGCACGAGGGATCGAATAGATTAATTGGGCATTTATTATTAGCCATGTAAAGTTATTATGGAGGTAAAATTATACAAATTGTAAGACTGCTGGTAAAATTGTAGCATGAATTGAAAGCTGCTACAATTTTACCAGCAGTCTTACGATTACAGTGTAAGCAGAGGCACATCGAGTAAAGCAGAGCGTACATGTACATGTAAATGCTCTTAACATTAGATCAAGTGAATGTATACTTGACAGAACAGTTAAACCTTATAAAAATATAAAGATCAAATACTGTAACACAATATTTGAAACAATCAAACTACCTTATATATCTTAATATGTCAATTAAAAATGACATCACAATTACTGTGAGGTCAAAGTTACAAAATGCGCTCACGAGTGGTTGTATGGTTGGAGACTTGATTACAATCTGGATTCAAAGGGCACAACATTTAAAATGTTAAAATTGTTCAAAATTCATTAAATATACAAATTGCAAGTCATCATCAAGTAAAACTTTCATCAAAATTGAAAAAAAAAAAAAAGAAAAAAAGAAGAAAAAAAGAAGACAATAATAGGAGCAGATACATAAGTGCAGGTACCACAGACTTCATTCGAGATATAAGAAATTTGATGGTATGTACATTCAAGGTTTATATTTCACTTACTGGTTTTTCGACAACACTTTCTGGTTTATGAGGTTCCACATCCACATCTCCAACACTTTCATCTGTTTCCTCGATTGCCCTCACATTGAAAGTTTGTGGTCGCGTGCCACCTCGCTCTAATGAAGACTTGGGCCGGCTTCTGCGGTTTTTAATAAACGCACATATCAGAAACCTATTACGACGAGGTTGGCTCTTCCTACTCAAACCTCGGAACCATAGAAGGAAAGAAAGATATGAACACTGGTCAGAGTGTCGGTATAGACCTTTATTCCCCTGAGAGGTCAAGTGTTGCTCATGGATTGACCCCGAGGCATGTGTAGCTGGCTATTAAATAGCTAGATAAAAGAGTAGGGTAAATGACAACCCTGTCTAAATCCAGGCAAAACTTGTTTAAATAGGGATCGACTATAAACAAACTGTGGAGGTGGTGGTTCTAGTGCATAGTGTTAATCTATAGGCATAGAGTTGAGGAATTGGGAGAGAATGCCAAAAATAACAACCCCAACCCAAGATGGCGGCTACAGGAACCTCTCGATTCATTGCTTAATATCAGGATATCAAAACCACACAAATCATTTTAAGTACAAAACATCACTGATTAATGAATAAAGAACATATGTGCATAACACCCCAGCTATTTATGATAAAAAAACAACAACATCGGCTTAAAAAAAGAAGTCATGATTTTCCAGGATCTTTAGACAAATTCCATGACTTTACAGGCGAGGAACCCTGAATTACCAAATTCCATGACTTTCCAGGTTCTCAATTACCCGTATGAACGGCGGATTAATGACCAAAGCATGAGTCACCACCGGCAACCGTTGACTACAGCAGGTGAGTAGCAATAATATGGGAAGAGATCAAATTCATTTATATGCGCATAATGGATTATACAGCAAATATATATATATACCATATATGTCCCAATAGAAGCACACTACCCAATAGAAGCACACCCCACCATTTCAAGATGAAAGCACGCACAAATTTACGATCATATTCAGACTGAATGCACATAAAATAAGGCAGTCCCACTTTATTTCAGAGGCACGACAAAAACAAATAAAAATTTATGATCATATTCAGACTGAATGCACATAAAATAAGACAATCCCACTTTATTTCGGAGGCACAAAAAAAACAAATCCATGAAATTCTTTAACTTTGAATAGACGCGCATCCATGTGTCTGCATTCGCGCAGTGCGCATCTATTGGGAGATATACGGTATATATACTTTAGCAACAAAGGGAAGGTGTGTGTACGTACATGTCAGTGGGGATGGGGACTGGGCTGACACGGTAACTGATGAAGGGAGATGACATTTCCACGCACTGAATCGTTTTCTCCGGCGCGCTTTCTGAAACAGGGAATGGTAGAAGTCAGTTAGGTACAGTCAAACCCCGTTTATCCAGTTAGCTGTGGACTCTAAGCAAATAGTGACCGAATATGAGGGTGGTCACATTGCCCGCATTGATAAAGAAACATATTGGACTGAGTGAGCTAAGCTGATTGTAATTTGTGGCTTGACCTCTGTATTCTGTTGACCGTTATATCGCGTAGACCGCTATGTTGCGTTGACAGACATGAGTGTTTTCCCTTTAGTTGCCAACTAACAGTTTTGCACCGACTACCTATCTAAGCATTATACCCGCCTCTTGATGATATAATTACTATAATTTCCTTTTAAAAGATAAACTTCAGAGATCCTTTGAGGTCGATGGAAATGACCAATTCCTGTGCTATGTATTACTTTGATAGACATGTTGTAAGGAATAAATCAAGATCATTGATATCTTATAGTTATAATAACAAGTTAATGTAGATCTGAAGAGGAAACCTTGCCAGATGCCGCAGTCATTGACTAGCTAGGAGAACAACAGGAGAGTGGATAAGGTTACAATTGCACAGTTCAATGGTTTTGAGCTTCTGCCATTTTCTGAGATAAATATATTAGGTTAATCGTTATAATCTACCTTTGATGTATGTTGTCCATGTACTGAGATCTGTTCATTATTTGCTATGGAACTATGCTGCTGTGACTTCATGTCGTGATGGTGCCATTCTAAGTGTCAGAAAACAACCCAAGCAAAGATACTACAATCTTTGACCCCAGTATCAAAGAAACAAATGCAATGAGGCTAAGGGCTACTGTGGCTTGAGAGGGTGAGTCACATGTGTGTGTGTGGGAAGGGGGGGGGGGTTCTCTCACCGGGAGTGGCTGAGTCAGAATCTGGCCCTGTGGATAACAGTTTAGGTTATTCAGTTTGAGGTTGATCAGGCAATAGCGGTAAGATGGCGTAAAGAATTAAAATCATTCCATCCCTGCATAGTCGCGTAGCCATGTCCATGGACTGTGACTGTCATGCGCAGAGAGCATGGTCAGGTGACTTTGTAGTGGTGGAACAAGTTGATTCTCACACTGACCACTCTGTGTGAAAATTAGAGTTAGTGCTAACATTGGATCAGTTCTGAAAGCACTGTTCCCCATACCAATCAGATTGCACATTATGAAATTAGTAGAAGTCAGTTCTCTGGTTAAACCCTACTACCGGGACTTAATCCGCTAGATTAAATTATCATTGAATCCAGTATTACAATAATTGACTGGAATAACTAAGTATACAGTAAAACCTCTCTAAATCGACCGACAATGGGACCGGCTTTAAGTGGTCCATTTAGGGAGGTGGTCGGTTGAGACAGTTAGAATATCCTTACAATGGTATTGTTGGGACCCAAATAAAGCGATCGATATAGGGGAGTGGTCGATCTGTGGAGGGGTCGGTATAGAGAGGTTTTACTGTATTCAGAAAGGGGTTAAAACTGATGCTTAGTACTGTAGTCGTAGTGAACTAGTGATGACGTAAATCATATTTAGAACTGCTTAGAATCATCATCAAGACATGGTTTCAATTTCGTTATCTGTTAACATAATTACAATTTCAGTATCTACTGGATCAAAATTATTATGATTTGTAAATTAGAGGCGTTTAATAATACATGCTTTGTCATTATATTATGAAGTTTGAACACTTCATTTCTCTGTCATGCGCATCACATTGCCTTCATTTCAGCTGATACATAGCCCACAGACTTGGGCAAAGTCCATATCGGGCAATTCTGTATGTTATGACCATATTTATATATATATATATATATATATATATATATATACATATATATATATATATATAATGACCAAACATATATGTATATATATATATGGATAGTGATAAACCCTTTGTATATATGGATAGTGATAACCCCCCCCCCCCCCACACACACACACACATCTCCAACTCCTGCGCGGGGCCAATCCTCCACTCGCTCGATGAATATATATAAAAGCATAAATACTAAACCAATTAAAGCAGCCTTAGACCACGCACCTATGGGTTCGTCAGATGGTGTGGTTTTCTTTTTTTTAGGGCGGATCGTTTTCCATGTAGGTATCTTCTCTGGCGGTGGCGGCGGCTCCAATGGGCATGCGCGGGTTTGCTTGAGCAGCACCGGATGTGGGTACATGTGGGACAGGCCCATCTGACGTAGCCGCTCACTAGCGTCTGCCTGAAATGTACATATTGTTCGACAGCGCTTTAAAATTGTTATTATATTAAAGATCAGCGCTCATTGCTCACGGGCACAGCTGAGGCAGACGCTAGTATGGGTAAAACAAGACATTTATTCGGGCGTAGCCCACTCAGGGCGTTTATAATCATGAGTTTGTGCTGGGCGAGGAGCGCTCGAGCGAAGGTCCCTGCTATTAAGAAGGGGGGCGGGTGAAGAAAATGTTATGAGGGAGGATGAGACATATGAGCAAGGTAATATTGAGTGAGCAAAAGAGAGAAGGAACGTATATGAGTAGGTATCACGAAAAGAGGCCAATTGGGGAAAGTTGTCGGCGTCGAGCATGGATGTCGGTGTCGATCAGTATAATTATAATTTAGCATTGACAGAGGTGTTGGAAAGTCCTTAAATTTATCTTGAATGTAAAGGTCGAGAAAATACAACAACCTTATTTGTTTCTAGGATAATTTAATATAAAACAAAGAAATGCACTACACTTTTAGAATTGCGACACCAACATCTGTTAAAGTTGTCGGCATCGATCATTGGATGTCGGCGTCGATCGGTATAATTATAGTTTAGCATTGACAGAGGCGTTGGAAAGTCCTTAAATTTATCCTGAATGTAAAAGTCGAGAAAATACAACAACCTTATTTGTTTCTAGGATAATTTAATATGAAACAAAGAAATGCACTACACTTTTAAGAATTGCGACACCGACATCTTCAATTGACCACCGATTGGCCCATTTTTGTGAGGCTGACTCATTATACAGTACAAATTTACATTAATTAGATAATTAACATTTAGTGTAGAAGATCATAATTATTTATGAATTAGGTGATAATGGTCAACTGATCCAAATTGGAGCTGGGAAGTGGTCAGTTCGGCAGGTTGATGCAGACTGACCAGTTTCCATGTGGTGTGAAGGCAGCGGGAAGGTGATGTGTTTTGATTGGCTGAGGGGGCGATGGGAGTGGCGCGGAGTGATTGGCTGAGGGAGAGAGAGTGGGGAGAGCGGAGCCTGGGCCCATGGGCCGGGCGGTGGCTGTCCCCCCTCCCACCCCCACCCCACCCCCACCCCACCCCAAAACAGGGGGAGGGGGGGGGGAGGGAGGCATGTCAGCCTCGTTGCCTGCCATGTCCAGCAATGAACACAAATGAGCGCTCACGTTCATCTCAGACTTTGAATTGTATTGTATATTAAAGATCATTATATCAAATAGTCCTGAAATGTACACATGATTCAACAACGGTTTTATTATGGCTAATCATATCAATTAGTCCTGAAATACCCACATGGTTCAACGGTGGTTTTGATTAATTATTACCATTGAACTAGTTCTGAAATGTCCATATGATTCAAGAAGTTTAATTTTGTTAAATTGTTTATTAATGATCACTATTCAAACAGTGCCGAACTGTTCACATGGCTTAACAGTGATTTTATTAAAGGTTACCATTGAAATAGTCCTGAAATGCACATATGATTCAATAGCGGTTTCATTAATAATGGCGTTCTCTGTGGCGGAGTGGTTAGAGTGTCTGACTTTTTTCTAGGTCGGATGCCTGATCTGAGGGTCGGCGGTTCGATTCCCCCACCTCTGCCAATTTGGATTTCCACCGCTGTATATAACTTACAGCGTCATCAAAGGCTGGTTGCTCTCATACCATGTCTATGTGGTGTGGGAGGTTAAAAATCCCTTGGGTTGGTAAAAGTGTAGGCCCGGGCTTTCTATCGACAAACTGGCCACAGCAGGAGCATCCACATTGTGGCCCTGGGAATCAGCTATCTGATTGCAAATCCTGCTACCACTATCCACCACCGAGAGTGCGTCCCACGAATAAAGATCATACCTCCGCTCAAAAATCCCTTGAGATAACTGGTGGAAGGACACGATGAATTAATAATGATTACCATTCACATAGTCCTGAAATCTTGTTAATTGGAATAAAGACAAAGAAATGGTTAGTTATGACACCTAAATGGAGACCAGTGGTAGTTATGGAGATTTGGTTTGTTTGTTTGTTTGTTGTTGTTTTACGTCCTAGCAACATCTAAGGTCATATCAGGACGGGACCTGGAGATTTGGGATGAGTAATATATAAATTGTGGCATACTGACCATTTCCCCGAGTAAGGACACGCGCGCTGGGTATTTAGGGGGTCCACCGTAGGCAGCAAACACTACTATTTCAGGATGCTCAGGAATCACCACATCTTCAACAACTACAGATTTTTCTTCTGAAAATGAAACAGAAACAATAACATTAAAATTAGTAAAAGCAACACATACAGGTCCCAAATTAGTTTAAAATATACATAAGAGTTTATTTATCCTAAGCCAACCATTAAAAATAAATCCAACAAAAACAACTATTTAGATATCGTTAGAAATTAGAGTTTACGGTACTACATATTTTGTATACATAATTAAGGTATATGGATTAAAATATTTATTGTTGTTGTTGTTGTTACTATTAAATGCATATGCAAATGCTGTACTTATTGAAACAAATAATGATAATAAAGGTGAAAATAGGCACTCTGGTGAAGTGACAAATTAAGTGAGCTAGGATGCATACGCAAATCGGTAAGCAGTGGATACTAATTAATAAGGACTGATAACAATAAGGAGTGTGGTTGGGCATGGCATGGTAGGGTGCCTTCGTCATAGTTGTGTTTATAACCTTAGTGGCCTCTATGAGTGACCTCTAAGGTGGCCTGTTGAGGTAGCCTACTGTTGATGTAAACAGAAATTCACAACCACAACCCAACAACAAACATTAAGCCTTGCGGCAGCGTGAACTGCAAAGGTCTTTCCATCGCAATAAAAATGTTTGTTTGTGGTTTTACGTCCTGGCAACATATAAGGTCATTTAAGAATGGGTACCGAATTGTGACAGTGCACACTCATGGTGACTTTATAGTGTTGCCCTACTGGGAGACCAAGCCACAGGCACTATGACCGGATTTCCCACACAGTCACATTATCCTGACACTGAGCTAAACCAGTCCTTGCCATATATCCTAGAAATCCCGAGCGCCAGGCTAAGTAGTAACAAGTACCAATGTTGTAAGTCATTAGTTTGACTTGGCCGGGATTCGAATACCCGATCTCCCACATGGGAAGCATGCGCTCTTACCGATTCAGCAACCGCGTCTGGTCGCAATATAAATTAGATTGGAAATAGTTAATTACAACGTCCTAGCCCATTATGGTAACCAGTTTGATTTGTGGTTCCGTCAGTGTGTATAAGAAGCTGAATGGGAGAAAGGTGTGGTTACACGACAGAACTTTGGTGTCTTGCTTAGACCTGGATTTTTCATAAACGGATTTAAACACTAATGTTAGCTCGGCTTTAAAGACCTTGTCACCTGATTTTAACGTCATATTATTTACATGAATATTTGCTAAATTTCCAGCAAATATGAAAATCCTGGAAATATTAACGGTGACATTCACTTAGATTAACGGTGACATTCATTTAGAACTACTAGGAATAGCTCGAACAGCTGACAAGGGTCATTAGGGTAAATAACCGTAATAGTCATGACTTCATTACAATGACCCTCAGCCTGGATATGACTGCATAATTCATCAGTCACCTTATTAAGGATTCCCATTAATATAGTCATGAAATGACCACATAATTCAACAGCCACCTTATTAATGATTCTCATTAATGTAGTAATAAAATGGCTGCATAACTAAACATTCACCTCATTAAAGATTCTATTATACCTTGTTTATGAAAGAAAATGGGGAAATACTACTCATGAGGCAAACTCAAAATGACGAAAACAGATCTGTTGTCACACTATTTCGCAGTTTTAAAACCCCTTATATATGTTTGTGTGTGTGTTAAGATAATCTGACTGGGTGAAATATCAGCATCATAACCTGATCATCCACTCAGCCACATTATCCTGACACTTGCCAACCGGTCCTTGCCCTATCTTTATAGTATAGACAAAGTTGTGACAGGCATAACAACGGTAGGCCATTTCTTTGGCGTGGGATTGATCCCACGACCTCCCTCCAATCCTATACGAGAAGTGAGCGCCCTACCCACTCCGCCATCCCGTCCGACAGGGGCGCGGCGGGGAGGGAGATGGGACTGGGGGGTGGAGGGTGAGGAATAAATTACACCTGGACTGGGGCGGAAGTGAGAGGAGCAATGAGTAAGAACACTTTAGTTACACCAATGTGTAAGGCTTCCAAAAGTTATTAAACCTGTCAAGGAGTGGCAATCGGCAGACAGGGCGTTTCCGGACCCTTCATGTGCGGGTCGGCGCGGTGAGCAGCTCGGAGCAGGTGCATGGGCGATGACCCACTTTCCCAGTGAGACTAATCCACCGGTTAAACTAACTGTTCCCTCAGCTTTTTTCTCTTTGTTGTTGTTGTTGTTGTAAAACAGTTTATTCATCAGAACATACATTTTTTCAGCACCGATGCACTGGTCTTCCAGCCGTTTACATTACATTGTAAATAGGCAGTTCAGCAGGGACTTAGGTAGGGCATTTTAGTACTAGTAGATTATGAAGGAGGTTAGTGTTAGTGGGTTAGCCATAATAAGTTCAGTATTATGGGATAATGTGGTGGGTCGCTGCAAAAACTGTGATGCTATGAGGGGTACGGTGTATGTGATAGGGATGGGTGGGAGAATGGAGCCCCCCACCCCCACCCAAGTGCCCACACTCCACCCGGTATGTTCTGGCACATGATATGTAGAGGGTGGTTAGTTGCCTGTATAGCTGAGGTAAGTAATTGAGTGGGGGGGGGGGGGCAAAATAGATGTTTATTTGCTTTGCTTATTTGTTGGGGGCTTCATGTCCTAGCAATATATATGGTCATATCAGGACGGGTACCGACTTGTGATAATGTGCGTTCATGGTGACTTTATAGTTCTGCCCCACTGGGAGGTCAGGCCACCAGCATCATGACCCAATTTCCCACTCAGTCACATTATCCTGATACTGAGCTAACCAGTCCTTACCCGATCCTAGTAATGATGAGCGCCAGGCTAGGTAGCAACAAGTATCAATTCTGTAAGTCATTGGTTTGACTCAGTTGGGATTAGAACTCCCAACTTTCCGCGCTGGAAGCTTGCGCTCTACCTATTGGGCCACCGCGTCCGCTCAAAATAGAATGTACCCTTATTGGTGATGTCAGACACAATCACAGTTCTCTATATATCAGAATCTATGCAGAATCTGCACATTTTCAGATTTAAATAGTTATAGGAAAACGGAAAATGCGATAAGCATTATCTAGATACACACATACATAAATACGAGGTATATAATTAACCAGCATTCGTTGCAAACAAACGGCTAAATAACCGTTGCGTGAACAAAATGTTCACGGTGATATATTAGTAACTAAGCCCCTCAAGCGCACCTGTAAGCGTGTGCACACAGGTAGATACTGCAAGGTTTCGTTACAATGTAGGTCTCTGGCACTGATATAACACAGACATATAATATGATAATGATCATATATATAGCAACACATGGTCATAACTATATATATATTATCATTATCATAAAATACGGCCTGAGTTATGACCCGCTTAATGGACTTTGCTTTTAGACAAATCTTGAAGCAGCGCCACACGTTGCAATCAATGTTGATATATATTCTTGGAAAGATACAATACGAGGAAGATGATAATACTATTATAGGGTTATCATTGTAATTTGGGAGGCGTTAATACAATCTTTCAATGATTAATATTATATTTTCTATGTTTGATGATAGTTGTTATATATTGTTCACACATAGTGATGTTATTTATTGTGTTGTAAAATTCAAAACTCGGCTGTTAGATAACTTAATAACCCCCCCCCCCCCAACACCAACACACACACAATTACCCCCCCCCCCCCCCACACACACTTAAAGGCTTCTCAGATCATTTCATGAAGAATCTATAGGAACATATCCATCAGCGGATAGACACAGTTTCCAGGTTACAATTCCAAACAACTAGCTATCCTGGCAAATCAGTGGTTCTTCACATTTGTTACTCACGTTTAAGTATTTTTTTGGTCATCTTTCTAATACGAAATAATTGTTTTTCCCCACACACATTTTCAATGAATGCATTATGTCGCACTCGTTATTTCATGATTTCACTAGGAATATTAGAAATGATTCTATCATCAATTGGAGGGGAGGGGGAGAGGGAGATATCTACTAACCAAGCAAAGAGAAACAGTAAAGTACTAATATCATTAATATTTATTAATCGACTAATTAGGATTATGTTCACTAAAGTGTCGATGGTGAATATGTTATTCAATTATATATATATATGTCATCACATGTAATTAAGATAAGAGGCACTAGCGTTATATCTAGTGCCCTATAGAGTCTAGGGCACTAGATATACTTTAATCTTGTATATCTAGATTAATTAATAGTCAGTTAAATATAGTAAGAAACAAGTTATATATCCAAATATAAAGTTCATGAAGGGCCGGAAAAAGAAACAAAAGGAGCTAGACAGAGATACAGAGAGATATATATATAGAGAGAGATGGGACTAGACTATCATTTGAAACAAAGTGACACTATGTGTCTATAATCCGGATGTACATTTAAATATATGAACGAAATCTCCATGTATATGGCCTATGCTGTCGACCCAGCGTAAAGAAACCACCAATCAATCAATCAATCAATCAAACCATGTATAAATTCACAAATGAATATAATATATATATATTCCGGTATATAAAATGAACTGATAAAACAATTGTTATAGTACGGTTCATACCTACTAAACCAATTCGAATTTTCCTGGTCTATTTAGAATTTTCCTGGTCTATTTTTAACACTGAACTGACAGGATCAGACCGACTGTTTGTAGTGAACAAACCTTTTAAAAAAAGAAATCCAGAAAAACGAATTGCTGTTCACTATACAAGAATACAAGTCCTAAAACATGGAGAAGCACATGGATAAATAGCTCAAATACGACCAAAAATGGTATACTCTATACACACCGATGTGCGTGCGTTAAGCCTGCAAAGGCTACTATACTGAAAGATGTACAGTTTGGACAAGTGGGACCAGAACTGCACTCGGACAAATGCTCTCCAGCAGATCCCTTGAATGCAGTTCCCTGTCTATATAACCAATTACATGCCCAGAAAGTGACAATTGTGAGAAGCGCTGATTGTGTCCTACTGTCTTTTTGCAAACACGATTGAGAATTGTTTATAGGTTTTTAAAATTCATATTGCACATGAGTTTATGAATAATAGATGACAGGTGGTAATTTCAGTTGCAACCCACCCAAAAAAAGGAGAGAAAAAGGGGAAAAACGGAAAAAAAGAATAGAGGTACAGTGAATATAACCACTAACTTCAGGTTATTCTCCAGATATAACTCAAGTTTATCGCACGATATGGGTTTTGGGCACGAGGGAAATATAGCCGTGCAGATTTCAAAACGAGGTTGGGAATTTCGATATATCGGTAATTATGCGCATGCTCTCTCAATATCATATTGCAATGGATGTTTAAAAAGAGCGGTTTTTATTTGCACACTTACACTATTCGTTTATTGCCAGATGGACAGATCGCATTGTAACTTGCCACATTGAATGAAAATAATAGTTGTTGTTTGTTGTTTTACGTCCAAGCGACATCTAAGGTAAAATCAGGACGGGTACTGTCTTGTGACAGTGCACACCTATGGCAACTTTATAGTGCTACCCCACTGGGAGACTGTGCCGCCGGCACCATGACCCGATATCTCACACAGTCACATTATCCTGACACCATGCAAACCAGTCCTTGCCCTATCCTATTAATGTTGAGCGCCAGGCTAGATAGCGACAAGTATCAATTGAATAAGTCATAAGTTTGAGTCGGCTGGGAGTCGAACTCCTAACCTTCCGCACCGGAAGCTTGTGCCCTACCGATTAAGCCACCGCGTCCGGTCTTGAAAATAATAAGGCATTTATTTAGTAATTGGCGATATAGACAGACACAGAACTAATATAATCCACCCTGGGGACCATTTTGCCGGCATGCTAGTCCCACTGGTCCTTCCATACAGTACACCTTTAATGCGATACAGAGTGTTCTTTGCACTGGTGCTGGGCGGAAATGAGGTCTGCGCATGTACTGACTGACTTACTCAGCTCGGGCTCGTCTGTCGGCGCAGAGTGCCCCGACGCAATGTGCGCACCCTTCATGGGCGACTTTAGGCGGGTCCGAGCACGGTGCGCGTCTTAGAAAGCAACAGCCGAGGTGACAGGATTAGTTTGTAGACCTCGATATTGTTTAAGTCACCAAACGGCGATGGTTCCCACAATAACACCACATGTAAACCCCTTTCTCAAGACGCACTCGCTTCAAGAACCAAAAAAAGAGAGAGAGAAAAAAAGGAAAAAAGGGTAAATAGAATTTCTGCATCCTTTAACTTTAGTAAAACAATAGTATCACATATTGACAACTTAACTTTAGTAATCAAGTTGTCAATATTTCATACTATTGTTTTATTGTACGGCGCTTAAAATGGTCTTTGTGAGGAAAGGTGCTCTAGTAAGTCAACATCCACATCATCATCATTATCACCATCATCACTATCACTATTTTCCTTAGGGTGGAAGTGGGGTTAGAAGCACTAAATCGGACACTGCAGAAGTATATATACATATTCACACATATAGACATATACATATGATATATGATTTATTATTGATTAATTGATTTAATTCTTATATCATAGAAACAGTTGAGGTCATATCAGAACGGGTATCGACTTGTGACAATACACACTGATACATACTCTTCGTTACAATGCTGTTATCGGAAACATAAGCTGATATACTACTCAGTCACATACTCCTGATACTGACAGTAAGTTGACCAGCCCTTTCCCTATCCTAGTAATGCCATGCACCAGGCAAGATGGACATATATGGCAAATTAATTAGTCGTTAGGAGTCACTGCTTTATCGTAGTACTGTCCATCACCGTCCATATACCAACTGTGTTAAATATTTGGTTTGACTCTCATGGGGATCGAACCCATGTCCACCATTCTTCCTTGTTGGAAGTAAATATCCAAAACCCCGATATACAACATACGCAGCGCAACTTTTGTATTATTTCAGAAACCAAAGCACTTATCTATCTATTTCGAAACCAATACACTTAGATCTGATGATTGTAATCTGAAGTTCGACTGCTGTAATTCGACACAGATCTGACCTTTTCGAAATTTCATGTAAATTTTCAATGTGCAGGTCATTAACAAAACTGACAATAGATAACACGAACCTGTCGCCGTGAATGTGGCCTTTGCTACCAACATGGCACTAAACTATCAACAATCAATCAATTCCCCAAATATATTACGTTAAGGATGCCACTCCCGCTTCCATGTCAATATGTCTAGCTGGGGAGAATGTATTCAGTAGGGCCTACTGGTGGAATAACCACAGAAACTATTTCTCCTGTGAAAGTGCCATATTCTCACGGGTTAATGCCAGGGGCGTTTCAATTGGCAAATCGCTAAAATGGGTGTTAACCCGCGAGAATACAGTATATTAGAATTCCATCACTCCGTGTGTTGGGACCGAGGCGCCAGATGGCAGTTTAATTATGGCAGGGTAGGGTGTTTTACACTTACTATCGCCGTCTTCGACCTCATCCTCCGGGCCCAGCAGACGGCGCCCCCTGGTGTTTACTTTGTCAGCTGTCACGAGTTTATTATGCATGTCGGTGTATATATAATATATATATAATATATAATAATATATAATATATATAATGTATATAATATATATAATGTATATAATGTATATAATGTATATAATATATTAATATATATTATATATATAAGAGTTTTCAACATTGTCAGTCTCACAAAGAGTGTCTATTGACACATATAATATATATAATGTATATAATATATATAATATATATTTAATATATATAATGTATATAATATATATAATATATATTATATATATATAAGAGTTTTCAACATTGTCAGTCTCACAAAGAGTGTCTATTGACACATAACTGATTGTAGGCTTTTACATTATATGTAAAGGCGATGGTTGAATAAAAACAAACAATTCTCGCCGTGAATATGGCCTATGCTGCCGACACGGCGTAAAGAAACCACCAATCAATCAATCACAAAGAGTACTACTTTTCATAACCTCCCCCCTCCACTTACCTCCTCTTCTCCCACAAAGTAGTACACATCAATATATTATCACAGAACATGACATCATTTTATTACATGACTGACACCCCTTAACCCCCCCGCCCCCCACCTATTAGATGCTTTGTATGGCTGTGAACATGTTGAAAACATTGAATGACGCTATTAATGGACTACATAAATATCTAACTACTGTAATGGTTATGTGCAACTAACTACCTGTTGCAAATTCCCTTAGACAAACAAGAAGAAGACGGACGGCTATTTTAACATGGGTCAGGACGCGATGTGGGTGTGCGCATGTGTGTGGGTGAGTGTGTATTATGTGCGTATGTATTTCCACCTAATGGGCAAAGATACGACGAATGAACGTTAACCATAAATCATTAAATGTTGAAGGTAAAAAAAACCCGTTGAAATTGATAAGAAACAATAGTAAATAAACATCAGGGCTGGTGATTTCAAATAGGTAGAAACACTCATCCCCAGCTTCATCCAATTTGAAACCACTACACCATTACGTATATGTAATAAAATGTATTTCCACAATGATAATTATAATAAGGATATCACTTTTTTTTAAAGAAGATAATTATAATAATGATAAAACTTTTAAAAAAAAGATAATTATAATAATGATAACAAATATTCGTTTATGATAATTATAATAATGATAAAACATATATCTAATACTCTGACATTGCTTTTAATGTCTCCTAGCACGGTCGTTTGATCATGCTCGGAATAAAACCTTTTGTTTCTCAAAATCGATCGTTAACTATATTTTATCTCATACTTTCCTTTTCTTATTTCTATTTCATTCTACTTCGCATCGGCTATGCGTAGTGAGCAGCATGAGGTAACTGTTAAGTTCAGCCATATATCTCTACATCTGTTATAATAACTTATATATATCAATCTGTACTATGGCAGGATCAAATTTTACTCTGGTAAGATACAAATGATTCCATAACGATAGTTACTAAATATCAATGGTTTTCACAAGCCTGACAATGCTATACCTAACATAAAAGCACTGATAACATATACAACATAATTTGAAAAGCAATCAGAACATGGCTTTTACCCCCTTCCCCTCTTCACCCCCTTCTGAATATTGTTCAGATTGTTCATAATATGGATATTTATGGACATTCCATGAAACTTCTACATTAGGATTACATCACACAGTGTGGAAGCGGTTTAATAATACCAAACTGCTGTTCATGTTGCTATATTGGTTAGTACTGTAGTAGTCTGCACTGATCTTTCAAGCAAGGACCCACTTAGACAGGTAGGCGTGTGTAGGGTGATTGCAACAGGGAGCCTAGATTAGATAATGGTTAGGACGCTAACCCTAGAATGGCAAGAAGTGTAGGTTTGAGTCTTGATCTAGGCGTAATGTTCTCTTTGTTCGCATCTCATCCACGACAGTATCTACCACATGTCAGTTTGTAGCTTTATTAGCACAGCTGTCCCAACGCAGCCCTCAGTCTCCCCCAGATTCAGGTCTAATACTCTGATAATAGTTAGCTTCAAATTGAACAATGCATTGCCTGGTAATGCAGAATAAACACGCCTACCCATAACTCCAACACCACTCTCCTAATTGCATAGCAATATAGTAGAGCAGTGACAACCCATAGGCTCCAACGACATCACTCTCCATACATTCACCATGACCATTAGGTTAATTCGGATTATACGTCGGCCTACCAAGCAAATAGCCAACACGACTCGACCTCCTTCATTGCATAACCATAATGGCGGAGATACCAGACTCGCCCTCCAGCGCTGAACCCAATAGATTGATTTCCAGCACTGATAAAGCAGACTTCTACATGAGGCCATAGACCCATCCCAACACCAACAGCCAACTCTCCCTACATTCACCACAGCCAATAATATTAATAGCGGGACCTACCCGACGTCAGGCCCATCCCAATAACAAAACCCAACTCTCCATACATTCACCACACCCAATAATATTAAAAGCAGGACCTACCCGACGTCAGGCCCATCCCAACACCAACACCCGACTCTCCATACATTTACCACAACTAATAATAGCAGGACCTACCCAACCCCAACACCAACACAACATCCCAACACCAACACCCAACCCTCCCTACATTTACCATAACCAATAATAGCAGGACCTACTCAAACTCAGGCCCATCCCAACACTAACACCCAACTCTCCATACATTTACCACAACTAATAATAGTAGAACCTACCCGACCTCAGGCCCATCCCAACACCAACACCCAACTCTCCCTACATTTACCACAACTAATAATAGTAGGACCTACTCAACCTCAGGCCCATCCCAACCCCTACACTCAACTCTCCCAACATTCACCATAACCAATTATAGCAAGACCTACACGACCTCAGGCCCATCCCAACACCTACACCCAACTCTCCATACATTTACCACAACTAATAATAGTAAGACCTACTCAACCTCAGGCCCATCCCAACACCAACACCCAACTGTCCCTACATTCACCACAACAAATAATATTAATAGCAGGACCTACCCGACCTCAGGCCTATCCTAACACCAACACCCAATTCTCCCTACTTCATCACAACCCCGACAATAACACCATCTAATGTAACAATTAACCACCAAGTAAGAATATACTGACCGTGACAACCCAAGTAAAGCTTATTTCACCATTCTCTCACTTAGGTTATTCATATTGGTACAAGCAAATAGCTAAATCATCTGTGCATGAATGTGGCGGTAAAACCAGTGCCTCAGTGGTGAAAATAGATTGATTCCAGCCAAAAGAAAACAAAAATACCCCTAAAACCCCAATTCAATTCCCCCCAACAGACATTTGTTTTGTAGGATTATAAAACTACTGGATCAATAGTCTATTAAATTCACAATACCAAAGCGAGGGTTGTTTCTATAATCGCTACATACATCAGTCCATACTAAATATTGGCTGGGGTGCTGGGTCATGTTTGTGGATCTTTAAAAGAAAGAGGTACTGGTCACGTAAGTGGCTCTATAAACGCTATGGGTGTAGTCAATGACGCGTGAAGTGAGGCGTGTTCTTGTCACAGTGTCGGTGATACATTGTGACTGTGGTAGTTAGTGTTCGAGGTGGTTCCATTAGACTTAGACCAACATCGGACACTATACCAGCTGTATGATACTGCCTCCACCAAACGCAATCACCTCGAACGTACACATGTGTAAACAGGTTAAAGGGCAATTCCAATGGTCTATCCATCGCACAAATTTGCACATGATGTCGTCAACATAGACCTGTCTTTTTGAGACTCAGAAATAACATAATATTGTTAGATTGAATGTGTCGTCGAGAGGATCGTCGATGACATCGTGATCCTCTTCGACAAGAGGTTTCTACTGGTGAGGTCCTTGAATTTTACTCTTTTAAATTCTTTTTTGAAAAGCTTTTTTTTTTTTTAAACCTCAGTGAATCTTACTTGTTGACACTTGCCACAATGAAATTCATCTGGACGCCGAGGCCCGTATATTGTCTGCTGCTTCAGTTAATAGACCTTATTCACGTGACCAAGCCGTAACACATGGTACGAGGCAAGCAAATAATGCCGCCAAAACCTTTGAGCATTGTTTAAGTGGGTACTGATAGAAGCGCCATTTTATACACAACGTTAAGCCCTAGTGTTCGAATATTGTACTAGTATCATAAATTGCTCGCACTTCCATACGGTTTGCCACGTCCCTTATTATGGAGTGGTAACCTCATAGGTTAATCAGTTATGTGGCAAACCTATCTGTTATCAGTGGTAATTTCATACGATTTATTTAAAATAAATATTATTTCTGAGTTTACTTGTGCTTTTCAGGAATGAGACACCTAATTTTTTTTTAAAGTGGAAATTTGACTTCCGGTAAATGTTTCAGTGCTAAGCATATGAGAGGGAAACAACCCATATGACCAAGAGGGGGGGGGGGGAATTCGGAAATCCTCCGAAAATCGGAAATTTCTTATCCCTGGTTTTTGATTGGGTCCATTACACAACAATCATCTACCACCCCCCACCCCACCCACACCCTACTCACTACCTCTTTTGTCGCTACGGTTTATTTTATGCATATTACACAATGCACATTGTGTTGTAAAGAAAAGAGTGTGAAACCCTCATTTCCGAGGCCCCGTGAATAAGGTCTTTGGTAAATCAAAGGTGATTTCCTTCTCTCAATCACAACCTTCCACAGCCGCGACCTTACAGTGGTGACCTTGAGGTGGAGTGTCATCTATGTGATGTCATGAGCAAATTTCTTTTGCGCACTGGATTAGATCACCAACAAAATGTAGATCCAGGTGAAACTCCAGACAGAGAGCATTAACTGCATGGTAGTACGGGAGATATGTGAATAATTGTGCCTTTTACGATACACGGATGAGATTTGGCACGCTGTTAGAGCATGGCCGAAGAAACATATTTAGCTATAGGGCCATTGCAGATTTGTCCCATGGCCATAATGGCAGCCATTTTACAAAATGGCCACCATTGATTGTTATTTGCTCAGTATCTCAGGTTCTAGACCACCTAGAATCTGGATTCTGGTGGCTAATTCTACATTTTCAAGGCACAATTAAACTGGCGGCAAAGTAGGTCAAGTGATGGAGCTAATTGCCAGGAAAGTAGGTCACGTGATGGTGTTAATTGCCAGACATGAAGAACACTTTGTGAGAACACTGCAAAACAATGCGTGACTATCGATTATACTCTACATACTGGCATTCTTATTAGAAAGCCCGTATAATCTCACTGCTTTCCCACTGGAAACTTCTAGAGATTATAATTTCAAAAAGGCGTCAAAATTTCATCAGCAAACATTGCAATAGTTGATATTGCCGGTTCAAAATTGAAACATTCATGAATGAGAAAATTCACAGCACACCGCACACAATCATTTGAAATATTTCTTTTCTTTAAACCACTATCAAAATACAAAATTCATGAAAAGAAAAATTCATGAAAAGAAAAATTCAACGGCAACACTAATACAAAAAATTAACATTGGAAATCAAACACATATTACAATTTCACATAAGTATATGATTTATGAAAAAAGAAAACAAGTTGTGATTCACAAAAGAATTATTTGTAGCAGGTCAACAACTTGATTCAGATGCAAAATCAAAATCTTGTCTAATCTAGCACTTCCTGTAAAACAATACTAGTCTTATAGTGTCAAAAATGTCCGCACAGTAAAATCTAAACCAGCCTACACATTTTTATAGCCAGCCCACACACGATTTTGCTACACTCAAAGTAGTTTAAAAATGTTGTTTTAAAAGAGCAGTTTTTAATAAATATGTCCAATAAGATAATCTAGATGGTGTTTCAAGTCACTGTCAAACCTGTGAGTAACATGCCTATAATATATATATATATACGTTCACTGTCACTTACGACTGTGGCCCTGGGCTAGGCTCTTATTTAACATGGGCATGCTCTGGTTTGGATCTATGTGATGGTCCATTCTTGATCGGCCGAATGAAGCTTATAGTGTGGTGAGGTAATGTTAGGGTTAATACCTTTACATAAAATAGTGTGGTGAAGTAATGTATGCATACAATCAAGGATATAACTCAATCAATACAGAACAGCTGACTATTGATTAGTTAATTATAAAAATAAAACCTGAGTGAGAATATGAAAACATGACAATGTCTGGTACTAGGTTATATTATATACCTACTGTTTAACCATACAAAACTGGGTTATCTTTCCTAATTTTATTTTTTAATGTTTAATTCTACAATTTATCAACTAGGTACTGCTGGTTTTCTCTCGTTATATTAAAAATAGCAGTCTGTTCATTGTGAGCTTCACACGATGACATTTCCCTCTATTACCCCAACATATCTGACCCAACAAGATCTGGGTTCAAATACCAAATAAAGACGGATGAGTGTGGGGGTTGGGGGTTGGGGCGCCACGCTCATTGGCTGGTTAGGATCACGTGTGCATAGACAGGAAGTTGCCAAAAGGCGCGCATACTCACTAAACTTGTCTTCCTTTTTGTCTTTGCCTTTATCTTTCTTATCGGCGTTTCCCTTTTCTGTAAATAACGGCAGTAGAAGCATCACATTAGATAACTAGTCAAACAATTAGAGACAACGTGGTCCCCATTCGTCTGGATGGTATAATAAAGGACCTAACACAGGTTATACATCCTAGCTGCCCTCTTCTGATAATTTAGTTAATTTGTAGAATCAAATCTAGATAAGTGTTTTGATTTTAAAGGTTGTATGCTTTCATTGAATTATGTAGCTTTAAAACTGTATAGTTCGGTGAAGCATCACATTTTGAAAACCAAAACACTACCCTAGATTTGATTCTACATATCTAAATTAGATACTGGTGCACTTATTATTAAAATATTAAGCATTTGTTGATATATAGAAGGGAATACTGAATCAATTTAATAGAACCTGTTACTACATTGGTCTATGGTGCCAGAGCTTTAGCATGCTTGCACAAATTAATTTGGCATGGTTGCACTTAAAATATCTCAACGGTTAGTCATTGAAAATAAAAGTTACTTCAAACTAAAATAAGGTAGAATATAACAATCAACTTAATATATTTATCTCAGAAAAATGACTAAATCAGAAAACCATCGGACTATGCAACTTTAATGAAAGTAGCATTAAAAAAAGACCATACATAGTACAGCGTGATCCCAGCTGAACTGCTGAGACAATGTGTCTAAGCCAGTAAACAGACAGTACATACAAATGCTAACTGCAGGCGATGCGAGGTGCATCTATAATAACCTAGTAAACCTTGAAGACATTAGTAGAACAGGAAACTTACCATTGCATTTACAATGCAAATGACATTGACTTATTTATATTGATTCCAATTAGATGATCTGCATTTTGCATTCAGATTGAAAATGACCTTACCCTTGTCCTTTCCTTTGTCTTTGCCATCTTTGGATTTCTGATCCGGTTTTTGAGATGTGCTCTCCTTGTCCGTCTTGTCATCACCAATATCCTGGAAATTAAGTCAATACATTGTCATATAATGTATTATGCGAATATATATCAAGGTTCACACCTACTTTTACATAATTTTACATAGATGTGAGGACTTTTCAGGACTTTCAAGGACCTGTCCGTGCAAAATTCCCACCTATATCCTTCAGTACAGATCCTATACTTTGAATTTACTTTACATCTCTAACCATATGCTTCCTGATGACTGTGTATGTATATATATATATATATATATATATATATATATATATATATATATATATATATATATAATATATATATATATATATATATACTTGTAATGTTCTCTGTGGTGGAGTGGTTAGAGTGTGTGGCTATTTTCAAGGTCACACTCCTAATCTGAAGGTCGATGGTTTGATTTCCCATGCCATCACCTCTGCCAATTTGGATTTCCTCCACTGTGTATAACTTACAGCATCATCAAAGGCCAGTTGCTCTCATACCATGTCTATGTGGTGTGGGAGATTAAAAATCCCTTGGGTTAGTAAAAGTGTATGCTCGGGCTTTCTATCGACCAACTGTCTAATGGCGAAAACAAGACTATTCAGACTTATCCATGATAGGCTGTATAAATCTTCAAGAAAAAAAAAATATATACATAATGGAATTGCTGCACTTTATTTAATTACACTAATTTGTTGAATATTACATAGAAATACTTTATTTTGTGTGACGACTGCTTGTGAAATACACACCTGAGGACTGAGCTCCTTGTGCTCCTCCTCTCCCTCCTTTTTCTCTGGCGGTATTTCTGGAAGCTTCCACTCTGGCAACAAGGCTTGCAGCAGGGTCCAGATTTTGTGAATGTGGCCGTACCTGTGGGAGGAGAGGGGACCGTCAGGTTTGGTGTCACATAAAGTGGCGCAACTCCGCACAGACAATACAACAGGCACAAACAGGTTATAGAGGCAGAGCTATGTAGTTCAGAACAATACAGTAGACCTACAGTCCAGACAGCCAAGGCAAATATGCACCCAGACCAATGTTGTTATGGCATAGCAGGTGTCCTATCATCGAAGGATAGTCAAATGAGACTAAGACTATTTCAACATTTCCACCATTAACTCACCCTCTGACATCAGTGGAACAATTAATGATGTGGGTAACAACTCAATATGCAGCACTCTCTGTGAAAAATGTCGTATAGAGGACTTCTACCATCAAACCAACCCTCTAATAGCAGTGACAAGGACTATTGTTGTCGGTAGAAACCAGCTCACTGTGCATGCGCTGTGGAAAAGTCCCAACATGAGTCTCACCACCCCCTCTTTTCTTGAAGATTTATACTGCCTATCATGGATAAGTCTGAATAGACTTGTTTTCACCATTAAACAGTTTGGCGATAGAAAGCCCGAGCCTACACTTTTACCGACCCAAGGGATTTTTAACCTCCCACACCACATAGACGGTATGAGAGCAACTGGCCTTTGATGACGCTGTAAGTTATCCACAGCGGTGGAAATCCAAATTGGCAGAGGTGGGAGGGGGGGGGGGGCACGGAGAATCGAACCGCCGACCGACCTTCAGATTAGGAGTCTGACCAGAAAAAAGTCAGACACTCTAACCACTCAGCCACAGAGAACACCCCCTATTGCAGTGGGCCCCCCCCCCCCCCCCACACACACACCTTGAGAGGTTACCTGCGACCTGGCTGGTCAGGGGGGGGGGGGGGCTGGTCACTTGGTTCTATGACGCCCCGTGGGCGGAGAGAACTATTGACCAATCACATCGATTGTCAATAGGTATATGAAATGAACGAACGTGCCCCCGTCCCCTTGAATAAAATCTTCCCATGAATGTGTAACTCCCACAATATAAGTCCTTTGGGTGCCCACTGGCGGAAATACGGTAAAGCCAACTATTAGCTGACTATATTGACAAACCTGCTCGGTGAGCCCGTGGTAAAACATCGCTGATCTGAGCACCATCCATTCCTAATTGCCGGCTTCCCGAACAATAATACGCCGTTAATGAGGCAAAAGTCTCCAATAAAAATCCACCCCCCCAAAAAGGCGGCAGATCCCGCTAGGTGGCGTGGCGTGGGGCTGGGAGGGGCGGGGAGGGGGGTTGGAGGGGCGGGGCGGGGGAGGGGCGGGGCGGGGCGGGGCGGGGCGGGGCGGGGCGGGGCGGGCGGGGCGGGGCGGGGCGGGGCGGGGAAGTTCGGGGCTTAGCTTGGCTGGACTGGGTGGGGCGGGGCAAGGCTAGCCTGGTTGGGGCTGGGGGGCGGGCCTATGTGGGGAGGGGGGGGGGGTCGGGCTTAGCTTGACTGGACTGGGTAGGGCGAGGCAAGGCTGAGTTTGGCTTGACTTAGCTTGGCTAGGTTAGGCTAGGTTAGGCTAGGCTAGGCTAAGCTAAGCTAGCCTAGCCTAGGCTTGGGCTTGGGCTAGGCTGGGCCTTGGCTTGGGCTTGGGCTTGGGCTGGGCTGGGCGGCTTTAAGGACCCGATGGAGCGGGAGGATTAACATCTCCGGAGGGGGGGGGGAATTCGCCTGCGGTCCTAATCATGTAACTTTAGAACCAATTAAGGCAATGTGGGACCCCGTTTAAGGTACCAAGTCACTAATTGGGGGAAAAACCGAGGGAGCTAGTAATCCCTATGGCTGCACTATCAATCATATGAAGATGAGTGAGACGATCCTTTAAACGGCTGTCGGAGTTCAAGGGTGTCCTGTGTCGTTTTTCATCCCTCCCCGCCCCCCATCATCCCCTCCCCCACCAGCCCTCCCCCACCTGTCTTCCTGTTCGTTCTTAACCCAGCCGGGAAAATGACATTACTAGGCATGGCATAAGGGGCTGCTGTGAAGCGGCCCGTTGACACCAGGTGGCAGGCCTGTCGCCGTCGTCGCGGCGTAATGTGAGAGCGCATGCGTGACAATCCCACTGCGAGCACGTGCGTGGCAGCCATTTTGAGATGGGACCTCAGGTTCCGCAAAGGGACAAAGCCGTTTCTCGCATACTGGTCATGTAATTGTATGCTCCACTCATATATCTGGCGGTCAGCCATCTTGAATTGGAAGGATGTCTATTGAAAAGTGAATACTAGATGTTGGGACCGGACGCAGTAGCCGAATCGGTAGAGCGCAGACTTCCCGTGTGGAAGGTAGGGAGTTCTATTCCCGGTTGAGTCATGCCAATGGCTTACAAAATTGATACCAGCATGGTGCTCGGCATTACTAGGATAGGCCAAACTGGTTAGTTTAGTGTCAGGATAATGTGGCTGAGTGAGATATCAGGTCATGGTGCCGGCAGCCTGATCTTCCCAGTGGGGCAGCACTATAAATTTGCCATGAGTGCACACTGTCACAAGTTGGTACCCGTCCTGATATGACCGTAGATTGTTTCCAGGGCATAAAACTCCAACAAACAAACAACAAAAAAACAACTAAATGTTAACCGATGCCTTACTTCACAAGATGTGAACTCCTCACGTGACCCAGTAATAATAACTGAGGTTACTGAAACATGATAGTGACATGCAATAGACTTCTTACTGGAATTCCTCTGACATCCGACTCAAATTGGGCGACAGATTCAAAAAGTACAGCGCGTGGTAACTGGAACACACCAGTGTCTGCGTGGTGGATAATTCATTGTACGCTTTGTCTAGTGTAATGGGTTCTTATGGTTCACACAGTCACAGTGATTGGATTATCCACGAAATATTACCCGTCAGCTCAAATCTAATAAACAAATGGAATCAGCCAAATCTAAGGTAATGTTGCTTTGAAATAACAAAACTGATTGCATTGTTGTGTGTGTTCAAGATGTGTACTCAGCTGTGGCTTGTGCTAAGGCTGGTGCTAGGGCAAAGGCGGGGGATGGGTTTGGGGCTGGGACTGGGACTGGATTGTCAGGCAACTATATTTTCATGACTTTTCATAACATTTGGCCCTTAATCACAAATGTTAAGGATTTTCCAGTACTTCATTTTAAAAATGTTTTTAAGGCCCCATTACAAACCCTGTTTGGTATGCAGGTATTGCAATACCTCATGGAGTTTGACGCCCCTGCCCTGCAGAGTTGTAAACCACTGCCTTGTGGTACAGGTTCTTGACAGAACCGAAGGCTAAGGGGAGCAAACCCTGAACAGAAAACCATGTCACTGTGGCAGCATCAAGGGTGGTTGATGTATGGAACTCCCAACATCTCCCGACCAGCCACTGCAGGGACAAATAGTTTTGCGCCTGTCTGGACATGTTCTTGCCGGTGTGAAACCTCTAATTGCTCCCCGAAAGAGTGCTGCTGGTAACTTGCAAAAGCCAGCAGCACTTCAACACTTTTGTAGGCAGCTTTCATGAAATGGAGAGCGGCAGTCAAGTAATGAAAGCAGTCTTTGTTGCATTGCAACCGACAGCATGATGATGATGACAAACCCTGTAGTTGCTGCACTTACCGCAGTGGTATAGTCTCTGGTAGCCATCCCGTCAGACAGCTGATGACGCTGAAGTCACCAAACTCACACGTCAGGCTGCCACCGTTGTAGCTGAAATGCAGAAGAAAGCATTAAAATGATTACATTAAATTGCAAATAATTATCATTTTCATCATCCTAGCAACATGTAAGGTCATATCACACACAGTCACATTATACTGAAACTGTGCAATGTGGTGGGTTCGTGCGCTATCCTTAAAGTTGCATAGTCCGATTTTCTGTAATTTTTATGAGATAAATAGCTTAACCTGACTGTTATAATCGACCTTACTTTAGCTTCAAGTCCTGTTTATTTTAAACAGTTATGTTTTGAGATCTTTGAAGTGCAAACATGTCAAATTAGTTTTGTCAAGCTTGCCATAGGCTTTAGCAGTAACAGGTTCTATTAAATTGCCTCAGCATTCCCTGTTATGTGGCAACAAATGTTTAATACACGCATCAGTATCTAAGTTAGATATGTAGAATCAATTGCAGATAATTGTTTTGGTTTTGAAAATGTGATGCTTCATCGGACTATGCAGCTTTAATTACTGCATTATTCCGACCTGATGGGGGTTGGTGGGAGTGGAGAAAGGTTTCTTACTCAGATCGTAGAAATCCTATGACATGTCACTCAGCAACCATCATAACATGTTTGTTTTTACATTTAAAAATACATAGATTAAATTCCAATGAATCAATATCCAGTAAAACCTCTCTAAATCGACCGACCATGGGAACAACTTTAAATGGTCCATTTAGGGAGGTGGTAGGTTTAGGGAGTTTTTTATCATTAAATTGGTCAGATGGTATTGTATGGGTGATCGTTTGTTTCCGAATAAAGCGATCGTTATAGGGGAGTAGTCGATCTGTGGAGGTGGTCGGTTAGAGAGGTTTTACTGTATTTGATCAAATACCTTCATGAATAAAAACTGCTTAAATTGAACGCCTAGATAGATTAATGACTCTATTCTAGCCGGCCTTGACCTTTATGTCCTCAACAGCATCTAGTATCCTGACATACAGATCGCAAGTTCAATCACTGCAAATACAGGTACCATTGGTAGCGCATGCCTAAAAGTCATATCCCGGAATATGTCGAGATGGTGATTTATTACAAGTAAGTCGTGGTGCTATCTTGCAATAAGTCGTGTGAGTGAGTGATGGTGATTTA
Source organism: Branchipolynoe longqiensis (assembly GCA_030323885.1). NCBI lineage: Eukaryota > Metazoa > Annelida > Polychaeta > Phyllodocida > Polynoidae > Branchipolynoe > Branchipolynoe longqiensis. The sequence goes on from CM059189.1 coordinate 70,745,919, forward strand.
TTACCAATAACTCATGGTGTTATCCTACAATAAGTCATGAGTGAGTGATGGTGATTAATTACAAATAAGTCATGGTCCTATCCTGCAATAAGTCATGATAAGTGGATGATGGTGATGTATTACCAATAACTCATGGTGCTATCCTACAATAAGTCTTGAGTGAGTGATGGTGATTTATTACCAAAAAGTCATTGTGCTATCCTACAATAACTCATGAGCGAGTGATGATGATTTATTATCATGAGTTATGGTGCTATCCCAAATATATCACGAGTGAGTGATGGTGATGTATTACCAATGAGTTATGGTGCTATCCCAAATAAATCATGAGTGAGTGATGGTGATTTATTATCAATGAAGCATGGTCCTTCCTTATTTTGTTATATTCATTGATTAAAGTTGGATAGTCCAATGGTTTTGAGTTTGTCATTTTCTGAGATAAATATGTTAGGTTGGTGGTTATAATCTACCTTACTTTAGTTATAATCTACCTTACTTTACTTTAAATGGTTAACTTTTGAGATATTTGAAGTGCAAATGTGCAAAATTAATTTTGGCAAGCTTGCCAAAACTCTAACAACATAGGCTTCTGCAGTAATAGATCCTATTAAATTTACTCAGTATTCCCTTCTTTGTGATGACAAATGTTTAATAAGTGCAGCAGTATCTAAGTTAGATATGTAGAATCAAATCTAGATAATTGTTTTTGTTTTGAAAATTTGATGTTTTCATCGGACTATGCAGCTTTAAGCAAAGGAAATTTAAATCGTGGACAGTTGGTCTTCCTCATTCCACTGCTCCTAGTCCTAGTAATGCAGCGCACCATGCGGCTTACCAGTTCGGAACAATTATACATTTTAAAGTAATTTGGTTTGACTCGGACAGGGCTTGAAAGCCAGGCTTAGAATCCCACGACCTGCCGCCACATAGGAAGTAAGCGCTTAACACAGTCGGCCATCCCACCTGTGATTTGTTGGTTGGTTGTTGGAGTTTTACATCCTGGCAACATCTAAGGTCATATCAGGAAGGGTACCGACTTGTGACAATGCGCACTCATGGCAACTTTATAGTGCTGCCCCACTGGGAAACCAGGTCACCAGCACCATGACCTGATATCCCACCAAGTCTTATTATCCTGACACTGAGCCAACGAGTCCTGTCCTAATAATGCTTAGCGCCTGGCTAGGAAGCGACAAATATCAATGTTAAGTCATTGGTTTGATTTGATTAGGGTTCGAACCCGTGGGTTCGAATTCAACATTTTACCAAAACGGGGGACAGACGCTCAACTCTTTCGGCCATCTCGTCTGTGATTTGTTGGTTTCAGTGTAACTCGATTACCAACCACCCTCGACCACCATCACCGTACCATCCCTGTCCCATATTCGTCAATTTATGTATACAAACTACACAGTGCCATTGTGGTGTAAACAAAGGAGCGAAAGCATGCGCCAAGCTCGCTTTCGATGAAATGTGAATAAGTTCTATCAGAACCTAGAACGGTCCTTTCGCTTCTGCACCACGCCGACCTCCCATTGGTGCTTTTAGGACTTAAATAAAATGTCAAACACAAAGGCAGTCCACTTGGGGGTCGAGGCACGGCACCCGTCGCCTTGTCTATGTCACGTCAACCAGTCATCATTGGCATCAGGTGCAGGCAATGCAATGTCCTGGAGGGTGGGGGTGAAGGTGGGGGGGGGCGGTGGGGGGAGGGGGTAGGGAACCGGGAGTTGGGATGAAGGATCAGTGTCCACAAGCATGAGGAATTATCGAAGACAGCCTCGCTAAACCAGATCCTTGCTTTCCTGTCTTAGCTTCTTTTTCCCCTTCTTTTGTTCTTTCCCTTTCCCCCTTTAAAATGAAAAAAAAAGTAATTATATTCGTTGAATAAGCTTGAGAAATGTCAAATGGTCCTCCGCATTCCACCGCTCCTTGCCCTAGCCTAGTCCTAGTATCACAGGAGGTGTTTTTGTGCCCCGAGCAGGACTCGAACCCACCCATCTGCCATTCCGAGGGTAGTGTCCTAATCATTAGCCTACCTAGGCTCCCTGGTGCAATCAACCTACCCACACCCACTTGTGTATGTAGCATTTCATCTGGGGATGGGGGGGAGGGGGCGGGGAGTAGACAGGGAGTAGACAAGCCATCATCATCATCATCATGCTGTCGATCGCAATGCGACAAAGACTGCTTTTATTTCTTAAGCACCGCTATTTTGTGCAGTTGTGCATTTCATAAAAGCTGCTTGCAAAGTGTTGAAGTGCTGCTGGCTTTTGCAAGTTACTAGCAGCACTCTCTGGGGAGCAAATAGAGGTCTCACACCAGCAAGAACACGTCAAGACAGGTGCAAACTATTTGTCCCTGCAGTGGCTGGTCGGGAGATGTTGGGAGTTCCATTCATCACCGCCCTTAATGCTGCCATGGAAGCATGGTTTTCTGTTAGGGTTTGCTCCCTTAGCCTTTGGTTCTATCAAGTACCTGTACACCACAAGGCAGTGGTTTATAACTTTGCAAGGCAGGGGCGTCAAACTTCCTGAGGTATTTTAGCAGGTAGGTACTGCAATACCCGCACCTCAATATGCTAGTATAATACTGGTTAGCGACACATTAAAATTGTTAAGTCATTGTTTTGACTCGGCCAGGGTTAAAACCAGGGGTTAGAATCCCACGACCTGCTACGTGGGAAGCGGGTGCTCAACTCATTCGGCCATCACCGGACGTGAAACTCCAACAACCAACCAACAAATCACAGGTGGGATGGCCGACTGTGAATCTGATATTGTGGTGTTCTCTGTGGCAGAGTGGTCAGAGTGTCTGACTTTTTTCTAGGTCGGACTCCTAATCTGAAGGTCGGTGGTTCGATTCCCAGTGCCTCCACCTCTGCCACTTTGGAATTCCACCGCTGTGTATAACTTACAGCGTCATCAAAGGCCGGTTGCTCTCATACCATGTCTATGTGGTGAGGGAGGTTAAAAATCCCTTGGGTCGGTAAAAGTAAAAGTGTAGGCTCGGGCTTTCTATCGACAAACTGTCTAATGGTGAAAACAAGTCTATTCAGACTTATCCATGATATGCAGTATAAATCTTCAATCATCCAGATCCGGTCACATGATCTTAACACGTGTTCCTTACATGAAGAGTCGCTATATCATGTCAACATACCAGATTAATATTTTATAAACATCAACGGTATTGAGTTTAAAACAGTTAAGATAGCTAACACAGATAAGTTACTCGTTTTAAGGCTCGTAGGAGTTGCCACTAATCAAAATGATAAAAATAGTAAATCTGTATTGCCCTAATACGGTCGATCAAGCCCTGGGGATATGTAGCCGCGTCAGTTTCCCCCTATCAATACTCGTCCCAGATGCACCCTACCAACCCCATATCTCGAGTAATAACTGCTTAATATAAACACAACGTTCGATAGCGGTAACTTAATTCCAATAAATCATAGATGAGAATGGCCTGACAAAAATAATTAGGACAATATTTTATGAATAGTTGGGACTTCTAAAGTGATGGGAGAAGTCGGAATGGTCGCAAATTTTGACCATATCTGGAAACAATTGGGCAGATCAAAAATCCAGAATTCCGGATAAATCCGGAAGATTCTCATCGACGATGAATACATTTGAAAAGTAATCATGGCAAACACTAATTTATATATTGTAAAAAAAAAAAAAATCGCGTCGACATAATCTAGGTCACGTGGGTTAAAGTCATCGGAGAAGCATTAACGGCGTTCTCAGTCCAGCTTCCGGTTCCTATATTCGCCACCAGGGGTCTCCACGTCACCGGGTTGGAGATTGTGGCAAGTCGGGTCACGCAGTGCAGGTAGCGTTGTCTAAGAGTAGGGGTAGAGCCGGAGCGGTGGAGATGTGGGGGGGGGGGGGGGGGGGGGGGGGGTCAACAGGTAGAGACAAAGCGGCAAAGTGAATGACAGGTGAAGGTTGGTGTTCCCATGGAAACCAGGCAAGCCCCCTTTAGGCGCCCATGAAAACAACATTTTATTTTTACCATACCTTAGATAAAATACACCTCCCCAAACAGAAAACCATTCGATAATGCCTGTATGTTAACCCCCCTCCCATAACCCACCCACCCAAAAAGTCCTCCCCCTTCATAACAAAAAAAGAGCATATATCTTAATTTCTCATATCTATTATTTTTTTCAGACTGATTAGAGGAGCTGAGTGCGTACGCTCTCGGGTGTGTGTGCGTAGGTGGGCGTTGGATGGGCCTAGGGGTGGGTGTGGGTGTGGAGGTGGGTGTGGGCATGGCGTTTGAGCATGGGCCTCGTGGAGTCAATCCCTACTTATCGTACCCTACCTGCCATTCAGCTTTACCAGGATATGACAAGCACTGGATGGATCAGTGTCAAGATAATGTGACTTGGATGGGATGACAGTGACAGTGTATCATAGTGATATAACATTATAAAGCTGCCATGATTGTGCACTGTCAAAAGTCAGTACATGTTCTGATATGGTCGGAGATGTTGATAGAACAAAAAGAAAGAAGCGTAACTAAATAAATCAGCCTGGGGCTGGTACTAGGACTGGGGCTGGGAATATATATATATGACGTATACAAATCATACGACTATAAATTGGTGGAAGTATTGACTTTACTGTTTGTAACGTGTAATATGACCCCCCATCCCTTCGCCCCCCAAGGCAGCCGCGACTCTGCCGACTAGCGACTACTCACTTTATTCGTTGCTCAATTTATTTTTATTGGGAGGGGGCGGTTAACTTCTTGCCAGAGATTGTTCATGATGGTCTACCAACATGGATAATTTGCACGCGTACGAGGAGCCCTACAACCCGCCCACTCACCCTCCCAGACCGCCTGGCACCACAGCTAGACGAACAGCTCCACCTCTACATCAACCCGGGTATCACCCTGCCGCCACGCCTGAAGCCAACCGACCAACCGCACAGCAGTACACGAGCCCCCAGCACCACTACCGCCACTGCACCGCCCGTGGACAACATACCGTGAACACAACAAACCGCCTGGCACCGCAGCCAGACAAACAGCACCACCTCTACATCACCCCGGGCTCCACTCCTTCGCATCGCCTCAAGCAAGCGACCGGCTGGACAGCCTTACACAAACCACCCGGCACCACAAACGGCACAGCACAGAAAACAACAAACCAACACACCATGCCAGATAATCGCCTCAGAAGTCCCTGCCGCCCCCTGCATCCTGAGGAGATGTGGCCGCCTCAGAACTTCACGACGACCCTGCATACTTAAGCACACGGCACCAGACGCACCTTCCCTGGACAGAGGAGGTGCCCAAGCGGGTCCCACACCACACAAGCAGCCATCTCATCGACACAGGCCCTCTCCACTATTTGGTTGAGGGCCTGAGTCGAACAACCACAACATCCCTCAACAACCCCACAGGAGCCGCCGGGCATCTCTCCGATCCTCCCCTCTACACCGGCATCCCCAACGCGCATCCCTCGACGAGGTCCGCCAGCTAGGAAACTGGCGATCTTCAGCAGTCTACACCTATGTCCTGAGGGCGGCCTTCCCCTCAGCAACACAGGCCCTCCCAACATTTGGTTGAGGGCCTGAGTCAAACTTTATCTAAACCATATTGATCTCATATTACTGTACTTGCTTTTTACATGTCTTGATTCATTAAAATTCCATAACATGGGCTCCTCGTTCGCGTGATTAATTGTTCATGATGGTCTACCAACATGGATAATTTGCACGCGTACGAGGAGCCCTACCCTACCCTACCCTACCCTGCCCTATGACCTACAACCCGCCCACTCACCCTCCCGGAGACAGAAAACTACTACGCGAGACTCCGCCTCACCCCCTCCCCTGCCCCCACCACCCCCTCTCCCCCCCACCCTCCTGACCGTGGCGCCATCTGAACTCGATTTCACCAACTAAACCCTGCCGGAGACAGCCAAAACTACTATGCGAGACTCTAACGTCACGATCTCGCCTCGCGAGACCCACACTCTGCCTGACCTATATAAGGGAGCAGCTCACCACTCACCAGCACTACCAACCAGGCAGTCAGACGATCAACACCAGACCACCGCAACTCAGCCGCCCACCCAACCCATCAAACGAACAATCAAATGCAAGGGTTGAGGGCCTGAGTCAAACTTTATCTAAACCATATTGATCTCATATTACTGTACTTGCTTTTTACATGTCTTGATTCATTAAAATTCCATAACATGGGCTCCTCGTTCGCGTGATTAATTATATTGTCTCAACCCGCTTACAGTCCTTCCCTACTATTAGTAGTGTATATGTATAAATGATATAGGCTATCGCATTAATATATATACTGGCTCAAACATGCTTACAGGGAAAATGCGAAATTATCATATAGTTTTGGGTAGCACACCATGCTTTATAAAGAAAGTTCTCATTTCCATTCCATTCTAACTAAAACATATTTATTAACCACCCCACTCCTCCGATACAAAAAACTAACAACGATCATACTCAGTGACTTAGCTGACTTGAAATTGTTCATGATGGTCTACCAACATGGATAATTTACACGCGTACGAGGAGCCCTACCCTGCCTCACTAAGACCCCCCTACACCACTCCCACATTCCTCCTCCCCCCTCCCCTACCCGACAGCCCATTCCCCTCCATCTCCCCCCCCCCCCCCCCCCCCCCCCCCCCCCCCCCCCCCCAACCCCCACCCCCACCCCTCTACCCGACATGGCGCCATCTGAACTGGACTTTACCAACTAAAACCCTGCCGGAGACAGCCCAAACTACCACGCGAGACTCTGACGTCACGATCTCGCCTCGCGAGACCCACACTCTGTCTGACCTATATAAACGAGCAGCTCACTGCTCCTGGCACACTTGCTATCCGGACCGCACTTCGTCCACACCTCTCTCTATCACCTCTCTGCCGGCCTAGCACCTCCTTGATATGTCTGAAAAGAGTTCCAGGAGGGGGTGCCCGCCGGCATTTTCACTTTCTATTCTTACTCTGTCCGTGTCTATGGCTCGCTGGATGGTCACCGTAGGGCAAATAGACACGGTCCTTTGACTCAACTCTCCTCATTTCTCTTTCCTAGATTCTGCCCATTCGATTTCTCCCAGGCACACTTCTTCCCCTGACCAGGGTTGTTGTGTTCTTGGGTGGGGCCCTTGACCTATTACAATTTCTTTGTCTGGTTCTTGTTGCTGGAACGACTGCTGCTCCCGCCTTTGCCCGCCTTCCTCAGACCCCTGCTGACCGGATTCAAGTGCTACACTACACTACACACACCTACAGCTCTACTACATACCGGCACGGAGAGATCCGCTGCCGCCCGGCGCCCCGTCGTCACTACGTCGTGAAGGATGTCCCAGCCTTCATAACACTCCCTCTACGAAGACAAGTCTTCAAACCAAAGATTGGGCCGATTTATCGGAGCCTCTCTATAATGTTGCAGTTCTGCAACCTGTAACCGTCGTAAGGTTACGAACACCCCAAACCAACCAACCAGCTCCTGGCACTACCAACCGGGCAGACAGACGATCAACACCAGACCACCGCTACTCAGCCGCCCACCCAACCCATCAAACGAACAATCAAAACGGAAGGGTTGAGGGCCTGAGTCGAACTTTACCTAAAACCACATTGATCTCATATAACTTACTTGCTTTTTACATGTCTTGATTCAATAAAATTCCATAACATGGGCTCCTCGTTCGCGTGATTAATTAGTTGGAATCGGTGTGTGTGGTGGGAGGGGGCATGGCACAGTTAAAGTAGGTGGAAATATAGACATTTAATCTGCCATACCTTATTTACCACAAACAAATTGATAATTGTTAAATATACTGCACATCTGAAGCAAACTGATATGTAAACAGACGACATAAAGTACCGAAAGTTATCAAGCTTTTATGATTAGATGTTAAATGAAAAAAACGTTCCAAAATATAGTCAAAGAACATTTTTGAAGGTTGTACTCGTCGAATGGGTCCTTGAAATTGTGCCCCTTTTAAAATCACAATAGATGACCTGCCATTGACCTTCCCAGCGCACTCTACTCCCATCATTACTAACAATTCGTCGACTCATTTTGCCCTATTAAAGTGACAATGACAGGAGCAGACGAGATTTAACATTGTTGTTGCTGTCTAACTGTAAGGCCCACGATATGGATATATACCAGCTGCAAAGCAAACCTGCTGCAGCATACACTTCCCGCATTCGATAATTATATTCAGCGCTACCGACTTTATTTCGCGAAGTTGACGGTAGGTGGCGGTACCTTTGATCTGGCGACACTGGGCGATAATGGCAGCAGACGGCGCACCCAACAGGTAGGCCAGCGCGGACAGGTCGACAATGAGGACCACTCATACGACCACGACTGCCACCTAGCGGCCATTGACTGCCTATTGAGCAGCACAGAACAAGGCACGCCAGTCGACAGCAGCACTGTGATGTACTGTTGTACAAACCAGCCACTGACTGCAATTTAACCACCTGCCCCACACGCACTTTGCCGTGTACTACTATGCCCGAAGCCTGCTCTGTGCTCTCTCTCTTCAGATGCCTAGCTTCCATATACGTAGGTACCCAACTGCGTACCACATGAGATTACAATTAAAATGTTTAAAAAAAAATATATATATAATGTTTCATAGCGCTTTATTCCATTGTTTTATTCCAATAGCGTTATATGCCACCTGAAAATCACAAGCTAAGCCCCCTGCTCATATATATGTATGTATATATATATATATATATATATATATATATATAAATATATATATATATATAGATGAGCTGCTTAGGCATCACAAAAACTAAATTCTGATGAACCACCCCCAACCTTTAACCCGGTAATAAAATCTCCGGCCAATTAGTATGCCATGGAAATAGTGTTTTAGTAATGTGTCCTAAAATCATGCTATCCAACTATTAATGGGACTGTGGTAGTCAAAATACCTTTTCCAAAACGCATATAATATATGGATAATCTGGTGACGCACATTGTAATATAGACTATGGTTACTACTAAACTAAATGGAATGCTATTTAGTTATGTACTATCTACAGTTGTCGCGATGCGCAATAGAACATATATATATATATATATATATATATATATATATATATATATATATATATATATAAAAACCTTTAAGAATCACCGTGCTGCTTTTCAGTATACATTCAACATTAAAAAGACCCCAACAACATTGACATTCTTGGTGTTTGGAGAAATGTGATGCAATTACGTAAATCCGAGACAAGTTCAGACCTGCCTACTCCAAACTTTCTATTTGGTTACTCCAGTGAAAACAACTATGTAATTTGCCCAAACAAATTTTGTACTTTCTAAATTTTGTGATTTTACTCGTTCTATTCAAATTTTGTTGGGCATAATTTTGCATATTGGTGTATTCCAGCTTAAAACTGTGTACAAAATAGTCTACGCAAAAATTGTATGGCCAGGCAGGTCTGCAAGTTACATTCCAAGTGCGCATGTCACACACAAGTGTCGCTGCAACACATACGTTGCCGCTGCAACACAAAGTGCCGCTGCCGCACACAAAGTGCCGCTGCCGCACACAAAGTGCCGCTGCCGCACACAAAGTGCCGCTGCCGCACACAAAGTGCCGCTGCTGCACACAAAGTGCCGCCGCCATACACAAAGTGCCACCATGCCGTGAGAGATGTGCACTGAGACTGAAATTGAGAGATTTACCCGAGCTGATGTCGCATACAGTTAGAACCGTCACAGCGTCGGTAGTAAGCGCTGTGGGCATAAGGCAGCAGATTGTAGGACTACTCACAGCACAGACACACAGTGCACGAACAATCTCACAGCACCAGTAGTAAGCATTGTGGAGATAAGACAGCAGATTGTAGGACTACTCACAGCTCAGACACACAGTGCAGACAAGCTCACATCACCAGTAGTAAGCATTGTGGACATAAGACAGCAGACTACTCACAGCACAGATAAACAGTGCAGACAAAGGCATAACACAGACAAATGCACTGTGCAGACACTCACAGCGCAGACAACCAGCACACACACAGCGCAGACAACCAGCACACACAGCGCAGACAACCACACAACACAGACAAACTCACAGCGCTAGCACATAGCGCAGACAAACACACAACATAGACAAACACACAACATAGACAAACACACATCTCTGACAAAAATAGAGTGCAGTGAAACGCACAGTACAGACAAACTGACAGCACAGACAAACTCACATTACAGAAAACCTCGCAGACAAACTCACAGCGCAGACAAACTCACAGCACACAGACATATGGCAAATACAAACTCACAGCAGAGAAACTTACAGCACAAACTCACAGCACAGACAGACGCCTACAGTGCAGACAAACTCACACCACAGACAAGAAAGAACGCAGGGCTCTATAACCTAGCCGACAACCCACCCGCAGATTTCACATTTGACACTAGACGGGCGCTAATCCAAATGGAAATCCACTGTTCACTCACTATAGTATAGGTGACAATAGTCGGCTAAATCTGTTGGTAAAATTTAGCGGAATAGTTTGGAATGTTTCAGAATAAGCCAAAAACAATGGTTAGAGGCCCAATTGATGTCCCCCTCCCAAACTCTTCCTTTCAACTCGTACTCACTAATCCACCTTAGTATGCCCCCATGTGATCTTGTGTGCCCTTGAGTGACCTTTTATGACCTTGAGGGGGCTACTCACTCGAGCGAGGCGACCTTGATGAGCGCCTTACTGAGGAGGAGCGGCCAGAGCTCATTCTCCACACGGGTACTCAGCACCAGCTTGTGGCCATCTTCATCGAATGGGATGTTGTCGTCTACGATCAGTTTCCTCCAGCATCCCTGTGGGAGGAAGACAAACCGGATGTACGTAGGTAAACGCCGGCCTGCGCCACAGCAGGAGTACAGAAGGAGCTAGCGAGTAGAATGCTGAAATTAGCTATAACTAAAACCAAGAAAGCCACACCAAACACCATCATTTAAACAACAACTTCATTCGCTGAATACAACATTAAAAAGACCCCAATAACATTGATATTTAGTGGTTCACGGTAAAAAGGGGTCTTCATTTCTTCAACTCTAACATTCCTCCCACTACATCCAAATAACACATAATAAATATGATAACTATATATAAATTAAAATATAACATTAATATATAATATACATATAATATATTAATATATAATATTAAAATATATTAAAATATAATATTAAAATATAATATTAATATATAATATTAATATATAATATTAACATATATCAATTAATGAATCAATATATTATAATTACGTATACTTATGAAAATTGTTTTACTTGCTCAATTGTTATTCCAATATCACTTAATTGTTCAATTATCATTTAAATAATTCTGATATATTTAACTTCATAATAGTTCAAGTGTCATTCTCGTGTAAATAGCTCTGATTATGTAAGGCTGTGAGATCAGTACCTTGGCACTGACACAAGAATAAATATTTAGCACCGTCCAACCCCACCCCCCAACAACAATAGGAATATAGGAGAATGGTGGCATTGTGTGTACACAGTACTACCATACAGTGAGCAGCTGGAGGGGGAATATAGGAGAGTGGTGGCCTTGTGTGTACACAGTACTACCATACAGTGAGCAGCTGGAGGGGGAATATAGGAGAGTGGTGGCATTGTGTGTACACAGTACTACCATACAGTGAGCAGCTGGAGGGGGAATATAAGAGAGTGGTGGCATTGTGTGTGCACAGTACTACCATACAGTGAGCAGATATAGGGGGGAATATAGGAGAGTGGTGGCATTGTGTGTGCACAGTACTACCACACAGTGTGCAGATAGAGGGGGAATATAGGAGCGTGGTGTATTGTGTGTACACAGTACTACCATACAGTGAGCAGCTGGAGGGGGAATATAGGAGAGTGGTGGCATTGTGTGTACACAGTACTACCATACAGTGAGCAGATATAGGGGGGAATATAGGAGAGTGGTGGCATTGTGTGTACACAGTACTACCATACAGTGAGCAGCTGGAGGGGGAATATAGGAGAGTGGTGGCATTGTGTGTACACAGTACTACCATACAGTGTGCAGATAGAGGGGGAATATAGGAGAGTGGTGGCATTGTGTGTACACAGTACTACCATACAGTGAGCAGCTGGAGGGGGAATATAGGAGAGTGGTGGCATTGTGTGTACACAGTACTACCATACAGTGAGCAGCTGGAGGGGGAATATAGGAGAGTGGTGGCATTGTGTGTACACAGTACTACCATACAGTGAGCAGCTGGAGGGGAATATAGGAGAGTGGTGGCATTGTGTGTACACAGTACTACCATACAGTGAGCAGATATGGGGGGAATATAGGAGAGTGGTGGCATTGTGTGTACACAGTACTACCATACAGTGAGCAGATATAGGGGGGAATATAAGAGAGTGGTGGCATTGTGTGTACACAGTACTACCATACAGTGTGCAGATATAGGGGGAATATAGGAGAGTGGTGGCAGTGTGTGTACATAGTACTACCATTCAGTGAGCAGCTGGAGGGGGAATATAGGAGAGTGGTGGCATTGTGTGTACACAGTACTGCCATACAGTGAGCAGCTGGAGAGGAATATAGGAGAGTGGTGGCATTGTGTGTACACAGTACTACCATACAGTGAGCAGCTGGAGGGGGAATATAGGAGAGTGGTGGCATTGTGTGTACACAGTACTACCATACAGTGAGCAGAATAGGGGGGAATATAGGAGAGTGGTGGCATTGTGTGTACACAGTACTACCATACAGTGAGCAGATAGAGGGGAATATAGGAGAGTGGTGGCATTGTGTGTACACAGTAATACCATACAGTGAGCAGCTGGAGGGGGAATATAGGAGAGTGGTGGCATTGTGTGTACACAGTACTACCATACAGTGAGCAGATATAGGGGGGAATATAGGAGAGTGGTGGCATTGTGTCTACATAGTACTACCATACAGTGAGCAGCTGGAGGGGGAATATAAGAGAGTGGTGGCATTGTGTGTGCACAGTACTACCATACAGTGAGCAGATATAGGGGGAATATAGGAGAGTGGTGGCATTGTGTGTACACAGTACTACCATACAGTGTGCAGATATAGGGGGAATATAGGAGAGTGGTGGCAGTGTGTGTACATAGTACTACCATTCAGTGAGCAGCTGGGGGGAATATAGGGGAGTGGTGGCATTGTGTGTACACAGTACTACCATACAGTGAGCAGCTGGAGGGGAATATAGGAGAGTGGTGGCATTGTGTGTACACAGTACTACCATACAGTGAGCAGCTGGAGGGGGAATATAGGAGAGTGGTGGCATTGTGTGTACACAGTACTACCATACAGTGAGCAGATATAGGGGGAATATAGGAGAGTGGTGGCATTGTGTGTACAGTACTACTGTACAGTGTGCAGATAGAGGGGGTATATAGGAGACTTGTGGCAGTGTGTGTACACAGTACTACCATTACAGTGAGCAGCTGGAGGGGGAATATAGGAGAGTGGTGGCATTGTGTGTACACAGTACTGCCATACAGTGAGCAGCTAGGAGGGGAATATAGGAGAGTGGTGGCATTGTGTGTACACAGTACTACCATACAGTGAGCAGATATAGGGGGGAATATAGGAGAGTGGTGGCATTGTGTGTACACAGTACTACCATACAGTGAGCAGATATAGGGGGGAATATAGGAGAGTGGTGGCATTGTGTGTACACAGTACTACCATACAGTGAGCAGCTGGAGGGGGAATATAGGAGAGTGGTGGCATTGTGTGTACACAGTACTACCATACAGTGAGCAGCTGGAGGGGGAATATAGGAGAGTGGTGGCATTGTGTGTACACAGTACTACCATACAGTGAGCAGATATAGGGGGAATATAGGAGAGTGGTGGCATTGTGTGTACACAGTACTACCATACAGTGAGCAGCTGGAGGGGGAATATAGGAGAGTGGTGGCATTGTGTGTACACAGTACTACCATACAGTGAGCAGCTGGAGGGGGAATATAGGAGAGTGGTGGCATTGTGTGTACACAGTACTACCATACAGTGAGCAGATATAGGGGGAATATAGGAGAGTGGTGGCATTGTGTGTACACAGTACTACCATACAGTGAGCAGATATAGGGGGAATATAGGAGAGTGGTGGTAATATGTGTACACAGTACTACCATACAGTGTGCAGCTGGAGGGGGAATATAGGAGAGTGGTGGCATTGTGTGTACACAGTACTACCATACAGTGAGCAGCTGGAGGGGGAATATAGGAGAGTGGTGGCATTGTGTGTACACAGTACTACCATACAGTGAGCAGATATAGAGGGGAATATAGGAGAGTGGTGGCATTGTGTGTACACAGTACTACCATACAGTGAGCAGCTGGAGGGGGAATATAGGAGAGTGGTGGCATTGTGTGTACACAGTACTACCATACAGTGAGCAGCTGGAGAGGAATATAGGAGAGTGGTGGCATTGTGTGTACACAGTACTACCATACAGTGAGCAGATATAGGGGGGAATATAGGAGAGTGGTGGCATTGCGTGTACACAGGACTACCATACAGTGTGCAGATACAGGGGGAATATAGGAGAGTGGTGGCATTGTGTGTACACAGTACTACCATACAGTGTGCAGATACAGGGGGAATATAGGAGAGTGGTGGCCTTGTGTGTACACAGTACTACCATACAGTGAGCAGCTGGAGGGGGAATATAGGAGAGTGGTGGCATTGTGTGTACACAGTACTACCATACAGTGAGCAGATATAGGGGGGAATATAGGAGAGTGGTGGCATTGTGTGTACACAGTACTACCATACAGTGAGCAGCTGGAGGGGGAATATAGGAGAGTGGTGGCATTGTGTGTACACAGTACTACCATACAGTGAGCAGCTGGAGGGGGAATATAGGAGAGTGGTGGCATTGTGTGTACACAGTACTACCATACAGTGAGCAGCTGGAGGGGGAATATAGGAGAGTGGTGGCATTGTGTGTACACAGTACTACCACACAGTGAGCAGCTGGGGGAATATAGGAGAGTGGTGGCATTGTGTGTACACAGTACTACCATACAGTGAGCAGCTGGAGGGGGAATATAGGAGAGTGGTGGCAGTGTGTGTACAGTACTACTGTACAGTGTGCAGATAGAAGGGGAATATAGGAG
The DNA here is from genome assembly GCA_030323885.1 of Branchipolynoe longqiensis. Lineage (NCBI taxonomy): Eukaryota > Metazoa > Annelida > Polychaeta > Phyllodocida > Polynoidae > Branchipolynoe > Branchipolynoe longqiensis. Next base: position 70,761,109 of record CM059189.1, read on the forward strand.
CGTGGTGTATTGTGTGCACATCACTGATGTACATAGTGCAGGAGGAGGACTATAGGAGAGTGGTGTACTACGATGAACTAATCTGTAGTTAGCTAGTTGTCTGCATGTCCGCTTTACCTAGAACTGACCCCGTTTTTCCACAAAATAACTGACCATTTGAACAATGTTACGACTCTATTACACAGCAGGCACCTGGTGGGCCAGTTTATAAATCGATGTGGCACATGGTCTCCGAAATATATTTTCAAAAGACGCTATCCAAATCAATCTGCCTAAAGAAGCAAAAAGCAACCATTTACTAGGACACGAGCAGAAGATTTCGTCAATAATGGCCGATGAGGTATAAATTGTTGACACTGTAACGTATATATATATCCTTACATTGATTCATCAGCGTTACTACTACCTCATGTCTAAAGCAAACACAATTTGTGTGTAAAGAATTGATCAAACTGCGGCCGGAATTCCAGTGTTGTCGCGCTGAGAAAAGATTTGTTCATATGAATGATTAAAAACCACAAGAAACCCCCTCCCCCAAAACCCCCAAAACAACCCCACACGAAACCGTGCTTCGATAATCAATAGCTGAATTTTGGCAAATTATGAAATTCGAAGTAATAATATGTGAAAAGTACAAAGCCCCGCCCTCTGACAAGTCGGCGTCTTGTTAGTGCAGTGTTCCCGCCGCTGGATCATATTCCATCCCATAATTTCCACGGCCGGAAGTGAGATGATTAAAACAGGAAATTAGGTGATCGAGCCTGTCAAAGTGAATTCTCCACCAGTGCAATGATCATGTAATTGAGTTCCAGTTTGCCTGCATTTTGAAGATTCTGAAGGTAATTGAATTCCATCGTCGGGTGTTATAAATAGGACATAGACTGAAGATCGATGGTGTAAAAATAGCTTCAATGTTTGCGCGGAAAACTGTCTTTTAACACATTGTTTGCCTAAGCTAGTCGCCAATTCTAAGGTCATATCAGGACAGGTACGGACTTGTGATAGTGCACATTCATGGCGACTTTATAGTGCTGCCCCACTGGGAGACTAGGCCACCAGCACCATGTCCTGATATCCCACTCAGTCACATTATCCTGACACTGAGCTAGCCAGTCCTTGTCCTATCCTATTAAGGCCGAGCGCCTGGCTAGGAAGCGACAAGCACCAATTTTGTAAGTAATTGGTTTGACGCGACCGTGAATCAAAGTCCCAATTTCCCGCACGGGAAGCCTGCGCCTCCAACCGATTCGGCCACCGACTCTGGTGTCCCACATGGGCGAATCCCGCTTTTCAACATGGCGTCGCTATAGGTTACACATCACACCCAATTTACTCACCATCCAGTACAGCTTGACGGCGTACTTGCCGTAGGGGTTGTAGGCGGGCATGTTGGGGGTCTTTCCGGTGAGCTTGTTGATGGCATAGATGTGCTCCCACGGACGCCAGGTGAACGCCTGGTCGCCCTCTGTCGGCACCCACGCGTCGACGCCCTCTGGCGGGGTTTTTATGGTGGAGATCTGCCACAGGGACATGATCTCCGCCGTGATCCAGCGCATCAGCTGGGAAGACAGAAGAAACAACCGCTATGTACAACGATGACCAGACGCTTTGAGTTGTTTAACTAGCTAAGTAATCAATCAGACAGAAGAAGTCTCCAGGTAGTTAGTAGCTATACTACATCAACAAACTTGTATACACATGTATACATAATACAAAAAAACTTCCTAGCGAGTGGAGTGTCACGTCCCGCGCAGGGGGAGGGGGGGGGGGGTGAGCGGTGCCGGCCCCCTACCCCCCCCCCCCCCCGCACACCAGCATAGGTGGCAGGGGACTCCAGATCTTCTTACACACGATAACGGTCTTATCACTGTCCATATATATGTGTGTGCGTGCGTGTGTGTGTGTGTGTGTGTGGAATAACGCATTATGTAAGTGTAAATGCTCGGAGGGGAATAACTGTTTCTGACTTCCTCCTGATTGACGCATTGGTGGAGGCCCCCCCCCCCCCCTCCAATCCCCCGGGCAGCGATTTGTAGCAGGGTACCCGTCAAATTTACTTTAAATGATAGGAGGATTTGAACTACTTTCCAAGTCTGTAATATGCACTAGTCTATGACACAGAGAACGCTTATTTGGGTTGGATTACACTAGTAATAGCCATGGCTTGACCACAAATACATCTTAGATTGTGGTTATATCCTAAATACCTCCTAGAGAATAGATTTTTCCAAGCTATGCAAATTATCTCTAGTCATATATGATCACAATAATTGTGACAAATTCAACTTGTTTTGGTCATGTTACCACTCCTTTAAAGTTAGCTTTATCGAGTCCTACTGACTTCCATGAAACTAGAAAAATAGCAATTTCACGACTATTATGGGATACAAAGGAATAAAGCGCATGATTAGTGACTACATGTGCACTGCCTTGAAATAAATTGAAATTGAAAACCACAATTTCTGCTCTCTTTGTTGCATTAGGAGTAGGACTTTGCCACCTCCAAGTTATGAAGAAAACGTATGTGGCAAGGATAACTATAACATTAACAATTGTTAATGAATTAAAAACAAAGTACAGATTTTATTGCATGTTCCCATTGAATATAGAGTATTAACATACTACTAATAGTATATGACCCCACACCTTTTGCATCCCATAGATTTAATAATTTATATTTTCTTTACTCCACAGCGAAAAACAGCGGGTTACAGAAGAGAACTCCATATAGGTCGCCAGTATTCCGATGGGGGGCGCCACTGAGCCTGAAATAAACACGGTGGGTGGTCATCTGGTCACGTGTACGTCAGTCAGTTTGCGCATGCCCAGGAAGGTCCCCTGGGGCTATGTGGTGACAGTAAAATGCCGTGGGACGGTAACCGGCTAACATATTGGGGGTTTTATAGGATTTAATGCACAGGTTCACTGTGGAGACCATGGCCGACAGAGCCCAACTGGTCTCGAATTTGCCAACTCTAAGACAGCCGGGTTTGGGGGGGGGGGGGGGGGGGGGGGGGCGAGGAGGCGGGTCTGGGGGTCTGGTGTTTGGCTCCTTGAAGAACATTTAAAAAAGAAGGATCCCAACAGTACAGAGTCGTACCATCAGAAAATGTAAGGGTCAGACGTCAAACTGTCATCAAATGGAGGATTGATGATAGTGGAAATCCTCTATTTCTCCACCCCTCCCAACAGTCAGGCGCCTTCTAGTCGACTTGTCAGCATGGTCAGGGCCCAGGGTGAGAGAGAGAGAGCTACACTAGGGTGGACTCGTGACTGTATAGCAATACATCACTTCCGCGTTCCTTCCCGAGCTGCCCCAACTGGTCTCCTGGGACTCCCTAATGGTCAGCTGTCGGCTATAAGTAACGTGTGGCTAGGTGCTACACTGGGTATGCCATCTTAAAGATTGCAACAGAAAAATAAACAAATGCCCAAAGAGAACCCTCAGCGTATTGGATCACTGTGACTAGTAACCTGAACCGGGCGCGGTGGCCGAATGGGTAGAGCACAGAGCGAGTTCAAATCCCGGTCGAGTCAAACCAATAACTTACTAAATTGATACTTGTCACTTCCTAGCTTGGCACTCAGCTCAGTGTCAGGATAATGTGACCGAGTGGGATATTGGGTCATGGTGTTGGTGGCCTGATTTCCCAGTGGGGCAGCACTATATAGACGCCATGAGTGCGCACTGTCACAAGTCGGTATCCATCCTGATATGACCTTCGATGTTGCCAGGACAACAACCAACCAAACAACCTATTAGTAACGTCCCTTTGGCACAGGTCATATGTGCTCAGGCTGCTCTAACGCCCTTTAGGATTTTGTTGTTTGTTTGTTGGGGGTTTATGTCGTAGCAACATCTACAGTCATATTAGGATGGGTACCAAATTATGACAGTGTGCACTAATGAGTAATGATGACTTTATAGTGCTGCCCCACTGGAAGACGAGACTGTCAGCACCATGACCCAATATTCCATTCACTCACATTTATTCAGCTAACTAGTCCTTGCCCTACCCCAATAATGCTGAGTGCCAGGCTAGGTAGCGACAAGTATCAATTCTGTAAGTCATTGGTTTGACTCGGCCAGGATTTAGAACTCCCGACCTTCCGCATGGGAAACAGGCGCCCTTACTGATTTAGCCACCATTACGACTAACTTTTCATATTTGTATATAATAAGTGTAGAGGAACATAAAGTAATAATATATTGGTAGGTCCTACCTTATACGGTTTCACTATATTCTGAATATCAACTACCTTTGATTCATTTAATAATAATTCAACTAATTAAAGACTGCATACCAACCATGAACACATGTAGACAGAGGAGTGCTTCTCCAACTTCTAACCCGAGACTCTGGTGTGAAATTCAGCCGCTCAGTGGCGCCAGGGGTAATCGGACCGGTGCATTAACATACTCACTTCGGGTTGCATTTCACAATGTGACATAATTACCAAGTCTAAATGTGTATCCCCAGCATTATTGGCAGTTTAACAATAAAAATCAGGAGAGAATTAGATAACATGACTGAATCGCTCTATAATAACGCAATGGAGACCAATCGGAGCGGTTATAACTATTTACATGACATTACCCCCTCCCCCCCCACCAATACCCACCTCCCCCCTCCCATACCGCACCCTTCTCCCCCTTCTCCCCGGCCTCCACAAACCTCGCTTCCACCCACTATGCCAAAGGCCCCCGACGAGGACCACCACCACCACCACCACCACCACCACCACCACCACCACCATCGCCATGGTAACGCTCCCCTACGCGAGTCGGCACTGTGCTTCTCACATGCCTCATCCTGTAGGAGGGAGGGGGAGGGGGTGGGGGTGGGGGCTGCGGACACAGGTAGGACCTTCTCCCTCACCTGTACTGTCACCACAGCAACGCTGGTATGCTACGCATGATGCCGTACAGGTAAAATGTCAACACTGCTCGGCTGGTGCATGGGTGAGTGAGGTGCTGTATTTAACACATGTGAGATGTGTTCCCCTTATCAGGAAAATATATCAATTAAGATTGCTATTGGCGTTTAATGCCTTGGAAACAACCGAGGTCATATCAGGACGGACACGGACATTTGTGGTTTTATAGTGTTGTCCTACTGAGATAACCTGCCACTGGTGTTAAGGAATATTGCCTCTGGAATAGTTTTGTATACCCCGGCAATATTATACACACACCGCACACACACACACACTACACACCCTCCCACCCTCCACGGCTTTCTCCTGGTCCCCTATCCCGACTTCTCCCCTTCTCTGGTCCTAGCTTCTTCCTTCCATCCGAGCCCTGGAGGGGACAGTATTAAGTTCTGGAATGGGTGATGTATGTGGTGGAGTAGAGGCGATTGTGGGTGGTTTGGGTGGGTGAGAGGGTGGAGAAGGGAGCAGGATCACTGTTTCACGATCTCAGGTGGTAGCACACCCATTCTTCATTCTTCAAGATGCTTTTTTGTGTGTGGTAAATATAGTTTATTCATTGAATAAAGTCCTTTGTCAGCGCCGTGGCACTGGTCTTCCGTGGGTGTTTGTGTGTGTGTGTGAGTGTGTCTGTGTATGACTTTGTCAGCGTGTTTGAGTGTGTGTGAGTGTGTGAATATGTATCTGTGAATGTGTGTGAGTGTGTGAATGTGTCTGTGTATCAGTTGATCAGTCTGTGTATGTGAGTGTATTGCTGCGTGTATGTTTACCGACGCCATGCAGGTGGCCAGGTAAAACAGCCATCATCAAATGGCTTTTAAAATCAAGCATCCTTCAGTCATGTTTTAGCCTTTCAACAGCGGAACACAAGGTCAGTTTGCCTTTTCATAATGCGCGTCTCAAGGACCGACGTAATTAAACAAACAGGTCGCCCCCCCTCTCCCCCGCCCCCCCTACACAGACACACTCACAGACACACACATACAGTTATTTACAATATATGCATATGTAGTCATGTCTGTGTAGCATGAGCCACCATTTGATCACATTTGATACCATTTGATCATGCGTGGATCCCATTTGAAGATCAATAAGACTCTTTGTATTGGTCTAATAATCCCAAGCCAAAATAGTGACAGGTACCATTTTTATCAGTTTTCAGTTTGACTCGGCCGGGGATTGAACCCATAAATCAAATCTCCTGCATGGGAAGCAATGCAAAACATCCGCCGGGTGAGATCGAGTAGGGTAACATATATTAATTTAGTTTTCTATTGGCGTTTAACGTCCTGACAACAACTGAGGTCATGTCAATACGGAGACGGATTGCAGTGCGCATCCATCGCGGCTTTATAGTGTTGCCACACTAAGGTGCCCTACCACTGATATGATATGATATCGAACTCACACTGAGCTATCGCCATATTCTACTACTGCCCAAATGATGACCAAATGAAAACAAAATTTGCCGTTGTTGACAATTTACACACATACACATATACACGCACACACACATTAAGACACTCATAAACATTAACACATTAATACAGATGCACATTCTCACACACATGCACACACTCACAAACATAAACACACACACTCATGTATACTAACACTGATTCACTCTCCTTCACATACATACTCAAACACAAACACACTAACACAAACACACTAACACTCACTAACAGCCATACACTCACATGCACACAGTCATAGAAAGAGAAACTCATACACAGACACACACTCACACACAGATATATTCACACACAAACACTCACACCCACTCAGCTATATACTCACATACACAGACTGACCAACTCATACACATACACATATACATTCACACTCACACTCACACACATACCGACAAAGTCATACACAGACACACTCACAGACACACACTCACACACATACACATTCACCCACAAACACTCACATACACGCAGCAATACACTCACATACACAGACTGATCAACTGATACACAGACACATTCACACACTCACAGACATTCACAGATACATATTCACACACTCACACACACTCAAACACGCTGACAAAGTCATACACAGACACACTCACACACACACACAAACATACACACACACAGTTACACACAGTTACACACAAATCATCAGCGCAGCCTGAAGGGCAGTCTATGTATTAATACAAAAGCCACCCAGTGTTGCCTAAGGTTAGGGAGAACCCAGGGGCAACAGTGAAACCTTGGCAATGACTCAGTCCCTGCCTCTGCCATCAGAAGCATTAGCTGCTTCGCGCCGCAACCAGCGGAAACCGACGCCATGCAGGTGGCCAGGTAAAACAGCCATCATCAAATGGCTTTTAAAATCAAGCATCCTTCAGTCATGTTTTAGCCTTTCAACAGCGGAACACAAGGTCAGTTTGCCTTTTCATAATGCGCGTCTCAAGGACCGACATAATTAAACAAACAGGTCGCCCCCCCCCCCCCCCCCCCCCTACCCCGACTCACACATTTTACTGAATGGGAGGACCGGAAGCGGGAACCGAATCGGTAGAACGTAGGCCTCGCGTGCGGGAGATCGGGAGTTCAAAATCCCGGTCGAGTCAAATCAATGACTTATAAAATTGATACTTGTCACTTCCTAGCCTGCCGCTCGGCATTAATAGGGTAGGGCAGGGACTGGTTAGCTCAGTGACAGGATAATGTGACTCAGTGGGATATCAGGTCATGGCAATGGAGGCATGATTTCTCTGTAGGGCAGCACTATAAAGTCACCATGAGGGTGTACTGTCATAAGTCGGTAAGCATCCTGATATGACCTTAGATGTTGCCAGGATGTAAAATTCCAACAACCAACCAACTGAATGGGTTACAAATATTGTAGGTCATTCTTAGTAGTTTGGGTTTTATATATTGGAAAGTGTGCAGAAGGTTTTATATCACATGGGACAGCGATAGCATTGTCAGCTGGAGACCCTACGGGATGTCCATATGAGTTGAGTGGTCTCTCCCTGGGTGACAGGTTGCGCATTTGAACCGTTGCCAAATTAAACCAATGGGTTAAAAATGTACTCTTCTCACTACCTAGCATGTCAACTGGCATTAATAGAATAAGGCAAGGAGAAGTTGAATGAAGAAGTCCAATTGCCCGTCACGTTCCTCCACCTAATTACCTGAGAAATCAATGAATGTAAGGAATAACAAAAATAGCAATGTAATTATTACTTCATGGATTTGTAAAAAAAAAAAAAAAGAATTAAATTTGTTAAAAAGAAGAAGGAATAACTGGAATTATGTAGGGCGCCTAGGTCATGAGCAATGGCATAGGAATGGGGCTCTAAATTCATCTTTATTTTTCTTTCTTCTTTCCCCACCCCTTGTTTTTCTCTCTCCAAATAAGGCTATATGAGTCTTTGTCTAAGGCTTTCCTGATATATTCTTGTTGCAGTGAAGAGTCTGGTTATAATTAATATTTTATAATTAGTAACCTAGGAGTCAAGCGGGTTAGCTCTATTTCATAGAAGAACAGTTGAAATCCGTCTAAGATTTTTCTGATCTGCATCACGCTCCTAGAAGCCTTCCATGAGGAGGATCATTAAGAGAGGAGTTAGTTCGACCCCATAGGCTCCCAGCTCAAATTGGGGCATACATATTGCCTACAGAATTGTATGTTTTGAATATGAGCCTGTCTGAAAAGGTGATAACTCTTTTATTTGTTTGTCCATTGTAACGATTGACACAAAACAACACTGAAAACACGAGGACATTTGCTTCAAATCAATATGTATTCTATTGGGATTATGAAACACCATATAAAAACAAATCAGTTTATCCTGAGCAAATGCATAAGCAGATAGTATGTTGATCGTTACAATGGACAAAGTTTTGTCCCATATTGCTTAGCACCTTTTGAGACAGCTCATATACAAACCACAAATAGGCGTGGCTCATGATATCTGCTAATAGTAATATGTAGAGCTGTCTTTCATGTCATGTTTAACGTCTCCGGCAGTTTTACAACATAAACCTGCATTATGATAAGGCTTAGCGTCCCATCGTACAATAAATGTCAAAGTTGCATGGTCTGAGGGTTTTTGAGATTCTGCCATTTTTCTAAACTAATTATATTGAATTGATTGTTATGATCTACCTTACTTTAGTTTGAAGTAACTTTTATTTTAAATAGCTAACTTTTGAGATATTTGAAGTGTAAATATGTCAAATTAGTTTTGGCGAGCATGCCAAAATTCTGACACCATAGGCTTCTGCAGTAAGAGGTTCTATTAAATTGACTCAGTATGTGTGGCAACACATGCTTAAAAAGTGCATCAGTATATAAGTTAGATAATGCAGAATCAAATCTAGATAATTGTTTTGGTTTTTAAAATGTGATGCTTCATCGGACTATGCAACTTTAAGGAACAGTTACAGACGAGAAATAGCCAGGTGAGAACTGCTCTCCTTATATACTACTTACGCTCCACGACAGGTCTGGTCGTGGTGGAGGGCTGGGAGGCTAATTGATTGGGGCTTTACAACCTAGCAACATCTGAGATCGCATCATGGCGGGTACTGATTCATGACAGTGCATACTCACAGCAGCTTTATAGTGCTACCTCACTTGTACACCACCAGATCACTCAGGTATTGCCCTACCTTACTATTTTAATGTCAAGCATCAGGTATTGCAGTTACACGAATAGATTTGTGTAAATCGTTGGTTTGACTCAACCAGGGCGATTGATTGCACGACTTGTCGCATGGGACGAATCATCATCATCATCATCATGCTGTCGGTCGTGATGCGACAAAGACTGCTTTCATTACTTGACTGCCGCTCTCCCGGTATGGTGTTTTGTGCGGTTGTACATTTCATGAAAGCTGCCTGCAAAAGTGTTGAAGTGCTGCTGGCTTTTGCAAGTTACCAGTGGCACTCTCTCGGGGAGCAATTAGAGGTTTCACACCGGCAAGAACATGTCCAGACAGGCACAAAACTATTTGTCCCTGCAGTGGCTCAGTGCCACAGTGACATGGTTTTCTGTTTAGGGTTTGCTCCCTTAGCCTTCGGTTCTGTCAAGAACCTGTACCACAAGGCAGTGGTTTACAACTATGCAGGGCAGGGGCGTCAAACTCCCTGAGGTATTGCAATACCTGCAATACCTGCATACCATGGGACGAATAAACTCTACCCAATAGACCATCCCGCCCGGTGGCTATGAATGTATGCTGCCGCCTATTTGTTAAGGCAGCTCTATAACAGCTACACCCTTAGCAGAACACCCCCCCCCCCCTCCCCACAAACCATTGCATCCAAAACCACTCCCCCCCCCCCCTCGATGTCAGCATCCTACAACCCTTATCCACTGAGAACCACTCTCTCTCCCCCAGACACGGCAGGCAATTGCGTGAGGGGGAGGGGGGGGGGATGGGGGGGAGGGGTAACAGCGGCAGGGGAGGGTGGATAGAAATGGGGGGGGGGAGGAGGAATGGGTGAGGAAGGAAGGGTGAGGAGGGGGTGAACGAGGGGATGGGAAGGGAGGGGCGAGTAGGGGAGGGGCGGGGAAAAGAGGGGAGAAGAGGCGGGGGAGAGGGGAGGTGGACTGGGAAAGGGGGTAGGAAGGTAGAGTGGAAGGAGAATGGAAGGAGAGGGGAAGGGGAGTAGAGCTTGCACTTAAAACCACCCCACTCCGCCATTACAAGACACCCTCCCCCTCCCCTCTCCTGCTCCATTCAGGAGCTGGACTCCAACCACCATCAGCGAACATGTTTTATTAACAGATTACCCACTAGTGTGGGAGACAGTGAATTGTGGAAATATATAACTACCAGCTGCCTAGCTACCGTGAGGACAATATCGTATAATAGAAGCCATATAAAGCCCCATAACACAGCACCACACTTTACATATTTCACTATATGGACAAGTGAAAACATATAATATATAGTGTTTATGGCTCCTAGAATAACGTTTAGGACTCACATAGCAACTCATTCATACATGTAAGCAATAGTGTCTCTTATTAACCCCCCCCCCCCCCCCCCATACAAAAACACAAGACAGACAGGGTTGGGGTAGGGGGCGGAGAACAAGACAATGTTGTAAACCTGGTTGATTATCAACAATACAAAAGAAATCTGTCTTTTCAGATTAAAATTATTGGCCTATTTTTGTGTGTTATTTTTTACAGCTTGAATTGGGCTTTTTGCCAATGAAGCCGGCCTAGTCGGAGGTGAGTGCCTCTCAATAACCAAAGGCCCGTTGGCAGGGCTTCTCGCGGGCGTCTGCCACGTCCCATCAGACTGCCCCAATTCGGGTGACATTTGCCCGCGCGCACAATGGTTGACAAAAGCCCCACCTGAGGGCGCCACGGCAGCCCAGGGTTTTTTCCCCCGCCTTTACAACTGGGGCGGGACGCGGCGGCGCTAAAGACGACATCCGGTTCTAGCGAAACCCAATTTGCATTTTCTCCGGCCTAAATGCGCATGCGCGCGCAACAGGGGGCGGTGCGGGGGGGGGGGGGGGTCGTGGCGCCGGGCGGCGCCAGTTGGTAATGTCGTCTGCTTTTCAGAGAACGGCACGACATGGGTGAATGTGGCCCACTGCCAGAAATCAGCAATGTCAACTGCTGGGATCCGATTTGTTAACACTCACTCACTCCCTGCCCCCCCCCCCCCCCCCCCCCACATGCACACACACAGACTCCAGCCACCCGCCCCACCAAATACCTGCAAAATATATATATATCACATCCACAAAAAGAACTTGTGACAATTAAATTAACGGAACCCCCCCCCCCCTCCAGCTGCTTTGAAACTAATCATGCCGCTTTACTCTACAGTGTATAGCTTATAATAACACCTGAGCTATAATCTGCTAACATGTTGATACTTAATGATAGTCCCCGTAGCACCTACTGTCTGTCCACCCATTGTTTGGGGGGTGGGTGGTGGGGGGGGGGGGGGGGAGTCCTTCCAAATGCCCTGGTGCTTTTCGGCAGAGGTTGACTTGTAGCCATTGGCCAGAGAAGTCCCGGTAGGTGGTGTACGTGGGGCATGTGGCGTAGTCGTGTCCGGTCCCCTGGGGCGTAATCGATTATTCAACTCGGGTCACTCGAGCCAATTTTTGGCGCATGCGCACATCCTACAGACTCGGGTTGAATAAACAAATACACTTCTCCACGCTCAGGGTAGAAAAAATGGTGACTTAATCTAAAACGTAATATCTTTTTTTAATAACCGATACAAGTACAGCAAAATTGGATTTAAAGTAGTTCATGATTGTATAAGCTGACAATCCGGGTTATTTAAAAAAAGCACCCTTAACACAACATGCAGGACTTGTACTGGTAGCTGTTATCCTACAGGTACCAGCACAGATGTGATGTCATCGCTCCTAGCAAACCCCAGCCAAGAGGTGGGTTACTGCAGTCGGGTCGTTTTGCACACGGCACGTGTATTTGTCAACTCTACTCGCGGTGTTCGATTTGAAATTCTGACGACTCGGGTGACCGGAGTCGCCTGGCTCGTGTTAATCGATTACGGCCCAGGTGGTTACTACAGTAACCTTAAAGTTGCATATTCCGATGAAAGCATAACATTTTCGGAAGCATAAATAGTACGGGAATAATGTTCTGTTTTGATTCCTCCTTACTGTGCATTGGGGGAGTACCCCCCCCCCCCCCCACCCCCTTCTTTCGGGCCAATGAATGTACCCGAGTGCCCCCCTCCCCCATCCCTGCGAATCTCACACAGGAGGACTCTGTATATATACACACATATATCTATACACATACATATAGATGTACATATATATGTGTGTGTATGCATATATATCCCCAGTTTAGTATATATATATATGTGAGATATATCATTTTTATGTGTATATCAACGACAGTGGTTGCGATGTTCTCCCATATATAATGAGCCGGTCTCAAAAGGTGATAACTCTTTTTTTTTTTGTCCATTGTAATGATTGACACAAAACAGCACAGAAACGGTTACACTGAAAACACGAGGACATTTGCTTCAAATCAATATGTATTCTTTTGGGATGAATGAAACACCATGTAAAAATCAAATCAGTTTATCATGAGAAAATGCATAAAGGTTTGTCCCATATTACTTAGGACATTTTGATATATTCTCCGCTGTATTACACCCCACCCCACTACCACCACCACCACCACCAACCACCACCACTGCCCAACCTTCCGCTGGTTGCCGAGCCTCTGTCGATTCCAACCATGGCGCCATCTCTCTGAACACATGAGATAAGAAGGGCGCACATCTCCATACGGCACCAGCTCATCTAAGAACTTAAACGTAGGGTTCCTCTCGAACCACACCATCAATACCATCACGAGACCCGGCCCTGGCACACTACAAAAACAAAATAGAGAAGAAAGCACGCCGTTACCCAGCCGCCTCCTGCACTAACAAACCACCGACTGTGGTGTTTCTTCTCTATGGCGGAGTGGTTAGACTTTTTTCTAGGTCGGACTCCTAATTTGTAGATTGGTGGTTCGATTCCCCATGCCATCACCTCTGCCAATTTGGATTTCCACCGCTGTCTATAACTTACAGTGTCATCAAAGGCCAGATGCTCTCATACCATGTCTATGCATGGTGTGGGAGGTTAAAAATCATTTGGGTCGTGAAAATGTAGGCTCAGGCTTTCTATCAACTAACTGTCTAAAATTTGGTGAAAACAAGACTATTCAGACTTATCCATGATAGGCAGTATAAATCTTCAAGAAAGATATATTCGTGCCACCGAATCCGTAGACCGCAGCCCTCCCATCCGGAAGGTCGGGAGTTCGAATCAACCCAATGAATAATCAATTTGATACTTGTCGCTACCTAGCCTGGCGCTCAGCATTAATAGGATAGGACAAGAACTGGTCAGCTCAATGTCAGGATAATGTGACTGTATGGGGTATTGGGTCACGGAGCAGCGGCCTGGACTCCCAGTGGGGCAGCACTATAAAGTTGCCATGAGTGTACATTATAAAAAGTTAGTACCCATCCTGATATTACCCTATATGTTGCTGGGACGTAAAACAACAACAAACAAACTAGTCTTACCAGGTAATACGTGAGGTCAAATATTTTTATTTATAAATACATATAGCGCAAACCGTTATGTCTTTATATACTTAAAATTAGATATGTACTTAGAAACAAGGTGTATTTTCCCGCCACCAGTCATGTTTGGCAAATGGTTAGTGAATGAGATACAGGCTACTTCCTTTATTTATTCTCGCATAATTCTAATACATCACATATCATATGCACGGACTGGGTTTTAATATGCGCCTCTCAAGAGGACATGACAAAAAAAGTTGTTCTTTTGGTGATATTAATAATCGAGGGTGGTAAAGGTTTAGTAAACCATACACCAAAGGTAAGAATAAGGAACAAAGCATCACACTCCAAGCTATCTCTTCTGTGAACACCATATTCCCAACCCTTGTATCATCGTTGGCATTCCTTCCTGAACCCCCCACCCCCTCCCACACACACAACACACACTCCTCCTTTCATTCCCTCCCTTTTGGAGTACTCCCCCCTCCTTTATTCTGTTTTAGTTTGATTCCGGTAATATTCATTTCGTCAAGTATATATATAAATATATATATTTATGATATGATATATATATTATATATATGATATGTACTATATACTTCATTATCATCATCATCATCATGCTGTCGGTCGCGATGCGACAAAGACTGCTTTCATTACTTGACTGTCGCTCTCCATTTAGCTCTCTGCTGTGCTACAGGGGTATGCAGGTATTGCAATTCCTCAGGAAGTTTGACGCCCCTGCCCTGCAGAGTTGTAATCCACTGCCTTGTGGTACAGGTTTTTGACAGAAACGAAGGCTAAGGGAGCAAACCCTAAACAGAAAACCATGTCACTGTGGCAGCATCAAGGGCGGTTGATGTATGGAACTCCCAACATCTCCCAACCAGCCACTGCAGGGACAAATAGTTTTGCGCCTGTCTGGACATGTTCTTGCCAGTGTGAGACCTCTATTTGCTCCCCGAGAGAATGCTGCTGATAACTTGCAAAAGCCGGCAGCACTTCAACACTTTTGCAGGCAGCTTTCATGAAATGTACAACAGCACAAAACACCATACCGGCTCGGTCATCACCCAGGTTACCAAGGACCGTGCTGCTCGATATTATCTTCCGTCGACAGTGGAAAATCACTTCATTATATGGATATAAATAACGGCAGCCCCTTAATGTTTCTCCATGGTATTCAGTGCAGAGCAGGCATTCTCTCCTCCCCGCCTCCTCTAAACCGTGAGCCAATGGTCACTCTGCTCACTTTCAAAACCAACTATATATATAGCTCGCGGAGGCAACCCGGGGCAAATCCAGGCATGTCAACGATTGGACATAATATATTTTGCGAATAACCTTATAGCAATAATAATAATAAAGGAATACTCTGCCTATTTATATCCACATAACTAATTATACATCCCACCTGGTTGAGAGAGCCTGATTTTCTATTGGTACTTATGATTGATTAATTGCCTTGATTGATTGTCCTTCTTTACTTGGTTGATAGGACTCTTGATTTACCTTTACCCATTATCTGACCTACTGGTTCAGCTCTTGATTGTACTTAGTGATTGTCCTTCTTTCCTTGATTGATAAGACTCTTGATTTAACTTTAATTATGATTTGACATACTCATTGAAATCTTGATTGTGATACATTTCTCTTGTCGTGTTGTGAATTATAATTCCTGTTAATAGGTAATTAAGCAGGTAGCAATGACATTCTTCTTAATTTTGTTGATAAAGCCATTTTATAATTTTATAATTATTTAAAAGATAAACCTTGAGTATCCTATAATGGAAATTATTTTGAATCAATGTCAGTAAATGGTGATACCGATTACCAGAAAGGAACGTCGCTTCCGCAAGTGGTTAACATCATAACCACTATAGCGAGAAAGATTAAGCATTACCAAATCTTGTGGATTAGGAGGGTCTGTAGCTGCGTCCACTTGTTGGTTCCTCTGTGGAACCCCTGTGCATGTGCTACCGACCCAAGTGTTACCTTTAATAGGATTGGGTGTTAGACAAAGTGTAAACTCTTTACCTGCATTGTTTTTTACCTTCTTGGAGCATGTCACCTCCTTACCTACCTCTGTAGTCAGGTGTGTGTAAATGTATTCATAACGTTTAAAGTTGGTAAACCTACTTGTAGCTGCCAGGAACCCAAGTCCATCACTCATAGCGTCCACCAAGGAGGTAATCTCCCCTCCAGTGACATGGTAGGCCACGGGAACAGTCGCCACTATGGCTGATAGGACGGCTGACTGCATCGTATGCATAGCAGTCTTGAATCGCTTCATCTGGTAGTTAAGCACTGGGTAGAAATCCATCTCCTTAAGGAACAAATCCTTCCGAGATTGTTGAGAACTGCATGTAAGTAGTGACTGGGATCTCACCGAGTCATCATCTCACTCACTATCCAAGATAAATGCAGTACATAATCAAAGGTGGTTGACTTGCCCCAAAGTAATTGTAAAGTCACAAATTATTTGATTCAATCAGGAAGTGAACACACAACTTCAAATTGCTTAACACACTGGGCACAAACACATAGCCAAGGGGCCAACCAGCTCTGTCCTTGTAGCTTGATAGCTATCAGCTGATCCAGTCTTGCATTGAGCTCATGGTCAATGATAGGTTGGGCAGCTTCGCCCTGGTCTGAGGCCGAAGCGGTCTAGATGGTTCTGTTCCGGTTGAACAATCTTGTGGTTGACGCCTCCTCCTCGGGCGATGCATAACTGGTTAGAAAACTGTCTATACACGACTGTCGATCTGCTATTGTATAATGAGGGGTGTATGAGCCAAAGCCAATAAACTATTTGCTACAATGCATCTCTGACTCACGACAGTGCTAACCAAAATACTCCACAATTAAACCAGAATAGCATTTTGGACCATAGAGACAAAAAGCTATGTAAATCTACGAGAGGCGCCCACAGTCGTCTGCTGACCAGGGAGGCATTTACTCCCTGGATATTGGACGAAACCTACCTAACATAGACCGAAACCATGCCTGGTTCCTTCAGGGCAAGGCATAGGCTAGGCGCAAACCGAGTTGTCTAAGCTGGGGGTGGGGGGGGGGGGGGGCTATGGAGGAGTAGTAGTAGTATTTGTAGAAGTAGTAGTAGTAGCAGTTTTGTGACACCGGCATCAGTTAACGCCCCCTTGCTGTCTTGTGAGTAACCACATGATACAGGCCATTGTAGTATGAACTGAGTCTGCGTAGTATTCCCCTGAAGTGGAATCTTCCCCAGCGACAACCTCACTATGTGGCCCACAATTTGGAAAAACTACCGAATAGTAATTTGCTATCCGTAAAACTACACCTTGAAAAGGTTGCCAACAATTGAACTTTTAATAATGTCAATAATCTAATGCTATGAAGTAGTAGTCTTGTGACACCGGCAACCCTTTTCTGTCTTGTGTCATGCGGGCTAGTGTAGTATGAACTGCCGAGTCGTACATACGTCCAATAAATTGGAGTAATCAGAGAAACAATAATGCAATGCAATGAAGTAGTAGTCTTGTGACACCGGCATCAGTGGACGCCCCTTTTCTATCTTGTGACTCACAGTGTGATGCAGGCCAGTGTAGTATGAACTGAACCCATGTAGTATTCTCCCGAAGCAGAATTAAAGCTGATACCGGGCCGAGTTGTACATACATCCAATAATTTGGACTTTCACAGAAAAAATAATGCAATGCTATGAATTAGTACTCTTGTCCCACCAGCGTCGGTTGACGCCCCTTTCTGTCTTGTGACTCACCCCGTAATGCCGGCCAGTGTAGTATAAACTGCCGAGTCATACATACGTCTAATAAATTGGACAATTGACAGAAACAATAATGACCAGCCGTGTGTATCCAAGTCGAATGCATTATCCTGCAAATCCTAGCAATCCAACGAAATGAAGTTCACAATATCTATAATCAGATGGTAGCCATCTTACAGTCCAGTATCCATTTCCTAATGGTATCTTCACTCCTTTAAGGTTATAGTGCTGGGCACCAGAAACTCCCCGGGGGCTTCGTAAGACGTCTGTCTCGGGAAGCCGGTTAACTCCATGTGCTGGATTTGGGGTAGACCTACTTCTCACTGTGCTATAATTAGCCAGGAGTACCAGAATGAGGTGAAATATATATATTCATATATATATATATAAATATATATATAAATATATATGGATAGTGATAAACCCTGTATCGCATGTAATAAGCTCTGTCGTGGTCCTTCCCCCCCACCCCTCCTGGGGGCGAGGGGGGGGGTACCAGCATGCTCTCGCCCCCCCCCCCCCTCCCCCCCCTTCCACGTGGTGGGACTCGCCACTCGCGCAGAAGCACGTACATATACATAGACATACATATACATACATATATGCAAGTATGTGCCCGGTTTCTCTCCCTATGAAGCCACCAACTTAGCTGCCCACCGCAACGCTGACGGGAGACCGACGCATTTTAGCGGAGCTACGGCTAGGTACATAAAGGTTCCTTGAGAGCTGTAAAACGCCGCTCAGGTGTGGGTGGACGCGGCCTGGCGCCTGGGGCTCAGAAAGATCACTCACACTCCACACAGCCACGTGGGCGATCAGCGAGTCGGAAGGGGTTGGTGTGGGAAGCTTATGTGCGAGTAAGGGTGGTCAGTGACGTTGGTGGGGAGAGGGGGGGGGGGGGGATGAGGGGAGGGGGAGGAGGGGATTGTGGAAGGGGTTGGGGCGGAAGGAAATATTTATTTTTCAAAACCAAAATATGTATCTTAATTTGATTATATATATCCATTTTAGATATTGGTGCATTAGCAAGTGATTTGGTACAGCATATATAGAATAATAAGTGAATTTACTACCTCATCCTACTTTGAGAAACCCAGCACACAAGGAAGCCATTAACCAATTAGGTCAATCTTGTGGCCAGTAAGCCTTGACCCTCATTCCAAGTACCTAGTCAGGTTCCAGGATGTCCAGTGGTAGTAATGCTGGCACCATAGACTGGATTGATATAAAGTTGCAATACCTATGAGGTGCTTTCCCCATTTATAAATGCTTTGTTTAAGTTGTCTTACATGTCATAGATGTTATCAAATAACTATTGACTCAATACTTTTTTTTAATGTTCACTGATGCAATTGTGATAATTAAGCAAGTGACATGCTAGAAAAGCAGTCCAATAAGAACAACACATAGTTAAGGTCAAACAAAGAATGGACACAACACATACAAACATAAGAAACGACACATGAAGCCAACTGAGTAAGCATTTTGTTTTGATAAATGCCTTGTTCAAGTTGTCTTACATGTCATAGATGTTATCAAATAAATATTGACTCAATACTTATTAAACAAACAAAAAATGTTCACTGATGCAATTGTCATAATTAAGTAAGTGACATGCTAGAAAAGCAGCACAATAATTAATAACGACACATAGTTACGGGCAAACAAAGAATGGACACAATGCATGCCAACATAAGAAACGACACATGAGGCCAACTGAGTATGCACTTTGTATGTTTTTATAAATGCTTTGTTTAAGTTGTCTTACATGTCATGGATGTTAGCAAATAAATATTGACTCAATACTTATGAAAAAAAAAGTTCACTGGAGAAATGGTTATAATTAAGCATGATTATTAATTTGAACATTTTGGGAAATTTTGTTCATAAAATACTATCTTGAATATTGTGAGTCTCATATATTATATACAAAATATTACCATTAATTGTTAAGTTCTGGGTTTAATGCTTTTCAAATTGGCTTGATAGTTGACTAATATTCACCAAGTCGACTTCTGGGTGTTGCTATTTATTTTACCATGTATTTATTGCACTCATATATTATATGTATTTCACTGTATTAACCATGCCTTCCACCATAGCTGGTAGGACTGTCATTTAAATTTAAAAAGTAACATTATGCAAGAAACCAAGAAATATGACCCACCATAGTTGTACTACTGAAAGATGGTCGGGTAGTTTATTCTAACATTAGGCAAATAATAGGTTATTCTAACATTTAGGCAAATAATAGCTGAAACAGTTAAATATATAAAAATATATATATATATATTTTGGGTCTTTTAAATTAACAGACTAGAATTTAAATTAACACAATATCATTTAAATTAATACTATAATATATTATTACATAGTCAAATCGAAACCTTTTTCTGATCTAATACATCTAGGTTGGAATTTGCCAATTCAACCTGGGATGGTAAATAGCCTATAAACTAATATATTATAAGATAAATTACGATTTCCTCTGCTACTCACCCTATCCTAGGATAGGGGAAATAGGAAGATCAAATTTTCTGTGACTGAAAATTCACCAGCTTAATCAACTGATGTACAAAAAACATACATACACAAAACAACTAGGTATTTTCAGATTTTCAGTCTAACATTGTCCCATCTGAGTTGGAAATATGAGATCAAATGTAAGTATGTGGCTTGTTTAAAAAAAAAAAGAAGCTTCTTCAGACCATGCAGCTCTCAAACATGGTTCAAACACATGGGTTCAAATCCCATGACCTACAACGACTTACATCAGTAGGTCAGCCCATATCACATCACATGCCAATAAACAAATGATGGTGCCGTGGCGCCATCACTAGAAAATGCTAGGTGACCAGGCTATTTTTTATTTAGGTCATTCTACATCATGTGGTCATCGCGAGATGTCAATAGTGGTCATAGCGACAGGACTTTTGGCAAGCTTGTCAAAAGTATTTTGGGTTCTTTCATCTCAAATTACTTCAAAACTAGCCATTTTTCATCAAAATGACTCCAGACTAATGATTAGTAGGTCATAACAATCAATTTGATCGCGATCGGACTATGCAACTTTAAATCAACCATAAGCAACCTCCTGAATCAATCATAACCACCATATTCTGAATCAACCATAGCCAGCTAACTGAATCACCATAACCAACTTCCTGAATCAACCATAACCCCAAGAAGCATACATTTTCTAAGTTATTGATTTGACTCGAACACCCAACCTTCCACATGGGAAGCCATTACTCTTACCGATCTGGCTACTGTGTCCGGTAAAAAGTAACTTCTAACTAAATAGAAGTAGATTACCACTGATACCAATAATATATCCTAAAAAAGGCATAACCTCAAAGACATCGGATTATACAACATTAAGATCACAAAACACAGATGAGGAAATGTTCTCTTATTACAAAAATGCTTTCCTTAACCCCTCCCCCCCCCCATCACAACCCTCGAGCATCCACAGCTTTAAACACCCCACCCCCCTCCGCACCCCCCAACCCAACCCACCCCAACCCACCCCACCCTACCCACGCGGGCAGGGTGATGTTGGAAGCTAAGCTGAGTGTGTGTAAATAGCCCCCCCCCCTCACCTTCCCAGGCCCCTACACACCCCCTCCCTGTAACCCCCATCCCTTCCATGTAACCCCTACCCCTACCCCCTCCTGACACTCCGTCCACCTCCACCCTCACCCTCACCCCCACCCCAGACGCGCTGGCTGGTCTTACTTCAGTAGTAAAGGTAGTAAAGGAACTCACAGAGGACACAGCCGAGGTGGGTGTGGGTGGGGGTTGTGTTTGGGGCGGTGGGTGCGTGTATGTGTGTGTGTGTGTTTGTGGAGGGGTGGTGGGTCAGGTCTTTGTGGAGGATTCTTAATGGCGGGGTGTGGCGTGTTGTGGGTGGTGTGTGTGTGGGGGGGGGGCGGGCATTGTCTGTGGAGTCCTCCTACTTGGGTGGGGACGTACTTTGATCAAGGCTGGTTTCTCAGTGGTCTCTTATGTCTACCTGGATCCCACCCCTTTGCACCAAAGTTGGGGATGGGTGGAGCGGGATGAGTGTGAGTGTGTGAGTGTGTGTGTGTGTGTGGAGGGAATAATGACAGTTCCAAAAGCCCCCCCCCCCCACCTGCCTGCCTCTTCAACCCATTGTTCATCCTCCAGACCACCTTCAATGCTTTGATAACGCATAGTGAATGACACTTCAGTGATGTTATTTTCGCGATGTTTTATTTTCGCGGCATTATTTCCACATAATCTTTTTGTGCGGGTGTGACATTTCTACTACATCCATATTGCTACATAGTAAATCTAAACAAAAGCCTCGTAAATCACTACATGAACATTTCAAATGGCTTATCATCGTGTCTAAGTAAACAATTACTCTGTCAAATATATATGTTTTAAAAGCTAAATTTGTATACAGGCTTAGACTGATAACATTACCGCACTAGTATTAAAATAATACCGATTGGTATGCACTAGTTTGGACTCTGGACATGTGCTGAGATGGGAGAGTGGAGGGGGGGGGGGAGAAAACCAATATGACAAAGCTTATATTAGATGTTATGCTGCAAGCATAATAGATATACAAGCCGTGGGTAATTGAATATTACTAAGAAGAATGCCACATTTATACACGGTTCCCACCCTTTTTCAGGCTTATTTTTTCATGACTTTTTGAGGACATTTTAGGACCATTAAATCTGTCTTTTTTAAGGACCAAAAGGAAGAAATTCCATAGCTTTTTCAGCATGCAATAACTCCAGGTTCCGAGTATGCTCCACTAGTCATATTGCCCATCAGGTGGGGGGACAATTCCAGTGTAATCTTTTAGAGGACAGCCAAGATTGAGCCAAAATTATTTTCTGTATGCAGTCACCCTGAGAAATCATTTCAAAATGACACCAAGTGACACTAAATGTCACCTTTCAAATAACATATGAAATGTCAGGATATAAATTTGTTACAAAATAAAGATCGATTTTTAGAAACAAGACAAACATTTTGAAAACATTTTTCCAATATATTGACATCCATAATCTTTAATGACTTATAAAACTTTTTGTATAACTGTAGGACTTTTCAGTACTAAATTTTTTCATTTTCAAAAGTTAGTACTTTTTAGGTTTTTTTATGACCAGTATGAACCCTGTTGAATAGAAATCTAGTCATGGATGAGCGTCACCTAAAAAAAAACCTGAAAAAAAGCTTAAATCTGACTTCCAGTAAATTTGATGTCAACTAAGCATATGCAGGGAAATGACCCATATGACCAGGATTATTTTTCTCGAAAATTTCTCATTCCACAGGGATGAAAGTGATCTCCGGGAAAAAAAGCGGAAATGCAGATATTCTCCCGTAGGTTTAGCACTGTCAGGGAATCGTGGAAAATTTCCGGAAGTCTGGTTTCATATATATTGGTATACGCTGATAGTGCTGCACCATATGAAGCATGTATGGTAGTAGTATACGCTGATAGTGCCGCGGTGTTTGGCGCATTTATTAGTGGTATACGCTGATAGTGCTGCAGTGTTTGGAGCATTTATTAGTGGTAAATGCTGATAGTGCTGTGGTGTCTGCACCACGTATTAGTATAGATCTATGCTGATGGTGCTGCGGGATTGAAAAATCCCGGAAATCCGCGGAATCGCGGAGATATTTCATCCCTGATTCCAGTAAAATAACAATATAAGCGTTCATTTTACTTTTTAGTATCTCATTTCCTCATTCCGCTCACTTTCAATTCATGTAAAAATAGATTCGATAGATTTTATATGAATGAGAATCGATAGGCGTATAGATAGGGGTCTATGGTATATACTTGCACTTATGACTCCATCATAGTCTCCTCCAGCATATATACATGAATAAAATACATTAAAACAAAAACAGAAAAAAACCATTGTGAAGTGAGTAGGTAGTGATGTCGTGATACATCATGTCCACAAAGGGAATGTTTCCATCAGGGGTGGGTGGGGGGGGGGGTATGAATTTCCCGTCTTCGCTCTATGAAGGCATATTAGATGGGTCCTATGATCCTCGGAGATCTGGTGTAATGTGCAATGTAAAACACATCAATGCATCAAGTTTCATATAATTTTGCTTCGGTGCCTTTCAATCTCAGGGTTTCAGCCAAGCACTTAAAGTTATTCGCGTGTACGGTGTAGAAATACTGTAAATGTGGGGGGGGGGGGTGTACTGCTGTTAGTAAAACGGTACCGTACAGTTCCAGCTAGCTCCCCTCACCCCTTCCACCCCTGACGCACACAGAACCCATGGGTTTGCTTCACCAACGGATTAACACGCATTTAAACCAAAATACAACTAATCTAAACGGTCCCATCAAAGATACAAATATATCAGCTTAAAACATTAACTCAAATTTAACATTTGACATATTTCGATGAAAAAATAGTTATATCTTAAATCATATACACACAAAATCATAGTCATTTTGGACGATGATTTTGTTGATAACGCACATCCACTGGTTCCCAAATGGTAAGATAACCTCACCTCACACAGAGCACCCCAGGGCGAGCATCTCAGATATCAATAGTCGTGTATTGTCAATGCTTGTGCAATGCTGTAGAAGCGGCTGAGACATGTGGAATGAACACCAGGCCGAGCAGCTCATGTACTTGCCTTAGGGCTGTAGGGGCACGAGTAACTCAGTACTACTAGGAGGGGTGTAGACAGTAGGCTTTGTGACCCCACGTACTCTTTGTGAGCTTCATATTACCGAAAATGTGATGCTTTTCACGGATTATTCAGCTTTAAGACAATGCGTAAAAGCTGGGATCCAGTACGCACGTCCCTTCTTGTACACTTAAGGACATTCTTTGCACTTATTGACTCGGCCTCTGCTCTCCCTCCCTACTGGTTTGACGTGGTGAGGTGAGATGGCTCAGGTAGACTAATAAGGCGGTCCAGGCAGGTTAGCCCCCGAGCAGGTTCAGCATCCTGTGACACTAATCAGGGCTATCCATGCATTTGTATGGAGATAGGCTGACACCTGCAGGATGTCAAATACACCGGGCATGGGCGCGGAGGTGAGGAGGGTGGGGGGCGGGATGGGGGGGGGGGAATGAAGGAGGCTGAAGGGATTGAGGAGTCCGGAAATGGGGGAGGGAGGAGGGAGGGGGAGGAGAGAGGGAGGGAAGGGGGAGAGGAATGGGGAAGGGAAGGTTGAGGGGGAAGAGTGAGGGGAGAAGAGAAGAGAAAGGAAGGGAAGGGAGGAGGGATAAAGGGAGGAGGGGGACTGGGATGGGAAGGGAAGAGATTTGGGGGACAGGCAAACCAAAAAGATAAAGATATTGAAGGAAATACAAGGAAGGGCTGTGGAAGAGGGGGAGGAAGAAGGATGGAAGAAGGGGGATGATGGAGAAGAGGAGAGGAGGAAGAGAACGGTGGGGGGGGGGTATGGGGGAAAGGAAGTTGGAGTGGGATGAGAGGGGACTGGGATGGGAGGGGGAAATGGAACACAGAAAGATGAAGTTATGGAATGAAATAAAAGGGGAGTGGGGTTGGAGGATCAGGGTGAGGGAGAGGAGGAATGGACGACGAGGGGAAGGGGAGGGAAGGAGGAGGGAAGGAGGAGGGAAGGAGGAGGAAAGGGCATGGAAGAGGGTGAGAGGGAAACGATTTGGGGGAAAGTGAGGTGAGTGAGGGTGAAGGAGGAGGAGGAGGAGGAGAGGGAGGAAGGGTGTGAGAAATCCAAGAGAGGAAGGGGAAGGGGGAATGAAACGCGTGATGGGGCTGGGATGAGAGGGGGGGGGGGACGATCAGGGGGAAGGGAACGTGGAGAGATGGAGATGCGGAAGGAAATATAAGTGGGCCGAGGAGGGGGGTGAGAAGAGGGGAGGGAAGTAGAGGAAGAGAAGAGAGGAAGGGATAGGTGGTGGGGAGAGGGGTGAGGAGGCAGGGATGAGAGAGTAAGTGGGACTTGGTGTCGAGGAGGCGGTGGACGAGGAAGAGGAAGAAGAGGAGTAGGAGGAAGAAGAGAAGAAGGAGGAAGATGAGCGGGAAGTTGAGTGACAAGAGGAGGGGGAAGAGGAGGGGAAGAGGAAGGTAAAGAGGAGGGAGACCGGAGGGAGATGATGAGGGAGATGATGATGAAGAAGAGGAAGAAGAGAAATAAGAGGAGGATGAATAAGATGATGATGCTGTGGAGGAGGAGGAGGAGGAGGAGGAGGAGGGAAAGAAAAATGAAGGAAAGAAAGGAAGGGGGGAGATGGAACTGGGGAGAACGAGAGAAAAAAAGGTGAGGCAAGCAAAGGGTGGGTCAGAAAGAGAAGGCATGAAAGAAAAGGAAGGAAGAGACAAATGGAAAGGAGAAGGTGGTCGGATAACAGGGAAGGGGAACGAGAATAGGAAGGAACGGGTTTGAAATCCAAGCAATCAACAGGGAATGATCAATTCGCTTAGGCAAAATTGGCAATAAAACTGGAGCTACTTTTTAAGGTTATTTTAATCGATCTGCTTGCCCATTGAGTTTCTTTTAATGGAATGTTGATAAAGGGTTTAACTGATTAAATGCGAATTAACACATTAATGTTATTTTAGTAGTTATTTTCAATATTGAAGGTGTGTTGGTAGCATGAGATCGGCACGCTTTAAGTGTGATGATCTATGGGTCTCAGTATCATGTCTGGTAAAATAAAATAAAAGATTTATAGCCGACGTCTGAACTCAATACATCACTTATGTGTAATTATTGTTTTATGGAGATACTTTTGGACTCCTGAAAGAAAATCTCCGACATGTTTAAACTGCAGAATTATTGTTTTATTATTACTAATATTAGTAGCCATCCTCTCTTTCTAATTAAAAAAGGGAACATGATCTAATCTTCATATTAGTCAATTTTGAAGGAGCATTAACATTGTTAAGGCTTTAAGTGGAAAGGTCTTCAAAGAAGAATTTATCGATTAAAACTTATGTAGTTAAAATGTTTGTATGGGCCTCATTGTGTGGTTTTCTTTTTAATTAATAAATGAATGAGCTTAGTGACCTACTTATATATTCTTTGTAATGTTTTCCCTATATAGCTCATGGAAGTTTCCTACCATGACGAAGTCTATTTAGAAAATTGCAATGATTTCTATAATTATACCTAGTACGCTCAAGGACCCAAGAAAATAATGTCCACAAACACTCAGCTTGTCAAAACTGAAATGTCGATGAAAGGAACACACGGTGAGGGCTACTTTGACAAAAAGAAAATGGAATTAATAAAAAGTACTGACGAGACAATTCCACATCGTTTGTTCTTCAATCCAATGCCGGCAATTCATTTCCTTGGAAGCTAAAGCCCCAGTCACACTACAGCTTGCGACCGCTTGCGATCACTTTGGACCAAAGAACCCACAGTCACCAGTCCAAAGCAATGGTCACCGACCTCCTTGCGACTATTTTGGTCGCAAGGAGGTTTTTAGTGCAGTAGCTGCAATCTCCTTTCGACCAAAATGGTTGCACGGATAGCAGGTCGGCGATCACTGAGAACCATTTTGCGACCACCTGTGGCCATTTTGCTACCTCTCTGCCACCAACTTTTCTTTGTGGTCGCAAAGTAGTCACAAGTGTTCGCAAGCAGTAGTGTGACTGGGGTATAATGGTTCCAAGCCTCCAAGCCCCTAATGAGAATAGTCGTGAAACTGGCTCATCAGGAATCACAAAACCAAATCACCCTGCCGCAAGTCACATTATCGGTTAGTGCATTGTTTATCGGCAAAACCCAGAATTTGACGAGCTATATACCGTTCTGAAACCGACTAAATCAGAAAACATGAATCCGGACTACAAGTGGCCATGTTATCCGTAACAACTAATATGGGTAATTTAGGGCGTGGCGAGATTATAAGATACAAACCAGTGGTCTTCAGCAAAAAACAAAAGCCTAAATCAGTGGTGATTGTCCATATTGATAGGCAATGTGGGTAATTCGGGACCCAAGTCGGGGCTGCTTTCCTTCCTCCCCTCCCTATCCCTACCGCACACACCCACACCGCCCCCATTCCCCCTTTTATTCATAGCCCCCCCCCCGCCCCCCCACTAACTCAAAGACCCTATAATACTAAGACGGCTCACTCAGCCTGTACTGTGTAATCAAAACGATCAAACCCACCACTTGGTGCGCTGGCTGTTCTCTTGGTTAAACAGGTGCTATATTATATGTATAAATGTATATAGGAATGTGAAAGATGCGTGATGATGGCCATGCTGATGATGATGCTGATGATGACGGGTATTTGTTCATAGCAATTTCATATTGATGTGTATTCATACTTACCTATCTCATGTATAATATAATTGTATGTGTTTACATGTGAAACACCAACCAGCAGCCGGCTGATCAAACCCACCACAAGGTGGCATTCCAAAATTTACATTACCATTGGAGACATAGGGAGTGAGTCGTCTTAGTATTATAGGGTCTTTGACTAACTCCAGGTGGCGACCTCGTCGCACGCTCTGGAGCCGCCGCCGGTACCCGGCGACCCATGTGACGTCATTTCCGCCCATACAGCGCCCCAACCCCACTTCTACTCCAGACGCCGACCCACCAACACCTACCCTATTATCTCCGTTTGCTATAACAATTAAGTATAACTCAATTCAATGCACATATGTATATATAATAATTACATACAAAATGATGGATAATAGCGTTTACTTACTTGGGGGTTTACACCTTCACTCCAAAGGGGGGTCTGGTTGGAAGGGAGATCTTTGTGCTGGTTGGACAAGTGAAGACTGCTCGAGTGTCAATGCAATTTGGTAGGTGCACACTGATGAGGGTGGAGATGTGGGTGGCGGTGGAGGTAGAGGTCGAGGTGGGGGTGGGGGTCCATCCCATACGTCCCCATATGGTGTTTCTTAAGGGGATGCTGGTGGTTACTTCAGACCCTGGATGACTTAATGTTGTTAACGTAGTGGTCGAATTTTTGTTGTTGTTGTTGTCCATTAGTTGTTTAAGCAGGGGAAATTTCAGTCATAGACGACTGGTCTTCCTCATTCCACTGCTGGTCGATAGAAAGCCTGAGCCTATACTTTTACTGACCCAAGGGATTTTTAACCTCCCACACCACATAGACATGGTATGAGAGCAACCGGCCTTTGATGACGCTGTAAGTTATACACAGCGGTGGAAATCCAAATTGGCAGAGCTGGGGGCACGGGGAATCGAACCACCGACCCTCAGATTAGGAGTCTGACCTAGAAAAAAGTCAGACACTCTAACCACTCCGCCACAGAGAACGCCACATTGTAGCTCTCTTTGTAGCTCTCAAAATGGCGGCATTGCCTCTTGATTTGATTGTTGATGAAGCGGTAGCATCGAGAAGGGTTTCCATTGTGATTGAAGTGGTAGCATGATAGCCTTTGGTTGCCATTGTAATTGAAGTGGTAGCATCATACCCTTTGGTTGCCATTGCAATCCCACCCTGATATGACCTTAGATGTTGCCAGGACGTAAAACTTCAACAACCAACCAGCCATCATAATTGAAGTGGTAGCATGATAGCCTTTTGGTTGCCATTGTAAATGAAATGGTAGCATGATAGCCTTTGATTGCCATTGTAATTGAAGTGGTAGCATGATTGTAATTGAAGTGGTAGCATGATAGCCTTTGGTTGCCATTGTGATTGAAGTGGTAGCATTATAGCCTTTGGTTGCCATTGTAATTGATGTGGTAGCATGAGAGCCTTTGGTTGTCATTGTAATTGAAGTGGTAGCATGATAGCCTTTGGTTGCCATTGTAATTGAAATGGTAGCATCATAGCCTTTTGGTTGCCATTGTAATTGAAGTGGTAGTCTTGTTTAATGAAGTGATAACATAGCGTCAGGTTTATATTGTTATTGAAGTGACAGTGTTGTATTGCAATTTGCATTGCTGATTAATGAAGTGGTAACATAGCCTCATCCTTCTACTGCCATTGAAGTGACAGTGTTGCCGTGAAATGGCATTGTTGAATGAAGTGGTAACATAGCCTATGTTTCTATTGTCATTGAAGTGACTGTGTTGTATTGGATTGCTGTTTAATCAAGTGGTAAATTAACATCATGTTTCTATTGTCATTGGAATGACAGTGTTGCCTTGAATTGCCATTGTTTAATGGAGTGGTAACATGTCCTCATGCTTCTATTGTCATTGAAGTAAAAGAATTGGATTGAATCACAATCACCACTGAAGTGATTTGCATAGCCCACTGAAGTGGTACACATTTCTCTTGCTGTTTGTTGTTATTGTTACCGAGCCACTGCCTTATGCTTAGATTGTAATTGAACTGAAAACATTTCCTTCAATTACAATACACGATTTCCGCGACTATTATGACACCTGGTGATAGGCAACAACACTCGTGTTGTGGGTTGACAAGGTGTCACTGTGTTGTTTTACACTGACGATCAAGCTTTTCAATCAAAAAAATCAATAGGATACAGCTATAATTATCCAAAATGATTCAAAGATATAAGTATGTTTTCTCTATAAATCCACATTTGTGCAGAAAAGACTCAATATAAAGCCAGTGTTAACAGAGCCTCAATTGCCTCTCCACAGACTTTGTGACCCACAGCTCCAGTCTGGATTACGCTCTGTGCATGCGTTGCGGAAATCTGTATTGGCCTTTAAATCATATCAGAATCATTTTCCTTCCATTGCTACCAAGGTTGTATAATTACCTTTCGTTGCTATCGTCATTTGAAGTGGTGGACTTTCTGATATTGAAGTAGTAACGTTGCCTACCATTTCCACTGCCATCGAAGTGGTAGAATGTCCTCAGGTTGCAATGCACATTGAAGTGAGTGACGCCATTGGTGTTGCTGTAGTCGCCATGGGTGATGTATCAGTGCTCGCAGATGTTGGTGCATTGTCCCTTCCTGTTGTGCACCGGTAAATTCGCTAACTGAAGATGGCGAAGTGGGTAGCCTGGTTGGGGGGGGGGGGGGGGGGCGTGGTGAGGAGAGTACGGTAATCCATCCCAAGAGCTTATCGTGTGATAACAACAAAAAGAAAATGACCCAAAAAAAGGAGAAAAGAAAAGAATAAAGGGCAGGGAAGCA